>CM062863.1:23378119-24029019 GCA_031772225.1 Eubasilissa splendida
TTACGCGGCGTGCCGCGGGATTGGGAACACAATAAACCTTTGCCCACCCGCCGGTACGCCGCCACTGTTGTTTAAATTTAGTGTATTTAGTGCCGCGGACAACAGTAGAAATAAACAAATGTCGTAGTCCGCGGCACCCATACAAAATTATCCCGCCAGTGTTACGTTTCCTATCAAAAGGCCCTTAGCGGCGCCCGCCCCTGGCAAGAAACCCGCTTAACGAACATTCCGAGATAACGAAGTCACAAAAAACGAAATAACTCGAAAGAAAACACTGGCCGGATAATTCTTGTTACGGGATATCACGGGTCGCGATATTTACTACAGAATTCACTACCCGTGATATCCCCAATTGTTAATTTTAAGTATAATATTTAATTGTTTGTCTCCGAAAAACGGCTTCTGCCGCCTGTCAGCTCGCGACCGAAAAATGGCGCGATGTTGCGCTATCCGGCCGACAGGCGGCGCCGAACGCCGTGTCGCTTGGGGCGCGGTTAGGCCTGTAAACGCGCCCTGATTGGCACGGTGGGTGGTTTTGGGGTGGCGTGCGCTGGTAACGGCGCACGTCCACTCATCTTGAATAAATAGAAGCGCACCGCAGTATGGAGGTCACTTCTCGTCAAACGTCTCGTCTCTACACAACAAACTACATACTGCGGTGCACTGAATACACCTTAAGCAAGTGTTTCATTTTGCATCCCGCCTCATCCCTTGGAACCTCGCCGTCCAGCAGTCTTCTGCCCCGACCCCTCGGTCCGGTACCGGCTTTCGTATCCGTGTCCACCGACGGTTTGGAGCGAGTGTGAGGATCTCGACTTCGGTCGGGCAAATCCGCTCGTGCCCTAGCGAACTGACTTGAGGCGACCACTTTTTGTTTGGTTGGCAACAACTGGTCCTTCGGAGTCGGATTGCCTCAGGTCAACTAGCTAGCGTCGGTGGTCCGGAAACGAAATGTCGCGATCCGGACTGAGATCGGATGCACGAAGATCGGAACGGGAGGAGGACGATACGCCGCGACAGGAAGAGGATTTACCGCCGCGGCGCGGATCGTCACGCTCGAGTTCGGACGACAGCAGATCCAGGAATGAGCGCGGATCTCGCCGGGGTTCTTCTACGTCAACGGAGAACACGGTTCGTCGACTGCGGGCCAATATCCGATGGGAAAGGAGGCAGCGTAGGTTAATGGAAGAAAACCATCGCCTGAACCTGGAACTACAACACGCACGGATGGACGCCTACTATCAAGTGCAGAGTCAGGGTCAGCCAATGGCAGCACCATGGAGTCCGGCACCAGCGATGACGCAGGAAGCGGACTACGGAACGGTCGGACCGACCGGTTCACCTACATCACGGATGGCGCTCGGAGCGGTCGGACCGGCCGCTCCGCCGGTTTCTGCGGCGTCCTGGGAGGACGCGTCACGGATGGCGCTCGGAGCGGTCGGACCGGCCGCCCCGCCTGCATCGGCGGTACCTTGGGAGGACGCATCACGGATGGCGCTCGGAGCGGTCGGACCGGCCGCCCCGCCTGCATCGGCGGCACCTTGGGAGGACGCATCACGGATGGCGCTCGGAGCGGTCGGACCGGCCGCCCCGCCTGCATCAGCGGCACCTTGGGAGGACGCATCACGGATGGCGCTCGGAGCGGTCGGACCGGCCGCTCCGCCTGAATCAAGGAGAGTGTGGAGCACCACGACACCGATTCAGCCGGTAGCCATGCTCGGAACAGCCGGACGGACCGGCCCGACCATGTCAACCATGATCTCCTGGGGGCCCGAGCCGGACGCGCGAACTAACGCCGGGCCCACGGGATTCCAGTCCGTCGCACCACTTGCTCCCGAAGGAGCCGCCGCCGGTGCAGCGGGCAACACAATCGACCTCACCCGGCCGAGCGCCGCGGGCGCGGCCAGTCCAAACGCCGCCGCCGAAGCATGGTCGTCACCACCACGTGCCGTCTGGGGATCAGCGGCAAGCGCCGCACCATACACCGCACCATACGCCATGCCATACGCCACTGCACACGCGACTCCAGATGAGGCCGCCAGACATCGCGGAACGAGCGATTGGGTGCACGCACAGCCGATGAACGCATTTATGGCGCGCCAGTCAAGCGCCAGAGATCTGCCGCCATTCAGCGGTGACGCCTTGGAATGGCCAACGTTCAAAGCTCAATACGACCAATCCACCGCGCTCTGCGACCTGAACCCAGCGGAGAACCTGATGCGCCTACAACGCGCCCTGAAAGGGAAAGCACGCGAGACCGTGGCGGCATTACTGATCGACCCCAACAACGTGATGGAAATAGTAACCACGCTGGAACGCTGGTACGGGCGGCCCGACACCATCATCAGCCACATGCTGGATCGGATCCAGCGTTACACCAAGCTGTCGGAAACCGCCCCCACGGAAGCTATCGTGGACTACGCCGTGGCGGTCAGGAATGTCGTCGCCACGGTCGAGGCATTCGACACGAAACACCTGGTATCACCACGGCTACTGGCGGAGATGGTCAGCAAGCTGCCAGCACACTTTAAAAGTATCTGGATGTTATCAAGAGTCGACCAGTCGCCGGACATCGCCGTCAAGGACTTCTCCACCTGGCTGACCAAAGTAACCGCGGTGGCGCCGAACGCCGGATGCCTGTCCATCAGCATCACAAACCATCCCACCCGCCGGAGCGGGCAGGTGCACCTCGCCATAGAGGCCGCGCCTGAGGAAGATTCAAAAGAAAACGTGAACGCGAACCTGAATTCATCCGAAAGTGTGCAGTGCCAAGCATGCCACTCGACTCGGCACGGTCTCGCCGAGTGCCACGACTTCGCGCGGAAATCGGTACCGGACCGATGGGCGTTAGTAAAAATTTCGGAAGTGTGCTTCACGTGCCTCGGTCCGGGACACCGATCACAGCAGTGCCGGGGAAAGCGCTGTGCAGCAAGCGGATGTCGTAGACCCCACCATCGCCTACTACATGGGGGGTCACGAGCACAAGCACCGTCGGCGGCAGGCAACGCGGCCTCCGGTGCATCGTCGGGCAGATCCTGACTGAAGAATGATCAGCTGGCTTCCGTCGGTACAAGCCAAGCGAGCCTCTCGGGAGGCCAGGAGGACCAAGTGTTGCTAAAGGTCCTCCCAGTGACAATTTCCGGCCCCCGGGGGCGGAAAAGACTCTACGCGTTACTCGATGAGGGATCCACGGTAACCCTCATCGAGGCAACAGTGGCCAGTGCCGTCGGGGCCAGGGGACCGGTGCGTCAATTACGCATCCACGGCGCCAACGGAATGTGTTCTTCGGACGCCCGGTCCCAGTCAGTGAACCTGACCATCCGCGGCGGCGGGGCCGAGTACCCGCTGCAAGCAAGCACGGTCCGCGGACTTGCTTTGCCCTCCCAATGGACAATGACGCATCAGGGAGGGAAACCGTGTGTGGGCCACGCCGAGGCCATCGAAGTGTCACCACAACTACTAATCGGGCAGGACCACGCCCATTTGATCGTGAGCCGCGAATGTAAAATGACACAAGGCCGGGGGGTCCTGTCCAGAACGGTCCTCGGGTGGACATCTCACGGAGCCACCACCTACCGCCCACACACAACCGGTGCGACCGTGCTAGCACTCGCCGCGGCTAGCGGTACCGCCGCCGACACGCGCCTGGAGGCGCTCGTGCGGGAGCATTACGCGGTGGATTCGTTGGGAATCACGACCGCGACCCGCATCAACGCGAGCGTGGCCCGAGCCACCGCGGTAATGGAATCTACAACGAGGCGCCTCCCGACCGGACAATGGGAAACCGGGCTACTCTGGGCCAAAGAGGAAACAGTCCTTCCCGACAACCAACAGTGCGCCATCAACCGACTAATCAGCATCGAAAGGAAGATGGATAAAGATCCGGCCTACGCCAGCGCCTACAGGGCAAAGATGGCTGAGTACCTCGACAAGGGATATGCTCGTCCCCTGTCAGAGGATGAGGTGGCCCGTTTGGGGAGCCACCGCTGGTACTTGCCGCACTTCGCCGTCTTCAATCCCAACAAACCGGGGAAAATCAGGATTGTATTCGATGCGGCAAGCAAATGCCGGGGCGTCTCCCTGAATGACGCCCTGTTGACAGGCCCGGACCTACTATCATCACTGTTGGGCAACATCTTTCGGTTCCGGGAAGGACGGGTGGCTCTGGCAGCCGACGTCCGGGAAATGTTCCTGCGGGTGAAAATCAAGCCACAGGATCAGTGCGCGCAGCTGTTTTGGTGGAAAAGGCCGGGCGAGGCCGCACCACGCACATACCAAATGACATCAATGGTATTCGGAGCGACTTGCTCGCCCAGCAGCGCGCAGTTTGTCAGAAATCGGATCGCCGACGCCAGCGCCACGGAATTCCCAGACGCCTCTGCCGCCGTCCAGGACAAGTTTTACATGGACGACTACCTCGACGCAATGGACACCCCGGAGCAGGCCATCGAGATGACCCGCAATGTGACCGAGGTGCTTCGTCGAGGCGGCATGCATCTGGCGAACTGGGCCTCCAATAGCCCAGAGGTCCTGAGCCACATCCCGCCGTCACTTCGTGCCGTGGAACCGGTGCGAATCATCAGTGAAGAAACAACTACTGAACGCGTGCTCGGCATAACGTGGGATCCAGCAGCAGACAAATTCCTCTTCCAGTTCGTGAACTTGCCAGAACTGAAGGCCAAGGATCGCCCCACCAAGAGACAGTTACTGAGCGCCGTAATGCGAATCTTCGACCCGGTGGGCTTTGTAGCTTGCCTACTAATCCGGTCGAAGATACTTCTACAACAAGTGTGGCGCTCAAAGGTCGGGTGGGATGACCCGATCCGTCCCGAGCACGCGGACAAATGGCAAGATTGGCACCGGCTCCTCCGCACGAGTCAGTGCGCCGTGCCACGCCAGAGCGTGGCGAGTCGGAGAAGCCGACCGACCCTGCACATCTTCTGCGACGCCTCAGAGCTAGCGTGCTGCACGGTCGCCTACTTTGTCGAGACAGGAGAGGGCGGCTCGGACGTAGCCTTCATCTCGGCAAAGTGTAAGGTGGCCCCGCTCAAGCCACTCTCTATACCACGGCTTGAGCTGCAGGCGGCTCTGATGGCGGCTCGCCTAGCCGCCGTCATAAAGACAGAGCACGTGTGCAGGGTTGAGAGGACGATTCTGTGGACTGACTCGTCCACCGTCCTGGCGTGGATCCGGACCGACCCCAGGTCCTATTCCACATTTGTCGCCAACCGGCTTGGAGAAATAGACGAGCTGGTGGGGGCCGACGGCTGGAGATGGGTGCCTACAGCCCAAAACCCAGCGGACTTGGGGACCAGGGACGGAGAGCCCCCTGACTTGTCGACCGCCGGGAGGTGGTTCAGGGGCCCCGCATTCCTCAAGCAACCGGAAGCAGCATGGCCACGGGAGGTGAGCAGGCCTCCGCCTGACAAACTCGAGATGGAGGTCAGGCCCGAAACGGTGACGGTGACCCGCCACGCCAATACAGCTGGAGGAGCGATGCCGAACCTCGAGCGTTTTTCGTCGTGGACCCGCCTCATTCGGACAACTGCGTGGGTCCGCCGATTTGCCCACAACTGCCGCCGACCTCGAGGTGAGGTATCGGCCCAAAATTTGACAACGGACGAGCGGGACCGCGCCGAGCGGGCCTGGATACTACAAACCCAGGCCGCGGATTTCGGGCCCGAGATCCGGCTGTTGCAACGGGGGGAGGCTCTACCACGAAACGGACGACTCTACCAACTCACCCCCCACCTAGACGACAACAGCGTCATCCGCATGGGAACACGCCTGACCGGGACGACCGACGTCGACATCTCGCCAGGCCTGCGAAACCCCATCATCTTGGACGGAAATCACCCATACACCCGGCTCATGATACGTCACTATCACGAGAGCGCGGGTCATCCCGGCACGGAGCGAACAGTGAGCGACGTCCGGGAGAACTTCTTCGTGCTGAAACTGAGACCCGCCGTGCGCCGGGTACAGTTCCAATGCCAGGCCTGCCGGAATGGACGCAGTCGTCCACAGCCGCCACTGATGGGACAGCTCCCGGAAGCCCGCCTGGCTCACCACACACCACCGTTCACCCATTGCGGCCTCGACTACTTCGGCCCGATGGAGGTGACAGTAGGACGCCGGCGCGAGAAGCGGTACGGCGCCTTATTCACCTGCATGACAACACGCGCCGTGCACCTGGAGCTGGCCGCATCACTGACGGCTGATTCAGCCATAATGGCCCTCAGAAGAATGGCAGCTCGCCGCGGCCACCCGCGGCACCTCTACAGCGACAACGGAACCAATTTCCGCGGCGCCGACCGAGAATTGGCCAGCGCGCTGGCGGATCTAAGACAAGAGCCGCGGGTTGTGGAACACCTAGCGGAGGTGGGGGTTGATTGGACTTTCAACCCCCCGCTCGCCCCCCATATGGGCGGAGCCTGGGAAAGCCTCGTCCGCTCAGTCAAGCGGGCGCTCGAAGCAACAACAAAGGAACGGGCTCCGCGAGAGGAAACCTTGCGGACTACCCTGGCCGAAGCGGAATTTACGGTAAACAGCCGCCCGTTGACCCATGTCTCCGTGGACCCGCGGGACAATTCGCCACTCACACCAAACCACCTGCTGATGGGAGCGGCCGGACGACAACAACACCTGGCCGTCTACGGAGCCCTCGATGAACAGACCTGTCTAAGGAAACAGTGGCAGGTGGCGCAGCAGCTCGCCGACATGTTTTGGCGTCGATGGATGCGCGAGTACCTGCCAACGCTCGCACTTCGACACAAGTGGCAGGAGCCAGCTCCACCAATCCGCGAGGGCGAATTGGCCATTATCACCGACGCCACCTTGCCACGCAACACATGGCCACGGGGGATTATCATCGAGGCAAGACCAGCAGCCGACGGGCAGGTACGAGCGGTGCGGATCCGGACAGCAACCGGGGACTACACACGACCAGCTACCCGCATCATAGTTCTACCAACGAAGCCTCTCTGTGCACCGTCGTAGTACGGCCAAGCCGCACGGGGGGAGTGTTGCACACAGAGACTAGTGCCATGAAATAAAATATTACATATTTGTTATTTAAATTTGAAATGTTATTATTTACGTATAAATAATTATTATTTGTTTTACGCGGCGTGCCGCGGGATTGGGAACACAATAAACCTTTGCCCACCCGCCGGTACGCCGCCACTGTTGTTTGAATTTAGTGTATTTAGTGCCGCGGACAACAGTAGAAATAAACAAATGTCGTAGTCCGCGGCACCCATACAAAATTATCCCGCCAGTGTTACATTTCCTATCAAAAGGCCCTTCGCAGCACCCGCCACTGGCAAGAAACCCGCTTAACGAACATTCCGAGATAACGAAGTCACAAAAAACGAAATAACTCGAAAGAAAACACTGGCCGGATAATTCTTGTTACGGGATATCACGGGTCGCGATATTTACTACAGAATTCACTACCCGTGATATCCCCAATTGTTAATTTTAAGTATAATATTTAATTGTTTGTCTCCGAAAAACGGCTTCTGCCGCCTGTCAGCTCGCGACCGAAAAATGGCGCGATGTTGCGCTATCCGGCCGACAGGCGGCGCCGAACGCCGTGTCGCTTGGGGCGCGGTTAGGCCTGTAAACGCGCCCTGATTGGCACGGTGGGTGGTTTTGGGGTGGCGTGCGCTGGTAACGGCGCACGTCCACTCATCTTGAATAAATAGAAGCGCACCGCAGTATGGAGGTCACTTCTCGTCAAACGTCTCGTCTCTACACAACAAACTACATACTGCGGTGCACTGAATACACCTTAAGCAAGTGTTTCATTTTGCATCCCGCCTCATCCCTTGGAACCTCGCCGTCCAGCAGTCTTCTGCCCCGACCCCTCGGTCCGGTACCGGCTTTCGTATCCGTGTCCACCGACGGTTTGGAGCGAGTGTGAGGATCTCGACTTCGGTCGGGCAAATCCGCTCGTGCCCTAGCGAACTGACTTGAGGCGACCACTTTTTGTTTGGTTGGCAACAATAAGCAAAAATATTAAATTATATTATGGAGGAGCAGAAGACATACAATTTATGTAAGTATGTTAACATTTTCCCACAGTTCAGTAATTCAGAATAAAATACTAGTCATCTACGATTTACAGCGATCTTACAGCGACCCAAATTTATTATCCTAAATATTTCATCTAAAATAATTTTAATATAGTCCCTTGGCAAATTGATATTATAATCATAAAATTATTCAAACGCAATCTCATTGAACGATATGAATAACGAAATGATGTAAAATACGTAAAACTAAGAAAAGTTGATAAATACGCGAGGTATCTTAGAATTCCCCTTGGAACCTGACATGACCTATTTTCTCACCTCGGTGCGCCAAAGATTAAACATGGTGTCATTAATATATAAATATTGTTTTCTTTGCCGGCTTACAATATTATTATAATGATACCGATACAGCTTATCTTTGACGTGAAACCAGATTTTAATATCTACCGAATTACTGTTATGAATAAGAATTTATCAATGAAATGCTATTACAATAGATAGCTTTACAAAGCGAATTGACGCTTGTCTCATGAAATTTACAACATCAACGGCTACGCTCGAGCGAACAGTTCATTATTGATTAAAAAGTTGGATCTTTGCGACATATCACCAGTTCAAAATGTAATGCCGTGAGTTCTTTTAATCAAATTTGGATTCAATTAGAAGGTTTGTTACAAATCAATACAGGCCGAACTTTTGTTTAAATTGATATATATGTGTGAACTTTTTTTTATATATTTATTTATATTTTCTCTGGTTTTCTTTTTCATAACATTATTTCGTAACTTTAATGTATTATATAATATGTATTATCTTTATAGCGAATCGGATTTAAAAAAAATCTGAACTCGCTGGAATAAATGCATTATTATTATAACGCTATATATATTTCTATCTCTCAAGATTAGCAAAAAATATCATCGATTGTTTTGAATAATATATTAAATCATATATTATGTAGAGTTTTCTGGGCTTTTTTGTCGTGCGTCTTTAACCTCACTGGCCGACTAATTGGATCACATTGCAGGAGTCCGTTGTTGTTGATGCTATAGAAAACTACAAAAAATTCTGATCGGCCGTGAATACCTGAGGATATTTTAAAATCATATCTATTATAATATTAAATGTAGCGATAAGAAATGTTTACAGTATTCATAAATAATACGCTGTAAAATTTAAGTATAGATTTTATATCAATACGATTACTTGACATAAATCAAATTGCACATATTGTAGTAAAGTTCCGAGAAATATAAAATATTATTTAAAATTGGTATACTAACAATAATAACACAATGTATAAATATACTAGTAGATAAGCAATTGGCTATCGTCGAGTATGGCGTTCTATCCTCTCTGGCTACCCCTGCAAGGAAGCGGTATAATGGTTAAGTTAGTTACAAAACTAAAATATATTTCAAATGTGAAAACAGAATAGGAGGTATAATTCTGGTAACCACTCGTACACACCTCCTTCTTCAGGTACATTTTATTTATTAGCCCCGATCATGTTTCGTATATATATCCTGTTTAACTTTTTCAGAAGCAATTCTTCTGTCCTGACACACAATTCTCGCCTTATCCATATTCATACATCTTATCATAGAAACTCGTCGATTATTGAGGCTTCTAACAGGACCATCATCCAGTATCTGGTTTAACTGGTCGTGCAGTCTGACTTCGGCAGTCATCCTCTATTTTTGGTCCCATCAACACTCACGTCATATATCTATCATACCATTCTCCAAGCACAAGAGCTGGTCTCTTTTTTGGAGAGGTGAGCAAAGAAAAACCATGTAATTTTAATGATGTAAAATACCTAATTTATGTTATAAAAAAAATGTAAGAATGTCAAATAAATAATAAAAAAATTATCCGTTCCGATATAATTTAAAATAGGGTTTTAACGGTTTAGGGCTTACGCAGGCCCTAACTAATAACTACGTATGTAAAATTTGATCCAGGCAGGGAGAGGGCGAGTGAGGCGGGATGGCTAAATTCTCCTCAGGATCCTAGAGTGCAACTGAACAAAATTCGGATGGCGTTCAATGTAATTCAATTTCATAGCAGAGGAGATGGAATATCAGGGGGAGGAGGGCTATTTTTGCGCAGGGTTCTAAAAAGTAAATATGTAAAATTTAGAACAGATGGTAATCAATACAATACATATTTAAATCGGCGGCAGGGGGGTGGGGTGGCCCAGGTGAGGGAAGAGAGTTCCTGCGTTTTGCGAAGGGTGACCCCAAAGAGTGACTGCGCAAAATTTGGAAAGTTGAGCATTCAATATAGAATAATACATTTCTATATTGAGGGGGAGATGCTGCCTACGTTACGCTCATGATCCTAAAGAATAGACGACAGACAAACAAGCATCATGTTTAATATGTATATATAAATATTCAGCGACAACCGGTGCGAACCCATAAGGGGACATTGGCGGTGTCACATATTTGCCCAACCTGATCTATAATTTTCCTCGCGTAATGGAAATATAATATACTTACGATGCATAAAATACATAACTCATTGAATAAATAAAGGCAGCGTGAGTAACTCCACAAATCCTTTAGAAATATTTCACACTAATGAATCAGCGGTCCAGCGGTTTTAAACTTTTTATCAAGCGAGATTAATGAAAGATTAAGTTATTTAAAAAAAAAAATCTATTTTTACGAAGATGCTAAATGTTCGCGAGTAATGAGAGCGAAAACAAGGGGAATGGAAAGGGGAAATAATGGACTAAATGCTAGATTTCTATATAATCAATTTAAGAAATGCTATAAGAAATAGATTTTGGTTAAAATTTAATTGAACATATTTCAAATGTCGCTTTTATTAAAAAAAAAAAAGGTTGATAATGTCAAAAGAGTCAACTTTCTTAGACCAGGTAAACCCTTAATTAGAGAGTCGACATGCAAAATAAAAACGCACTTTTTAAAACTAGCGGTCCGTGACCGGCATTGCCCAAGATTTTGATTTACATGAAAACTGTGGGGCAAGAGATTAGAGAAAGGGGGTGTCTTATTTTGTCTACACGCATACTAAATACCCGTAACAATATTCTTATATATTACAGTCTCCTATAAAATTTTCTAACGCTATTTCAAACGTTCTATTTTTAACTTTAAGGGAGCCTCCGATAAAACATATTTCATGTTAAGAATTTTACCTAATTATTTTGTAAATTTCTTAGATTAAAAGGTGTCTATCTAAGGTGTTTTTATTAATGCAACGTCATACACTTTGACTCGTTTTTACAACTGAATTATTATTTGGTAATCTTGACATCACGATACAAGAAATATAGATAAAAATATGTATATATTAACATTGACACCTGTGAAGAAGATAATAACCTAACCTAATTCGACACGTAGTAATGTAGGTCAGGACAGATATGGTAGGTTCGCATCGGTTCTAACAAAAATATTGTTATGGTTGAAATTTGAGGTACAGTTTGTAGAAATAAATTACATTTATAACAACCTGACCTAAATTCTAATATTAACTGTTGACAAAATTTATTTGAAATCTTACTAAAAAGTGGGCGTAGCATCGGCCTCGATATTTTTCACCACATCAACGAATCAACGAACTGCACTTTATTATAGGTGTATGTATCCCCGCTACGTCCCGAGTAGCAACCAACATTAAAGTTAAAAACTACCGCAAATCGTAATCAAAAGTAGGCCGTTTTGTAAACATTCGATTCTATTTCGAATAGCCCAAAAATAAGCCAAAATTTCTGATAGTTACTCATCTAACTACCTACCATTTCCATGGAAATTCGTGTGATCTAACATCTAACGCTTATAGTGTATAATGACAATAATCAATTAAAAACGTGAGCGGAATCATACGTGAGCTATGTTAAGGACACCCACAAGCCATAACATGTAATATCGAGGCTAATCTGTTGAGTGTAACTACGACAGAAAAAAAAATTCTGACATGCATAATTTGCACAACTGAAAGGATTAATAAAGCAAATCTCAATCAAACCGGCGTTTAAACTGAAGCTACGTAACTTAGGCGTGGACGTGAGATAATAATTACAATGCTGACATCACTGTTTAAAAAAAAATTCTTCAGATCGAACGTAAATACCGATCAAATGACCAAACACAATTTTTATATCAAGTCGTACTAGTGTTTATGACACGCAGTTGTTATTATGTAATATTATCGTACGTATATTTTTACACTTTTACTCACGTTTTAAGTGAACCGCGTACAAGAAAAACCACGATTTTTAACAATTTATGTGACCGATTGACAGATCGCCGCACCGAGGGACGCCATCTTTGAAAAACTATCAATGTGAAACCGAGGTTGCCACACGCAAGCGAAGAAAATGGCGAAATAAACGGAAGATGTAGCGAAAAATCTAAACAGAAGTAAAAATACTTTTACAACGTACTGACAAATAGTATTAACACATATATAAATATATTTTTGCGCAAAACAAGCTTTCTATGATGCCATTCCAAAAAACGCATAGAATATGAATATTTTTATTTCAAAAAATTTCTAAAATTACTATGAGGTTTAATTATTTTATTACTTTTAATATATTATTTGTCTTCATTACAATATCACAACCGGAAAAATCTACTTTTTTCACATATTACCATAGATAGCCAGGTATTTTTCAGACAGACAACACTTCGTTTACTATATCACAAATTTTGCTAACTTTACCGCACGGCCACTCTTAAAACTGCACAATTGTTCATCAGCTGTCTCGTTCTTATGTATAAACTCTTGTAAAAAAAGACAGAGACACAGATAGTTTTAAGACTGTTAAAACTGTGCTAGTCAAGTGTTCCATTAGAAGCAATGTAAAGTGATTTGTAAATAATGAGTATTTGTATCTCTTTTTCTCTGTAATAAAGTCCGTTGGTAGAAAAGAAGCAGCGAATAATTAAGGCGCCATAATAACATTTGAAAATAAACCAGAAACAAACCGAAAACTTCTTAAATTGTTTTCTCGTGATTACCTATATCCTTGACGAAAAATACTCGAGCGTAGAAATTACCGAATAAAGTAAACAAAATATCGAATCGTAATGGGCGTCCTAAAACTTGATATTCACAGTACTTGCCATATTCACAGTAACTGACATCATATTTTTTTGGCATTTTCGAAACACAAATCTTGGAATCAATCGATGGGCGCAGAAATAGCCTATGCATCATGCGTAGGCCATTTCTATGCATATCCTGTATATACATCCAAACACGCTGATTGCTTGAATTAATTTTATTCGCGCAAACAAAATACTGATTTGCATATTAAATTTATTATTTCGCGATTTGAAGTGTATTTTTAAGTGAGAATAGGTATTTTCGGAGGTTTCTCGTGTAAAATGTGTCACGAAACTGCGTTAAAAAATACGCAACATTTTATATGAGGTTAACGGGTCATTTATATATCACATGTATATCGTATATCACATGTAAGAAACTTGTTATGGACAGTGTTGATACCAATGAAGAAAAAATATTTCCACAAAACAAAATAACACCATCCGAACATGAAATAAAATTCCGATGTTGTTTGAAGGGACCAAAACAAAATACGGCGTGGGGCGGGGTGAACCAAAAAAAATATATATACGCAGAGACGGTTCGATATATGTGCCTGAGACAGATGATGAGTTTTTTTTTTCAATCCCCGGTAGATGAATTTCTATATTGAAAATATAATATAACCTGCTTAAATTGTATTATTAATTGTATGTACTAAACATTGTAATGTTTTTTTCAATTTTAAAATTCTTATACAAAACAAAGTATACACGGAAACTCAAGAGGGTCGAGAACCTAACCTTAAAAAAACTACGTATTTAAGACCATGATGTGCATACCTCCTCACAATGTGATATAATAAAAAACTAAACCATTTTATTATATCATTAATAAACTATTATCTATAGTATAAAAAAACTCTTACCGTTATGGATTAATTTTTTATCGGATTCATTGAATATGAATAAAATCTTTGTCCTATCAACCCCTGACCCATGCTGTCACTGTCGATACGTTATGCATATTTGATATATCGTTGAAAAAAAATTAAATCTTTAAAAATTCTGAAATAGTTGAGATTTTGCACGTGCAGCATGGATATTTTCGGCCCAAATATTAATACGACGTTCACACCAAAATTATTGTAAACCAAGCTTGTTATATTGCGATATTAAAAGATTATTGTATATAAACTGGAAGTAAGTATATTTATTCCAAGTCTTGAATAACATTCAACTCTTGTAATCAGGCTGGTAACAAAATGGAGATCTTCTACTCAGATCCACCATCTATCTGTGTCGTGGGATGACATAATAATTAATAACATGACGTACTAAACGGAGAGACAAATTATGTTCCATGGTCATTTCATATCACATATCATTCAATATTGACCATTGTTAATCATCGTGATAAAAAAGTAGACCAATTTATTTATTTATTTTTATTAAATATGAATTAAATATATTAATTATAAATATAAGATACGATAGATAAAATCAATTTTATCGAAAAATATTGTTGTTGCGCCACCGGGATTCGAACCTGGATCTCTTTCCAAACTGGGGAAGGTGCATTATCCAACTATGCTACAGCGACGATATTTTTAGCGACAAATTTTCGAACCTATATGTTACCTTTTTGATATTAATACATTTAATCGTTCCATTATTGGAATTACTTATTTTTACGGAATCTCAAACACCTTTGAGTAATCTGATAGTAGACGTCAGAATAATTAATTCATTTTTATTAATTTTTAATACATAAATCATACTATCAACAGGCCCCCTCAGTGATTTGGTGGATAGTCCTACAATAACATTAAAGTAGGTATGTTACAGATGCCGTAAAACTTCCATGCAGTTTGGCAAAAAATTAATATTTATGTAATAAAGAAGAAATAAAAAAATGTTTGTTATTAATATTTACTTTCAATTAATTACGAGAAGTCAAATGATTCGTGGATATTTACTATTTTTAAATAATTAACTACATTTTGTTTGAAACCTTAGCCGTATTAAAATTAATAAAATGCGCGTTATCATAAAACTATAGTATCATTAGCTTGATAAATAAGTTGGACATATCTCCAATACATTATTCAGTTACAAAAAACAAAAATTTATTGACATTTTTCGTGGCATGTGTGTTGTAATTTGATATAACTTTATTTATGTTCCAAGTTTCCAGATTAATATCAGTATTTTTATTAAAAATTCTAATTTTTATCGTAACATTTTATCATAAAGGTCGATCTACAGATTGTCATAAAGTATGGACGTATGATAAGATAAGTAAGTCAAGTTAAATTATTAAATGAATGGAAACCAATTCATTTATTATGTTTTGAAAAATTAGAGTCGTAAATAGCGGAATAAAAATGATCAAAACAAAACAGAGAAATGTCACGAAGTGACAGTTGATTAATAACGTGACTGATTTATAAACAACAACATCAACATTACTTGAGATGTGATACGAAACAGGCGGCAATTCAAAGAAAAAAAATAAGGAAAACTGGAAAGCTGAAGGTACTTGGCAATCCACCAAAACTTTACCGATCCATAAAGTCTGCATCCCACACACTCTTCATCTAGTCTAGTGTATCTGAGATAATCTGCGTATAACGCCTTAAGAATTACGTCTACAAATACTTCGATGCTACACGTTATCAATTCTTCCGTATTGTGCACAAGCATGGACATTAAGCCAATTGTGAATTAATTGAATTGTTTGTTAATATATTCTGCAAGTGATGATAAGTGGTAAGTACAATTTAATTAAACCAATTAACGCGAAAAATACCCGATTAGACATATTCTTAAAATGATTAAATCTTATCATCACACCGTTTCGTTTCCCTGCAGGGGTAGGCATCTTATCATCACACCGTTGGAACTTTTAATATATAATATATCTGGTTTATCTTATCATGTTAGGTCTTGCCGCATAGTTTTTCTTTACTATCCTCTCCTCGCTCATGCGTTACACGCCTTCTCAGCGTTCCGATGGTGAGACGTATCCGCTTTGTTTCATATCTAAAGGGTGACAGATTATATGGCTACAGAGTGTACTGTCCATGAGTAATTAAGGATGCCCGCCCGCAGCACATGGAAGCCCGACAAAAATCGAATGCTTTCTGCAAGATGACGCTATTATGACGTCACGAGTAATATAATCTGCTGTGACACTACAGTGTCGGCATTGTAAACGAATAATCGAAACTGACTGACTCATCTGTCCGGCGTGACTGCAGTGCAGTTCAATTGAGGAAAAAGATTTCACGACAACCTTCGTAAGCAAAAAAATTGTGATATACAATTACAGCGGTGCAATTGAAAAGTTGTCATGCCAGTTATTGAAACCTTGAAAATAACTGCATTTTTATACGAATTCCGCCTTTTATTTATTCAAAGAATAACCACAAAATGCAGTACTTAATATTCAAACGGCATCTTAATTAGTTTAGCCTAAACACGTTTTAGACACATAAGTAAATCCATTAAAACTGGTGATTTATTTATTTATCTACAATGATGACAAGTCTACGATTTGACTAAAATGAATAATGAATGTAATTTATTTAATTTTTCAATCTTCTTTCAGAAACACGTTACATTTTTTTTTGCAGTACAAAATACTAATCGCCATCATCGAATTAATATCAATAAACAAGGTTCAACATGAAAAATTTATACAAATTCTAAAAGCAGTTGGCTTTGACGATAAGAATATTCGAATAATAGGAAACTTGTACATATTGGCATCGAAAAGCATCCGTGAAAGTAGAAATAGGGAAATGTATAATAGAGTATTGTTTTATCAATGGAAAAAATATTTGAGGGGGCTTTCTATGAAGCAGAAGAATGCCTGGTTAAATGAGAAGAAACTGAGTACTCATTATTGTGTTTCTAGTGGAAGGTCTCCAAGTAGTACTGACCCGAGTGGTTAATACATGCGGAGCATATGGTCTTCAACTAAACGCAAATAAGACAAAATACACGATCATTATTAGCAATGAATCAAAAGTTTTAATATGCATTTAACCTCAAAAATTTTCACTTTAAACTATTTTGGGGCTCATCTCAATCAAATTGTGGATGAGGGCGATATCTCTCATACAGACATACAAACGTACTATTATTTTACAGTAGCAGAATAGGATAATGAGTAAAAAAAGAAACTTCCTTTAGACATATTTTTATAGCACAAGGGCTTAGCTTAGTTTAAAAAGTATTAGGAATATTGTTTTGACTTGTATTTCATGCAAGATTTTTTTTTAAATAAAACGGAACAGATCGATTTTCACGGTGCAACACTAAGTAAAATATATCTCACTGACTATAGAATTGACAAACACACCGAAGAAGGTAGTAATGTACCACGACCAGAGATGTCCTAAGACTAGTTCAAATTTCAAACAAACAGATGGAAGCTCATCTTATCTCTCCCCAGTCCTTCCCCATTCCCAAAAGTCTACATGTCTACGCTTTCTTAGAAAGTGAGTAATTTTTATTCACGTTTAGTTATCCTCCAATTTTTTTATTAACCCAGAATATATATTCTATTTGTATTTGTAGATATATGCGAACTTCTTCCATAGACGTGGGACGGTACAAAATTTACTTTGAAATTAAATATTGAAAACTCAAGAAGAGCGATCGACATTTGCAGTTATCGATCGTGTCGCCGAAATAGGCGCGTCGCCGGGCGCTCCGCTACATGCGTCACTTATCTACCGGAGTCCACCGAGATGGTAGCTTTCACATGCAGTGCTCCACCTCGTTCGTAATTTATAATCGCATAAAACTATATTTTCTTGTTGAATAATTCATGCATTTTCATGTAAGTACTATTTTACTCACGCCACGCCATTGAATCCTTTCATTCTTCACTAAAAATTAATTCACTCTCATTACATACCTCCATATTCTCTTACAATTTGTAATAATAAACAACAAACAATAAACAAGTACAACGCCAATTTTGATTTTACAGGACCAAGAATGATGCGATATTTTCAATTTATTTATGTTAACTAAATACAACAATACCGCCCAGACAGGTGAATGTCGAAACTAAAAAATCTTCACTGGCGGTTGTCATTTATTCAACATGGCGTAGATAAAAATATACTATTTTAATTTTATGATTAACTTATTATAGCGCGCGCCTCATTTTATTTACTAAACTAAAAATAATACGATGTATGTTGTTATTATTAATGCGTTGAAAATGTGTTTATTATATTATTTTTTTAATAACGTCGTTAATTAGACATCGAAAACAAATCACTCACCTCTGATCTCCATGTTGTGAATACTGTCTCATGCGTTCTTAAATTAAGAAAATCAATAAACAAACTTACAGTCATCTCTTCCTTCGGCAGGTTGATGGCCTCGATGACCTCTTCGATGACCTCTCCGCTGTCGCCGGTCCCTTCAACGTCGTCGAGCAAAACTTGCGCGTCATCATCCGCCGGGAGGCTCGGATACAGCGGGGAGTAGGGAACGTCGCTGTCGTCCATCAATGGAAGACGAGGATACAGCTGCGGCCTCTTGGGCCCGCGAGCCTTCTTGGCCGCGTTGACGATGCGATGCCAACCGAAACCATGCTGGCCGTAATTACGGGCGTATCTCGATAGTGACGTCATGTTTAATTAATATCTAGTAAATGACTATTAAATGTATCGGGAGACTTAGTTGATTAAAAAAAAATAGAGAATATTATGATTTTTAAAAAAAATGTTATATCTTTTCACGATACACTAGAAAAAATACACTTTTAGCACCACTGGAAAGGCTGTCTTCAGTAAAATCTGTGAAAAATAAAAAATAAATATTAATTGTTTATCCTCCGTTTGTTAATAAATTGAAAATGCATGGACAAGGATAACTATAAGACCATCATAACCATGACAAAGATGTTCTTTATACTAACACTAAAACTAACGCATAAATTCCACGTTTGCATATTTTTGGTCCTAGAAACTATACAATAACCTAAAAGTAAAATACCTTTTATTTTTTTCGGAAAAAATAAGTTCTGGCTGCACGAAAAGGTAAGAAATACTAAAAACCAATCTCAAAAAAGAGCGCAATAGTATTATTGAACATTACTATTTGTATCTTGTATTTTATTTTCACCTTTATTTTGATTAGAATTATTTGATTTAACTGAATTTTTGTATACTGGCACTAGTTTAATTTTTAGATTAATTTAATTTTTTAAAAGAAACCACTGTCTGCTATAATACAGTAGTGTGCAGTAAAAAAAAAAAAATAGTGTAGTAGACGGGCATAGAATAGAAGTTTCCGCTAACACCCTGACTTATCAACGAGGAAATTCATATAATATAGAAACAAATAATTATAGAATAATAATTTTCTATCTAGAAGCAGCATGCATAATTCGTTCTTCAATAAAAATTGAGTTATAGTATGGATGGATTTAAATTTTCGCGCCGGTTCGATCTGTGAAACTAGTTTCACGATTCAGTCGACTGCGGCGCCACTGTAGCTACTTTTGTCATCACTGCACAACTAAAATCGTATATCATCATGAGTATCATGACACAACTCACACAGTTACCATGGACGGGAGAATGATGTTGAGACGAGTGTTGCATTGTTTTTTAGTTCTTTTGTATGTATTTAAATCAAAATCACGATAATCCTCGGACACTCCATTCCCTTTCCGTACGTCATGACCACTTGGACAAGTGTATAAAGGATATTCCCAAATTACCATCACATTATTGTCGCCGATCAACAAACTGACATAACGAACATTTTCACAAACAAATACAAAGAAGCAAAAATTACCCCTTTAAGCAGATTCGTGTTTGATAGAAAGTGTAAATCAGAAAGAATCAATATTTTCACCCCTCGCAAAGATCAGTGACTTGTGTTATAAGTACAAACTGTAGGATTTATCATACTACGTTTTTACTTGTATTTTGTTGCCAAATTTTTTATATTAGTCATACCTACCTAAGATGATAATTTTTTATTATATTTTATATTAAGAGTATTATTCTATATTAAAACATACACAAAACTTTAATTATTTTTTTTTACCAGTATTTTAAGGGTCTTATAAAGAGAGTATAATATTTCTGATGAGTCAATCTTAAAGAATCTTTAAGTCTTAAAGACTAAAGATTTTTGAATGCATACCTAAAAGAAGACTATAATTAAGCCTATAATTAGGAAGCTTATATGCTAAGATAATTTTTATTTTGTTAAAAATATATTTTAATGTTTTTTAATTTTATAATATTAATTATCCCTTAACCTACATTAAAATTTCTTTTTCTTTTGTTTACAACATAATATAAGTTCACAAAAAATTATATCAACACAGCATAACTTATTGATTTTTTATAAATAATTGCCTTTAACTTAAAATACATTGTTAACAATCTGTAAAATAAAATAGTTTTTTATATCTGCTGAAAAGTTATCAAAAATGACTTGTCATGATGCTTCTTAGACATCGAAATATTCTTTAATTCAGTATTTTTTATTATTTATTTCTTACTCCAATAATGAAGCATTTTAACCCATATTTTATATAACAGTTTTGTTCAGAATTTTATGATATACATACTTATATTCAAAGTTATGCAAATTTTGTTTAAAATACAACACAGCATTGGATAATGCGCTTGACTGCTCATCTTAACGATCTGCCCCTCTAACGCGAAATCTGAAGTAAGTCAGAATGATACTTATTTTATCAAGTACACACATAAATGACAAGATTTGGTCCGCGAATAATTCGGAATGAGTCATTTAAATAACCTTTAGGGAAAGGAATGTCACCAGCATGTGAGTCATGATACGAAATACGAGTCAGAAGACAACAAAGATAAGGCAGTAGAAGGATTAGTGTCGAGCTCGCTCCAAGCGACTATCTCGAGCGAAAATTTCGATCACTTTACCGGAAATAATATTATTACTATACATTCTTTCCTGAAGAAGATAAAATACGTATCGAAACATCTAGAATAATTGATAAATAGTTGTTTAAACCAAGTATTTTGTATAATTATTAATATAAAATGGGCCACAAAGTAATTTTGTAAATATTGAATTTATTATTACAATTAATAAATGCCAAAATAAGTAGATTTTTATTGTCTTACAGCGGAGTTATGCTAACTCCGCTACCAAATGACGGATACATGCATTGTATTCCATTGAATTGAAAACGTATTATTTTTATTCGATAAAGTAAATCCTCCTCGACGGATCTAAATAAATGCTACCATAACCACGAAATTGAGTCAGTCCATGTGTATACGTATTTCTCACACATCCAATTTCAAAGATTTAATCGTTTATTTAATTAACCGACTTACCATCACGCCGTTTCTCTGCGGGGGTAGGCAGAGAGAATAGAGCGTCACACCCTTCTGTCCTGACACACAATTCTCGCCTCATCCACATTCATACATCTTCTCATAGAAACTCGTTGATTATTAAGGCTTCTGACAGGACCATATTCCAGCATCTGGTTTAACTGGTCGTGCCAAGTCTTCCGCGGACTTCCTCTACCAACATTTGCGTCATATATATTTTTTTCTTAGTATTCTCTCCTCATTTACCTAAGCGATCCTTTTTTAATCTTATTCACTATGCTAAGATCAGCTTTAATGACAATAATAATTATTATTGAGGTGAATATTTGATGTTTTACATCAAGGTTAAATGATGCTAAACGTTAGTTCCATTTCTTGATCTCAGTGATAGAAGGAACAGACAAAGAAAATACTAATTAATTATCTTTATTAGTTCCGATAGCGATGTGAGTGCGAGGAAGAACGCACACGGTATATTGACGATTGAATTGATTTGAATATGTAATGGAACGGAAACGTCAATCTATCATTACGTTAAATTTGAAACAGGTGCAGTCGAATTGTATATGTTCAACTGAGAATAATACAATCCTAGGGTAACAGAAGCCTGAGGATTAAATGTATGTATATGTAGATAAGTTTCAAGTTAGAGCCTGGAGTCCTGTACTCTCTCTGCCTGACACTTGTAAACTGTGTACAGGATTTGGGGATATGGGGGTGTGCGATGCGGTGCGGTGCATGCATTCGATAAGCTAGTAGCAGCGTTAACTACAAATTATACCAAATTAATCAAATTAGTAATTATCTAATTTACGGACCTACTCTATAAAATAAATCTTTCAGAATAAAAATGAACCACGTTTAATTGAGCAAAAACAATCGTAGGTTCAATAGCTGCGATGTGCCGGCAATATTGAAAGAATGCTAAACGACAAAACATCAAAGGTCATGATCAACTGGCTAGGACAGCGGAAACAACCTAGAGACAGATTAATGATGAGGTGGCTGTGTAGAAGAGGACTGGAGCAGGCTGGGAAGTCTGGAAGTTGGGAAAGAATGGGCATATACAGTAGTCGATGAAGAGCAATTACGAAGAAAGCCAAATGTGCGTCGAAGAACATTTAATTATTATCGCAATATACACATTTCAATATGCCATCACATTCTATCTCATAAATATATTTTTTATTCATTTTCAGAAATTCTAAATGTGCACAGCATAATGAGTAGCTTGTTGGTGTAGTGGTTAAGACGCTGGCCTAGTGATCTAGTGGTCGGCTGTTCGCGCCTCGTTCCAGGACTCCAGCAAGTTAGTCCTATTTTCATAGCGCAAGCATTTAGCTTAGTTTGAAAATAGTAAGAATATTGATGCGACATGTATTCCGTGTACGTATCTCTATTTAAAAATTAAAAAAAATAACTAATTGCATGCACCTGCACGGCATCGTGATATTTACAGGTGTAGACAACCCACATGAAACAAAATGCCAAGAAACGTTGACTGAATTGGTCATCGTGAGACAAAGAAGGAAAGTCTGCGTTCAAACAAAATTACCACGCAATTTTGTGATCTGAAAATAATCTTCCTGCTGAAGCAAACATTCATCTTAACCGGGGGGTCTTTCATCGGAATCCTTTGGTCGCGGCGGGAGAAATAAAAAACTATACAAATATACATCACACCTACTGGAACAATATTGAGCATCATCGTGGACCGAAATACCAAATAACTCTACGGACATTCGTCGAATTAAAGTACGCCGACGAAATCTGGTCGGCAGTCGGTACGCAGAGATATTTCAGTTCTCAGAATCCGAATCCATTCCACTAACTGCGCTTGCTTATACGCGATGAAAAGTCGATGCTACGTGTATTAAGACAATGTAGTATATTTCAACTGTACACTAAGTTAATGAGTTTTATTGTAGGTGAAAAAAAGCCAGCCCATATTTATATGTGTGTCACTGAATTTAAAATCCCGTATAACATTTTTTTAAAGATATTTGAGTTGTGTATATCATTGAATTCGGAAATAATTTTTTCATTTAAAAATACGCTTTGTTAGCTAGCAATATTTAATATAATATTAGATTACAACGCGAAATTACTTTTTTATCATACTTAAGGATATATTTGGGTTCAAATTAATACAATATTTAACGTAAATAATTTTATTTTAGATGAAAGTAATTAATTTTTTTTTTTGAAAGTAGTAATGCTTGTCATTTTAAAGTGCGGAGATTTTTCTTGATTTTCTCGTAATTATGAAAACGTGTTATAGCGGGAATTGAAAGTCGGCGACTCATATGTATAATACAATAAATTCACAAATGTCTTCCTACATTTTATTTATTTTAAAAATACAGACTATCAACATGTCGTTAATGACCTTAATAGATGATATTGCGGTACATTTCAAAAACATTTTTATATTATTACAAATTGAGGAGAGCAAACAAGATATTGAAAACTACCGCGGAAGTACAGAAGTGCGTAGGTTATAAGGTCAACGATGTTCAATCACGTGAGACGCGACAGTCTTCGGCGTTCATCGACAAGTATTATACATATTTAACACATATAATTTTTGAATTTCCTCCATCTTTCCGATGTTTTGATAATTATGGTTGTCAGTAAAAATCAGTATATACAGTGGAACTTCAGTTTTCGAATATGTCTATCCTTTTTTATTTTAACTTTATTACATAAATATTATTAGGAGAACACATTCTTATTGTGAAGTTGTTATTTTTTAATTTCCCAGAAACAGACGGTTCCTGTGATATTTTTAAATTATGAATTAAATATATTCAATTAGAAAGATATACATATAAAATCAATTTTATCGAAAAATATGTTGTTGCGCCACCGAATTCGAACCTGGATCTCTTTCCTAACCGGGAAAGGTGCATTATCCAACTATGCTACAGCGACGATATTCGAACCTATATGTTACCTTTTTGATATTAAATACATTTAAAACCACGTTTTCATAATTTTAGAAAGACCATCTACCTTATTTTTACAGAATCTCAAATACCTTTGAGTAAACTGATAGCAGACGCCAGAATTATCAATTCATTTTTATTAAATTTTGGACACATTGATACAACTTTATTAATAGGAGAACACAGTCTTATTGTGAAGTTGTAATTATTCAGAACATAGGTCTGTGATATTTAACATAAATATTACATTACAATTTTTATTTTTTGCCAAACAGCGGAAACAGTTTAACAGCAATTCGGTTCTCGAACATATGGTTTGAGAAAAAAAAATGTCTCGGTTGTCGAACTACACGAGACATTAGACACAAACGTCTCGTGTCTTACATGTGCGACACGGTGTGGAAAACAGGAAAGTTAAAAATTTCATCCTAACAAAACTGTAAAAAATTGCATCAAACATTTTCAATGACAACGCCTTCAGATATTTTTTTAAACATGTCATTAGTGAGACAGAAAAGATAAACAACCCCAGGAGTCACCTGATGTTTATATGCTAGGTGACTCGTCTTCCTCATCACCTCCCACTTAGGTCACCAGCTGTCCTCAGTAACCTCGAAAACAGAGGTTTTACTGTATTAGTTGAGGGGCTGGCAGAAAGAACGCGGTATCCCTCAAAATGAGAAGTTGAGTGAATTTCAACTTTCTAATTGACAAAAACTTACGTTACGTACGTAAGTATGTACTTGACGAGACATCATTCTTATGTACAGTGTGAATATTATGTTTCAGGCCGATTTTGTTTGGTCGCCAATTTGGTTTGGCAGATATTTGTCAGTTCGCATTTGGTAGTCGTAGAGAGTAGTTGATTACAATTTATTATGGAGCTTCTGACGCCTCAACAACGTGTTAAAGTCATTAAAACAAACACAAACCTAACTTTTGGAAAAAAATCATCATAAAAGCGACAAAGCGTCATTTGCACTTGCGGTTTTGTTAATAAACAAAACAGCCGTTATTGGGGCACTAAAAATTCTCAATTGATACACCGACGACATTTACACCCACGCAGAGTTACAGTATGGTGCGCCATGTGGGCCAGCGGAATCATTGGACTTTATAATTTTCAGGATGCAAGAGGCAATGCTGTAAAAATTGGGTATGCGGTTTAAACAGGACGGTCACACAGCCCGAGCTACGCTTGAAATTTTGATGAATTAAACAACAACGGCCTGTAACATAATATTCATCCTGTATTATTGGCATCTATTTACAAGTATCGAAAAGTTTTTATAAGAGATATATGCGGTAGGTGTAATATTAGGCGATTGCATCAGACTGAAATGTTGTCATTTTGTGGGATATCGTGTTTTAAAAGGCAGCCTGCGCTATCCTATGCGTGATTTTCGAGACGAGCCTTCGTAATAAATCTTATCTTATGTAGATTGCGGCAGTCGGCCGTGCCTGTTCAAGTACAAATCCACACTCACTTTCGATGGATTTATAATATTCCACAATGGTATCCCAGATGGCCACTCGGTCGCGACAGACTAAAAGCAAGATCATTATCGTTTAAAGAATACCCTATACGGTATTGGTCGGCCTACTTTGGAGAATGACCGTGGAAATATTATACATTCGGGCCCTGCGTATTCAGTTTACAGTATTACATAACTCAGGCCTCAGGCGAGATCAACATTTGAAAACGGATGCCCCACAGTCTACCAAATGAACTAACGCAAATTTCTTGTTTCAATATTTTCAATTTGGTGTCACCCGCGTGATCACTTTGATACCACTTACAATCTAAACAATAACAGTTTTAATCTCTATTAAAATATTAATTACACAATTTAGGCAAGAAAATATCCCCGTTTGCCAATGTTTAAAACACAAAAAATAAATGAAACGGAAAAAGAAAAAAAAACAGAAATTAAAATAAAAAAATGATTATCGATTTATGCACTTCCTGTAAATATTTGCTCACATTCATTTCTGGCACAATATTTCAGTTTATTCATCGAGAAATATGTCACATCACCTGGACAGAGGACGTCCGCGAGGATCAGTTTGATCAGACATTAGAGAACGACCCTGTTAAATGTTTCAACAAACGACGAACGTGCATGAAAACGGACCAGGCAAGAAACGCCAGGGCAGAAGAGTGTTGTTCTATCGTCAATGCGAAGAAACTGCGCGATAAATTAGCAATTAGAAATACTGATTAAATTCCAAAATCTCAATTTTCATTTCAACATCCGCGATCAATTTTATACTATTTAACGAAATTCGATAAAAACAGCGGAAGGCCGCTATTCACACGTAATACGTTACAGGCTCGAATTGAGATTTGTACAAACGCCGATACAATTATACCACAAAGAAATAATGAATGTTGGATTAATCCGGCCCAGACCCCAACTGACTGGGGACTCGTGTCCCAACTTGACTGGGCAAGTCTGGTTCTTTTCTTAATTCGATTGTCGCTTGGTTGAATCGTTAATCTTTTTCGGACCCATGATAACACTTGTATCAACCGAGAAAAGAGAACAAGAACCAATGCGAAATTGACCATACGCATGTGACTCGGACTGCGCGGTACGATTTCCGGGATTTCACTGTATTCCCAATGTAATATCATAAACCATTTCAGCATTCATTATTTCTGGGAATCACTGCACTGTACATTTAGTCAATATTGCCAAGTCTAATTTCCTGGTATAAACGCAATATTCCTAAGTTCACTTTAGTTTCTAGAAATTTCTGTTTATTTTTAATCATGATCAGTGGTGTAATTAAAAAAAAATAGGTCCCAATGCAAAATGGAAAGGCGCCCTATATATGTATTGTATACAAGATAGGCAGACACAACATGGTGTTATGAATTAAATAATAAGAACAAAAAAGCGTAAGGTATGCACTCACAACAGAAAAATCATTTTCAGTGATATTAGCGAGGTAAGTACCCATTGTTTTTATACACCAATAATGTTTTCACGTGTTTTCGTAATACACGAGACATATTATTTATTAAATTTTATAATTTATTTTCTTGTCGAGATGGATTGTCAAAGTAATTAGTCCATACTAGTCCTGAGAAATTATATATAGCAAATGTACTCGTATTGTTTTGGGCCCCAATGCTGGATTGGTTGTTACGCCATTGCATTTTAAAATTACGTATTTTGTAAATATCGATAAATAATTGACTATATGAATGTCTAGTGGAAATAAAAACAAAACCGTCTTAAGAATTCGGCCTTCAATTTTGTATATGTTTTGTCTCTTTCTTTCTTACTTGTGCGCTGAAAAGAGACGGCGCCTTGTTGCATATACAAAGTGTACCAAAAGTCTTTTTCATAATAAAAATTCTGTAATAAAATAATAAATGGGTTTATAATAAAAAATGTTTATTTTTAATTTAAGTAGTCCCAGGGACTTCATTTCTTAAAAATGATGTTTTCTAAATGTGATCCGTTATTTCGCTGGCACTCTTCTAAACGGAAGGCAAACTTTCTGAGAATTGCTCAGCACGCTTTTTCTCCGTGATCGCTGCCATTTCTTCTAGGACATTTTATAAAATTGATCCAGAGGGGGATGATTATTACTGTATACCTTTAATTTAAGGTAGCCCATTGGGAAAAAGTCCATTGGTGTCAAGTGGAGGCTACGCGGATGCCAGTTTATGTCACCTCGTCGGAATATCAATTTTCCAGGGAAAATTTCACGAACAACTGGTAAGAACACGATCCATAGCGACTGAATTCCTAAGGACGCGGCTAGCGATCGGCATACCTCCCGCTCCTCTCTCGCTTAATGCGTTGGGGCAGCGAATGAACCAAAATGAAAAAGACTTTTGGAACACACTATTTAAAAAATATATACATTGTATTCGCCTTTCTTTCGTCTTAGTTCCGTTTAGGCATCTTTTCGCGTGACAGAGCTGTGTTTCCATGTTAAATTGCTTATTGATTTTTCATTCACACCTCCATCGCGCGATACTATCCTCATTTCGTTCATTTTGGTATTTTTTGATAACATTATTTACACAGCGGATGATATCTTATGTCAAGACATTTAGATATATTTTTATTAACATTTAAATCGTACATCGAGTAAGATATTGCACGAGAAACAGAGACGAAAACAAATAATATGGGAAAGAGTGGAAAAACCTGTTAATTCATTAGGAAAATTTATGTAATAAATGGCGGTCAACCAGGGCTGCTAATATATTAACAAAGAGCTCACTTTGTCTGCCTGGAAATAATATAGAGTGGAAACCGTTTAACTTGAAACCGAAATATTTTTTCATGTTAAACGAATTCATGATACAGATGCCGGCCTAGTCAAAAGAAAGTTATTATTTTATTACGACAGATGTATTAATTTGAGAAAGTGTAACATATAGATTTGAAAATTTGTCGTCAAAAATACTGGCGCTGTAACATAGTTGGTAATGCGCCTTCCCCGGATTGGAAAAATAGATCCAGCTTCGAATCCCGGTAGCGCAACAAACAATATTTTGAGATAAAATTGATTTTATATGTATATCTTTTTAATTAATACATTTAATGAGTATTTAAAACATCACAGACCGTCTGTTCTGAATTATTACAACTTCACAATAAGAATGTGTTCTCCTTAATAAAGTCAAGTCATTGAGATAAAGTCATAAACAGTAACCAATTCGGTAACGATGCGGCTGGTATGTAATCCGGGTAATTTTTAAAATGGTAAGGGTGGTGTGCGACAACCGGCAAGCTGTTTTTTTTAATCAGATGTCGACCTAGTCAACAGAAGTTCAGTCATAAGCAGTAAACAATTTGGTGGCGATGATTACAGATGAAACGGCACTGGTTTGATCTGAAAATGTAGAGTTCGTCTTAATTTAATAAAGTGCTCGCTTATCCAAGTCTAATTTGACAACGCGAGCCCTCTCGGGGCCCCCTCCAGCGCACCGCTATTTATACTGAGAAAAATATTTTAAGGCGGATTTAGATAATTTTAAGGCAACAAGAAATCCAAACGTTAATTAGGACTAACAAATGTAGATAATCGAATTAAACTGAAATCAAAATTACAACAATTCTGAGTGGTACATATTTCTGTATCACCTTGGTACAAACATTGCATGGTTTTGATACGTTTCGTTATCAGATCTATCTATAAATAATACCCTTAAATACTTATACTCCTCCAGGGTCTTTACATCTGTCCACCGCTGTGATACTCTTCCGTGTCTTCGTCGGCTCAAAATTGAGCCCGGGATAATATCCTTTTCTATGGCCGAATAATTGGAAACATCTATTGTTCCCTACTGTAGATGGGCCTTGGTGCGGTTGGATTTCTTGCAGGATTGAGACATCTGTGCGTCGTGCCGTCCACGGGATACGGAACAACTTACATATATTTCAAAGGCGTTTAATTTAGGTTTGTCGCTATTGCGGATGTCCAAGTCTCTGCTGCGTACATAAAAATTGGAGAGACAAGAGTGTGAACCAACATAATTTTAAATACTAATTAAATGTATTAATTAGAAAGATATACATATAAAATCAATTTTATCGAAAAATATTATTCTTGCGCCATCGGGATTCGAACCTGGATCTCTTTCTGCGGTCTACTATCGGCTTACTCAAAGGTATTTGAGATTCCGTAAAAACAAAGTAGATGACTTTCAAATAATGGAACGATAGATGTATTCATTTGAAAACGTGTAACATATAGGTTCGAAAATTTGTCGTCAAAAATAATGTCACCGTAGCATAGTTGGATAATGCACCTTCCCTGGTTTGGAAAGAGATCCAGGTTCGAATCCCAGTGGCGCAACAACATTATTTTTCAATAAAATTGATTTTATATGTATATCTTTCTAATTAATGCATTTAATTAGTATTTAAAATATCACAGACCGTCTGTTCTGAATACTTACAACTTCACAATAATAATGTATTCTCCTAATAACATAATTTTAATTGTTTGCTTAATGTCACTGTCTGTCCATATTCTCTATAGTTGGTTCATAGCAAATTTAAAATTCACAGATGGAATAGATCACATCTTAATACAATATGGCGTGTGTCACAAAAAATCTACATTAACAACATACAGAATTTAAAAATTTGGGCGCTGTTTCAAACGCAAAACAAGTTTTTTTTAAATATTACATAAATATCGTATTTATGTACTATTAGATAATTAATAATAAATTTATGACACAGAAAAACATGCCCGCAAAATGAATATTTCGCGCGGCATTTCTTGCTTTTATAAGATTGTTTATTTAAAACTAGCAAAAAGTGATCGGTTATAATGAATTGTTGGTCAGCTCCACTGATCACAACACTCAGGCTGAGGCTGCCGGGGTGCGTTTGATGGATTTAATATTCAATAAAACCTATTTTTCAATTTTGAAAACGTTGTACATTACAGAATAATCTAACTTAACCGAATTTAACGCAAACAAACGCTCAGACACATTTCTCAAATTAAAAATGTATTGCTATTTAAATACGTAAAGTACCATTCGAATGCTCACATAATGTACGTCACGTTTGACGACTAACGGCCGAACGCGGCTGCGGCGTTTGCCAGTTGGCAACTGACCCGAGTGGCTTCGATGAACTGCAGCAGTTAAATTAAGTGGCACTGCGTGTCATTACGGTCCACGCCGAATCGTATTCCAAATCTCGAATGATTATTGAACGTTCAATCAGTATTACCAATACATCATAAATTTCTTATCAAAATAATCAGCACGCACGCCTTCTGATAATCGCACATTTTTCAGTACAAATATCATTGCAATCTGTTTAAGGATGAGGGCGTTACCGGTATTACAGACAAACACACATTTTATGTTATCACTGGTAGAAAGACATTGACCTCACTCATAGCTAGCTGTACACATACAATGAAACGTATTGTTATTTTTTTAAATACCAACATTTTAAGTCTAAATGAACCTGTATCAATATTCAACTGCAAATTTATGACGTTTTATAAACACCTGTCAAATATCTGCAATCGATTGGGTAATAGAAGCCCGCCCACAAAAACTTTAGAAAGCGTAACAGAATTTAATACAATTTCTTATTTATCTGTTGTACAGATCGTGTTATACATTATTTTAATTTTATTAATATCGTTGTTATATTAATGCAATGAAGGGCAACACTGATACAATATAAAATAATGACAAATGGTGTAAAGATTGCCTTGAACTATTTATTAAAACACGAACAACATATCAGTGCCGACCGTAAAATCACAGTAGCGATAAAGAAAATCAACATCACTAAATAGCGTTGTGGAAAATACCCCACCAAATATCGATATTATTAGCACATTATTGCAAAATCGTTTCATTGGAACTGTTACAAATCCTGTCACTACACAACAATGTACATACGTACTCGCTACATACTTACTATGAGGTATTTTGCATACATCTTGTAGGACTTTATTTTTTGAATACTTACATGTAATTTACAGGTTTTTATGATTTACAAGTTAGATCTATTTTTATGATTTATAAACAAAATCTATTTTATTAATTCACCAATTTTATTCCAGCGAATAAAATTAACCACATAAAATAGAATTACAAACTAATTAGATTGTGAAAGATTGTCTTTGGACGGGCTAACCTCTAGTCTTTAAATAATAATTGTTCGATTTGTTAGATAAATTATACATTTTGATTTCAAATTAGTTACTACGTCGAGGTTCGCTAGAAAATGTCAACCCTAAATCCGGAGACAACTGCTGACGATTTTGTGAAAAATTATAAAAATTGATTTGAGATTTTTACAGCATCAGAGACTATCGTCAATTCCTGCCCAAAAATGATGTTCGTAAAATGATGGTAAGGACATAAGATTGAATTTGAAGAAAAATATGAAAAGGGTTCACTTTGTCGGTCACAAATTTTTGATTCCAAAATTCTTGCTTTTGGTCCAAAATTCAATAATCATCCGCAATACCGCCGTAATTCAAAAATTAAGAATGGATATGGATAAGAGTGAATATAACAATCTACTCATGTTGCAGTAGTAATTGTGTACGTATATATGTATAAACAAATTTAAATTAATAAAATTGAATGTCACATTAATTGAAGGGGTTCATTTTGTCGAATTGTCGAAAAATATTTTCTGAAAATTGATAAAAAGTTATTGAAATATTTTTTTAATTTTATTGACCGTGTAAGTTTTCACAAAATCAGATTTACTTTTGATCCAGTAGCTGTTAAATAGTATTTGTTCTGGCAATGGTCCAAATTATACACTAGCTAACGCTAGCACACTGTTGCGAAGCTTCTTTTTTTTAAACTATGAAATATTTATAATTTGTAAATAAAATTAAATCAATAAATATTTTTTGTATACCTACATCAATAAGCTATTAGGATAAATTATTTATAAATATTTTATTTAACAGTCTCAATTATATATGGAACGACAAGGTATCATCAGACATTTTGGACAAAATTGATTTTAAATACAAATTAAATGTATTAATTAGAAAGATACACATATAAAATCAATTTTATCGAAAATATTGTTGTTGCGCTGCCGGGATTCGAACCTGGATCTCTTCCGATCCGAGGAACGTGCATTAACCGATTATGCCGCAGCACACAGTACATTGACGACAAATTTTCGAACCTATATATTACACTTTTCAAATTGATACATCTATTGTTCCATTATTTGAAAGCCATCTACTTTATCATTGGATTGGAAAAGATTCAGGTTCGAATCCCGGTAGTAATAACAATATTTTTCGATAAAATTGAGTTTATATGTGAACTTGAATCTAATGGCACGTAGAGTACCGGAGCCTACGGGCTTCCTTGCTCTTCCATCTGAAGTACACGAATTTTATATAGAAAAATATGTTTTTTTTGTAATAACCAGCGAACGTGGAAAAGGGGAAGAGGGGGGGGTGCGCTATGCGTCTTTTATCGGTTAGCGTTTAAAATTCCGAATTAATTTTATATGTATATCTTTCTAATTAATACATTTAATTTGTATTTAAAATATCACAAACCTATGTTCTGAATAATTACAACTTCACAATAAGATTGTGTTCTTAATAATAAAATTGGTTTTATCTGACAAATTCTGACAAAATTTTTCTCTTTAAAACAGTGTTACATATGTGTCAAATTTCCTAGAAGTTTAAGAGAAAACAATGTCATTATCACTTGTAATATTTTTAAGAACAACTGTAAATTTAAATACAAATAAAAGATACGAGTTATGTTATACAACACGCCCGAAATCAGGAATCATAATGTTATTACTCTAAATTATACAGCGACATTTTTGTAAAAATTTCACCTCATGAGCGACGAACCGAACTCGAACCGCCTAAGAAACGTAAAAATTAATATTAAAAATTTCTAAGATTAATATCTCAGTTTGATGTAGATAAATGTCAGATTGTTTCAAAAGCACGATACATCGCCCACGTTAGTTATTTTGATTATGTTGGCTAATAAATATAAAGAAATATTTTAATAAAAAAAAATTGTTTTGGTCGCCGTTACAGTTCTATTGCGAATCAGCCTTTATGAATCGGCGTTTCCTCAGCATGTGTTATTATTGACTGCAAATTGAAAATAGCCATCCGAAGTGATTTTCTTGGAACTTTATTTAACTAGCGGACGAAAGCGCAAATAGCTCCCAGACAAGGTTTTATAAATAGGTACCCCCTGCTAATACGTAAAGATTTGTTCCAGCGGATCGCTTCCAGATACAGACTGACAGAGAATTATCCATTCGACAAATATAAACAGGATTTAAACAAATTTATCACAGAACCTAATCGACCGTAACTAAAAGACCAGAGAGACTATTTTTATTTTGTGAGCTGCACGCGCGTTCAATTATACCTATTTAAGCAAAATTGAATGAAGTTAACATTGGAATAGCTGTCAGGTGGTGCCGTGTCAATCAATCCTGAAAGTTAATCTTAGATCTTGTCTTTATTAGAGCTTTCGCTAAAAGGCATAATTAGCCATTACAACTACATATACAGATAATATAATAACTTAAATATAACAAAATAATTAACAAATCAGAAGAATATTATTGATTTAACAAGTAATTTTTTATAATAACATTTTTATTACTATTAAATGCGTGTAAGAAAACGATCAACAATTGTCATAAAAGGAATTGAGATTTTCATGGTTGATTAGAAATCGATTAGATGAGAATCATTAAATCGGTGATTAGAACAACTAACCTTTTTTAACGGGTAATAATTAAATTATTTAATGATTCAATAAAGTATAAACAGAGAATAATACAATAAACACTTCAAATGATGTTCGAAGATGTAAAGAATATGAGATATCATATCAGGTATTAAAATTAAAATAGGTTGTGACGATTCCCTTTGTTTTGAACAGGCCCTAAAGAATAACGGCGAATTTGTTCCAGGAAGGATAAAATGTCCGGGGGAGGGCTAGGGCGGGATGATAATATGTTCCTCAGGATCCTGGAGTGCAACTGAGCAAAATTATATCGTGGGAGGGAGGAACGTGCCTATGTTTTGCGCGGGGTACTTAAGACCGACTATACAAAATTTGGTCCAAGGATATAGGATTGTACAGAGAACAGACAGACATACGTACATTCAAATTTATAAATAAAGATACATAGACAATTTTTAATTCAAACGAATGAATAAAAATATTTAATTAGTAATGAAATTTAACAAAAAAATTGTAATACTTTTTTTAGACTTTTTTTTTTCACACTTGTTTTACAAAGAGAAATCACGTATAAATTCGTGCAAGCTATATGTGTATACAATGACAAAATTAATTTCTCTCGTCCATGGTGGTTCCCACATATTTTTTCGGGTAAAGAAATGTGTAATTTTGATTCCGCCCAAAAGTCGTATTAAATAAAAAAGATTAAATAAAAATGACTTAATTTATCATCAAATTATTTAATTTTGTTTAAAATTGTGGCATAACTTTATTTTTCTAAAATTCAAAAATACTTATTAGAAACTTGTTTTGTGTGTACCTGGCTACATTTGCTTTGTACATTATTTTGTAACACAATTAGTAAAACTCGCGTATTTTATGCGATCGGAAAACACAACTTATCGGGTATCCGATATCCGGTGAAAAAAATACGATACAAATCTCGAATGTAGATTACGATTTGAATAATGAATGGATAAAAAAATAATAGATAAAGTTTAAAGACCTTAATAATTATAAATTAATAATAGCACACTATCTTATCAAAATTATTAAGAACAGTATTTATTTCTTGCTACCACATTATCGGCATTTATATAACATACATATGTAAATAATTTAATCAAACTAACAATATTAAAAATTGCGTCGTCAATTCTTCAATATTTACATGAGATTCAAATAATAAACATGACTTCAAACGATTTTTAACGAGATGTTGCGCAAGAATAAAATTACTCACACAGATGAGGCATATCTACTACCTTCAACAACATTTTTATGACAGCAGCCTTCGATAGTCAAACGTAAACAAATAAAATGTGAAATAGGAACCCAAATGGTGTGGTACTTACTTGAATGTTTAAACTTGCGTTACGCTTTAAATATAAGACTCACTGTTTTATACCAACTCAGTAAAACTTCACTCTACTTTCTTTTCCTTCAGCGCAGTTAAGCAGGAAAATACTAATGTCATGTGATAACCAGACAGACTAACGTAAAATAAAATAAGCACTCACGGATGGGACGTACGGGCGGCCCACAGAACGAGTTTTTAAATAGGTTTTCAAAAAAACCTGCGTAACGTTTTAAGCGCGAATGAATAAATTAATCCGAATCGGGATGAATTTCTAAAAATTGAACACTCAGCGGGAAATACCAAAATACGAAAGCGCACAGTGGTAAAAACAATAAATGACAGTTTTTAACAGTGTTGCTCTTCTAGAAACCAGTACGAGTAATAAATTATTCAAGTACTTAACCTTCAACTTTAATAACTAACTTACCATCACACAGTTTCCGTGGGGGTAGGCAAAGAGTATAGAGCGCCACACTCTTCTGTCTCAACACACAGTTCTCACAACATTCAACTTAAGTTTATACAAATTAAGAATTACTGATGTGTTGCAAATGTAGAAGCAGTTGAGCAAAATAACATTTACGAATTGTCAACTATTGTGAAATACGAAATACTTTATACGAAAGGGTGTTAGTTCGCATACACAGTGAAATTACGACGATGGATTCAAAATGAAAAGGTAGATAACTGGCCGCGACTTAAGTTATAGTATGTATTTCTTTAGTTTTTGGCCGCAAATTGGCACAATATTTAAAATTTTTTTGGTTTTACATTAGTTGATAATTATATACACTTTTCACAAGTAAATGCAGTGTATATTAAAGGAAGCAATTTTGCTTTCGAAACTCCATGAGATTAACGATATTGGTTAATATATTAACATTAAAATGCGTTATACACAAAATAATAATTTAACTATGAATATAAGTTATGTCATTTATTATAATAAACATATTTAAATAAATCAATAACATGGCATCCTCTGACCCAACTTTCATTAAAGTTACCAATTTAAAAAGTTATTTTTTAATAAAATTTAATATTAGTATTAAATTAACAATAATAATGTATAAATAATAAAGTACATCATAAATTTAAATCAAAGCATTAAATTCTAACATCCAAATTATAGCATTATATTGTTATACGACTATTTGACACAGTAGTTAATAGTGTTAGTTAAAATGGTAAAGCATTTGTTTAGCATATGAGATGTTCCAAGATCAATATCCTTCAAAATCTTTTTGAAATAAAGGTGAAAAAATAAAATACATAAAAGTGAGAATAAAAATATTATGAAATTTTCTAATACACTGCTTCTATTGCTTTCTTCGTGTCAATTTTTGCCGAGGTACTTGCATAATAAACATATTCTATGTTAAAATAAATACAAAATAGACAACATTAATCCAATATAGCTTAGTAAGGTAGTAAGTATTATGAACGATATATTATGTGCAATGCAGCTTTGGTTCATCAACATTAACAAAACTCAGGATTGTAATTATAAAAATGAATTATTGAATTTTTACGTTGGTGGAATATTGTAATAGCCCGGGGAAAATCTAGGGTTAGATTGATTCAGGTACCTAACAGTCAAAATCATAGAAAATATCAAGATCGCAATACATTTATGATTCATCCTTCATCCTTTATCTATGGTATAAGCTGTCATTTAGCATTTCGGGTTGTGCTCCGTCGCTCAGTCTGTAAATATTAAAAAGTTATTTCCGTGCGATTGGTTGTGATTTCAGTCACAATCGAATCGAAAACCCTCCTGCGGACTATGAAGATTAGATATTCTTCTAAAACTTCTACTCGCTTCCTATTTATTTGAGGTAAATATTGTCCTTAATAAAACATCTCTGAACTTTTAATGACCCTTGATTGTCCGACGTATTGTAGCGCCTGGATAGATTAATCTTACTATTTTTAGCTTCTTAATATGGGCATTGGCTGACTCATAAAATCGTCCTTATCGATGCCTGATCGGTTAGTTGTAGTTGTATAACCTAGACATCTTTTTAAAATGGTTTGGTAAGGATGTCGTTTTAATTACAGTCACATGGTTGGTCCTTTGTGTGACGGTGTGTTGTTGTTGTGAACAAAATAAAGCGATAAATTTTATGTGACAAACAAAACATTTTAAAGTTAATACAAATAAAAAAACATTAAAGGTATGTAAGCTTATCACTTAATTTATTAATTCGTTTTTTCTACCCATAATGTAGTTCTTTATGTACACACAAAAAGTGTTGCTGAAAAAATAATGCCAGCTTCATATTTAATTGATATTTCTGCAATTCATAGTTATCATTTTTACTGTATATATTATCTTATGAGTTATTAATTCCACATACAATAGACACCGTGATGTAGGCAAAAACATTTATAAACGTAGCCGACCATGCAAGGTTTCACCACCCTAAATAAAATGCAGCACAGAGATTGTGAGAGCAAAATCTTTATCAATAATACTGAGATATGTGTGTATACTATCAGGGTCATTAACAACCCTTTGAAAATCTGTTCATAAAAAAATAAATATCAAAATTAATATTTTTAAATAATGAGATAATTTTGTGTGATCTTATTAATTTTAAGATTATGTATGACTTCTTTTATATGTCTCATGACTTTTCTTGGGATTTTATTTAAAAATCTGGTGTAAAGATTCTCCTCCTTTCTGTCGGTTTAGTCATGGTTTAAGATTTTGCTCAGACAAAATCAAATTTATGAACTTTTATGAGACCGCTCAATATTTCTAAACATTGATTAATACAATTATCAACGAGGACATTTTGATAAAATTTGAGACGTTTTTGCTTGTGTGTATGTCCCCTTTCTTTCCTTCAATACATGTATTTAATCAAGTAACAGTCTTCGTGATATTCAAATACCACATGATATTTGAAATATGTAAATGTTAGGCAGAGACCATCTTCCTAATGATATTAGGAAGTCTTCACATTAGCATCACATCCACATCTCGGTAGCAACAATAATTTTCGAAATTTTATATGTATCTTTCTAATTAATACATTTAATTTCTAATTAAAAAAAGTATTTAAGCCATGCAGTAGGCGGTAGAGTGAAAGGGGTAGATTCAGGGTGAATATTATGTTCCAGGTTGATGTATCATTCATCAAAATTTCAAGTGTAGCTCGGGTTGTGTGTTAGGTGGCACTGTCCTGTTGAAATCACATGACAAATTGACCCAATTTGGCTACTAAGAAGTTTTTACAACATTGCCTCTTGCATCCTGAAAGAAATAGGGCCCAAGGATTCCGCTGGTCCACATGGTGCATACAGTAACTCTGCGTGGGTGTTAAAGTCGTTGGTGTATCAATTGAGGATTTTCAGTGGCCCAATAATGGGTGTTTTGTTTATTAACAAAACCCAGCATGTCGAAATGAGCTTCGTCACTCATGACTTTGACACATTGTTGAGGCATTAGATGCTCCATTATAAATTGTAATCAACTACTCTCTACGACTACCAAATGCGAACTGACAAATGTCTGCCAAACAAAATGATTGTGATTTTTTTTATAGTGTTTTATAAAATAAAACATGTGTTGTGTGAAAAAGTAGAGGATTGCGATGATGTATGACATTTAACTCTATTCTATACTGCATGCATTTTTGAAGACATTAGAGAGCGTTGACTATTTGTTCACTTCATCATTTTAACAATCTGATATTGATATTATTTAGATGTTAATACTAATAAGCTATTTTTTTTTTCAACCGATGTGAAGCTCGCCCTTAAGATTATATATTCTATTTAATAACTCATTGATGGATCTTACATTTTCATTCTTACGTTATATTCACATTAGGGCCTCCTCTAGCCTTTAATCCTCTATGACACTTGGCTTCAATGCCACTGTGCTGGGGAAGATTCAAGTCAGTTTGGTGCAGCAAGTTATAGCAGACTTAGCTCCACATCAATCATCAAAGAGTATATCAATTATTTAACATAATGAATATGTTATAATATATCAATTATTTCAGAGTGGGCAGAATAGGTTGGTGTGAGATGTTTCCTTCGTGCCTTCCCACCATGGGCGCGGGCCGCAAGCAGGAGAGACAGACTGGGAGAGAACCCGTAGTCCTTAACGTTTATGATATGGTAATGCTCATGTCAAGTATTAACCTTTCGATAGCTCAACTAAAAAATTTTCTCCGTGCTCAAGATTTTAATACATATTCCGTACATTGGTGTCTGTCAACAGATTCATGTAAAATAAAAAATATTTTATAAGAAATATTCTACACATATTCTTGTAAACTGAGGTGGTACCAAAATCGTGATGGCTTGGAAAGTAATAATGCAAGAGATTCAAATACATTGTATTGAATAGACAATTCAAATTAGAAAATACAAAATAAAACAAGATGAGTTAGAGTAATACATATTATATTATGTAAATTTTTTATAAAGCTCTATTAAAAACTTCAATAACCGAAGAGCGTGCATGAGAAGATGTATGAAAGTCGAGTGTGGTGTTCTATCCTCTCTGCCTACCCCTGCAGAGAAACGACACAATGGTAAGTTACTTAGTTCTATAAAGATATACATTATATATAAAATTGGCATTCAACACCAAAAATATGCTCATGTGTCATTCCACTTAATATGTTAAAACTTATTTTGTGCATACACAACAAAAACAACGAGGACATATACAACAAAAACAACAAGGACATATATAACAAAAATAACGAGGACATATACAACAAAACAATTTCATCGCATTCAGCAAATTGTGAGCCAATACAATGTTTTGACACAATCAACTAGCAATTCAGGTCAACAACAGTTTGCAGGAAAAAAGTTTTTTTTTATTTACTAGTTTCTTTTATACCACCTTTAGTGTCAGATTAAATTATGTTAACTTATTTTACTAATAACTTAATTTTTTAATGTTTTCAGTACTGGGTGAACTCTTATACTGCCAATCTGGGCCTCGGCGTATTCCACAGTGGGGTTGAGGTCCATGGGGTGGAGTACGTCTATGGTGGTCATCCCTACTCCTTCACGGGGATATTCCAAATCTCCCCCAGGGACCCTAAGGAATTAGGGGAACAATTTCGCTTCAGGTTATTCTTCATTCTTAACAAACAGAGTGCTGCTGGTTTAATTTTCTTGTTCTAGGGCTTCTGCACCATGATCTGGGTAAAGAAATTAACAAACACTATAACACTGGTTAGAGTATTTATTTTTTTGTTTTTTTTTTTTTTCAGACAAAGCCTCAACATTGGATGGACGGATTTTACGGCAGACGAGGTTCGATCAGCGGTGGTCGAACTGGGCAAACAATTTAAAGGAGACAGGTTGGAATTTCAATTTGGTGCAAATTCAATAATACATTATCTATTCAATTTTTTATTTTATTTCATTAGGTTTATTACTCATCCTCACAAGGATATATTTCCTGAATGATTAGTAATTAGTATGTAACATCTAATTCATAACATGATTTCAATTGATTAAACTGTATCAGATGTATTGGTGTACATATATTGTTTCAACATACATTTTCATTTCAGATACCACCTGATGAATAACAATTGCAACCATTTCACAGCGGCCCTGTGCCAGGTAATATTGTATTATCAGTGTGTGTATTGTTATGTCATTACTTTCTACATTCTGTAAATATGCTGGTTCAGTCACACTTCTCTAACATGCAAACATTGCATGTTAAAACCATGCATATTTGATTATGTGTAATATATTAGATAAAACATTATATAAATAATTTTGTGTCATGTGGTTTTGTAATTGTTATCTTATTTGTTTTGCATAAATTTTATTTTTATATTTTGAAATAATGATAATAGAAAATTTAACAGTAATATAGGGATTGTGATAGTTGTGTGTTAAGTCACCAGTCAGCAGTATGGGGTGACTGATGTTTGTGGGTTACTAATATCAGAAGGTTATCATGATTGTAAAAAGTTACTACTGATCACACAACCGGTTGGCGTTTATTGCACAAATGAATTTACACAGGTTGAAAGTTAAATTGCACAATAAAGTTAGTGACTAGAGGTGGTTTCAAGAAGATAGCCAGGGAAGAAGTGATTGCTTCAGCTGGCTTCTCGAACCGGTTGCGTCGCAATGTATTATCATCTAGATTTTCGATCAGTACTGGACGGACTTGTATGGCTGTAGAGCGCCTGGCTAAATGGTCAGGTACTGTGCAGTGCATTTAGGACCTCTACAGTAATATAGATATATTGAAAAAGAAGTGAAGATTTCATTGTTGATTGGGGTTGATTTTTACCCAAATTACTTTTTTACTCGAATCATAATCAAACTATTACCGTAAAACATTAATTGGTGAATAATTTGCAGATGCTGTGTGGTACGGACATCCCTCCCTGGGTGAATCGCCTGGCCTACTTCAGTTCCTGTGTTCCATTCCTGCAACGCTGTTTACCCAGGTTCATTTACTACTCTCATATTTAATTTACCACCGCGTCATTTCCATACAGGGATGGGTGGAGATGATGGAATGTCACATTCTTTGGTTCTGGTGTACCACTCTTCCTCTGTCCACTTTCACACATATTTTTATTTGCTTTTGTTGATTGTTGATTATTGAAGCTTTTAACTGGACCACCTTCTAATATCTGATCTAATCACGGCAGGTCTTTTGTGGACATCCTTTTTAATGTTGCTTCGCACCCGAAACTCGCATCTTATATTTTATTTACAATCATTTTCTTACTTGTACATTTCGCATGCCCAAACATCTTAGCAACCCCCTTTTTAACCTTACACTCGTGTCAACGATGCTTCATTGTATATGTATACATTTTCCGCGCATGCAGGGACTACATTTTTTTCAAAATCAATGTACATAAAAATTTTTTTGTCAGTTTCAAACTTCACTTCCATAAATTAATATTGGTTTCAGATCTCTGCCGTGTGTCACTAATCTTGCTTCATAATACAATATAAATTTTTACTAACAATAATTGCATTCAAAGCACTGCTTCCTTATTTTCAGCTGAAATCGTTCTCAATATTACTGCTGCTAGAAAACATACTTTCCAAATTCAAAACCTCGCTAACTTATCCAAAACACTCTTTATTGTTACAATCGAACACTGATTACACAATCAGTGTTTATCTTATCACTAATCATCATCAAAGACACTTGCAACTCGAAATTTTGGGATTGTGGTGTAACAATGATCAATTTATCAATATCATCTCCTGCGTAGCATTGGGAGTATGTCATCCTTTGAGTCCTCCGAACAAATGCATGTGAAAATTTAAGTTTTTCACTCTGGCTCGTCTATGAACATCTCCCCAGGGAACTCTACTATCTTTAAGTTTATGTTAATTTCACAGAGAATGGCTAACTCCAGTAGCCTTCCAACAGTCCCTGGCGTCACACAATTCTGAAGACTCTGCCGATAGTCCAAATCGCTGAGAACGTCTGGTAACTAACTTTGATATATTTCATTATAGCAGTAACTATTTCTTGAAGGCCAGGACCAGTACATTCAACAATGTGCCATTAGTAATATTAATATCTCTTTGTTTGATGATCAAAACTAAGCACTATGCGTTTGTTTTTACGAGTTTGACATTAAGGGCCGGTTTTGTGATCAGTAGTAAATTTTTACTATGGTAACTTTTTACTAACACCCGTGGTTAAAATCGTTTGCGGGTTGGTTGAATGTCAAATTTACTATTGTCAAAGCATAGATGAGATGCCTATAGGCGCGACAAATAATCATGAAATATGGTTTATTTTACGCTTTATGGATTTTTTCACCTCTTGCATTCGAAATCTGTCACTTTGGTGGTGAAATTTTTTCTGATTATGTGCTAATGTATATTAAACAACGAGATCATCATCGGGTGAACTCTTATCATTAAAATAGCGGAATATTGAATGATCATACACTGCAACATTCAAAGTATCAATGTGTCAGATGACTTTTGAAACTGCTGTGAAGAGTTCGCCATATTTAACTATCGATTCTCGTTTTTTCTATCGGATATGAGAGAGTTAAATGAGTTTACTACGGGTGTACTTTCGAGAAGTAAATATTTTTTTACTAAAGTAAAAGTTACTACTGATCACACAACCGGCCCTTAAAGATTGATTATCTTATTTAATAGATTCTACATAAGATAAATATTACAATGTAATTGATCAATATTTGAGATTTAATGAAAAAACAATCTTTAGATTATTTAAAAATAATGTGATATTTTTGTTTAGTAATAGAATATATAATGAAATTAGAGTAATGCAGTATTTCTATTTTTAAAGATTTGAATTTGATGAGTAGATACAATATGAATTTAAAATATGGATCATTCAGTTTCAAACCAGAATTGATTAACTGATTTAATTTGTTAAAATTGTTATTATTTATCAAATTCTGCAAACATAAATTTATCTATTTCTTGTTGATCTTTGTAGCTTGTTTGTAGTGTGTGGTCAGACATAATTTAAAATTGTATTTATATTTAACATTGTTCAACACTAAGTCCAATATAATTAATAACCAATTAAACCTTACAAACAACCCACTATTTAATATATTCCCTATTTCAATGTCTCCCTGTCAATCACCTCCCCACTCTTACCAAGACTCCACCTATAGATGTCTTTTAACAATTTTATGGAATAGTACAGTTGTTCGTCAGTCTTGACAAAATCGAAACCGGTTGATGTAAAAATAAGTGTTTAAACAAAGTTAAATATAAATACAATTTTTAATGATCTATTTCTGTTTTTACAGGAAAAGGCTAGTCGATCTCCCCTACCGTTGCATTTATTTCTGTTTTCATCCTACCTTCTTCCACCTGCTGTGAAAAACAAATGCAAACGATAATCACAAATCTACTGTTTCAAAACGTGTTTGGACAGAGATCAGATGATTTTTTCATTCCATTATTTATTTATTTATTTATTTTGGCCCTTTAACAGTTTTTTTTTGTGTTAAATGTGTTTACAGCAGGAATGTTTATAATTGTTTTTCAATATTTCTGTTTTCTATCATCTTTTTTTAAAGTTAAATTGTTCTTGTTTATCCGTGGACTTCAGGGAGATCCTTGTCCTTATCGACATTTGCCGGGAAAACAATAAAATTATCACTAAGTGTCATTTGATATTTTTCCGTACACCAAAGACATCTACATATATATAACTGTTGTATAATAAGAATGTATAGTGATTAGAAAATATTATGTAATAAATTATAAAAGAAGTGGCATTTATTTTCATAGTCAAAGTTTGATCATACCAATGTTGCCATAAAATTAGGTAAGTTGTTTTTCTACTTTGTCTTTGCCTTTGGGGACCTACCTATTAGACATTTCAATACATGTCCTTCGATGAATTGTTATTGACTTATTATTTATCAATTTGTTAACACAAATCTTTGTAAAAATGTTTAATATAAGGATGTTATCGTCTATTTACCATTCTCTGCGTATACAAATAACATCTTCCATAAACTAATTTTGAACGCTAGTGCTAAAAAAGGTTCACATTCATTTTAGAGAACTGTAAACATCTATTTGAAACATAATTTCTCAGCTGTGATGGTTACTTTATATTGGCTAATTGTTAAGGAGACATTTTCTAATCCATTAAGAGTCGTATTATAAAGTGTGAGCATTACGTTACATAATTATGCAGTCTTCAAAATGCACAGTTTAAATAATTAAACAAATTAATTAAAACAGTAAATTAGTTAATGTAGAAAATAAAAATATTTATGATTGTTCGGATACACTAAAAGTATATTGATTTCTTTTAGCTGATTGCTTTGCTGAAAGTTGCTTTATTGGTTACCAGTAGAATTATAGTTGTTGCGCCCTGCAGGCGGCCACTTACACCAATTGGAAAAAGCCGATTGCTTGTTGTTAGTAAGTAATTAAACACCTTATTTCAAAGTAATCAGCCACCAGAGAGAAATTGGTTTCCATTAATTGCTGTTATACCCTGTGGGTGGCTACGTTGCAAGTGCTACTTGCCCACGGCCAGTATCTTCGGTATTGATAAAATAGTAAAAAGAACAATCCACATTGTGTTCTGATCCCTTGTGCAAGATTTTGTGAAAAATTTGCGGTAAAGCTAACAAATAATACCAAAAAGTTATTGCTTGTGAGATTAAATGAATTATATTCCTAATCTGTTCATGGAATTGCTTTGTTAAAGTATGCTCACTGTATTCATTACGTGATGTTGAGAAATAACAAAATGACCGGTGTCTCACAATTTAATCTTGTTAATTATCGGCTGAGTGTACGGTGTGCACATGTGCAAACTGCTTATCTCAATTCAAAATCTTTGATTAGGATTAAAAGTTTTAAATTATATTTATCATCACGTCTAGGATTTACAATCAAAATAATAATACGGGGGCTTATCATCAGGAGATTGCAGATTTTTCCATAAAAATATCATTGCAATTTAACTGATATAAAACATTATTACTAACTTACGAAGGTATGCCGAGAGGATAGAGTGCCACACTTCTGTTCTGACACAAATTCTCGCGTTATCCACATTCGTACATCTTCTATATGAATGTCTTTGAAGTTTCTTACGGAACCATCTTACAGTATCTAGCTTACCTGGTCATCTTACCATTATCATTACCTCTCTCCTCATTCATTGGTTCTACATGTCTAAATCGCCCAAGTGTCCCTTTCTTAATCTTGTTTACTGTACCAAGATCAGCTTTACCTAATTGTTATTTTAGAGTGAAATAGCTTTTGGAAAACCTAATTTTGTGTCTTCATTTCAATTACCCTGGCCTGTGTTTGCAATGTAAGAGGTACACAGCGGTGACGGTTGGTGACCTATTGTAGAAGGGATGCTGGATAACAAGTTTATACCTACTTACTATCAAATGTACGAATATAACATATAATCGAAGGATATTTCATGTTTTAATAATTCGGCTTCAAGTACATCAAACTGTCAAAAATGCATCACACAAACAATTTCCTCAAAAAAATCTGCTCGCTAATATGTATGCTATTTTGTGCATTATACCCATAAGCATTAAAGTCGTTTTTTGTTAATAAAGTCATTGGATGCTGTTAACGAATGCGTATACAGTATTCAAAGACCTTGACAGGCAGAACTGAATGTCGAATACTTTCAAACTTTGTGGATACGGAACGAATGATAGAATTCACTGTTGCTGGTATCTGTGTGTTTCTTTTTGACTTTGGAATACAAGGGATGCGGAGTATCCAAAGCATGTATGAAGCGACCGCGCCTGGTATACAGTAACAATTCATACTAAAATAGTTTGACATTAAATTTGAAACAGTAGATAATAGGTAATATAAACGCAAGGTTTGAATGATCTAGTATCATTCAATCACCATTATCCAATACTTTGGCCGGTAAAACAACATTGTACATATAAATGTTTTGCCACAATAAAACATCAATTTGTTCAATTACTTTATTATGGGCATTAAATGATATATAAATAGTATACAAATTATTATAAGCAATATTAATTAAAAACAAATAGTTTTATAGCAATGAACATGGTTTGAAATATTTGTAAACAAAATTATAACAGTCAATGATATCAACTCAAGAAATATGTAGCCATTTGACTTTCAAATTTGACATTACAGAAAAATATTTAGTTAATAGGTTAGTATCCAAGTGCATGTAATGTCAAGTTCTTGTCTCCTTAACATTTTGCAATACGCAGAATCGAGGTTCTACACTTTCTACAAAATCTGTCTGTGAAGATAACACTTCATTTAAAAAAAATCAATAATATTTTGATAACAATTAGTCGGAGGGTTCAGTATTACGTACGTAAAAAATATATCTGTTATTTCCTGTGCATTGGTAACTGGACAAACTTTAATTAAAATTTACAACTGTTATGTTTGGCATTGTTGAAACTAAAATTTATTGATATACTTGCATTTAAAAAATCAAAAGCTGTACATTGTGTAAATTAGCTACTGTTACGATGTTTAAAAAACTTATGAATGGGTTTTTGTCAGCCAAATGGATGCCTTAATGTTAAAAAAATAACTGCCATAAATTAATGATTGTTTTAAGTCGTGCATCATTCGTTACGTCCCCAAAGGCTTGGAATCTTAAAATTCATTGGTGTTTATTTTTAATTAATTCATTATTATTTTAAACTTGCTTATATTCCATTTAAAAAATATATATTTTAAACTAATTCTGTACCTCTAAATGTAATTATAATTTAACCAGCACTGATGTAGATTGGGTGAGTCCTATAATTTGTTTCAATGTAAAGTTTTTCAAAATTTTGACATGTTCTGGCACTCGCAGAAAGTGAAACTTTGATACAATGCAAGCCTCTCCTAACAGCCAATATCTTATAATATAGGGTGGTTATTGCATTCTGTATTTCAACTTGAAACAAAAAAAATGCAATCTTTTGTTTGCCTAATCGAATCGACAATGAAGATTGAGTTGAAAATTCGAAAATATTGATTTTCTGCGTGTGACCCCCCAAGTCATCACTCGTGAACTTTTTGTTCACGAGTCTAATTCTCAAGTTTATCTTTAATCTTTTTAAAGTCAGTCATATTATTAATATGTTACTGCACGGTTGTGTCTCTTGTTGTTGCCTTCCTAATCATATAAGAATTTTAATGGCATACTAATTGAGGTGCAGATGTCAAAATTTTCAGTATTTTTATGATAGTATTTTGCATTTATTTATTTAAAAATTTGGTTTTTCAATTATGTATTCAAAGATGTCCAGCTTATTTTTTGTGTCTATGGTTAAAGGCCATTATTGCAAAGCTCTGAACCATGTGGATCTAAAAAAATCTTGTACAGTAGACTCTCGATTTTCAGGGGTGATAAGGAAAAAATTAACCTGGATAAAAAAATCTCGGGTAATGTCCGTCCAAAAATATCAAAAAACAACAGTGTTACTAAAATACAAAATTGATAATATAAAATACGAGTTTAAACTCTTTAAAAAGTCAATAATAAATTAACCACTACGCTGGCAATATTAAAATTATCAAATTGACACATTGCACCCTCTGCTTGTATCAAAAGTAAACATTGAATATAAGCGTCAGAAATCCCAGTCGACTTCATGTTTGCAATTTTGTCAGTTTTATTTTCTATTACATACTATCTATTTCACTTGTTTAATTTCTTCTTATATATTATGTAGTCGAATGAAAAATAATTTTTTACATTTTAAATAATATTTCAATTTTTTTTACTGTCCCTGTTAAGCTGCAATTCGGTTAATGCGACCCTGGATAATTAAGAGTCTACTGTACGCCTTAATACCTGCCAGACAGTGTAATGATGCATGCACACTGATGAGACGTTGATCAGTTGCGTCATTCTACCTGCGCACAAAATTCAATTGAAATGAATTATTGTAGTTCGCTCGACTCTGTACTGTTCTTTATATGACTTTAGAGTCAAGTCTCCTACGAATACACATGTGCCATAAGGGTACCTACTGCACCTAGGGGAACGAATTTCACAACTTGATAATAACAGACTATTACCAAAAAAAAAAAATTTATGTATTTTTAGATGTAGTTAAATATTTTTTAATGTTAAATATTTAAAGAAGAATTGATTCCCCCCACCCAATTCAACTCATTAAATTAATTTATTAATGCAATTTGATATTTTCCGTGTTTACTCACGTGTTTGAACTACAGACCATTCTATATTGCCGTCAGATTTGTATTAAAAATATTTGGTCAGAAAAAATTTTTTGTTCAGATTGTTACAGTGTGTGAAAATCGTTTTTAATTTGACTCCTTATTAAGAGTAGTAATTATAATTGATGAGAGTATTATTTATTAATTTGTGAGGAATATGATCTAAATATATATCTGAATATGAATACAAATATGATCTGTGTGGAAGTTCTTTTACTAAAAGGAAATACAATTAGTACAGATGTAGTAGTATTGCAAACATGCTATTATATCAATGTTGTATTGTATTTATTTATATAATTTATGTAGTTTGAAAATATAAAGAAGGCAGTGCCATTTGTAAAATATTAATGTTAACCGAATTGTTAATTTATAACATTATGCCTATCAGATTTCATGAAGACTGACACGATCTTAATTGATTTGGCACGGCGCGAATTCTGCAGTATGAATCTGATTCCGTTAGCTACAATTGTTTTAAAGAATATTCCGTTCTGTAGATCAATCCATCCAGGCCACCCAAAATTGTGCTGCATTTTCACTAGCAAAGCATCAATATAAAATGACTGAGCAATATTCCAGGCATATCTGGTGTGTATCCCTGTCGACTTCATAATTTATAATACTAATGGAACGCTTTTACACTGTGTGTACTGGATAATAAAGAATTTATAAAAAATCTCGCAAAATAGTTTTTTGCCCACAATGAAATTATTTATTGATTAAAGTACAAATTTTATTAATGTTTATTTTCTAGAATAATTAATTACCCTATAACAGACTGCGCTCTTGTGGTTTAGAGTACACCATTTAATCAAATTCATTATATTGTCTTCAAAAAAAGTTATTTACGACTGTTTGATTCCCTTGGACTGCACTATTTCTTTTTCCCATTGAAATAGTTCTGAATACTGTTTCAGTGACCTTTCTGGAGACGTTTGTTATTTTGAGTTCATTTGATTCTTCGACATTGATTGAAAGAAGCCAAATCAACAATGATTTCTATGTCATCCCTGAAAGCGGGAAACTTTTCCAACCAACAATTATTTATTCAATAATATTAAATTAATTTTGATTGAATGTAGTACGACTTGCAAAAAAGTATTGTTTCTTAATAATTAAAACAAAGTATATAAAAAAATATATAGTACTGGTAATCTGCTATATATCTAACTTTGAGAATTTAAGTGATATGCATCTAATATATTTTTATTCTGTAATATGTCTATTTTTTAAGTTAATTCTTGGAAAACTTTCATTCATCTTTTGACAGGTAATTTTTTCCCATAGTTTGGTGGATAAGTAGTTTACCGGCAATATAAATGGTCCGGATTGCAATCTTGGTGTCAGTTCAGTTTATTTTATCAAATTATATATTGAGCAATTTTTCAAAGATGCTTAATTTGATTTAAAAATTATTTATTTCAGTTTTTATCCCAGAAATATTATTATATTTGTGCGTTGAATGGTTTTAGACTACACACTGCAATGAAATTACAATTAAAATTATAAGTTCTGAAATAATTGAAGAGTAACTTTTCAATATGGCCTAAGTAAAAAATTTAATTGTAATATAATTAATTATGTGCTGTTGTTTTTGTGATGTAATGCTCTTGTAAAAAAATTAATCACTAAATTCGAATTATTTTGTTTTCAAATGTACAGTAAAACTTGTACGATAAAAATGTATGATAACATTTACTCATACTCTGTAAGCCTCTTGGACCATTAAGGCAGACTTCACTAGGTGTTTGAGCTACTTCGTCCTAGCTGGTAACCTTGTTGCATCCTTTCTTATATTGTCAGCCCACCTCACGTGTTGGCAGACAAGAGGACCCTGCCTGCTGGAATACCCTTTTTAGGTTCGTTTAAAAATATTAATAGTTTTATTTAATGATATTTCAACCCGTAATTAAAATCTAAAAATGTAATTAAGTAAACATTGTAAATAAAATTTTATTTTAATATAACAAATATATGTTATTCATTTGATATCAATTATAACTACCATTTGACTTTTTGAAAACTCACTCTTCAATTATTTTAATACTTTTAGACAGTATTATAGAAAAAGTGTTAGCATCAAAATATTTCTTCATATGTAAAACATTTATCTATAACTGTACTTTCGGCACTAAAAACCTAAGTGAATTAATATTTAAAAAATCACAGAAATACCAAAAAATATTGATCTTTTTTTTTTTTATATCAAGTGGTAAAATTTTATTAGATGACTTTTTATTTTAACATTTAACAAGGGGTTTGTTGTAACACAAAATAAAACATGCTCAGGTAGTTAACCATATAAAAAAGAAACTTATTGTAAATGGTTTAATGTTTTTTTATTACCCAATATATTAATGTGCATTCTCATGCGTGTTTTTCTAAAGAAGTTTTCTTCTATCTTATGCGACAATCTATACTATCAAACGCATTTAAAAAAATATTTTTTCTTTTATAAATTTGTTTTAGAGATAAATATTTATAAACTCACGACTCTATGAAGGGATTATTGTATTTTCAATAAAATTCCGTGTCTTAATTGTAAACGTACCATGTATTGTATGTTATTTATAAGGTTTGATTATACATGATTTCAAAACCTTAAATCTATTTAACCAAAAAAATTATAAAAAATCTACTTATTATATAAACATCGAATACATTTTAAAATTAGATTGTAATTTTTTCACATAATTGTTTTTTTTAATATTTGAAACATTTTTATACACAAACCCGAATAATTAATTGAATTTCAAAAGTATTAGATTATTTTTTAATATCTTGTAGTGTTGCTAGTAACTTTTTTGATTCATACTTTCTTAAGTACCTACTTTAATCTTTTAGAAATTATTACTTTTTTTAAAAATATTTTATGATAGCACTTTTATAATAATTATAGTTAACATTTTCATCATTAATTTATTTTCATATCTCATCCGATTATTTAGGAAGAAAATGTTTTTATTATGAAAAATCTACTGGCTATTTTTTTATGGACATGGGATATTTTCATGAAGAGAATCCATAACCAAAATAAAAAATTGGCATGAATAAAAAAAATTATTAGTTTTAATTTTAATCACCTGTAATATTTTTATTTCAGAGATGTTTTGATGAGGTGGGATATTCTTACCCACATAGATAAAAATACTTATATATACGTTTATCACATCATCTAAAAATACTTGTATATTAATGCATCTTTCTTCCTGTTAATCGGTTTATCAAAATATAGTAATACTCCGAAGTAATATGGGTGGTTCCGTTGGCGACCTAAGTCGTCATAAACTAAATTGAGATAGAAAAGTCAATACAATTGGTTCTTTCTTGCCTGTCAGTTAGATTATTGAAAGTATAACAATTATAAGTTAATTATAATGATATATATTAAATTATTGCAAAAATACGCATTAAGTATAAAAAATTAACATACAACGGTTTTTAATTGGAGGAGGATGATTTTAAGAAGTCCTGCAGTGAAGTCGGGTGGGATACATTTTTTTCCCTCCTGTAAAATTTCTTTGTAATAGGTGATGGACTTCTTTATATCTAGCAGTTGCTGCTCGATCTCTGATCAAGTTTTGAGTTACTCGGGGTATTACTGCACACAATTGCTCGACCTGGAAATCTCACATTTGTTTATTAAATGATTAGAGAATCATTGTATTTTAACATGCGTATTATTTTTTTCCATAATGCGAGTCTTATATTTCATAATAAAATACATTTTGCATTGGTACTCTTCTTCAATTAGTGTATCCATTTTAGTAATTTTAAACATCTTAGACAATTTGTAATATCTTGAGTAGTACTTAAACTTTGTCCATAATCTAACATACCTACTTATAATAAATAATAACATGTATGTAGTTTATATCTTTCAAAACTATTTGATACTTAAGTAATAAGTAAAATAATTGAAAATATTTTTGTACAATCTTGAAGTTAATATGATTTACAATGTGCTTTTTAAAACTAAACTCACTTCACAATATGCATTTTTATTTTTTTGAAATGTTTATTTGTGTTTCTTTTTTAAAAAAATGAAGAAATTCGGTATTGTCCATCCTCACACATTATAATGCTTTATGTAGGCAGTCAATTTCTAACTTACCCAAAAAACTTGGACCAAGAAACAACCTTTTTTAGTGCATTGGGAATCAAATCCACACTGCGAGATCATATATAGGATCTATTCTTTGAGGACTGCGGTTTACTACAGCAGAAGAAGATTACATTTCTCAGACTGCATGCAGGCAAATTATAATTGCCACTCCTTCAGTATGCGCCCTAAATAGACAGACCCCAATATAATATTAATTTTAATAATATTACTCTTCAACCTCGCTTAATCTATTCAGAATGAATTCTATGAATATTCTATGAAAAGTGAGTCAGTGTTAAAATTAATTCAAAGCGATATGAAATATGTACACATCAAGGTTCCTAAAACTCAATGAATTGTGGAAAGCCATCTGTGGCATCCTTTTTACATACTACATATATATTTCAATTTAGTCTTACGTTTTATTTTATTTAACTTTAAAAATCATCTTTCATTCGATCAGTTGCATATTTTTTTTCATTATTTCTCTTCCTGCATTCTTTTCTATACCCCCCCTTTTCTTATAATTTTATTACATAAAATTTCACTTTCTTATAACAAATTTATTATCTGTTAAGCAACATATATTTTAACAACTTTATTTACTCTGATTTGGCAGAAACATTCTGAATTTCAATTGAAAATAATCCATAATATTTAAATAAAATATATGATTACTTTTGAACTAATGAGACACCTTCAATTGGAAATTAAAAATATGTAAGCTAATGCATTAATCATTAGTTCACTGATATGAGAATGGGGTATTTTAAATGAGTTTAAGTGAATTTTAAATGCATATGTAAAGTTGATTATTTTTAATCTATAATTCTTTCTCAAATTGAGTGCCATTATCTTTACTGTTCTAACATTTACCCTATCCGTTACTATAAATCAAAATATAATTATTGCATTCTCTATGGTTTGGTTTTGTGTCAGATTAGCAATACAAGTGTTCTTTCCAATCTGGATACCCCTTCAAGAAGGTGGTATGTTGGTTTATGATATAATATACGAGAAGTGTTAGTTTTAGAAGGATAAGCTAAATTAGAATGTGCTTTGTTTATTCTTTTTAAATGGGGTAATTTGTGTAACTGCGGAGACAAAAGGAAATGTGAAAAAAATTACTATTATTTTATTATGAATATAAAAAATGTATTGTTTGCTGGTGATTAAAATTTTTTTAAATACTTAGATTATAAAGTATTGTCATAATAAATAAATTAAACAAAATATTACCATGAATAAAGGTTTCTGTGATGTATTTTAAATTAATTTCTTTCGCATCATTTAACAAACGTGTTAGGCAGATTGTAATGCATTTTTTCATCACAACTTTGAATATAAATGCAAGTTACAAAAATGAAGTTTGACAAACACAATTCATTGTCATATACATACAATATTTTAACTTAAATTGGTTATTATAACTTATTTCAATATTTTTAATTATATGAAAACTAGTTTTTAGCATTTTGTAGCTTTTATAATCAGTTGTTGATAAGTATGTTCTCATATTAATGTATTTAACTTTATTAGTTTGATTAATACAGCACCATTTGTATATTATTATTTGCGCACAATACGATTTTCTTAATAACATACTAAACATATTATATGATACAAATATATTAAACATTGAAAATTAACACAGTAAAACCCTGTTGTCGTATGGATTTTTTATACTGAGAACTTGGATAACATCTGAGTGTCATGTGAAGTAATTCTGAGGGTCGCTGTTTAAAGATTGCGTTTGATAAGAAAAGGAGTTCCGATAAACAGAAATGGTGGTCCGATGCTTCCTAACCGATATACATACAGGTAATATATTTAAATAGTATAGGCTTGTGTTATGGGCACAACAGTAGTCTATGATAACTAGGTAAACAAACAAACTTGTGTTCTACTATTCCCAGATACGGGATTATTTAAATGGTAAGTGGATTTGTCTCGGAGAAATAAGATACTGTGTATTTATACAAGGGCTTCCTTTACCTGTAAATGCCAATCACACATCTACTGTGATGTTCTTGATGAGGAACCATCTCTTTCTATCGGATCATTGTTTATTGGGGAATTCTTCTGACTAGCGGGATATGCTCCATGTGACACGTGTGTAACTTTTATGGCAGAGTGGCATGCTGGTGGTACATAATTGAACACTGAAAGATTCTCAGTTTTTCCTGATGCGTTGTAACAGAGCTTTATTGTGTGTAATATTTCATCATTATAAGTAAAATATAGGGTAAATAAAGTCAAGCTAGTGATTCTGATAGCCAAACCAAATGAAATTTGTTGTGTTTTGTACAAAGATTCTTCCCATTTTATATAATAAATACATAAATATAGTGTTATCGGTTGATTACATGCATAACTAACATAGCCACATGTGTAAATTAAGGTATTGTACTGTTTGTGTATTGGGATTGTTATTGACAACTATATAAATAATTACAGTTAAAATTTCAAGCAACTGTGTGTTTCATTTATTATTTTACAAAAATACTAGAATTTTCAACACACAAAGTATTCTGTAAAAACTATACATTAGTGATGGGTCCACACTGTACGAAGTACTTCGATGAACAACTTCGTCATATTCACAGTTTCCACATTTTAAATCGTGCTGCCATTTCAATAGCAATACTTCACACACTAGCAACCATCTTAGCATCCATCAGCAACGCACACTATTAACTTCTAACTGTGTAGGAATTTTGTGAAATTTCGCAAAATACTACATGAGTTTTCTGTTCATTTAATGGAGTTCACTAAAGTATATACTTTTGAAGTATCACTCTTCACTTTGCACTTCAGACACTTCATTGAAGTATAGTACAATAATGATTTAACCACACTTTATTGAAAGTGCTAAGTATTGTATATAATGCATATATTGTATATACATAACTTAATTAATTATAATTTTTTTTACACAAAATTACCCAACTCAATAGAGAAATCAATTCTTGTGTTTGAATTGGGGAGTATTTAAGTTTTAAATACCGGTAGAAAGAAAAAGAGTGCGATTTGATTTTTGTTTGCGAGTTTATTAAGTTTTTAAACTGCCTAGTTAGACATAGACTAAAGACGTGTACTGCGCACTTTCCTGTAATTTTTTCCTTCCATCTATTATACTATTTATTACGAAGTATTTTTACAAATTAAACATAAATTGCAAAGTTTGAGACTCATTGATAAAATATATTTCTGAAATAGCAAGGCAATATAGCACTACCAGCCCCGATTTACTTCACTGTTTACATAAATATTGTACAATTTTTTTAATAATGGTCATATTAGAGATGACAATTATCTATGGACCAAAGATAAGATGACAGTTCTTTAAAATTTTATCTATGAATTACCAAAAATGGCGAACAATCCGGTGACGGGCGAGCTGCTGTCATTCCAGGAATATTCACCTGTTCACAGCAATCATGGCAGGGAAGGTAGTGCCAGGTTGGACGTGGAAGCCGTCCATACCTCCGGGTACTCTGCCCCGCTACCGACGGACTCCATGAGCGATTTAAGAAGCGACTTACAAGGCTCCAAGTTTTCCCCTGTCGATGACGGGGCACCTGCACCAGGTCTGAATTTTTATCTATTTCTCTCTGAAACCTCGCGGTAACTTAAAAATACCCATACCATATGAGATTTTAGTTATGATTTATCTTGGGTATTTGTGAAAGTTCTGAATCTTGCATAGTTGCGACGTAATGAAACGTTGTTGTTTGTTATTGACGGTACGTGTTTTGCGCCATAGAAACGTCAATTTTGTGCAATAAAAAATGTCATTAGATAATTCGGTGTACAAGCATTTTATACATCTTTTATTATCAAGAATATGTTTTTGTGTATTTAGGAAGTACATTTCCCGGAGAAGGTAGGTCGTGAAAGATAATTGAAAAGAGAGCGACTGAGTGAAGTCCTGAACGCAATTATCGCTAATAGGAATTTGTCATCTAAAGCAAGACTGGCAGTGAAGCCTGAAATTCGAAAAAGATTATCAATATTACTATCAAAATGTTGCATAAAAAATAAAATATATCCTTTGTTATTGGATTTGGAACAAAACAGAATCTTTTAGTGTTCATGTACTACTAGCATACCACTTCACCGCATGGTGTATGTAAAGTTATGCAGGTATCACATGAAGCTTACTCTGCTTTTCAAAATTGGAATAATTTCCCAATACCAATGATCTGATAGAAAGAGATGGTTCCTCAACAAGAACACAGTGGATGTGTGATTGGCATTCACAAATAAGGGAAGCCCTTGTATAAATACATGGCATCTCTTCTTGAGACAAATTCACTTAACCATTTAAATATTCCATTTGTTATTCTGAACAAAATAAATATTTTACTTACAGCAAAGAATCACAACTTTTGGACAATCGAATACTACCAAAAGTATTTTGATGTGAATACTGAAGATGTCGTCCAAAGGATCTTATCATCAATTGTCCCGCAGAAGGCGGGAACAGGATATTTCGATCAGACTATCAGGGCGAAACCGGATATGTATGGACCATTCTGGATTTCCACCACATTGGTAAGATTCTTGTGATAAGAATGTTCCACATCAAATTTATTTATTGTTCAAAGTCCAGTGCAGAGAACATCTCTCGGGTGTCCATACAAACATCCACGCTAAGTTTATAGCTTCATTGCTTTGTTTGTCAATAATCATCTGAGCACATCACATCTGGTCACGTTATCAGTGCAAGAATTTTTTCATAGTTAAAAAAGAATACAAATTTTTATATTTTAGTGCGGTATTAACAGTGAACGTTTAACACCACTCATAAAAAAAGTCATAACTAATCGAACTATGATAATTTTGTATGAAATAAAATATTTTAAAGCTATTAATATATATATATATATGTATATATTTTGTTTTATTTTTTTGTACATTTAGGAAATCATGTTTTATTCTCTAAATAACTGTATAACACAAATTTATTAAAACATTTATTAGCGTTTTCTGATTTTACTTGTGTTCTATTAATTTAAAATAAAATACACCATTGTTTTTTTAAATATTTTTTCAAAAAATCTGGAATAAAAAGGATTTCATGCTCTAGTTATCCTTCTTTCTCCTTTCGTCATTGCCAACGAGTCAAAGATGCCGTCTTAACAACCCCTCAAACAATATTAACAATGCAGAGTTCACCATCATCCACTCATTTCTCTCTTTTGTATCTGTAGATGATTAATCTATCATGACACGAGGAAACTATAATATTTTATTTTTTAGCAGTATATTTGATTGTCACAGGTCCTATGAGGATGGTGAAGTCAAATGGAGTTATGGAAAGTTTTTAAATTTAATGATGAACTTAATTAAATTTAACTTTGAACTCAATTCAATTTCAGGTTATAAATTTTTTATAGTTTTCTTTTAAATATGATTAAATTTTTTTCTGTGATAAGAAATATTGTACACATTGTGAACACTTGTGTAAGTCGTAGCCTTAATAATCACATCAAAATTGTGATTTTACAATATCATATTCTTTTTTAGATATTCACAATAGCGATTAGTGGCAACATCGCTAACTACCTCCAGCATGCCAACACAGGCTACCGGTGGAAGTACGACTTTCATCTGGTCTCTTATGCCGCCACAGCCATCTTCTGTTACACATTCCTGGTGCCGCTTGGACTCTGGGGTGCGCTTAAGTGGACTGTGGATGAAGGAGCCGTCGAGATAGCCACAGAGGAGGTGAGCTTTTTCTAAAAAAATCTTTATTAAATTTAAATAATACAATAGCACTGCATTTATATTCTTCAAAAACAAAAATAATTATTTTTTAGTCATCTTATACCCATACATAAAATAAATATTTTTGAGACTGACAGTAATTATGTGCATATATTATTTTATTTCAGGAGCGACCGGCGACACCGAGCATGATATCACTCTTTTGTGTCTATGGTTATTCACTCGCCATCTACATTCCTGTCTCCATACTATGGACGATACAAGTCTCGTGGTTGCAATGGTTGCTAGTCTTGACAGCCGCATTACTGTCAGGAATGGTCTTAGTATATATGCTGTTACCAGCGCTTAAGAGGTCGAAACAATCTCTACCGTTGATGGGTTGTATATTGGGTTTTCATTTCTTGTTGGCAGCAGGATTTATGCTATATTTCTTCCATGTCCCAAAGGCGATACCTCTTCCCACAGTGATGATACCACCAGCGATTCCGACAAAATCAGTGTTGTAGATTTGATTAATGTCATTGGATTGATATTGATTGTATTTATAAATTTCATGAAAATGTTAATAGTAATTGATAAAAGGATTGTGCGTTACATTGTCCATATAACTTCCTTGAAAACTTTTGTATTTATCCATATATAATTTGTGATAGAATAATTTTTTTATTACAGATTTCTTAGCTTCAAATTTTACAGATTAAGTTAATTATGTACACCAATATTTTTTTGTGTATTTAAGTTGTTATCTACCAAAGGTTTAAAATCAGACAAATTATTAATGTATATGTACATAAATTAAATAAAAAAACAGTACTTATGCAGTATCATTTGTTGAGTTTATCAACTTCAGCATCAATCCAATAATTTTTTTATTGTTAAAACGATATAAATAATGTATTAATTACAGCCAGGAGATATTTAATGTTATAAATATTCTATAATAATAAATATATTGACTTCTGTTTTTTAGTAAAGTAAATTAGCATTTATTTTTAAAGATATATATTTTTGCCTTTTAATAGCAGTAGTTTTTAGCTGCTTACACATATCCAACAATACTGGGAACTTTTTGACTGATTTCATGAATTCCATTGTTTATAAGTTTATTATTACATGATTTTAATATTATCCCCCTGAGTATTTCAATTTTAAAATCATTCCCACTTTTCTAGTACTAAGAGTGTTGGTAAATAAGGCAAGACACAAAATTACAAAAAAGCTCCACGCCGTTTATCTACTTGCAGAATCGTTTGCATTATGTGAAATGAATTAAATCAATGCTCTGATCTATAACACGAGTAGAATATACGATATTATATTTTGTCACAACGGTGTATATTTGTAACTTCAGATGCAGTAGTAATTTACATATATCTAAAGACATATTTTAATATGGTTATCACATTTTTACAGTTTCGTAGGTAGAGTGTACTTTTTCTTCTGTGGTCTTATGGAAATCTAATGTTAATGATTGAATTGAAAGCTATCAAGGAAAATGCCGAATCAATGAAATGTTGGCAGAAGGTTCAAAGGTCATTTGCAAATCCTTCCGAGAATAGTTACCTTTTTTCTTGAGTCATTGATTTCTGCAGTGATTGGCACGATTGAGTCTTGATCTCAAGATTGTCATGACGTACTATTATGTGTACTGTGTGAGCTCCGGTTCTTGCTGGCTCAGATATTATTAAAATTAGCATTTTTCGCAATACATATATTTAATTGTTTGTCCTGTTCAGCAGTTATGACATATTTTTTTCAGTTATTTTTAATGAATGCACAAAACTGGCGGTTGAAAATGTATTTTGATTAAGTATTTCGTGAAATATTTCTGTGTTAATAAAGTAAGTTATTTAAAATACTGTTCTTTTTTTATTTTGAAAATATGAACCCGTTGTAGCTTCAATAAGAGTGTTATATTAAAAAAGAAAACATGTTGAATACCTTCCAAATCGATTTCTGATAGAGCCTTAATATTTGTATGGTAGAAGAAATCTGAATTCGATGATTTCAAAAAGTCCATATGGTATAATTTTCCTATAGCATAAATAATTTAAAATTTCCAGCATCTATATAAATAAATGTACTGCTTATTGCATTCAACCATCAACGACAGAGTGACGGACTGACCACTTTTCATTCCTAAATCTAGGCAGTCATTTCATCTTCATATTGACACTTTACAAAATTAATAAAAAATAAACAATTTATGGAATGTTTATTATACAAACACATGGCCTTAAAATAAATATATTAACATACAATACAAATATACAAATTCATAAATGCTATTTGCCAGAGGAAACAATTTTAACACAATTCTGATATCAATTGTGTCAATAGATGTATTGTCTTGATTTAAGCAATGATTTTGCATCAATCTGTAATGAAGAAGTTTTGAAAGCTGTCTTCCCAAATATCCTTAGCTTCATTTGACGGAGGTTCAAAGTCTTCCAATGGCGGAGATATGTTGGCATTCAGTACATCTAACGCTTCTCCTAAACATAAAAATAAGTTTTAGGAGCAATCCATTTAGTATCAGTGGCGGTCAGTGACTTTGGATGCTGGATAACAACTTTATACCTACATACTATCAATGTACAAATATAATATATAATCAAAGGATATTCAATAATTCGGCTTCAAGTATTCAAGCCAAACTGTCAAAAATGCGTTACACAAACAAGTTCCTTTAAACAATCTGCTTACTTTGTAATATGTATGCTATTTTGTGCATTATACCCACAAGCATTAGTAATTTTTTGTACGTTGGATGCTGTTAACGAATGCGTATACAGTATTCGAAGACCTTGAAAGGCGGAACTGAATGTCGAATACTTTCAAACTTTGTGAATACAGAACGAATGATAGAATCCACTGTTGGTGGTATCTGTGTGTTAACGCGATTCATAGATGTTCTAAAGTTGAGAATATATGTATTTGGACTCGCTCCGTGTCGTAGTGTGTGTTATTATAAGAATGTGTGTTATTATAAAGAACAAATTTGTTTACATCAGTGCTGTTTTCGACTAGAAACAAAATGTCCAAAGGTTTTTGACTCTAGAACACAAGGGATGCGGAGCATCCAAAGCATGTATGAAGCGACTGCGTCTGCTATGTATGTACATATAAGGAAAGTAATGTTTGAAATTTAATTTAGGTTGAATGAAAATACATATGTATCAGAATTGGTGCAAATTATTGATCACTGTACTTGTTGACAAACAATTTGCAATCCATGGACCGCTGCTGGAAAGTAAATAAACAGTGTTTCGATGATCTGACAAATATCCATCACTTCTTCTCTAGTTTATGGTAAAGAAAAATGATGAGCGCATGTTTTGCACCAATGCTCGTGACATGATTTGTTACTCTTGTTTTTTAAAAATCTGTTTTGGAAACTAGATTAAGTTGTTCTCTCCTAACATATCCTCTCTCATCTTTCCGCATTCTGTGAGGGACGTGGATCCCACTTTAAGCAGCATCCTTAAGGCATGTATTAATTGGTTGCAAGATAAAATATTTTGAAGAAAATATATTTTTCAACAGGAAAATGAATACACTGGTATTTGGTGCAGACTCACGATGTTCATCTTTAAGTTGCAGACTCTCGGCCACAGAGCTGACGATGCTCAGGAACATGAGGTAGTCCCCACTGTGAGGTTCCCGCTGGTCGCAGGAGGCGAGGAGCAATAAAGCAGCGCGTAGTACAGCATTCAAACTTTTTCGGAGATTCTCATCTGGGGCAATGGAAAATATGATTTCCTTTTTAATTTACGTATCACTGAATACTAGAACACTACACTACTATCCTTTTAAAAAAAAAATAATCTAGTGAGCACAATTAGTACTCTATGGTTATGCGTAATTTGCGTGTGACCGTTTGTATGCATCATGCGTACAGTTCACTGGGAAGGAAGGAATGAAATTTAATTTAATTTGGACATTTTAAATTTAATTTATCAGTAAACAGTTGCTTAACATTGTACTTTGTGTAGGTAGGCAAAGAATTCACAAATAAATTCTTTGCCTACCTGCTGGGAAGTAAATGGATATATTTTAATTTTCCATCGGGCCGCAAATGAAAATGTTTACAAATTAAATATCATGCTATAGATTCTTGCCAAATTATTACTTATTCTAAAAAAAATCATATATTTCTGAAAAACAATTGATTTATTTTAAAATTATTTCTGATACTAAATTTTTTAATATTCTGTCACTGCTTTATAAATTTACATACATAAACTTATAAATACTCTTATGAAAAGAAAAAAACCTAAACTGATGCTAACTTTGAGTTAAATGTAGCAATATAACTTTACCAGTGCGAGAACTATCCACTAGTGTTGACAGAATAATAAATGGGCAAGAAAATATTAATTATCGATTAGAAATATGCGATTTTTCACAGTGAGTTAAAATTTTGTAAGGAGCTGTGTATTAACAAGGTGAACAGTTGTGCCAATGCAGACATTATAAAAATGACCATAGTTGATTATAAGCGGAAAGCACCAATACCAGAGGTTAAGATGCTCGACAACAGTTCATTAAATCATATTCGGAATAGTGCTTGAAAACGTGGCAGTTTGTTGTTTTCTTCTACGCCTTAAAATTCACTGGTACAAGTAGGTTTGAAAAGTTCAAAACAAATTCCAGCTGTAACCAAGGGAGTAAAGACATTATATGGACTTATTACTGATCAAATTCAGTTTCTGTAAAAGATAAAGTTTATTGTTATTGAAGACACTTCAAAATTGAAAGACAACAGATTAGCCCACCTCTATTTTGAACACTATTGCACAGGAATTCAGCACCACTAGTGTTAATTACATTTTAACTTTCAAATTAATTTTAAGACCACACGATTCCAAAGAATTCTTAATAAGAACTTACGTGACAATATTTGTGTATAAAAAATAGAAAAACATTGATATAAAAAACACTTACCATTTAAATATAGGTTAAAGGCCTTGTATAGCCGGGCACACCTGTGGAGGGCGACCATCATGCACTGGAACACTCGTGCGCAACATCCGCACCTGCATAAGAATATTCAATTTGATAACTTGTCCCAATACATTTGAAGCAAAAATATTTATTTATTTAGACACATATAACATATAAGCATTGTACAGCTATAAAAAAAAGACAGTTTGTTACACAGATTTTAAAATGCATTGCCCAACTAGGCAAGCCTGTTTTAGGGAAAATTGGTAAGCAAATTACATTTTACAAAACCGAACAAATAACTCATTGAAGGCAAAACACAATCAAATAGAATATGTAACATACAAGGCAAGTAAACGTGGAAATATAAAAAAAGAGAAAAAAAATACCAATGTGCAATACAATATGTAGTTATAAGGATAATTTCATTATATAAAACAGTTTACTGCTCTTTCTAATTTCAACAGCCAATTTGAAATATCTCTTTTAAAAGCCTAATGTCGTCAGTTAAAGTTCTAATTTTATTTCCAACTTGATTATATATTCTGGAAACTTGAAAGGTTACTAATCTTTGACCAAAAGTAGTTTTCATTCTTGGAACTATTTCAAGATTATTTGCTCTTGTGGGATAATATCTGTCAGTCCTCACAGATGGAGCACTCATTTTCCTATGATAGCCAGTTAGCATTGTAGCGATCGGAATTCAAATCCACCGCCATCTCAGTCGGCATCGACGCTAGCGACAGCGCTGCCTGCTGCTGCTACAAGCCTGGCTCGATATTCACCACCAGGCAGTCTCTCCAGTTTCATCGTTTCACAACGGCGGTCTTGCCGGCCCGCTTTCGCCGAGCAAGACCACCAATTCGCTTCATTTCATTTCATAAGACACGTGCACCTTCTACATCTTCATTAATTCTTTAATTCAATCTGTCTTCATTGTCATTGTTATATCATACTGTCATAATAAACCTCAACACACGCCAAACAACAATATTTCATTTAACCACCGTCCTAACCCCCAAAGTATATTCAGCATATATAATTGTCTTATATCCAAAAATTGAAATTCTCTAAAAAGTGGCTCTGAAGGATAGGAAAAGTCACGGTGGTGTATTACTCTGAGTATAGCCTTCTGAGCAATGCTTACTTGATATATGTACACCTGATGCACTCCCCCAACTATTCTAATATGGGCCCAGGCTTTGTGTTCAAAAGCTTTTGTTAAGCATTCAATGTGTATGTATCTTGAAATCTAAATAAAAAATTGCCTCATTACACCCTAACAGCAATTAGAACTTTCTACGCAATATTTATAAGATATCAAATTTTCATTGTGGTTGCCGGCAGCGAGAATCGAATCCTCAGGTTGTGTGAAGCTGGTGATGACTGGAATATTGGAAGGTCAGAAAGAAAGAGGGTGAGAGAACAAACTGAAGAAGAAGAATAATAAAATAAATACTAAGATAATTTGGTAATAATGTCCAAACAAGCAGGTCTACTGCGCACGTATTTTAATTTTGAAATACATTATGCTGTCCAAGTAAAAGCTCAGTAATAATCTATTAGATACTGGCATTATTCAAATAATTTAATTTAAAAAACAAATGAAAGTAGATTTGTTGCCATTCACATTCATAGTACACAAACGCACTGAAAAATTAGTTAAGTAGATATTTAAAAAAACAGTAGTCATTTTCTAGAAGCTGAAATAATTCCATGATTAAAATATCATTGATTTATATTATTTTTTGTAAAGTACATTTTTATTTAAAAATTGACATGCGACATTGAACACACCATGCTATAGATTGGGGGTCGGCAGACTTTCTAGTGAAAAGAGCCAAATATTAAGTAAACATAGTCTCAACATTTTCATAGAGCCACAACATAAATTTTCACATTATTTATATTGATTTTAAACACTAAAAAAACCCATTTTTTGGGCTTTGTAAAGTATACTAGTTAGAACGGTGACCATGCATCTCTTTTGAAAGCTTCGCTATGTCTGTCAAGTAACAACTTATTCAATTTAAGGCATGATTGTAAATTATCATCTGTCAATTGGCTTTTTAACTTATTTTCATTTGATTCGTGGATGAGAATGTTTGTTCACATAAATAGGTAGAGCCAAAGATTGTGAGAATGACAAATACTAGTTCTTTTATTGTGTCATGTTTCAGGAAAACTATTCCATGTATCAAATATGATTGTAGATGAAAATATGAACTGGAGTTGTAGAGTTGCAAATGGCTATGAAGCAAGCCGCGGTTTGCCGATCTTTGCCATAGACCTACACCATGTACGCGTTGAACAATTTGAATCAAATTTTTCTCAGTTGCACTTTAGGATGGGTAATGCTGGACACAAACCGCTAGTTCCCTCTAAATTATGAATAAGTTTTGTGCTGCACAGGAATCACTTTCTGGTGGATGATAGTCTCGGGAGCGACAGCACACCACTGTATAACCCGGACGGTGGCCGAGGTTTGGGCGCTTAGCACTGAGCGTAAGAGGAGAAGTGATGCTGCTCGATTGATATATAAGCCCAGTGGGTATACGCGGAGCATATGCCTCGCCTGAAATAATAATCAGCAGAGCTCAGGGGACCTGCTGAACGATTACATAGTAATTATGAGAATGGACGACCGCCAAAGTTTTATCACGTCACCGCGGACCTGGGCCGTGAATAAGCCGTAAAGTCCGCAGCAGGCAATTTTTATGTTTCATGTTATATGTTTTTCTGCCTATTCGTTTGTTGGGTAATATGTCGTAGATACCGGCGGGCTAGGTTGATGAATAAATAAATTGTTATATGCCCGCGGTATGTTACCAATGTTTTGTTTTTATAATATTTTTATTGAATAAATGCAGGCAAATAAATATTATTTGATTCAGAGGTCACCCCATCTCCTCAGTTCACTGTACGGATATCGCGGGCAGAATTTGTATGCCCATGGTATACCTATATATATCTTTAAATGCTAATAAATAAATCACAGGCAATGACCCAGCAGTTATATGGGATATCGCGGGGAGGGATAAGAATAAACAATTACCATACTCGCGATATCCGGTGATTGGTTAGGTTTCGGTTCTGGCTAAGTCAGTTGAAATAAAAGGGGGTGCGTCGCCACTGGGAACCCATTTTCTGCTGAGACGCGCTCACAGTAAAACATTTCCAAGCATTTATTTGTGCCTCCTTCACTCCTGCCTCCAGCCGACAGAAACGAGTTTACGGGTTTTCTGACGTGAAGTCCTGAGCCTCGCTTCTATGAATATCAAGCAAAGCAAATTCAAGCATTACATCGCGGCTCTTGGAAAGCACAGAACAACTGAGCGCTGAATTATTTTCCAATAACCTTGTCTACCAGCCCACTCAGTGACGTTTATGTGTCTTTTCAAACGTGAAACATAGATTGGCGACCATCTTTTTTAATTTGTTGTGAGCTGTACTTCAGTGTGCAACAAGCTCCAAAAAAAATAATTATTGTCTTATCTACATGCGTTAATCACAATTTTTTAAATCATTTCATTATTATCTGCGGGTATGTTAAAACTGAGCCTATAAATAGTAAGGCAAAATTAAGGTACGGCTTACATATTATCCTGACTGAAATTCGCCCAGCTGACGAGCCAGTGACTGGCACTGTGACAAATGTCCACCAAGTTCCGCGTCATGTAGAATAGTCCTTCAACGTGGGATGTTTCTGTGTGGTTCACGATCCAAATCTCTACCTGGCAACACAGCACTTGAAGGAAACATGTATCTGAAATAAAATACACATGTGACATATTTTGTACATAAATCAAATATGTTAGATTCTCCATTATTTGGGATTTAACAAAATCTAAGTAAACAAACCATCTGTTATTTGAGATGACATACATAACATATTTAATAATCAATCACTAGCTAGTGATCAATAATGTGAGGTTAGTAATGCCTGTTGCTAGTGGCTTAGTGATTAATAATGTGAGGTCAGTAATGCCTGTTGCTAGTGGCCTAATCCTTAGTGATTAATAATGCAGTGTATCTGTAAAACTTATTTTCCAATATTAATTTATAATCTCAAAAGGGAAGAGGTCTATTATAATACAACCTGACTTATTCTAAAGTCACATTTTTAAAATTATTTTAATATGTCATGTACCATTCCAGCGGTAGCACGACACACATCCTCTACCTAGCCAAAAAGAAACTGCTGTGGGACACCGCTTGGGGTATATTAAACGTGTAAAGTACCATTCTAGCGGTAACACCTGTTAGGCAATGTCTGCTATGTTTCATAGACAAAATGCGACTGGCGTGGGCAATGTTACCTCTAATTTTGGATCGCTGTGCACCCAATTTTTTTTTGTGAAATTTTAAGGACCAATGTTATTATTTGTGCGTTGGGGGAAAAATTACTATTTTTTTTGTTTATTATGTTTATTTTAATGTAAAATCTTTTTGTTTAAATGTACTATATGTAGAATTGCATACTTTGCACTGTGCCACTTGCTACTTAACTACGCGATTGTTAGTTGGGGTGGTGCAGCTAGTGGTATTCTAGAGCCTGTAAGTAAAGCCCAAAAAATGATTTTGAGAGTTATTCATAAGAAACCCTTTCGCTATCCTTCAAATGAACTTTTCAAAGAATGTCACGTCCTAGACATCCGCCAAATATATATTCTTGGTATACTAATACAGTTTTACCGGCATTAACAATATTACCAGCAAATTACGCATTCTCACTTAACAAGGACACAGGCTAACTGTCACTATCTTGTGCCAAAACTAAACAAAACTTTTGCACAAAGATTCCATTTATTTCTAGCACCAAAAATATACAACGGTCTAAATGCAAAAGTGAAAGATTGCAACCATAGTCTTGCATATTTTTCACGAAAAGTGCAGTTCTGGCTCCACGAAATGGGGAGAAATTACACCCAAGAACTTTTAAAGGTCCAAACCTGAGAATAAAATTGCTACAACAGTATATCGAATTACCTAATTGCATCTCTTGATTAACTGTTTATATATATATATTTTGTACATTGATCATTGCACTTTGCTTACTGTTATACCGAAGGAACACTGTCTGCTATAATACAGTCAATTACTAGTGTACCAGGCAGGGTACCCAAATATATGTCTTACTTTCTTACTGATATGTTGTATTTACTTTGCCAAATTTTGTATGCATACCCTCGGTACATTTGTCTGATATTAGAAATATTACGCAACACTCATAGTAATTAACTAGGTGAAAATGTATACTTAATTAATATTAATTTGGAAGAGTAATACATCAGAGACCGTTAGACATTATTTATCAATGTAAGTATATAATGCATGTAAAAAGTGAACCTAATAAATGTATTATTATTATAATTATGTAATATTTGTTTAATTCTGAAGAAACTTCACTGGTACTATTTTTATATATCATATCATTATCAGTTATTACTAGCATGCCCACACTGGCTATCGCACGGTAGCAGACGTATCCTGCAGAGACGCAGTACTCTGTCGTCAATTTCCAGAATAAAAAAAAATAATTGAAATCGTTAATACACTTTATAAAACTATAAAAAGTGTTTTGATAGGAAAATAAGAAGAAGAAGAAGTTAAAATCACAAATTTAACTATCAGTAGAAATTTTACAAATTAAAATCGCACTTAAACTAACTAATATAATAAAAAAACCCAGTGCGATGGAAACAGATTATTACTACAATTTCACAAAATGTTTCTAAAAAATATACTGCCATAATTTATTGACGTCAAACAATATTATCAATCATTTCGACATCTTACTGCCCTCTGTTGAATTAATATCGTGGCTTTAAAAGTAAACAACAATGGCTGACCAGAAACGTCACTGTCATAAAAAAATGCGCGTAAATCATCTACAATTTTTCCAAATTAAAATCGCACTTAAACTAACCAATATAATCAAAAAACCCAGTGGAAACAGATTATTACTACGATTTCACAAAATGTTTTTAAAGAATATACTGCCATAATTTATTAACGTCAAACAATATTATCAATCATTTCGACATCTTACTGCCCTCTGTTGAATTAATTTCGTGGCTTTAAAAGTAAACAACAATGGCTGACCAGAAACGTCACTGTCATAAAAAAATGCGCGTAAATCATCTACAGCTGATTTCACAATCCAAAGTACGAACTAAAATCATTCATTTCAAACGTAAAAAAAAGGCCGCAAAAATTAAACCAATCAACGCGTGGCAAAAGTCAAAGTCAAACAGCTGTAAACTGTCAAAAGGCAGGCGGCCATGTTGTATTTTGAATTCGGCTCCCTGTTTTGCCGACATTTCGCTGGGATTCTCTCCCGTGTCTATTTAATTCGAATGCATCGCAAGAGCGGTCCATAAGTAACTGACCATTTTCAAAAATCACCAAAAATCAACCAGGTGTCCCCGCGTTATTAAAATAAGTGGAAAAAAGTTTGAAGGGAAAAAAGTTGCAGTAAACCTTTAGCTGCCGGGAGAAATTTTTAAAACACAAATCGTGCGAGAGATTACAGAGATATAACCGATCTAATGTGTGACTCAATCGGTTACATATAAACATCGCAAAATAAAAAATAGGAAAAATAGGGTTTCTCTAAAAATAAAAAATAGGAAAATCATTACCATAATAAGGCTACTGGTAGGGCCTGGGTTCACTATATTACTAATGAAGACGTATTAAGGACGCCTTTTCAAAAATAATTCATATTTTCGCATTTTTAACGAAAATGTGGGTTTTTGATTATTCATTTATATCAGAAGTTATACATTATATTTGACTTTTTTTAAAACTATTACTTAGATAGAACCTTAACACTAATGTAAAACTAATAAACTGAATGTTATTATTAGCCATAATTAAGAAAATACAAGCATTATAAGAAAGACAGTGACCATTAAATTTATTTCCAAACCAAATAGATAACCTAACTAAAATTGATAGTAGGTTCACATTGTGATATGAATTGTGTCAGACACTAAATTCAGTAAGATGTTGGACAAATTCTGTCTTATATGTTATAGACTCAATATAACAAACACTACATTTTTACTTACCGGAATTGTACAAAGCGACACCTTGGGAATAATCCAGCACCATGCTACAACTTTCAGAATTCTTGCAGAGTATTTCTAAGAACATTCTATTTGTTGATAAATGTCTCAACACACTCAAAACGTTCAGCAGCACTCTCGCATTTGGTCTCAGCAACACTAATTCTTTTATTAATCCAAATACGTCATTTTTGACAATGTTTGTGTTGTGTATTCTCTTCACGCTGTGTTTTAGAACAACAGATATTGATGTCAGGAGACCGGGGTACAAGTGTGAACAACCCTGTAAAAGACAAAATATGTAATTAACAATGCGTACATGATACTGAAAATATTTTCTTTTGCTTGTCTCTAATTTGATTGTTAAAGAGCGAAAGGGATAAGGGCTGAGCCTTCTTGTCTCCGACATATGAGGTAACAACAATGGCGTGAGATTTTTTTTGGGGGGACCCTATTGCGGGGAACATGGTAAATGGGTAAAGTTTATTATAACTTTTAAAAAAAATATATTTTGTTATTTCTTTTGTATTTTTTACAATTTTTTATTGTTAGTGAAGTTTTTTAATCTATTTATAAATTACGTTCAATAGAGTCAAGAACAGGGTAAAGAAGTGAAATGGGACGAAGATGATGAGGATCGGATGTTTGAGTCTGTGCATGATTGTGTTTATGACAAACCATGGTGAGTTTGTGATTCTCCTAAGGATGTAGTTTTGTTTGGATTCTAAAATTTTTGTGTTACTTGAACCCTGGATGGGGTGCGCATATGTGAGTATAGGATAGATGATTGCTTTGTAAAAGAGTAATTTGTTTTTTAGGGATAGTGAACTGTAGGAATTTAGGAGGGGGTATAGTCTGTTGTAGGAGTCTTTTGCTTGAATTGTGTCTTAAAATTTGTATCAGCTATCCATATAAGATAAAGGTAAAAGACAGTTGAGTAAAATAATAAAGAATAATATAAATATAATAATTTATAAAAAACAGTAAGTGAAAATAACACAATTTCAAGTCAGCAAGCTATATAAATCCAGTTTTCATAAAGAACTAACAACTATGTATATCAATACCATCAATCATATACATACATCATGATAGAAAGTTATATAGAAAAAATATTTTTTCAATAAATAGATTTTTTCTGTATATATTTTTTAATTGATTAATTTAATTTGTATTAAAAAAATCACAGAACTATGTTCCGAAATTGCAACTTCACAACTACGTTGATTTGTGGTGAACACTATAAAGGTTACTCGTCAACATGTGAATTAGACAAGCGATATAAGTATGCACCCATGCATTGGGCTCGGAACTCCCCACTTCTGGTGCAGACACAGGATCCTCTTCTACCTGCCATCTCCTAAATTGGACACACCAGCCAAGCAGCCTCAGCTATCTCGGTTACCTGACCACACTCTGGATGCCGCAACTCACTTTATCAAATAAATTATTTTGTATTTTTAGTGTGTACATTTTCATGTAAGTATGCATTAATAATAATGGATAATTTGTATAGCGTAATTTTTGTAAAAAATTCCCGCACACAATAAGAATCACCAGCAAGCAGTCCAGAAAAACATGATCCTATTGCAGCCGTATCAAACCGGTGCAAAGACTTTACATAACACAGATTTATTATTTATACATTCTTAACACAAGTGTTTAAATTATGTTAAAAAAATAGTTACCCTTGTTAAACTTTGTAAGAAGCTAGTTTTAACAAATAGCTTAAGATATTTGTATACTGCTATTTGCATATCTTGTCAATTTTTTGGCAGCGTAAGGTAACACCCAGGTACGGTTCTCCACTGAATATTTTCTTCTGATCAAAAGAACATATTCTAAGCAGAAGCAACATGTAACATGTTTTTTTAATGTAATGTAACAGTAATTATAGTTTTCAATTTATTTATGCTCACCACATATCATGCTTAGTTATAATTAGATAGGTTTTTCAAATAATCGTTCATTGGCTCGTTAAACATTTCAAGTCTTTTTGAATAATGTTAATAATACAATTAAATTTTACCGTTTTAAAGAAATGTTAATAAAACATTAAAACACAATAAATGAAAATAAATAATAAAATAAATCGAAAATTAAACAATGTAGAAGTTATTAGAACTTCTGAACATCAAACTGCTGAAGAATTTATTGAGGAACCTACTCTGACTGAAAAATAATAAACTTACAATATATCCAATATTTTTGCAAATCTGTGCAAGCAGACCGATAAGTCCATTCATTTTGCATTTATCCTTTTCATATTCACAGCAATGGGGCAAACTCTTCAGCAGCTCCTCTGTTTTATTTGTTTCTAGATACTCCACACTCTTGACTCCGAAGATGTAGTCCGCAACACCTGTTACGTGCTTGCAGATAATTCCCAAAACGGACAAAAGTCTTCTAGCGTCAATGGCTTGTTCATTTTTGCACCAAGAGCTGAAAAAAATAGAAATATGTTCACGTTGTTACATAATTAAGCGCCGAAAGGGAATGTTTTAAAAATGAAAATTAATTTATTTTACATTTTATAACTTTTATATGCTTAACTAGAACAAATCTGTAACATTTATTTGACATGTCACGCATTGTTTCTACAATGTAAAAAGCACACTTTCTCTAGACTTTTATAATTTATATAAGGAAAAGTTTACCTATCATCAAACAGATTTCTACTTGTCAAAATATCGGGATTACACGCCATACTATTCAGATACTTTTCATCCATCTCCCTTATTGTTTGTGACGTCACTTTGGCAGAGAGTTCCTTCAATTGCTTCAGAGCCTTGAGCAAATACTCCTTGACCACCAAAAATACCTGAAAAATAGATTATATAATAGTTTTGTTTAAAAAACTGTCGTATTATCTCAGTTTATAAATAATTTTTTTATGAAACTTTATAACAATTTGTTTTCTTCTCGTGTCCTATCTGATCAACGGACGTTGGCTATATCATCACTTTGTTTACTGTGGCCTAGGTGCAGCTCTACAGTAGACTGGCCATACCTTTGCCTCACGTTCCTCAGTCGTGATGTTCTCCTTCTAGCAATATGAGGTGCAAGATCTCATACTTTTCCGGATATCTCATTACATGTCCGAGATAATTAAGTTTTCACATTTTTATTGTTTTAAATACTTATTTTTCATTATTCATCTGAACCATCATAACATTTTCATTGGTAACTCTATCCATCCAGCTTATTTTGGACATTCTTCTGTAGATCCACATCTCAAACCATCGCCTTATCATTACAATAAAGATCAATGAAGCTTGTGATAATTTTTCATTAAACTAAATTCATTTCTAATACAGCACTGCATAAAGACAAAACGATTCCATCAAAGCAACTAATAAATATTTTGAAAGGTAAGCAGATGTAGTTTATTTTAAAATTTTGTCAATCGAATAATTTATTCCGGGCCATAATAAACTTTGCATAGGTTGTCTCCATTTCCCCTAACTTGTGTCGCACTTACATTAATTATTTAGTATATGAAAACACTGTCATTATTTCAGCACGGGATTGCATCAAATTGGGCTCTTAAACATAGGCCGTATGATTAGTTAACACCCCACCCTCCCAGGTGACATTCGTCGCTCCAATGTACCACGAATAAACAGAGGAGAATGAAAAGGATGCTAATCCCGTTCACTAATACAGCACTATTCCTACCATCGACAGGTCTACTCCCTCCTCCAGCTGACTTTACAGATTTCTACTGAATGAAGCCAACTCGGCTGTGCTGTGTGCTAGAGCAAGGGCTGTCGAGATTTCAACACATTTCCAAGTCCTGCCGCGTGTCGCATTATGTGTGCGTTTGTTTATATTATATTTTATGCTGTATACTACTCAAGGGTGATGTAGTGACATTATTAGACAAATTATTTAGTAGTGATTTCTGAGACTATGCTTATAAACTGAAACTAAATAAAGACCACATAAACTAAACATAAGTTTTGTTATACATATAAATAAATGTAGTTATTGTCCTTTCGCACTGAATAAAAATAATTAAATTAATAAGATAAATATATGTATATTAATTACCCTTAATGAAAGATCAATGGCCAAATTACTCTCGTGAATTCCTTGCTCCGGAATTTCCATTAATTTTGAAATATCTCCATAGATAAAATCAAAGTTAATGTTTGATTCTGCAACCTCAGGTGCCAGATTCCTAGACGTCCGGACACCAAATTCGTTAAGTATTCTCTTTCTGATTGAAGAGAAACTGGAATGTTCCACGAAGAGGGATTCCTTATTGGAACTGAATAGGATTGGTATTTCTTTTGACGGGACGTGGTAGAATATTGATTTTGGAATGGCTTCGAGAATCGGATAACCTTAAACATAAATGATACACACTATGATAATATGGAAGCTAAACAAAGTGAAACTGTATTAGATCTTTTAAGAACATACATATATAATATTAGATAGTGTAGTACGGGGGCTGTCTGAAAAATTTCCGACCTCAACATGAAGATGGCAGCACTCGTCAACAAAAGTTGGGGAACATGCACATGCTTTGATAAGTACTCACCAAAATTTCAGCCATTTTGGACATTTTGGTCAATGTGAGTGTTTTTGTGAAAATGGAAAAAATCAAGTATCGAGCTGTCATTAAGTATTTGTTTTTGAAAGGCAATACGCCTACATAAATTAAAGACGAGTTGGACGCTGTATATGGGGACTCTGCACCATCACTTACCATAGTGAAAGTTTGATCGGCTGAATTTAAATGTGACCGTACCAGCCTGGGTGACGATGAACGTTCGGGACGGCCAAAAACTACAACCGCTGACGATAAAATCGCTCATGTTCACCAAATGGTGCTGGACGACCGTCAAATTAAGGTTAGAGAGATAGCAGAGGCTATGAACATGTCAAAATAATGTGTTTGTCATATCTTGAATCAAGATTTAGGCATGAGAAAGCTGGCTGCACGTTGGGTGCCACGTTTGCTCATTCCGGACCAAAAACATGTTCGAATGAACTTTCTAACGCTCTGTTGGTGCAGTTTAGGCGCTATAAATCAGAGTTTTGGCGTCGATTGGATGGATCGAAACTTGGATACACCATTATACTCCAGAAATAAAAACACAGTCAAAACAGTGGACTGCGAAGGGAGAATTGGCTCCAAAAAAGCAAAGGCTGTTCCTTCGGCTGGGAAAGTGATGGCGACTGTTTTTTGGGATAGTCATGGAGTTATCTTAATCGATTATCTTGAAAAAGGAAAAACCATTACAGGAGCATATTATGCATCATTACTTGACAGGCAGAAATTGCGAAAAAATGGCCACATTTGCAGAAAAAACCCAAGACAATGCACCATCTCACACCTCAGCGGTTGTGGGCAAAAATCTACGAATTACAGTTTGAACTGTTTGATCACCCTCCTTACTCACCAGCTCTAGCCCCAAGCAACTTTATTTTGTTTCCTAAGTTAAAAGTTGCACTCGGAGGTCAAAGATTTTCATCAAATAAGGAGGTCATCACCTATGTAAATAACTATTTTGCAGACAAAGACTTCAAATACTATTTGGACGAGTTAAAGGGATGGGAGCATCACTGAGAGAAGTGTATAGACTTACAAGGAGACTATGTAGAAAAATAAAAATAAATTTGAAGAAAAAATGTCTTGTTTCTTTGTTAGGTTGGAAACTTTTTAGACAGCCCTCGTTTATATATTAAATCTGGCGGATATATTATGTTATACGTAATATGATCCTATAAATATTTTTCTAGCTAGTGAATGAAAATTTAGAAATAGATATGTTTATTATCGATTACTCAGAGTGTAGGGAAAGAATTGATCATAATAAAAGAAACCCGGAAAATTTCTACCAAAAAAATAGCTTGCATCAAATGTAAACACTGAATCCAAATGAGCCCATATGATAATTTGCGAATACGTCATCGATTTGGATTTACGGTTGAGTGTACGCAATTTCGCCAGTTGTGTTACGTAATTGAATGATAAATTATTTTTACATTTTAAATACTATTTCAAAATGTTACTCTTGTTAATGCAATCACCGGAAAATTGAGAGTCTACTATACATGTCCTCGCAAGTTACATAATAATGTCAATTTGGTGATTTGTAGTTTTGTTACTCTGAAAAATACGAGATCACCCGTGCATGAGGGTGTCGAAGTTGCCCCCGCGTCTGAAAAGAAACCTAGTGTTAAATTTCACTGTAGAACATCCGCTGCATGTCTGGTGGAGGAACCGATGGTGCAATGTTACATGATCCGAAAACTATAAAAAAACCTAAACAATTGTACTTTCACTTACGGTAAACTGGATTCATTTTCAGTCTCAACATCTTGGCAGTGTCGGTTTGTGTTGTTCTATCTGTTGCGTGGTGTTTCACATCGTTATCCGTCTTAACGAAGGATGCATTCATCTTTTGACTGAAACTGAAATATATAAAACAACATTTTATACACTGGGTAAATATGTTTATTAGGGAATATTTCAACTACCGCTTAGACGAGATAAGATCAATAATTAATGGCCTGATGTAAGACTAAATATAAATACTGAAGCACAGCTGGATCGTGACATATATATCATTCTGACAATTGGCGTCCCTATAGACATCATTCTATATGAGTGTCGCCAATTTAGCTAATACTAATCACATTACCATCTGTTGTGATATTTAAAATATAGTCTAGTATTCATGTTCAAGCATTTTAGAGTTATCCTTTGATATTTTGGACACATTGCGAGAAGGGAAGCTACATGTCAATGAATGGGAAGGAAGACGGTTTAACCGTTAACCGTGACAGATTTCAAATCTGCAGGATGCGGGATGAACGAGAAAGAAATTTAGGGAAAAAAAAATCAGCATTACATGTCTCAGATCCATGTATTATACCACTCCTGTATAGAATGTTTTTTCCTACATCGTTCTTCTTTGTTAGTTTAATTACAAAAATACTAAATTCCCGTAACAATGTTCTTATATGTAGCGTCATCAGACTTAAGCATGTGATTCAAATAATGTGCTTTAGTATATCTATAGTGTGTAACAACATAGATAAAAAATACAATTGAAAAATAACACTTGTTCCTTTTGTCGGTTTGCAGACTAAATTGACATACGCCTTAATGAAAGTACCTATTACAACTAAATTGACATACGCCTTAATGAAAGTACCTATTCCATCTATTATAAGACGCCCTTGATTATAAAACACACCTTTATTTTTATACATCAATAATAAAAAGTATCATCTTTACCGTGGAGATGAAAATACAATGACAATAAAAAGCAGTCTATTATTTATTTACTTACGACTGAAATATCACCATCAGAGTCTCTGAAACTTTTTTCCAAGCTCTTCCGCATATACGATAACTATTTGTTTCAATGCAGCACGAGAGTGTAATCTTCTTGAAGATATTTTGAGCGGCATCGAGGGCACAATTTTATTCAATCTCGACACGTTTAGGTAACGATGATTATAATGATGAGTGAGTGATGACCGCAACTACCTGCTCCGCCGTATCAGCTTACACCACTTCCTCACACACCAGCTGACACCCTCACTACGTCCCAGGGATTTTTGAATCGCCATCAATTGTAAGACGCACCCCCGAATTCAGAGACCCCAAAACAGGAAAAAACACGCATCTTATAATCGATGAAATACGGTAAATCAATTTGTGACTTACGTGCTCATATTACAACTTCATCCGCAAACCTAATAAATTGGATGTGCTCTAAATCTAATGTTCTACTTTTAATGCAGTTTTGTGTCACATTTTACACGGGAGGGAGGCAGGGGAGCTCTAATAAAATACACTATGTATTAAAATAAACAAATACCTTGGCCATTTGCTTCTTGTGGCCGCTACGGGCTCCGTCAGTTTAATTTTGCTGTTCTCCAATAGTCTACAACGCTCCTTTAAGTTGGATTCTTCCAGACTCTGAAAAGGAAGACAGCTTAATATGTACCGAGTTCCAGCAGTAAATTATTATCTTAACATTAATGAGTACATAGTGGATTCCATGAGAACTGCACACATGCATAGCTGTTCACACAGTCAGCTTATTGCTCAGTTGCCGTGTAATGTATTAAATAACCTAACCTAACTTAAAGAAATTTTAGCTATCATAAGGTAATAAAATATATTAATCTATCTAATATTCTATTATTTGCGTTACGTGCAACTGTCCTGTGTGCAATTGTCATGTGTGCGGTTATCTGGTTGCAACGAGTCATTGTTCTGAATGAAATATATTTTTTATCATCTGCTGAGAGGTCGTTATTCAGATTCAAAATATTGCTTGATAATGGCTTTGCTATGTTTAGTGTTCGTACATGATAACGTTTCGTTTCACAATACTATAACCTTCAGATGAAATGGACCACAAAACATGAGTGGGTGTGCGTGCACACATAGTTTGGCATCACAAGGTACACAATTTTTATCAAGATTTCTTCTTCATGTGCCGCCTTCTATCGAAGGTTGGCGGCGACCATGTTGCAGTATGTTGATTTATCCTGTATAAGGTCACCAACATTTTAGATGTTGAACCACTTGGGTTGTGAGGTTACACAGCCAAGATAATCTTTTTTTACCCATCCCTCTGCTGCTTTATATCTTCCCCTGCATAATGAGTTGTAAAACATCACATTTTTCATTGCTGAGAATGTAACCAGAGTATGCAGGTTTCCTTGATAGTTGTTGTTAGTTCCATTGACTCATTCATGCGTCTTAATATATCTTCATTAGTAATTTGGTCTACGCAGGCCCTACCAGTAGCCTTATATTGGTATGGTAACTCTTTCCTTATTTTCTCCCCCAGCGCACAAATAATAGCATTGGTCCATAAAATTGCACAAAAGATTTTATACGCGCACACCGTGTTAACCAAAATTAGAGGGAAAATTGAACATCAGATAAGTTTATTTGCACCGCAAACAGGTTAATATAAAAAAAATCCTGTTTCTTATAATCTGAATTTTTCAGGACCGTTGCATTATCCATTTCATTTTATCATTCCTCATAATACCAACTCCATGGATAGAATGGAACCCACAACTCAACCCAACGAGTGAACAACTTTACACCGGTTACCAAGAGCGACAACGATTTTCTATCAATGTTTCTATATATTCTTAGCTCCAAAACTATAAAATACACTAACACTAATTGAAAATCATTCACTAATAGAAAAACAATTCTTATATGGACTCGGTGTCAAAAATGTGTAAAATCTTTGCCTCAGCACAGGCATGGTTTAGTGAGGCTGGCATTATGGATGTATCTGTGTAAGGCAATTCCTGTATAAATAAATATATTATTGAAATGGGTAGAGATTAGTCTAAAGCAATGCTGTCTTAAATATAAATAATTCATTTTTAGAGTTATTAGAATCCAAACAGTTTTATAATATATATTTTATTATGTACTTAAAATTCTAGTTCTAGTTCTAGTTGTAGAACTGACTATCCATTGCCAGAAATCTAGTGAACAGGCATTTGTTTAGACTTTATTTAAAAAGAGGCTGAAAATGCACCTTTTCATAAAATCATTTCCATAAGTTCAAATAACAATTCTTGATTTTCAATACAAAAATAGTATAGGATTAAATAGTTTGTGTAAAGCGCCATTAAGGTGATCTTTTTTTCTAAAAATGGCGCTATAAACATTATCCTATGATACTCAGGCCTATTCTCAAAATTGCAATATTGAAATGAAGGTGATTGTTACACCAACCCTCAAAAATAGTGTTATATTCGAATGAGAGAGAGGGAGAGAGAGTAAGGGAGTGAGGGAGATAAACGTACCATAATCTGTCAAAACTATCTGTCTATTTTTGAGGGTCGGTGTAACAATCACCTTCATTTCAATATTGCAATTTTGAGAATAGGCCTGAATATCATATAAATTTTTTTATTTTTTTTTTTATTTATTTATTTATTTTTTCTTTGTTTTATTAACCACTAAAATGAGTTTAAATACATCTACCGGTTTCGAAAAATACCATTTTCTTCTTCAGGATGTCATAACTAACTAAAACATATATTGTTTCTTTGACAGAATCTATTTTTAAAAATTTTTTTTTTTTTTTTTTTAATAAAACAAAGAAAATAAATAAAAATATGAATCTTAACCACAAAGATAACGTTGCTGATTTTAAAAGTATAAAATTTATTTATTTAAAAAACTAAATCATCCAAACAGCACAAAAAAAAACTACTTTAACACAGATAAAAGTCTAGCAATATAGCCAGATAAGACTGAGGAGAATTGACTACATATCACACATTAGATAATATGTTATTTGATCACACAATTGTTATTGTAGTCATGTTTAATGTAAAATACTAAAATTTACTAATAAAATTTCTTATCTTATAGTATGAAATAAAATAAAAACCTTGAATTCAATTTGCGCTTTCAAACTCTGATTATCCCTCTCCAGTGTTAGTAACTTCTCATTCCAAACCATCTGCTTCTTTTCCTCTACTTTAAGTCGCTGCATTCTCGCCGCATCCGATTGCGATTGAAAATTCTTGATCTGCGTTCTCAAAATGGACACCTCTCCCTCCTTCAGCAGATACTTATCGGTCAACATCTCGTGCTCGTGCTTTAACTTGTCACTGGCTACTTTGGCAATCCTCAACTCCTTTATCAAATGTTGAAATTGCCCGTCAACAACTGGATCGATATCACTACCCGCTGGTTTAAGCTCCCCTGCAAAATGTCTCATATCGCATTCGGTTGTCGTTCTAGCAGATACAACAACAGATGCCGTAGTACCGTTTTTAAATCTATCGGGAACGCTTGTCGGAATTTTAAAAGAGCCATTTTGAGTACCGTAAAATTTATTTGTATCAATTGTAGATTTTGATGTACCCTGATCGGCACAAATGACAGTCTTTTGGGTTGATGTTAGAAGGGGTTTCATTAACAAGGTGTAGTTTGCGATTAACGACATGTCGCACTGTTCGACTTGCTCGCAAGCTTGACTGGCCAGTAGGAGGATCTCGTCATCCTCGTCGCCCCAAATGTCATTTTCATCGTGGAAATCTGAAAATTAAAATCTATTTATTAATTGTTTCTTAGTTGTAAGATACAAAATTATCTGCAACCGAAGTTATCACGCAATAGGCAAAACATTGAGGAATATAAATGTTAGAATAAAAGAACATATTAGACGCTTAACAAGTATAGGTTTTTTGGAATTTTCCGAACACTTAATTAATTCTAAACATACTTTTAATAAGAATACAGGGGCACAAGTGTTACATAAAAATGGAATAGGTTTACGTCTTAACAATTTAGAAGCATTAGAAATTAATAAATCACTCAATAATAGCCAGATACTAAATAACCAAATAAATCTATCCAATAGTTCGATACTAAAGTTGTTCCCCACCCTTCTCTCCCATCCTCTACCTGATACTCTGTCCCACTCTGATATACTGTTACTCTGTCTTCTTTACTTCATATTTAAATAGCTATACTTAGGTTAGTCTATATGCTATATTGTCCTGAAGAAGGTTGGGTCCAATTGAAACTAGTTGACTTTAGTATATGAGCATTATAAAGTGGTTTAAAACATTAATTAATTAAATTTTTTTTTTTTATTAAAGTTCCTGATTTATGCAAGAGTGAGACAATACAGAGTTTTAGAATAAGAGAGACATATTAATGACAGAGTAAAACAAATTTCTACAGCTCAACAGAGTATTAAAAAATATTGACTTCTTCAGTATTGATTCCGATGATAAACTATTATTTTAATTACAGGAAACTAATTTTTCTCTTTGCTTTGCTGATTGGCAACAGTAATTATTATGGATTTCAACTCCTTTTTATCCTCTTGCGTCCAGAAATTTTAATATCCAAATAAATAAATTTTTCACATTTTATACTTCCGAATTAATCAATTGAATGCATTCACTGACCTACTTTTTTCAAAATAAATAATAGCTATCAAAGATTGTCACAATGTTATTTTGAATATGTTCATTCATTTCACAAAAAAGTAAACTGGTTAATAACAAATGTAATTTATTATTAATAATAATTAGTCAGTTGTTAATAATAAACATTGAATGATTTGAAATTACTTATGGGGCCAACATAAATGAATTAAATTTAAGCATTGAATAAAACAATGACAAAAATAAACAAAAAAATTGGTCTTAAATATATGACATCTTAGTATCAGGTAAGTTTAAGACTAATTTAATAGTGGTTATTTAACTTTTACATCTTGAGAGGTTATGTCAAATATTAGTAGAACGTGTAGGTTATGTGTTATTTATTAAAATTAATAAGTTCAAATAAAAACTAACTTTGGTTACTTTGACTAGAGGTTGGATTAACGGCTTTGCTAGTCGACGGTAGGCTTTCTGAATTTGGATAGAAATCAAGTTTCCGTTTTTTGAATTCATTGTATTGTGGTTCCGCATATCGTTTTGACATTCCAATTGTTTTATTTCACCAAAATTCACTTTAAATATTTTAAAACTATACATATAAGTAACTTTAATCAACAGTAACAACAAAAAAATAAGAAAGATCTCATAATATATTAAATGATAATAAACTATGTTTTTGTTATTTATCAAAAACATTTGACAGTTATTTGACGGCTTTTACTATTCCCGCCAACAGTGCTGCCAGCTTTAATTATAATTATAAATAAGGGTAGATTGTGCCCACATTTGCGCCCGTAAGCACTAACACATTTTTCCAGAAAATACTGAAAAAGGACGTTACCATGGTGATGCTAAAGGAAAACAATAATAATGAGATGTCAAACAGCGGAAAAAATATTTAGGTTGATTGAGATTATTGTTTAGTGTTATTAATATTATAATAAAACAAATAAAAATGATCGACTTTACGTTAATGGATAGATTAAAAGTTTTAAATTTTGATGAAGATTTTAGGCGCGATATAAAAATGCGGCCCATGAGTAGGTAACTATGATTAATTTTGAATTGATTATACGTTTTGGGTTGATCTTCCTTTTATAATTAACAACTATACTTTTAAATCAGCCAGAGAGATTGGCAATACATTCGAAAAACTTATTATTACTTGATGAAAAGGTGAATAAGTTTACCTGAGAAAGAAGCAAAGTAAAATTGTAGGTACAGGAAAGATCATTCTGAATCAAAAAAAGTTTATTGTTTTTGATGTTATTCCCTGGTTTAATTTTTTCTGGGGTTGCATTTAAATAAATTAACATCCTGTTCGCCATTCTCTACTAGCCCCAATCTTATTGTTATATCAGTCTCCTCCTAGGCCACGTTCCAGTTTATTTTTGAAGATAATTTTCCTGACACTGTTAGGATTGTTAACAGCATTTATTAAACCTTAAATTATTGTTATAATATTTTGAAATTTGACATTGACTTTTTTGCACTCATATGTCAAGTTCTCATAGTTTTTTTAATCTCACATATGAAACATTAATATTTTATATCAGGTACTACTTCCTGGTGGAGAGCAATCCATCAGAACAGTTCCACGTCTTCACTTCCTTAGCCGCGTGGCTGGCGCGTAAGTGCGGTGCGGATCTGCAGCCTCCGCTGGAGGATGACGATCCTAACTCTACCGTTTCTGGCATCCTGGATGCCACCAGAAGCCTCGGGATAGCTGTGGACTTCTCACCTAACAAGCTTAAACAAGGTGGAGGATTCATTGTATTCTATTGTACTACTTGAGTGGGGTCAATATAACCGAATACATAGCTAATTAATTTTCAATAATAATGGATCAAACATAGTGTTTTATATTTAAGAAAAAAATCATTTTGAGGGATAGCAATATTTCACTATGAGTAAAGTAGAGAGAACTCATTATTTAACTACGTTAAGATAATATTTTTAGTGCTGTAGTGCATATATATATAGTATATATTTTTTGTAATGTCTCCTTATCAATATTGAGATATTATGAAAACCTGTCGAAAATCATTGTATTAATCTCATTTGAATGTTTATGGACGAGGATTTATGATGGTCTAATTGATTTTCAGGCTTTGGTGAACATGTTGTGTACTTGCTGGAAAAGTTATCCGAGAAAGCAGTACAGAGTGTCGGCCAAGATTGGCGCCAGTTAGACATTAAAGCTGGGAATCCTTCAGAAGGAGGGAGCGATGACGAGGAGCCGGGAGAGGAGGATGAGGAGGAAGAAGACCTTGAAGAAGTTCAGGGGCTTCCAGAAGAAATGGAATATTCAAGCGGTTCGGATGGTGAAGATGTGGGCAATGGAAATTTGGGGATCACTAATGGGAATGTTGAAATTTATGGTACTAGAATATATACATAATAAACAAAATGTTATATTATTAGTACACGCTGAAGATACAGGATCTTATTTTGAATTAGAAATGTTAAATGTTTTTTTCATGTGATCGTGTTTTAAAGATAACATTGATTAAGTTATCCTAAAATTGAATTAATCAAGCTGGTAAAAGACAACATGGTGACCACATGCCATACAATACAGTTATCGTTGATAGAGGGTCTAATATTAGTTTATTAAGTCATAAAAATATATTTTGAACATTGTGTATTATAATATGTATGTTTGAACATCTTCAGATCGGTAGTGTCCAATTCAATAAGAATATAGTAAATCTATATGAAGAAATAAATAAAGAAAAATGACATTTTACTATCGCTGAATTTAGCGTAAATCCATGAAATTAGATTAAAAAACGTAGTTCCTTAATAATATCTTTAACAATCAGCAAGTACAGGACAGGGAATTCTGCTACCAAAAAATTGTGTTTATTCTCTTATAAATGAGTCAGCAACCCAATCGTCGGGAAAAAATCTTACAAACATTTAGTCAAATGGTATACATATTAATCTTATCTGAGAAATGTTATTTTATTCCCCCTGAAGATATAATAAATCAATTACATATCGAAGACCAAAAAAATAAAAAATATTATTTTTAAAATTGCCTTTTAAAATAAAATGATATTTACTCTAGGGGCAAATGAAATGGCTGACTGGAAAGGTGAGGTAGAAAGGGTGGCGCCATCACTACGGATCAGGATTATCCCATCAGCGAGGGACTGGAGGACACACACTCAGCAGCTGATCACACACAGAAAGGGTGCGTTGCTTTTTTAACCTCTTATATGCAAGTGGCATTATATCACAGGGTCATGTACAATACTGTGGCACACTACTTTAATGTTTCCGATTTGTAATTGTGGAGGTCATATTTGCATTGAAGATTTGTTCATGAAGACTGTGTTGTCAGTTAAAAATTGAGTTGTACAGTGGAACTTCTATATTCAACATTAATCCGTTTCTGAGGGCCTGACAAATATGGAACCTGACGAATAAAGAAACAGTTTTTCCCATAACAAATAACTGAAATTCAATTAATTCGTTCCCAGCCCCCAAAAATAATACACAAATGAATACATTTTATGTCAAAACTTTACTTTTATTGTACTGAGGAGACATGATGGTAGAAGCGGAAGAGGGGGAAAGTTACTAATATTTAGTTAGTATTTATTATATATTCCACCACCCCCCGGCAATGCTGTCTAACTGGGTCAAAACGCAGTATATTGTTGAAAAGTGGCACCCAAATGTTGTCATAGTCAACCAAAACATAAATGGATTCAATGGTAACGTGATTGATTACTTCATGAAGGTTTTAAAAAACAGACAGAAACAGGCAACATTGGGCTTTGTTAAATCGAGTGCTACAGAATCATCGGCAAATGGAAACCACCACCAGAATTAGAGTTACCTGATGTTTAAATTGTCTCTTTCTAAATAATAGTAACTTTCCTCCTCTTCCGCTTCTACCATCATGTCTTCTCAGTACAATAAAGGTAAAGTTTTGACATAAAATTTATTCATTTGTGTACTATTTTTGGGGGCTGAGAACTAATTAATTGAATTTCAGTTAATTATGGGAAAAACTGTTTCTATATTGGTCAGGCCCTCAGGAACGGATTAATGACGAACATAGAGGTTCCGTATTACTTTCCAATACAATACTATCAAACAGATGGCATAAGACAATTTAAATAATTGAGTGAATCTAGTGAATTCAGCCATATCCCAAACACATTTGATCACATGAGGTAACCTTCCAAGATGCAGTCTCGAGAGCTTTATCAATAATGAAGTTTGTCATTATAGAGTTGGGCCAGTTGTCGGCCGCAGTCGGAGAGACGCTACAACGGGCAGCCGGCCGAGCAGCTTCAGCCTTGGAAGCTGTTCGGGCTCGGCAAGTGCTCCTGCAGGAGCGCACTGCAGGGGCTCTGGACCGGCTAGCCCGGCTCAGGGCTCAAGCCACCGCTGCAGTGGACAACTATAAGGTACATCATGCCTTATAGGCGTGTATTGTAGATTTTTCAATGACAAATGACTCCCTCTGGGGTGGAGCAGTGATGCGTACACAGAATAAATGTTTTGACTATTTTTCTTGTGTTACGAGCAATAGAACTAACCCACTGGTCTACCAGGACGAGGATCAAACCTATCACTTGATAGATACAAGTGTCTTACTGTTAGATCAAATAAGCATGTTTATTTTACTCTCATATAAGAACAAATTGCCGTTTTGAATGTATTCTTACGTGTAAATCATTTTTTTATGAAGTTGTACAAAGAACCGTACAATGGAATCTCTTAGAATACATAGAGACACATTACTGCGACCACTATTTCTTCACTCAATTGATGATAAAATATGTAAATGTGTGTGAATAATATGAAATAAAATTGATTTGTTTTACTATCATAGACGGCCAGTGTAGGAGTGACTCAGAGGCAGGAGATCTTAAGTGATCTCACCGACAAGGTGGAGAATGTCAAGCAAAAGACGGAAATGAAGGGTAAAAGCATGATTTAACTAACTACATAATTTGTGAAGTGAGTGTTTTTACACGTAATCTGCGGTTTACTTAGGTTCTGATAATATCAAATATGTACTTTGGTATGATGGTAGGAAAAGTACGCAATAGTGGTTCTCCCCTCTAGGATATCACTATCACATAAACTCGTACAAATATGATTGACTTATTTTCCCTTGCTCACACACTCACACAATGTTAACAAATCTTTCTAATATGCTAAAGATCATTTAACTGCTAGTAAGTTTCTACAGAAATATATTTCAACCCAAATCTTATATTAGTTAATGTGAAAGACAAACTATGGAAATTTAGTGATATTATTTTCATATTTCATTAATGTATTTATTTAGCTTGCTCGAACATGACAAACTTTTACAGAAGTCATATCTTCAAAATTCAATATTATGTCATATTAATTCATCATTTCATTACAGGTACTCCTTACTTAACGACCGCTCAAAACTCGAACTGATCAAATTTTCCATAGTTGTTTCTTCATAAACCTACCATGTTTAAGAATAAAACAAAGCGTAAACGTTAAATTCTCTTAATAATTCTGGTTGATTCGATAATCAGCTGTGTTTCAGCCAGTAATGATAAGGAATGCCCTTTCTCAGCCAATTTCATTCCCGCAGTCGGCCACTATTCACTACACAAAGCGTTCGCAATCTCCAAGAGTGTGTACTTTATTTGTATCTAGCCTATAATACTAGATGACGGCGACAGAAAAGAAAGAGCGTGACTTCATCCGGAAGAAGCGCCAAAAATGGAAGTAAAGTTATCGATCTTGAGATGAAAATGAAGATCATAAATATAAATTAAATTAATCAATTAGAAAGAAAGAAACAACCTAGTCGTAGGAACGAAACATGGCTGTTAAGTGAGAAGTACCTGTACACGTAAAATTATATATTAAAGTAAATAAGTAAAATTACTTTTCTTTTGTGGTAATCTTAATTTGGAGACGTATTGATATTTTATATATCAATGATATAAATTGCTGTCAATTAGAAAAATTAATAAATCACAGATGTTTAGTATATTAAATATTAATTTCACAGGTTCGGCAATGAACGATCAGTCTCCCGTTGTGAACATTAAGCGTGCTGTCATATTGCTCAGGAAGGAGATTCAAGAGATGGATTTGCAGCTGGCTGTTCTCATGTGGAGCGTGCTGGAGCACCAGTCTAGAGCCAAGAGGAATGCGGCAACATCTTAATATACTCGTACAAAAATTTAGGAACAGATTTTTTCAACATCTGAAGAGCAGATAAAACAGATCCACATCGGTGGGGTCTTTTATATCTGCTTCAACGGGTTGCTCATCTGAAATATGTTGTGTAAGCCCAGAGAGAGAATCGTGAAATACATATATCAATAATGTAGATGCTACGACTGCATGAAGGTAGAAGATTGTTATCCCATCTCGGTGAAATAAATTTTCAATGTTCTCTCAATTCCTTACTATATTTCCCTACATACTATTTATTTATTAACGCCCTTATGGGCTTTTACAAAATAGGTTTGGTATAAAACATAATAAAAAACACATGAGCAGCTACACAAGTAGCATAGAAATTAAAAAAATAAGCAAAACAAACTATAAAAAATAAAGGTTCAAGACAGAAAAAATAATAAATTTTAGGTTTGACACAGAATGGCTGAGTATCAAAATCAGTCATACCTTTGACTCAGAATAGAATCAGCATTCCTATAAAAATTAGTAAATTATGAATTTACACGGATAAGCACCGACAACCTGGTACTCTGCATAGGAACGTAGTATACAATCAGTTCAGTTAAATTAGGGGCGTCCAGTATGCCATTTACTATTTTAAATAAAAATAATAAATCACTTAATAAAAGTTTTTCTACACGACAAGTTACTACATAAGTAGTCTACCATGGTCGTAATGTATTTTGCAATAGTCATGTTTCGCAATTAAATAACATTTTATGAGTATTATGATGGCACCAGAAGTAAAGGATGTCCGCGGAAGACTTGGAACTATCGCGTAAATCAGATACTGGAGGACGGTCTTGTTAGAAGTCTTAATAATCGGCGAGCGTGTATGAAGCGAGTATTGTGTGTGTACAGAAGAGTGTGGCTCTCTATCCTCTCTGCCTACCCCCGCAAAGAAATAGCGTAATGGTAAGTTAATTACCAGTTTACCACAATAATAAGCTTTCACCGAAAAGAGAAAACTACATATGTATTTAAAATAAGACCTATTAAATAAGAGTTTCTCTAGGTAACACCTCTTAACATTGTGTACATGCGAAATGTATATAATGTCTCTTCCATAAATAACTACATTTTTATTATATACACAAATTTCTCAGACTACATGTGTATAATATTATTTAAAATATTGTTAGCATCACTATATAATGGTGAAATAAAATGTTAAAAAATATTTTAGAATTTCCTGATTGACCTACATGTAAATAATAGTGTGATTATTAGAAAAATATTATGTAACATTCTTTACATGACTCCCAAATAAAGATGATTCTAACAAGAAAGTGTATTTTATTTTAAAACCTCCCAAAAATTCTTTTCAAAATCAAATTGAAATTGGAAAATAAAACAAGAATGAAATGTTAAAACGAGTTTTATAAATACATTTTTTATTCTCAAAATAACAATACTTTTGGATTAGGACATTTAGTTTCATCTAAAATATATGTATAAATATTTTAAATTGGCATATTTATAAAGATTATAGATATATGTATAATACAAATCATACATCGAGATAATTTTTATTGCAAAAAGTATATTTTGTTAACATTTATGTATATATAGATATAATAAAAATGAGACAAATAATCATATCGGCACAAATTGTGAACACCGATTCTGATTGTGTCATGAATTGATCTGATTGTGAATGTTGTCGATTAATCGGAACAGCTTTAGTATAATGTTTCGTAATCTTTTTTCCTAGTGTAAAGAATGAAATGGTTGATTCAGAAGTAATATACATAATACATTTTTCTTTTAAAATTTTTTGCAACAATCACACTGAAATTTCAGTAGCTTTCGCAATTATTTTGTACTTTTTCAAGCCAAATTGGATGTAAACTTGAAAATATTAAAAAATATATCATACATATCCTCATAGTGGTCGTCCACATCACAAACAAGATAATGAACACATTATTTGTTAAGTTTAGTGTACCTGCAAAAAACGTAGTTACATACAAAAATTGATTGGCGTCATTGAATTTTCCCACATCCCTTTTTCATATGCATTTCTGTGCTATTACGTAAGTCGGATTCTAAGGCTGGCCATACTTTACTGAAACAAATATTTAGAATATCAGAACATTGCAAATAATGATATTGGTCGTGCCAAAAAATCTAGACCTAAATATTAAATATAAACTATTTTAAGTCTCATGATAAAAAATAATTATTCACCATAAAGGCACTAGAGGTTTTCAGTCATATTTTTAAGTTATAAAAAAACATAATTAAACCAAACTGATTGTATTTCCACTTCATGAGTCGAAGTGAAACATTTCAAAACTATTTTTCAGAAGAATATGAATTTAAAGAGTGGTTGTATCAATCACATGTTACCTTTGTACTACTGGGGTTTATCTATTTTATGATTTTTCTTATGAGAATATAAATCGTACGCTTTTGGAAAACTCTTTCCACATAAATTGCAAGTTAGTGGTATTTTCGCAGCGTGCACTGTGGACGAATGATGTCGCAAATCCAAATCGTTTCTAAACACAGCGTCACAGTGAATACACGAAAACGATCTTATTTTACGATGCTTCTGTTTGTGCAAATTTAAATTGCTCACTTGCGTAAATGTCTTGCCACATTCCTCACAAAAAAATTTGTTCTTATTTGTGTGAATCAGCAAGTGGTTGTTTAATTCAAATCTTCTTTTGAACGCTCTCGGACACAGGAGACAAGGAAAAGGTCTGACATCACTGTGTGTTCGTTTATGCATATTCAAATACTTCAACATGATAAAAGATTTTCCACAATCTTCGCACGCAAAAGGTTTTTTTTCTAAATGTGCTCTTTTGTGCATTTTTAAATCATAGTTACGTTTGAACCTTTTACCGCACTGTTCGCAGGATATTATTAATTCTTTGTTATGGCTTTTTTTGTGCACAATTAATTGAGAAAAGTCTGCAAAAGAATTCCTGCATTGCCCGCAAGCGTAGGGCTTGGATTCGCTGTGAATCGAGACCTGGTGTTTTTTCAAATTAGAGTTACGCGCAAATGATAAACCGCATTTGTGGCACGGAAATGGTTTCTCGCCGCTGTGAATTCGTTTGTGTCTTAATAAATTGCTCATCTTTGTGAAAGACTTTTTACATTGCTCGCAATTTAATGATTTAGAATCTCGGTCAGTGGATTTTATGCAATCATTTGGTGTCATTTTGTCTTTTTTATAGTTTAAATCAAATGAAGAATTTTCACTTTGTCGTAACCATCTCATTTTGCATAATTTATAGTGATTTAGTAGGCCGGTGGAGTCATCGCACGAGCTGTCGCAGTCCACACAAGTATGCCGACCTGAAAATAAGAAAATATCCCAATTGATTAATTGGACCAGCAGAAATTTAATAACTAAATTCCCGCTCATAGTAGTGCCTAGTAAACTGGCGCAGCTCACTTATGCTACCTGTGTATTAATAAAATAACAACATAGTTGGTGAATACGCTATATTCTCAGATTTTTACAAAAAATATAGTTTCTTGTAGAATTGAGTGCCCCAGTTTCAAAAATGAAATTATTATTGTGAAATTTTTAAATTTTAAAGTGTAATAACTTTTTAAATACTTGTGACCCAATAATTTTTTATTTATTTTTGGAATCAGAGCACTCAACTCTACTGGAAAACATGCATTTTACAAAAATCTAAGCATATTCCGTATTCGCCAATTTAATCTAAAAAACTGTGTGCCGAATATGTGTGCTCTATAGTTGAAACTGTGTCAATAATAAATACTCAGTTGTGTTTATATAATGAAGTAAAAATAAAAAATCAATAAAATAATAATCATGTTATACCACAAAGTGACTGCCATATCAATAAATGGTAGAATCAAACACGATATTTAAAAATCCAGTTTAGTTAGCAAAATAATTATCTTTATTATTAAACCGCAACCTAACCCAACTAATCAATTATTTGACCAACAAATGTTAAATAAACCTTAATCTTGATATGCTTGTTGGTCTAACGTAAGGCCTCCCCCAATAATAAGAATAAGTTGATAAGAAAATAGCATACAAATATATGTCACATTTTATTAAAATGCTGGTGCACTTTAACATTAAAGACTGTATTTCATTTACTAGGTACTTCATTAATTTAAAAGTACATAATACTTTTAGATTAGTTTTAACTTACTGTGGTTTTTTCCTAGTGTCATTAACCACAATAATCTGGGTAATCCTGCACTTTTTGAAAAATGTGGAGTGGTATAGAGGATATAATGAAATTGTGGCGCTTATTTTTACAAAGATCGGTAACATTGCGTTTAGAATTCGCTGTCAAAACAATTATTGTAATCTTTTTAAGACTACGACTTCATAAAATGCTAAAAGAAACAAAAATATTACCAGATTTCTGGATATCTTCCAATTGTTTATCATATTCTTCTTTAACATCAAAGTAATTCTTTTGATTCTCGATATTATTGTTGTAACCAACTTTAAACACATCACTTTCACTGTGGGATATTACTTCCATATTTACTTCAGTGTCTAAGACAGCCATACTTTTAGTTATAAAACTTAAAATAACAAGATGCTCACTATTTACAAAACCATTTGATAAATAAACAATAAACCGAACAATGATGACAGATGAGATGACAGAACGTAAACCATAGAAAAAGTATTAAACATATATCAAGGGACCGTTCAGGGAATCACTCCATGTCTACTATACGTCCGATACAGGGAACCGTATATTTTATTTTACAATTACAATACAGCAAAGACGCACTATTTTTATTTCGCATTAAGCGTTTTCACGAGGAGATACTCGACTCTATTGCTCGAATTTTTGATGTGATATGAGCTAATCCACTAAAATTGACGGAAATAATTTTTTTACGTTCATAAAGTACACGGGTGCCTGGTCTACGTTTTCAAAATAGATGAGGATCGATAGCCAGATCAATCTATCCAAAAGTATTACATACAATTTATTAATTTAAATTTCCGTTCAACCATTGCGACGTTTGTAGACAAAATGAAATACCTGTTTAAATGAACGCTATATATTTATTTATTATTTTTTGGTAGTATTTATAAATGTTTGTTATAAATTTGTTGTATAAAAAATAAGAATATAATAATACAATATATTTTTGTTACTACCCGTATAAAGTTCAATCTTAAATTTAAAAGAAACTTAATTATTTTTATGAAAGGACACTCAAGATTTATTTTATATATGTTCGACCTTTTTCGGGTCGGCTCGGAAGCTCTAGGTTATAGTTGTATTATTATTAAAAATGTTCTTAAGTTTTCCCGGCCGTTCAGAATCTTCTGTGTACAGTTTTCTGGGTTAATCTACTGTTATTAAGGAGAACACATTCTTATTGTGAAGTTGTAATTATATATATAAATCTAATTAATTTTATTGTAACATATTGATGTTGCGCTACTGGATCTCTTTTTCCAATTCGGGGAAGGTGCATTTCCAACTATGCTACTAATTTTCGAACCTATTATATGTTACACTTTTTCAAATGAATATATCTGTCGTTCTATTATTTGAAAGCCGTCTACATTATTTTTATGGAATCTCAAATACCTTTAAGTAAAACGATAGACTCCAGAATTAATAATTAATTCTTATTAAATTTTGGACAATTACTAGTTGGTAATATACCTTCCCCGGATTGGTAAGAGATCCAGGTTCGAATCCCGGTAGCGCAACAACAATATTTTTCGATAAAATTGATTTTATATGTGTATCTTTACAATTAATACAATTAATTAGTATTTAATCTACTGTGTTTATCTAACTTCTCTGGCCAACGTTACGGGTCCATCATTAGGTCTGATGTCACAGATGCGACGTCTGGGTGTTGGAGTTGCAGTTGGCATGCAATACCATGTCGAAAGCAGGCTATCTATCTATATTTATTTATTAATCTGTACGGTCCGTCTATTGCCGGATCACTAATGTGTGGAATCAGTGATTTTAAAATGCTGGTAATAATCGTTTGCACGCCCGTTTATGTTCGTCAACTGTCATTATTGATAGTTTAATCTAAAATATAGCCTCTTTATTTGTGATGCTGTTCTTAGTTTACGTTGTGTTGTGATATTATCATTTTGTGGGCTCCTTGTCTCGTGACAGGTCCAGTAAGGCAGGCCCCTGACAATACCCAGTGACAATTAGGGTGATTCACGGCTTCGAAACCACGATCCAGCAGGCTCCAGGCCAAGATATCACTCCGAAGACAATGAGAGCGGACTCACCACATTTCCAAGATCGATTTAATAAGCTCAATGCAGGAACTAGGAAGTTAGGTGCTACTCGTACGCCGTCTGGTTGGCATTTTTCTTGCATCCCCCTTGGATGGGACCGGTTTGAGAATGTCCTAGCGAGAGGGAGCAGCGTCACACCGAGCCTCTGTGCACCGACCCTTATTATTATGATCGCGTGATCCAATTAAAATCGGAAAGCGATAAAATCCCGGGCCCACGGGATTTTATCGCTTATATTTTTATCCAGCGTATCGCCGTCCGTCTGCCGGCGACTCGGCCCAATAAAAACTCCGACCGTCAATAAACATTCCGTGAAATTCTTCAGTTTTATGGCTTTTTATTTCAGGCCCGACAGTTGTATACACTGTTGACTGTCGACCGACGGCGGTTGTATACTAATCTGCAGTGGGGAAAATCGAAAAGCGAAAACGCTACAGAAATAATTGACAGGGATTAAAAATAGACGTGAAATGGATGTTGGCGTCAATACCATTCATTGACACGGCAGTTATTTTGCGGCGCGACACGATTATATTTTAATTGAATCAAACATTGTACTAAACGTACTAGTTTTATTCTTAACGCGATTGTAGTTTCGAGAGGCTCACTCCCTCCCATCAACAGTTATGCTATTACTACTTGTCGATGTTGATTAGTGTGTTTGGTACATTAAAAAAAAAAATAACCAAAAGTTACGCCGATATTTTTCACACACGCTTATGCAACGACAAATTGGACTAAGTTGCCGGTCTCTGGAGACTAGGATTGAACACTCAACGACTTGGTCGTTAGGCGAGCGTCTTACCGCCAGACCGAATAAGCCAAGCGAAAGAATATCTCATAATGTGTGGACAATAATGAATATATTTTATAATATGCATACATTACATTATATTTAAGAAGTGATAAATTATTTAATTTATTTACTAGCAGGAGGTGTCCGGAGTTGCACGGGTAGTAAAACTTTCCTTTTTCGTCCCTTTGACATATCCCAGCAGAGCTGTCTCCCTAAGGCCGTGAATCACATTAATGGTTAATTTAATTGTAAGGACGTGGAGGGTGACTTGAGGGCAGGACGGACCCGCCCAGGGTCCATTTAGCTTACTATTTCTATCCTTGTCCGTATCGAGGTGGACAATATTTTTCTCAAGTATCATTTGCAATAAATTATTATAGAATCTAAAAAAATACAAAATAAATAAGATATGTAGCGCCTAATTCCAAAAACCCCTAAAATGACTTTGTGTTTTTGAGTTATGGATGAAAACGTATATTTTGAAAGCAAATGTACAAAATGTTTGTTTTTACATCACCATTTTTTAAAGAGACAATTCTGTAATGTAATTTTTTTTCTGTATATATCGTTCTGGCAGCCATACTGGACTTTAGATCACGCGATAATCAACAAGCGTTGTGATTGGCTGATTTCATTTTAGGGAGAATAGCGACTTATACTCTGTCTTCTTTGGGGTATTTTGGAACAAACCCTGATTTTGAATAGATTTAAGTGGATTGTGCGAGAAACAATGTGTCATGCATGTAGCAGAGAAAAAAAATCTACAAAACTGTATATTTAACTTAAATTATCCGAAATCCGTTTTAGGAGGTTTTGGAATTAGGCGCTACTTAATATCGAATAACAATACAAATTACACTGGTCAACACCAAAATCCTTCCGATGAAATAATGTCTACTTTGGGTTACTAAATACGAATATAAACTCAACAATTTTGTGAATTATAATTAATTAAAAATAACCATTATAGGGCATTATTAGAATTTTAGTTTTTGTTTTAAAAAAAAAAAGCGTTTCTGTTCATTTTAAGCTATATAGGCTGATGTGTTGAATATACAAGTTCAACTCGATGCGACAAAGAACAGGAGTGGAGTTCGCTTTAATTACTCAGTTATATGTTTAATCGCAAAACTTATAAAGACTGGTCAGTCAAGTTTAAATGATATTTCGCGATGCGTGATGTGAACTCCAGGCTGGTAGTAAAACGCGTGTGGGAGGCAATCATCGTCGAACGCTGCGCGCCGGCTCGCGCCTTGTAGTCCCCCACATGACACGCTCGCGTGGCGCCCTCTATGTGCCGCCGTAGTCAATTTTCGAGGATAACTGGCCTCTGTGATGATTTGATCATTGCGCGCAGACGCAATCGAGAGACTGGTGAGGGATTCGAGAAAGATCTCCGCCAAGAAGAATAGATCAGAAAGCTGCCAGAAATTGCAATTATCGGTACAGATGGCGCTGGATAATTTAAATTGCAATTTCGTCATTCCCACGATGGCCACGATAATTCTATCGAGAAACAACGAAGGCGAATGATACAGCTATGTTTTTTTTTGTGAATTTGGTGGTTCTTTTGAAGCCACCATTTTTTTATGTGATCTGCATCTCGCTCGTGGGCTGACGGGGCATGCAACTTGTTGCGCCGTAAATAAACGTACATTATAATACTTCGCATTAAATAATAAAAGTTTACTTGCACAGGCACATGATTGATGTACTAAAAAAAACGCTCAGATAAACGTTATATGTATATAAAGTTACGAGACACTAAATAGTAATACACTTTTAAAAAATAAATACAGAAAAAATTCAGCATGCATCGGCTGAGATAAATATAAAAATAAAACATAACAATGTTATCATCACAACACCGAGGTGAAATAAACAGAAAAAACATTAACGGCTGCTTGAAAAATAAGTAAAGGAGAAATTTATCGTTATAAATAAACAGTTGTAAACAAAAGAAAATAGATTTATAGCATAGTTACAAAGATAAAATGTTAAGTGATGTTGGGGCAGTCTTAAAAAAAGCACAAATCTTATCTTTCGACAAGACAGAGCTGCCACAGGGACCTTTCTATTGCCGGTAGGATGCTCTCCCAGATGAGCTTTTGCATTTGTTCAGTGACATACTCGTAATTACGTTGGTTTAATTATTAAGAAACGAGATATTTTGAATATTTTCAATTTCATTAATAAAATGTTAATGTACCTAATATCATTTAATTGGAACAAATATAAATATCCCCCCACGGGGCAGTACACGGTCAACGCTGAATTGTTCATTTAGACGTATATTTCAATATGAATAGAGAAAAATTAAGCTGACCAATATTTATTAATATTTACTTTCGGCGAAACATGCGCACCACGCACATTTGTGGCCCGTGTCCACGATGATCTCTCAATGAGACTTTGATCTTTGAGAGTCGCCAAAGGTACGTGTGTACTAGATGCGTCATAGCCTGATCTGCGAGTAAAACAGAGATATTTTACATTTATTTATTAATTACACCCTTATAGGCTTTTACAAAGTTGGTTTGGTATAGAAAAAAAAAACAAAAACATGAGCAGCTACACAAGTAGCATGAAATATATACATATAAAGCTTTAAATTTTTTTTTAAAAGTAAGCAAAACAAACAATAAAAATTTAGGTTTGACACAGAATGACTGAATATCAAAATCAATTGTGTCTTTGACTCAGAACAGCATCAAAAACATCACTTTTATATTTAAACGTTGAATATCGGAATATATCTACAATACCAAAAATCATTCCCAAGCCTGTGAAGTCTACATCTTATATCGTATCTTATCTGTAAAGTTGGTAGATATGTAAAATTTATCTATGTCGGTGAAATTACTAGTATTTTATCCAACGCTAAAATTTGTTTAAAATAATAGTGAATTAATAAAAAATAACTCGTTCATTTAATTAAAAGCATTAAAAAATAAATAAGGTGTTAATTTTCATATATGATAAACGGAACTGACATTTTGTCCGTGAAATCGAGGGATTATTGTACTTTACTTAGGGCCGGTTGTGTGATCAGTAGTAACTTTTTACTTTAGTAAAAAAAGTTACTAAAGTAAAATTTTTTGCGAAAACGGGTTGTTTGATCGATAGTAAAAAATATATATTTACTTCTCGAAAATATATCCCGTAGTAAACTCATTTTACTTTGTGATATCCGATAATAAAAACGAGAATCGAATGTTAAATATGGCGGACTTTTTACAGCTGTTCCAAAAGTCATCTGACACACTGATACTTTGAAAGTTGCAGTATACGATAAATAATCATTTAATATCCCGCAATTTTAGTGTTGGGAGTTCGTCCGATGATGATATCGTTGTTTAACATACATTATTACACATAATACGAAAAAGATTCACCACCAAAGTGACAGATATCGAACGCCTAGGAGAAAAAATCCATAAATAATGCATAAAATAAAGCATATTTCATGATTATTTGTCGCGCCTGTAGACATCGCCGTCTATGCTTTGACGGTAAATAAATTTAATGTATCAACGAACCGCAAAGGATTTTTACTACGGGCGTTAGTAAAAAGTGACTACAATAATAAGTTTCCATGGTAAACTGTTACTACTGATCACACACAACCGGCGCTTAGAGCTGTAAACGTAACAAAGAATTATTTAAATATCACCGTTAGTTAGGGAAGAAATCCACGGTTTCTTGGCGGAGGGGACGGGACCTGGTCGGCTCCGCGGCCGGGAGTATTGCATCACCTCTCTACACCTTGCGAGCCATCTTGGCAGGATGAGGAGGTATTTGTCAGCACATCTTAAAATGAGCGATCATTAATACTGCTATCGGAATCTTCTGCCTGACGTCACTGCCCCGGGCGAGCGAGGGTGTGAGTGCCAAATAAGCAATAAAAGTTAATATCACGCGGAGCTGATTGCAATTATTATTTATTACAATTTGGCGCCGGTCATTTATTATATTTGACTGCACTTCATACTGATCGGAGAACGACATCTTAAAATAACACCTATAGACAATGAGTATATTTAAATTACTAGAATCAAACGATCGGCTAATGCCGTGGCTATTGTGGTCGATTCGCGACCAATGGTGGACCGCTCTGCGGCCACTGCCATCGAAATTGATGAAACAGAAAAACAATTGTATTCATTATACTAACCAAACCAAAGTACACTTTTATAAGATACTGTTGAGACATCTCAGCTGGTCACAACATCCGGGCAGTCTGCTGATTACTTAACTTACTTGCTTACCATCACGCCGTTTCCCCGTGAGGGTAGGCAGGGAGGATAGAGGGTCACACTCCACTGTCCTGACACACAATTCTCGTCTCATACATATTCTCATATATGCTTGCCGATTGTTGAAGCTTCTAACAGAACCATCCTCCATTATCTGGTTTACCTAATCGAGCCAAGTCTTCCGCGGATGTCCTCTATTTCTGGTGCCATCAACACTTGCGTCATATATCTTTCTTACCATTATCTCCTCATTCATCCGTTCCATATGACCAAACCACCTAAGTGATCCTTTTTTAATCTTACTCACTATACTAACATTAGCTTTACATTCTTTCCTTTTTTATTCATTCTTTACTCTGTCATAAATAGATTTACCGCATATACGCCTAAGTGATCTCATTTCCACTGCATTCAGTCTACTTTCGTTCCTCTTCTGCCAGCTCCAGGCTTCACTTCCATACATCAGTGTCGGTACCAGGACTCCATTGTGCACCGCTAGTCTTGCCTCGGTTGACAAATCCCCTTTAGATATAATTCCATTCAAAGCGCCGTTCACTTTATTCCCTGCAGTCACCCTCCTTTCGATATCATTCTCAGCCTTTCCGTTTCTATCGAACACACTTTACAAAAACACAAACACATCTACTTGTTCCAAACATTCATTACCTCCAAGTATTTAGCGCGGTGTCTCGCTTTCCTCCTTCTCGAATACAATCACTTTCAACTTGTTGACATTTATAATAAGGTCGCTTTCCTTGCATACATCGTACATTCCACTTACTAGACTCCAGTTCTTGTTTAAATAATATGATAAAAATCAATAAAACCTATTTATCAAAGCTTAAAACACAATTGGTTTGTAGTGTTGGTACTTTTATTTTAGTTTCCCTCAGCAAAATATCTCGTGAATTTAGTTAGTTTTTTTTTTGTTAAATTAAAATGACATTATTCCATTTTTTTTCTCCAAAATATTAAGAACACCAATGCCAAACTAAACTCATTTTTCTATCTTAAATGAATTAGATATTTTCAATACTTCAGTTATCACAATTAAATCAAAATTCAATATATAAATCTTAATGGCCTTAATTTTATTTTTATTACACAGATTTTTCTCCCTATCCCGTTTTTCTTCCCCCTTACCCTATCGTTCCCCTGGAAAATTTCCTTCTTTTTAACGTTTATCTCTCCTCCTTTTATTTATTTTACTTTGTTTCTCATTTATCTTATTTCTACTGTTTTTTTTTGTATTCCTGCAATAGAAGAGATAGTTCTCACTCTTTTTATTATTTTCTATGCAGCGTAAAATTAATTTCTAATTACTGAAGTCTTAATAAGGTATTGCATTAATTTAATAAGTCCTATTCAAATTATTGTCTCACTGTATCTAGTATATTGTTAATTCAGAGAAACATGTGATTGGTTCCATTTTTGTAGCACTATAATTATGACTTTTTACATCGATTAACTGTTTGTTTTACGAATAAAATAAAAATAAAGATTTTTACAGCTTTTGGTAAACGAAAAAGCAAAACACAAATACACAAATAATTGCATTAATACGCACATTGCTGACACAAAAAAAATCATATATCAATTAATATATGTACATAGAAATAGCACATCATATTTAAATATGTCACTTTTACTTACAGAAGGCATTGAGTAGAATATAATCGATCACCTCGTCTGATACTGGCATGTCTGGTGATTGGCGACGTCAAGTGGCTCCAATGTACTACAGCAGCGGGAGTTTGTGGAACCACGTGTCACTGCGTATCACCGTCGGATAATGGCGCGAATCAAAATCTAGAATGCGTATTGATTATTAATTATTAATTTACCATTAAAATAATAATATCCGTGCAAATATCATTTACAATCTGTCTGGTATTACGGACATGAAAACTAACGTTTTTATTACATACGAGTATATGCAAAACCCTGACATGTACACATATGCCTCACTGAAAAGAATCAAATTTTCATCTGAAAAAACTAAGTTGCCACCGAATATAACGGATTACTTGAATTTAATAATATAAAGTGATATTCGGTTACAATTTTATCATCGTGTCTCGCAATTATATCGCTTATGTTAAACTAGATTCAGTAATATCCACACGTCTCAACGTGTGGCATAACGCAGCTGGCGCCAGTGCGTTGTGCCAGACCATCACACTTCTGCGGCCCCCGAACTGATCATTAGCGTTTAACTATTAGCATTGCATAGCATAAATATTACTCGCGTTATCATTGTAAAACGTAACACAAGAAACTCAGTGTTTAAATACCAATATTTCCCTATCAAGTAAACCAAGGTGGATACAGAATTACAATACAAATACGAATGATAAGCCGTATCATTTCATATACACAATCCTCCTGATCTGATTCAAACACATGTATCGCGATAAAATGACACGCATATTCGTTGAACAAGGGCACACTTGAATTATTGGCGCAGTTGGTGGAGGAAGGACGGGCCTTTCTGAGAAGTGACGATCTATCGAATTACACGCCTCTTCATTATCGCCTACCTCCCACTTTAATGCATCCAAATGTATGCAGTGACGTCTTGTATCGTTTATTGCTTCAAGCATAAGTTAGAGTTATTCAATTTTGGCAAGGTGACGATTTGTCAGTGGCGTCACTTTAGGCGCCCGTGGTATATTTCCGTCATGCGCCTATTTTTGATAAAAAAATTAAAATCAAATTATGCTCAAATTTTAGGAACACATTACTCGGCGAAGATGACAGAAAAAATGCTCCGAAATCTCAAACAAGACAATCCGGATGATACACGAATGTATTTTTAGGAGAACACATTCTTATTGTGAAGTTGTAATTATTCAGAACAGACGGTCTGTGATATTTTATATATGAATTAAATATATTAATTAGAAAGATATACATATAAAATCTATTTTATCGAAAAATATTGTTGTTGCGCCACCGGGATTCGAACCTGGATCTCTTTCCTAACCGGGGAATTTCCTAATATTTAATTCATATTATTCCTGTAGATAAATTAAATAACACCACAACAGCACGTTAAAAAAACTGGCTACTTTAACACAGACTTCAGTCTAGAAAAGTAGCCAGGACAACGCTGTATATATCACAGGTGAAGTCTACTCCATCCCACACAATAAACTACGAGTATTAATTGTGTCTTATGTTTATTATGTTATAATATATTCACCTCTGTTAGAACAAAAATATATATGTCATCTAATAAATAAATAAATATACAGAGTGGCCCAAAAAAAAAGAGAACATCTCGTAATAATATTTAGCTTATCAGAAATCATCAAAACACCCCATATTGCATCATCTACTGGGTTTAAATCTGAGCTGCTCGGTGGCCACACGCTTGTCTTAACATTCTCATGACGAAAAGAGTTGATTGTATTTCTGGTTGTGTGAGATGGAGCTCCGTTCTGCTGTAATGTTCAGTTATGCTGTAATATCTAGCCATACTCTAGGCTTTGTTTTGAAACTCTTTGATCATTTTCCTAGCACCCCAACGTTTTTCAATTCGCAAATTTTTGATCAGAATACGGTCTTCTGCAGTGATTTTTGTCATTCTGGGCAACAATTCGAAAAAATCACATATAAACAATGGGAAAATTAATAATCAAACAAATTAACATAGGTCTGTGATATTTTAAATATGAATTAAATATATTAATTAGAAAGATATACATATAAAATCAATTTTATCGTAAAATATTATTGTTGCGCCACCGGGATTCGAAACTGGATCTCTTTCCTAACCTGGGAAGGTGCATTATCCAACTATGTTACAGCGACAATATTTTTAGCAACAATTCTCTTTTATTATTTATTTATTTATTATTAATTATTTTTTAATTAAAATTTTTAGGTACCTACCGTATAAGTAGGTACTGAATTCGCAAATTTTTTAACTACCGACGGAGCCGCGAAATGACATGGTATTTTAATTTTCGAACATGCGAGCATTGTGGCTTTTCGACCACCTGATTTTCTAAAAAGTGCCGAGACATAACTTTGACCAAATAAAATATGATGACCAGAAACTATTAAAATTAAAACTAATAAATAATGCAAAAGAGGTGTTCCATCGCTATCGCAATTTCTTCCGAAGCTATACGGAGTGAACGTAAATGGTATCCCACATTGTTTTTACTTCCCGCCGTCAATTTTATTGAGATGAAAAAATTGACGTTCATTTAGTTCTTGTATCGAACGGGAGCGGGCTCCGGTATTGGTTGGCTATTCGATTTTTAAATAATCTAATGCGACGTCATAATGTAATAAATAAATAATGCTATCAAGAACAAACTAATTAATTGAGAAATGTGAAAGTATAATACATATTTGCACAATTTTCTTAATATAAATTAAATTAATACTTTATATGAATTAAAATGTCACATTGTTTTTTTAATTTTAGTTATATATTTTTTTGAATTTGAATTTGAATCACTTAACAACAGTTGTAATTTGTATATTTTTTCTACTTTCCAATATAAATGTTCTTCTTCTGTCTATGTTATGTAATGTATGAAAAAATGAAAAAAAAAAAAGTCAATGTATGTTAATGTGTTAATTAGATTTCAAAAATCAAATGCTTTTACTAATATTAATTAATAATATTCCCATAGTTCTTTATTTATGTTAATTGTTTATATATTTAAAAAATTGTATTATTTCATTTGTATATACTTGTAATGGCTAGTTACGCCTAATTGACGAAGGCCATAATAAAGAGAAAAAAAACTAATTAATTCCGTTAGTTTTCCATCAAAACTTTATTGTGTGTGTGTGTGTGCGGGGGCACAGTAAATAGAAAATGAGCCGACCGCAAAAAGTATTTAATTGTATTTTATTGCCGAGCGTCAAAACACAACAGTGAATTGTTCACGCGGGCAGCCGAAATCTCTAAAGTGTGACCCAATCGTGTGGAAATAGACTTTGACGAATGATAATTAGATCAGCTACCGGTCAGTATCAAATAAAACATTGGTTCTTACATGCGTCCGTGGGGGGCTGGTTTCAGACTATTGTGAATTTAATAGTCATTTAAATTATAAAATACATTTTGTTTTTGAAAAATCTATCGATAAATTACTGATCTATGAAAAATAATAAATGATTAAGATATCCATTTTCATATTTTTATTTATTATATTTGTTTTATTAACCACTAAATTGAGTTTAAATACATCTACCGGTTTCGAAAAATACAATTTTGACTAACTAATGTCATAATAAGGATGTTAATTATGACATCCTGAAGAAAAAAATGATATTTTTCGAAACCGGTATATGTATTTAAACTCAATTTAGTGGTTAATAAAACAAAGGTAATAAATAAAAATATGAATTTTAACCACAAAGATAATATTGCTAATTTTAAAAGTATATGCATTTTCATTTGCTAGGCATATTTTATGTTTTAGTGTATTTAGATCGATTCAAATTATATTTCTATTTATTTTATTATTAGTTTTATTTTCAGAATTACGAATGTGGATTATCAGATGCTATGTGTGTCGCTTCATTTAGTGGAATTATGGACATTTACCGGAGAAATGATAAGGCGACTTGAAACATTTGGGTTATACTAAATAATACTCAAAATAAGCTGGATGCCCAAAAATACGAATGAATTTGTTAAAGCCCGTGAAACTTTGGTCTCTAAAGGGTCACTAAAAGTACCTATGTATCTAATCCTCATGCAAAACGTATGGGCTGATGCTTCATAAATCGCTTCGCCCATTAGTTTTTTTTATTATCTCGTGACGAGTCGAATCTGCGAATCACAGAACTCTTCTGTGAACTCGAACCTTTATGTTTCGGATGAAAAAAGAAAAATAAGTAATCAGTTAAAACAATAAAACATCGAAAACTTCAATATCTCGGACATGTAAAGAGACATACGACATCTCAAAATATGGGAAAAGATTGCTGAAATTCAGAACCCTGGAAGGAAAACGTCATAGCTGAAAAACCTGAAGCAATGATCTAGCGTAGAGCTTTTCCAGGCCGCAGTATATATAGTGATAATTGCCAACGTCCGTTAAACGGATAAGATAAATGATTGAAAGTAGTTAAAGTAAAAAAATGAATCTCATCTGATTGAAGTCAATAATGACATGAAGAAGGAAAGAAGAAGAATAAATTAACCAAAGGTTAGATTTGGTATATATTGACTAAGTCAGATCTATTATTTGTGGTTGAGCATAAATAGTCGTCCTATGGTAGTGTTGGCTCTTCGTATAACTTTTTATGTCTACCGCAAGAATTCAAACCATCTGTTCTGATCTCTGTAGGTATATTTTACAACATGTAATACAAAAATTAGACAAATGTATTTTTTATTTATGTAAAACGAATTCAAACATCGTCAAACTTAATAGTAATTTATTGAGATTATTTATAATTTACTTTTCTCACATCGTTGTACTACTGCTCCTTTGATGTATTTAAATTAAAATTATAAATATGCAAAATGTAAGAATTACATAAAAGTCCAGAGAGAGTAATATTTTATCAATCTTTTTGTTTCATTAAATAAAATTACAGTGTTGTGCAAAGTTATGACTTGAATATTATGTAGATTTTCAAATACTATTATACTCACTCATTGACTTAGATGGGTCGCGAATTCTTCCTGAGGAGTAAATTATTTGATTTTCTCACGCGTTCTTGGAGTCGTCACCCTCCACATGAACCAGAGACTCCGCCGAGGCGTGCTTCCTTTTAGGGGAGCTAATCTAATATCAGGCTGTCGCCGGCTCCATCCTTCAGTTCATATTTTGCCAGCCCTATGTGTCAATCAATACCGAAGTGGCGCTGAATTGTCAGGCCCATGATAGATGACGTTTACTGTCTGAAATTATTCGTAAATCTTTTAAAAACATAATTTAAGGGTAGCCAGATACGTAAGTAGTGAATTTTTGCTATTAAATTAGACGTGTGTCTGTAAAATTTTAAATGAAACACAAATCATTGAATAGCAAAATCTCCTTAGAACGCCTAGCAGTATAATGAAAATAATACATATATTTAAGTACATTCAATAAAATATGAATATATTTTAGCGTTAATTACTTCACGGTAAGTCATATTATGAATACAATTTTTAATGCGATGAGACTGTGGCGACATGCTAAATGTATTACAATTTAATAATTTCAGATACTAAACGACAGCCCGAATCTGACTAAGAAACCATAGACAGATTATTAATTAGGCTATTACGCAGACTAATTACCTGTCTGTGTAGATAAAAAATAGTGATCGTTATTTGCAGAGGGGTCAGTTGTTTCAGAATTTGGTATATAAATCACAAGGATTAATTTAGGAATTTTGGAGAATTATCTGTTGTGTTGTGCTTATTAGTGCTTAATACTTAAATACTTGTATTTTTTAACAGAACGTTTGAAATAGCAAAATAAAATTTAGTTTGTTGGTGGGTTAAATATATAAGAACGTTTTTATTAGAATATTTGTAGACACCAATGCGGACAAAATGTGTAGAAAAAAACATGTTCTATGGAGGGGTGGTATGATACACGTGTCAAAAACGTGTAACGCGTTTTTATTTTTCTTCATTTATCAATGAATGAATGAAAAACTTTAAACGATTCTTTGTTTGATGATTAGAAATCATAGCAGACACTTGTAGAAATAATATAATATCAATTAGTGGAGTTCAATTTTAAAAATTCAGTAATTAATTAAATTACCATCAGAAATGCGGGGCACATAAATTGAGAACAATGAGAAACAATTTCTGACAAAACTCAAAATTCAAAATGGGATTTGGTATCGGACAAAGTTCTCTGGCTGCCGTGCCAGCTAGTCGCTGCAGTAACTGGACTGGCGCCTGCCCCCCGCGGAGCAGATTATCGGGATGAACGGTCATCTTCCTAATTGGATCCATCGAACGGCTGGTGGGTCACCATTGTTTATCGAGGCTAGGCCACTGTGACTGCATACATACTCTTCGCCTTAGTGCTGTGGCATTCAAATTGAATTATGTTGAGATATATATATATATATATATATCGATATGTGCCATACCGATGTATGACACGCCAATATATGACATGGCAATGTGAGACATATCAATGTATGACATACTAATGTGTGAAATACCAATGTGTAAAATGCCAATGTGTGACATGCCAATACGTGACAAGCCAATATGTGCATGCCAATGTGTGATATACAAACGTGTGACTTTCCAAGTGTGTTTTGCCAAAATGTGACATACCGATGAAGCTTGTTCAAGTCCTCGTGTATATTTTTCTTCGCTTTAAAATTGTTTATATTACATACATAATATCTCAGAAATGACCTTCTGTGTTATGCTTATGAAAATTTGAAACAAAATTAATACATTGATTTACGAATCGGTTATAAACGTATATTTTTCAAATTGAAAACAAAAGTACCTTTCTATTGTTAAAAATTTGAAAATTGGAAAACTATAATGCTGCTGTAGGTAGGTACTGTAAGCACATAATTATTTAGAAAAATAATTTTACAGCAAATAATATATAAAATTACATACAGATTTTATTATTGTATTCGATATTTATAAAGTATATAATTATGTTAGCAACTTTGTTGCATTACAATCTATTACGAAACTATCCCGGGCACGTCATTCACGTCCGCCTTAGGACTAGTTATGGGCTAAAATTACTCCACTGTTATACTTTTTAAACGCCAGCCACCACTGATTGCGACACGTGGTTTGATAACTCGGCGTTCGATGATGTTTGATAACAGCTGATTAGTGGAACATAAAAAAGTTGAACATTTAATTATTATTTTTCTTTTGTCTTTTCCGCAACCTGTAAAGTTTTCGCGGAACGTCCGGAATATCGCGTTTTCACTGCTGCGTATAAAAGGCACGCTCAGTTCAGGCTTCCCGCAGACATCCACAAAACGTGTCCAAGCCATATAAATCTCTTTTTCTTGATTATAACGGTTTTAATAATCTACGAAACAGTATGAAATTCACATGAAGATGCCACGTCCAGCTTTCTTTTGTGATACATAAATGGAGTCACTCCGGTGGATCCTCAGGATGGAGATACTCAAACTATGGGACATATCGTGGATACCTGCTAAATCTAATTTTTTCCAGGAGATATCTCAGTTGACCACAAAGTAAGTCCAGAAACACTAAACGTGGATACATATCTTGCCTCTTTCATTTTAATGATTAAACAGCTTTACGAAGAAAAACAAACCAGATAGTGGTGGATAGTCCTGAAGATGTATGAATGTGAATGAGGCTAGAGTTGTGTGTAAGGATATAGAATAATTTGATGCTCTATCATATCTGCCTATCACCGTGGTAAATGGCGTGATGGTTAAATAAGGAGCGACTGTAAGCTAAAACAGTTTTCATGTTTTCATGGTCGCTCAGAACCATTTTACCAGTTTACCATGATATTCTGACCGCTATGGCCGACATTGAAATATGATCCGTATCGTCAGAAAAGGTAAGTTAGTTAGTTATGAAGAAAGAAAAAAATCACAAATGGAATGCAAAAAGTATTGAGCTCACTTGGAACAATGTTTCTAAAAATATATTCTGAGAGATGTGTAAGATTGCTGACAAAGGTCTGGGATGTCGACAAATGGCTTGACATAATACACCTTGGTCGCCACCCGCATGCAAGCGTTGGTTCCGCAATATGGCGGTGCAATTTTGAACTTATTTGTTTTCTAAATTAACTAGTAATTTGTGAAGCGTTGAAGGATAGTATTCTAGTTGCGGGGCTTGGGTTACATATATTTATTGGCTAATTTAATACTCCCATTCTGTCTACAATTTCTTTATACTTCTGCATCTACTTCACTCCAGTAACAGACTGAATGAACGTTATTCTCAAACAACTTCTTCTTTTTCTTCCTTCTAACCTTTTCTATTACTGTGTAATATGATAGAGAACACAAATCAAACATTTTGCGAGGTTAATCGCTATCGTTCTATTTTCTTTCAAAACGTTAACATTTCATATAATATATTGACAAGAAAAAAAGAAAAGAAAAACTCATTTAAACTCGTTCAACTATCTTGTTTTCAAAAAAACTCGGGGAATTGAACCTACCATAAAAATCTTCTTAGTAGTGAAATCTTTGTTTCAAGAAAGACTATATCATATTCAATACAAATAAAAGAGCTTTTAACAACCTTTCACAAGAACAGAGCCTCTAGGTAAAATAATTACTATTGCATACAAAATGTATGAGATATGCCGTAGTACAAATGTTTAGCGTATGAAGTGCTGGGCGTAGAATTTTTCACTCACATAAATACTGACGTATAAGTGTCCGATGTACAAATTTTGGCGCAGAAAATTCCGCACACGATAGTGGATAGATAATCTATTAGGCCGTAGACAGATTGTTGTGTCGATGAGGAAATGTACACGCCGACACGATAATCTGTCTATGGTAATTGGTGATTGTAGGGAGACTGTGATATGAGATGATATGTAGATGTTTATTTTATATGCAGAGCCACATTGCGGCTTAGCACTCGCCCAGGGCCCGGGTCTCGCCGAGAATTTAATAATTTATCAAATAAATAGTTCTTAAACGATTCCGATTTAATGAATAGTTTCATTATTGTTGCTGTAATGTAGATTAATTAAGGTTTTATTGCCCTACAGTCACACATATTGCCACACACGTTACGAGGTTAAAATCTATGTGGATTCGCAGACTAAAGTTGATATTATTTAAAATCAATCTAGGTATAGGATAACACAAGAATAGAATATATATTGGGATACAGAGTAATATAATTTTACAGATAGAACAATAGAATTTTGTCCACTATTATAGCATTTTATTTGTATTTTAAAATTACATGTTTGTTTAATAATTTTTTTTTAATCTGTATTATGAGACTCATTACTTTAATCGATCCCTTATAATATTGTGCACATATTTCATTTGCAGCGGGTATTTTTAGTTTTTGAGGACTCCGGATTTAAGGTCTCGCTTTGAGTTCCAATTCTCTTAATACGCCTCTGCTGTATTGGGGCGAATGGATATTTTAATGTTACGCAACTTCTGACATTATATACGTAACAAATTTACCGAGTTTTCGGGAGCAGTCACCTCTATAATGGAATCCTCGAGTATTTGCGTGACTTGCTCAACTCGGTGGAAAAAAGCGTTTCGTCTTGTCAACAATCCTTTGTTGACAGGCAATCTAATCCTCATTTAAATATGTAAATTTTGTGATTATAGGAATATTGGTTAACAGAGAAATAACAGCGTCATTATAATCCGTTATATTATATAAAAATATACCTACTAATAAGGAAAATATAACATTTAAATTTGACTCTATAGTTAGTCTAGTTACAAGACGCTGTTATAATTACAAGATTATGGAAAAAGATTGAGAATATTAGTATGGTGCATAATTCACGTGCGAGTATGTATTTTATTTTAATTTCTATTGTAAACCTGTCTATGATGATCTCTCAATGAGATTTTGCTTTATGAGAGTCTGTAAAGATACGCGTGCATTATATGTATCATCTAATGCTATGTTGTGCCGATGAGAAGATATAACACAAATTGTAAATATATTATATAAGTATAATATTAATAGCAAAAGATGTACTTATTCTATTCCTAAATGTTAAACTTTTCTTAACAGTTGAAGCGCTGTTGCCCCGCGGCATTAAAACTCGAAAAACTCGGCGCAGAAGGTTCTTCAGAAGATAACTAATTTCAAATAAAATTTCTCGCGAAAATCTCAACGCGCTTTGTTCCGAATATTTTACTTGGTCAACAATAATTATAACAATGTCTATTAAGTGTGTTAGATTCTTACTATCGTATCGTATCGTTTTTTCGCTGGGGTAGGCAGAGGGATGTGAGGGATGTGACACCTCTCCTGTCAATTTGATAACAATTTACGCCTCGATTACATTTACTTGTCTAGAACATCTTCACCGGTTCATATTAAAATATTTAGTATAGCAGGTTTTTCACGGACGGTTTTCAGGTTTTTAACCTCTCCTCACTCAATAGTTTCACATGGCCAAATATGAAATAAGCAATAAATAATTAGCACTGGAGTGGATTAGGTAATGGGGGATTTTACATAATAATTTATTTATCTAAACATATAACTTATCGTAGCAGAGTGAAGTAATTTATCGTAGAGTACCTACACTTTATTTTAGAGTACATTTAAATGATTGTTTGGTCTAGTGGTAAGATGCTCTCGTATTGATTGAAGGGATCGGGAGTACTCTTACACTATGGACGTTGAATTATGACGTAAAATTAAGTGTAGTTTGATAATCTCTTTAAATTACTTTAACTGATTGATTGATAAACTCTGTAAATCCTTCCAAGTTTTGGAAATAAGAAAACTGTTTATCAGAGCAATATTAAAACAATTAAAAAAAAAAAAAAAACATTACTTTCACGATCTCGCAAAAGAAACTAGGAGCAAAGCCTTAGGATACTTTTCAGTGCCAAAATTTAATACTAAATTCGCACAACGAACTTTCTTATTTTGTGCTCCGCGAATATTTAACAAATTGCCACTAGACCTTAAAGGATCTAAAGTGATTAACGACTTCAAACCAAAAATAACAAAGTGGTCGCTTGATGTGGGTAGAAAGAAAAATGAAACTAATTTGTCATTTGTGCTAATCTAACTACCTACACATTTTTGTCTCCAACTATTGTATATGACAGACAATAATATTTTTATAACTTTTTTAATAATATTTTATTATTTCAGATTGTACTTTTTTCACATAACTTTGTATAACTTACTTAACATTATACTTAGTTACCTCTAAACAATTATATCTTTTGAAAACTGTACAGGTAATTGCTTCAGAACAGACCACGTCTTGTAAAGTATATATATATTTTTAAATGTACTATTTATGCTACAAAAAAAAAATCATACCTTGAACATTCGTAGAGAGTATACTACGAGATATTGGTTATCACACTCAAGTAAAAATGCAATCCTCTTTGAAAAATGAGAACAGTAGCTGTGCTGGAATGTTTTTTAAAATTGATGCAATTATTTATTTTCAATCCTAAATTGACAATGGCAGAAAGATAAAAGAATCCCAGTTATCCTACATACTACTTTATCAGTCATAAATCGGACAGAATATGATTTTGGCTATTGACAACACTCGTAGTGCAATTGGTAGGGTAGGAAGCAATAATTTATTAAGGCCCAGTAGGCTGGTAGGTTGGCCGGCCGCGTTCAGCTACGTTCTTCTGAGTGCAGCTGACGAGAGTGAAAGTTCCGTAAGCTAAAGAGTAATTAACTATTTAAGTATTCCATACTAGCTGCAAAGTATGTAATTTTAAAAAAATACGAAAGTTTTAAATTCTGGTTCAAAATGGTAATAAAATTCAGAATTTTTAAATTTATTCGTTAAAGTGTGTAACCTGCCTTTGAAATAATTAATTTATGAACGTATTTCATAAAAATTAGTTTACGGGCGTTAAACGGTATGCGCCGTTACCCTAGCCAGTAGCGGCGCGAAGTTTGGAGAAATTTCGCTGGAATGCGAAGAAATTAAAATTTGGAAAAAATATTCCTCCAAGGATTTTTTATAATTTATTGGTTTTATTATTTTATCATAATTAAATGGTACGATAGGAACACAATTATGAGAAAAGATTTAGTGTTACTGTACATATTACGTGTTTTTATTGTAAATATATTTATTGAAAATACTGAGATATACAGGTCCTCACCAAATTATTACTCACTGTAAAAAATCGTATACTTCTGAGAAATAATTGATATTTAATTTGTTCTTTAATTACACCCATGGACAGTTTTCACACTGGTAAACTTATATTACTGTATGAAGAAGAAGCTGCACAATGATAAGTTTTTTGGTCTAGTTGTTAAGATGTTGGCCTAGTGATCTAGTGGTCGGGGGTTCGAGTGTCGTCATAGTGTATAAGTGATTAGCCTAGTTTGAAAATAGTAAAAATATTAAAATGTAAAATATGTATTCCGTGTACGCATCTCTATTATTTTTTTAATATATAAAATAAAATAATTTATGTTACAGGCAAAGTGTGTAATAACGCAACATGATGTTATAATTACAATAATAAGAGAATTTATGAGCATTATATCATCACAATCATTCGTTGTCAATTCACTACAGGATGAAAGCCTTTCCACGAATTGACCAATGCCGTGTCACTTCCACTGCTCCGATAATTTCATCAACCCAATGAGACTTTCGGGGTTCTCTAGATAATTTTTGTCATTTTGTAGATACCAACTAAGATATTTCTTTGTCTATCTCTGTCGTCATCTTTGATATCTCTGTCGAAATGATTGTAGCCTTTAAAATAGAAGAGGGAGTGATAGAAAAATGTAAAAGAATATGAAAGAAACAGATAGAATGAATATATAATTGTTTATTTAAAATTAAGTCGCGTCTTTAGAACTTTAGGACTCTAAACATAATTGTTTTCGATATGGACCATACTCTTAACACAGTCTCTTGTGAAGAACCATATTAAAAAAATAACATCTTCTTCTCAACAAATTTCAATAGAGCATAGAATGCTACCCCTTAAATGATTCTCAGGAAGTTAATTTGGAGTATGAAAGCTGGCCGGATTTTAAGGGAAGGAGGGTACTTAGCGAAAAGTTTGCACAGAGGTGGGGGCGGGGGCGGAGGATGCTGCAACATGGCGGGGGTCAAATAATACTGAACATTTGCGTAACGACTCAGCTGATGACCCTCATTACGCCGAGCGAAAGTTCTGGAAGAAATAGATAGTAATAATATTAATTTAATGCTAGTATTTAATTAGTTTTTCTTGTAATGGCCGTCTAGTTCCTCAATCAGCGGGAGTCAGGATGTCGGCACAGGTGTATGCATACGTAATAACTCTTAGTCTTTCGTTAACCTTATCAACATCATCATCAACATCATAATATAGTTTCTAGAGGATTGTAGGTGGCGCTTTACTTTGTGTTTATCCGCATTGAAAAGGGAACGCTTTAAATATATGACACATGTTTTGAATGTTGCTTTGAAATATTGTATAATAAAAAGTGTTTTAAAGTTGCTTTTAGGTAACTGTGCCAATGCAGTGCATTAGGTCACACGTTAGATAGGGGTCCAAAAAGTTCGCACCTTACGAGTAAAATCCATCTGGCATTGATATTTTTACGAGTATCGATAACTTTCCCAGCGTTAATAGTAATCCACGACACGAAATGGAATTTAAAAAATTGTTTTTCATTGCGAAAAATTGCGAAAACATGTGAAAACATTATCGATGTATATAGTGACAGTACCCCGCTATTATGTCAGATTATGGACCAGACATTCGCCTTTAAGGGGAGTAAGTATTTTATAAATTGCTAGCGCATATAAATGCCATAGATATTTTTTCATGAATGTGTGAAGGAATAAATTTTATTCTTACTATTTAACGCAGTAAGTACGTACTAATATTCGTATACCTTATACACGATACTAATTTAGGGCGACTTTTTTCTATTCTGCATTAGGGCCCAATTTTTATAGTTACGCCACTGCTTACTACGCAAGGATTAATAATTTAATTATAATTTATATATATTTTAGAGGCCTATATTGAAATTTTTTAAAATTAAAATTTATTATTTTAGTATATTAATCTGCATTTATTATTTATTACGTATAAACTATAATTATAAGACTTTATTTCAACTTATGCATAATATGTATAATTGTAACAATCTGAATATCTTTAATTTTATTACACAGCAAATATTGGCGGTGGTGTACAATCTGTATTGCTAGTAAGAAAAAATACCAAGTACAACTACGACGATCTATACAATCTGTCGCCAGGCAGTATCGCGTGAAAGGACAGCAGCACGCGCCCTTTGAATACAAAATGTGGCGGACATGTGTTGCCGCCCGTGTCTGATTGGGTATTTTATTGCGCTGATTGGTAGTAGTACCCCATTTTTAAAATACTATTTTTTTTACGGATACACTGGCCATGGCTATGTAGCCGTCACCATTAGTATTTTTGCTCTTCTATTTGCCAGTAGGTATTTATTTGTCTAGCCCGACGGCAGTCAGTCTTTAAATCAATTTACTTCATGACACGAAATAAATAAAAATTCCCAATTAATCCCTGTCAAGTCAATCACGTATAGCAGTAGAGTTAGAATCAATTCGTAAATTAAAAATATGCGTGTCGTCAGTATAAGTAACATTTTAAATCTGATATATAAAATCTCAATGCCTTTCTGTATGTCACACGTGGGAAAATTGATACAAATCATTGGTTGTGAAGTATAATTTTCCTTTGAATGTTGATATGTGACTTTTTGTTACGATGGTACATTTTTTCCATATAGTAACAAATAAGTATATTATCATGAAGTTTTAAATTGGGAAGTTTAAAAACAAAACCGCCACTTCGCAACTGACGAAATTGAGGTTAAAGTATTTTCCTAGTCGTAGAGGAGATTTTTAAATTGATAAGTCAAATTACCACTATTTCAAACACGGAACCGCTATTTTGAATCCCTCAAATGGAATACTGTAATGCTGTTATACCATAGGTAGATAAATATTTTCATACAAAACTACCCATTCTTTCACAGAAATTATTCCATGTACGTTATTAACACTAGTTTACAAATAGACATCAGTCTACCAGCATTGACAGTGAGGCATTAATATTTTCCACCGTCTTGAACAATTTAGGCAAAATAAAGAAAACAATTATGCATTTGAAATGTGGTGTTGGAGAGCACCGTAGATAAATCGACGACCAATATCTCCATATTGTAAGAATTAAAAAATTTCGACAGGCACACAACTATACGCATGCTTAAGATATATTTTTCAATACTTTGGCTACGTTGCTGAAAGAAATGACAGCCTGAAGAGGCTTACATTACACGTGCTTGGGAATGGCGTGTTATGTTCTAAATTGTACATTTCCTTACTCTCATCTGTGCAGTGCACATCTATACAGGCGGCCCTCGACTTTCGCACAATTCGCTATTTCGCACATTTTTCAACTGTCTTTTTTTCCCGATAATGTTCGCTTTTGTCTCACGTGCAGTCGTTTTCTTCTCCTCTGCTACCTGTCTCTTTCTCTACGTCCTTGAAATGTATGTAAACAAGTTCAGCGGGTATCAAAGGATCTTGGAAAAAATTATGCCCACAAATGATGGGCGATCATCTAAACCCTGAAAAATCTCCGGAAACTATCATAGCTGAAATAGTTTCAATGATGAATGAACTAACCATGGACGTCAACCACGAAGATGTTGAAAATTAATCGAATCATATTCAGAGTCTTTGTCGAATAAACACCTAATTAAATAACAAGAAACAAATGAAATATAAAATGAAGGCGAAAAAGAGGCTGACATCGTCAAGACTTTGATAATCAAAAATATGAATGAAGCCTTCATCCGTCTTAATAACTTTTTGGCTATCATGGATGAATGTTATCCCAATACGGAGCTTATATCTCAAGTACATAGAGCAATCGATAGAGACACGGCATGTTATAGAACTCTCTATCAGGAAAAGAAAAAAATGGGTGGCATTCAATAATCTCTTGATAATTTCATAAAGAAGATTTCTGAGTCTTAATACGCATTGTTATTTTGTTATGTACATGTGTATGATTGATAAATAAATACATAACGGATAATACTTCCCATTTTGGTGTTTGTTTCACATGGATCTACTTTCGCACATTTCAACTTTCGCATACATTTCAGGATCCAATTAAGTGCGAAAGCCGAGGGCCGCGTGTACTCTATCATTACCTGTATCACACTTTGACTAACCAAATTTGTGAGTGCACCACTCCAGCTTAGTTACATACATTAAATTATATACTATACTATACATTAAATTAGTATTTAAAATACATTGCATAAATAATCATTTTACATATTTAGTGTATGATTTACAATTTTCAACATTTTTTCGGCCAATACAAATTCGATATTGTGTTATGAATCGGATGTAAAATATTTATCAGCAGGTATTTAACATTTTTTATGATTTAAAATTCACGGGCTCGTTGGTAAAATAGTTTGAATTTAATTCAAAATTGAAAAAATGCCGCTAAATCGTCCCGTCGCGTCGCGCGGCCGTCGCCGACGGGCGTTACACCCCGGCGTCGGCGCTGCCAGCGGCCGTTTCCCGAACCTCGGCGCCTGTGTCCCTCCCGCGGCTCCACGGTGCACGCTCTCGGCTCTCGGCTCAGTCTCGTCCAGCGCCTCCTCTGGTCTGTACGCGACGCCCGCCGCGCCACAGCCTCCGCACTGCCTTTCTTTCAGTCATTTCCCGGAGAAATTGACGAATATTCCAAGAACACTCCGACGACAAAGACCGCTCTTAAAACAGTGAGATTTGATACGGAGATAGTTTTTGTTTATCGGACAATTTTTTACTAACTTTTAAAATAATGAGTTTGTTATTTTTAGTGTTGTATGATTCGTAAATAAATGACAGATTGGTCACATTTCTCGTCTCGAAAACATTCGAAATGATTTTAAATTATGAGTAGATCAGATGAACGCGATTTGCATTTAATATTTTTTTGTTTTGTAATTGTTTTGTGTTGACTGACTCGTCCTGCGTCCGACAACATATGTACAGGTAAGATTTTTGTATATATATATATTTAGTATATTATTTCAAATTTATGTGGGTACTATAAATATTGTCACATAAAATCCGTATGATGCATGATAAAGAAATATTGTTATTGAATACAAAATATAGTTTAGAAAACTTGATTGAATTCGAGTGAAGAATCATCGGGTCCATAGATAAAAGATACTACTAACATACTAGTCAAAGATTATTCTCATATCCTAAAATAATACGTTATTAAAAATGAACCCTTTCTTGTTGAATGTTGACGCTATTTTTTTGTCGTAATACCGGATACAAATACTGATGTTTCACACGTGGAGTATAATAAAAATACTGTTTTATATGTGGATATATAAATAAATAACATAAATGGTTTTATAGATTGCGTACGTAAACAATGGCTTGATTAGAATTATTTCAGGTCATGAAGGTATGTCGATGAGTAAGTTTTTAACAAGTGTGAATGAAAAAAGCCTGCATTTAATAAATATTACAATATGATTGTGCAATATTATTTTGTTATTAATTATTATTATTTATTAATTTGTTATTATTATCAATTATTATGTTTTATAAATATTATATTACACAATATTTGAATACTGTTCGTATTTAAGGATATTCGTGCTACACATTAAACGTATTTTTTATTGTACAATTTTAATAAATAAATAAATGTGCAAATTTACGTTTCTTAATTTTAATAGAATAGTGTTCTTGTTAGTGTATTTTTTTCCATCTGTCTAGAGCCTTCATAGCAGCTGACAGTTTCTAGTAAGAATTATTTGGTCATGTATTTCTATTTCGACGTTTCTTTTTGTGATGTTAATTCTACAATTATTTAAAAAAAAGTATTTTAAATAGAGATATGCACACAGAATAAATATTATTACTATTTTACTATGAAAATAGGACTGACTTGGACTAACACCCTACCACTTGATCACTAGGCAAGTGTCTTACCACTAGACAAACGAGCACAATATAAATAAGTTTTCTTTATATATTTTCATTTTACTTGTTTTTCTTTTTCTATAACCCTTTTTTTAAGAAAGGATCGCTTAGGTGATTTGGTCGTCTTCTTTCGCGGTCCCTCGTTACGAGGATAACGCCTGCCATGGTTTTATGGGTTGGTCACGGCAGAGGCCTGTGCGTGGGATTGTTTAAGGTGTAGGTTGTATTCCACAGTACCACCCATACGCACTCTTCGAATAATGGAAAAGTTTGGTCATATAGATCGGATGAATAAGAAGATAATAGTAAGAAAAGTATATAACGCAATTGTTGGATGGCACAAGAATAAACTACGTTTTCAGAAGACTTGGCACGACCAGGTGAATCAGATTCTGGAAAATGGTCAACGAGCTTGTGTGGGAAGATGTACGAATGTGGATGAGGCGAGAATTGTGTATAAGGACAGAAGAGTGTGGTGCTCTATACCCGCGGAAAAACGGCGTGATGATAAGTTATTTAATTCCTTGTTTATAATTCTTTCTGCCCAGCTTTCTATTTTATCCCTCTTCAACACTACATAACAAGTTCTTCCGCTTAGGTATTCCATAGAGACATGCCCTAGAATTAGATGAATTATTTGATGAAGTACTTTTTGGTATATAAGTAGGTATTTCAAACACAAATAATTGTTATAACAGTTAAAATTAAATTGAACACACATTTCTACCATTCTTTCATTAAAAGTAGACAAAGGATATGTTTTTTTGACAGTTTTCAGTAGACAGATAGATCGTCTGTATATCCTAAAAATCGAACGGTATTTCGGACGTCCGACATGATGTGCGTCCGCCCACGACCGAATAATCGTAGACCTGAGAAAATATCCGACTGATGGAGACACTGTTTATCGTATTTGTATTTATAAGATAAATATAATGATGAAGGTTGGCGCTCTGCTCTCTAGGTCCACGATGATAAATACGTGGCACGCACGAAATTTTCAATTCCGAATTCAACTTAAATTGTTTTTTTATAGATTTTTTTTTAGTTTTATAAAATGCTTGAAGTAAGTACGTAGGTGGGTGGTACACCTTAGTACTTAAACATTACATTAATTTTAATGGTTCGAATTTTGTTTCTGAAAAAAGCACAATTTCACTAACAAGATGTGATTTCTTCAAAATTAATATAATTAGTCACGTTACACGTGTTCTAATAAAATGGACTAGAAATACTGGTGCCGCCTGGAAAATTTCTCACAAATAAGATAAAATGTGTCGATGGATGTGACAATATTTTCACTACAGTTAATCGGTTAAAGCCTATCGGCAAAATATCCGAGTTCGTGTTGCGGTGGTGGCTATATTTTTTTGATACCTATATTTCATTAATTTAATTTATTTTTATCTACATATTCATCATTACATTTTATATTCTTTATCTTGATATTTAATAAACATTATTCAATACGTGAATTTTCATAGGTACAGGCACGCGAATTTAACAAAATATGTATTTTGGAAAATTCTATTGGCTTCACTGTTCAAGGTGACGCGAGTTTAACTTTTATAAAATACTATTCTTCCAAAAAATGACACGTATAGTTTCTTGTATGGGAAAGCATAAAAATAACTACATTATTCGGTTAACGGTTTGTTTTCGTACAAAGAAATTCAACAGGTTTTATATGAGTTAAATAAAAATATTTTTTCGGTTTGTAATGTAATCGATCAACATATGCGTGTGTCTGTAGTGTATTATGTAGGTGTACGCGCGGTTCGTACATGCGTCATTTATTGCATTTTTTTTCTGTAAGATTATTAAATAAAACTTCGAATCAAATAATTACATTTAAAACGAAATATAGTGCGATGGGTAAACAGAGTTACGGGTCCGGTCGACCCTCCAAAGCGATGGTCACAAGGAAACCCGCCGGTATTATTTTGTTGTATCGTAGCTCAATATTTAAATAAATAATATACAAAAAACTGAACTGATGTACGTGGATTTTTCAAAGTAGAGATACGTCATTTTGATTTGAATTTCTAACTTCTTCTTCTTCTTCTTTCAAATAGGCAATCCACCTTTCAAGAGTGATTTGTGCCATTAAACAAGTTCATACATTATTTCATAGACAGCAGTACAACAATATTATTGAATAGGGAATATTGCATTACAAGTTAATATCATTGACATTCAAGAAATTTGCTATTATATAGCTTAAATGTGGCGAGTTGAGGGAAAGAAGATGACACAAGTTAACCGGGAGTTGAAAATTACCATTGACAAGATTATTGTAAAAAAAAACCTGTGATCCGCAATGGACAGGCAAAAAAGACACGGTCAAGGGTTTCCTCCTCGGCACCACACTCACACATTGGGGAGTCTATTATGTTCATTCTGAACAAATGAGAGGCCACCTGGCAGAATTTCTAACTTCTTCGAAAATAATTTAAAAAATTGCATAGTTCATTTATGTCAGTCATCATTAAAGTTGAGAAATTCAATGAGATTTTTGTTGCTTATACGCTTTAGAGTTTATACTTTCTGAGGAATTAACTAATCGCTTGATGGAGGTGATATTTACGTAATGAATATGAAAAACACGATACATATTTTTCATGATTTTTTACGTGGATCTCCACAGAAATACTATATAACACTCTCATGATAGAACTTCTTAAATAAAATATATATGTACGTGCAAATAAATATACTTGCATATAACCCGTCCTAAGACGAGATGGTCAGATGATATGGTAATACAAGAAGATGAAGAAGTGAATGCGTCGAAATTTGGTGTATCACTAGAATTTTTAAAAACATAAAAAGCGCTTCTTCATCTTACAGAGGAAAGCGTAAAAAACGGGTGACAAAAAAATGATACATATGTTTTGAAATTAAGATTTAACCGAGTACAGCATCACATGACAGACCCACATTCTTGGGATTTTATGTAAATGTTAATTAATGATGATGATAATATATTACCGGTTACTAAGAAAATTTAGTAAATGTTTCAACATTAAAAAATATTTTTTAAAATAACGGTTATCTAGGCTATTTTCCCGTGTGTATCCGACGTTGCAGGGTCCGTCATCAGTGCTATTGTCTCTAATGTCATCAAAATAAAATAAAAAAACAGATTGACGGTGTAATGAAATGAAATCAGCCTGTTTTATATGAAAGAATGTAAGCTCACCTCGATACAGAAATTATCCAGTAAATGGAAAATAATTTTTTTGTAGCGGTTTATCAGAGGAAAAGTCAGGCGTTCCCCAGTGGAGAGACCTTCATGATCACATCACCTCGCAGCACTGTCTGCCGCTGTGAAACTAATTCTCCGATTAGATTATGAGGGTGTTGTGCCCAACTAGTCCGGGACCACGATCTTTGTAAAAATAATTATAACTTTTCTTTTTTTCTATCTGCGACCGTAAATCGAATATAAATGGACATAACGTTTTCTTTTTCTCCCCCCTTATGACCCTTGTGCACGGAAAAGAGACACGACGGCATAAATTTCATAAACTCAGAGATCAGATTGAGATGGGTAGAAAAAATATAAGCCCGTGATCGCGATATTCGATTCGATACGAGCACAAGCATCACCGAGAATAATACTATTATTAAATAGAAGGCATGAAATTACAAGCATTTTTTCTGTTTTAACTTCTAATTGATTGAGATCCAACTGACGAACGGAACATAAATAATTATTGATGTTTTTTTAATTTCAACTTTATTACATACATATTGCATTACAATTTTTATTTTTTGCCAAACTGGAGAACAGTTTTGCGACAAGGATTGCCCTTCTGCCCTCTGATTGTAAATTAAAGTTAAAGTACGCACAAAAAAACAAAAAAAATGAATGTCATTAAGTAAGTAACACAGTAAAAATACACAATTTTTTTTTAAATGAAATACAACAGTGGAAACAAATTCTGTTCGTCAGTTGGTGATAATCAATGATTGGTGATAATCATTAAAGAACTGACATTTGATATTTGACTTACAGCAAGCGTGAAGTGAGACGCGAGACGGCGAATCTCCGAGATTTAGTGTTTATATGAAAGCCGAGAGTTATCTTCGAAGATTCGTAAATATCATGAGTGGATATGAGCCATTACACGTTAAACTGACACCGGTCATCACGTTGGCTATTGTCGTTTTGTTTTCCGTGATCTGGAAAAGCTCAATAATTAGACTGGCCAAATTATCGTCTCAGTTTTTTCAGCCATGATGTTCTTTTTCCAGGGTCCCAATTTCCAGCAATTTTTCCCTACATCACAAGGATCTGATATTATTCAGAATGTCAGTCGAGATATTTAAGTTTTTAGAATTTTCATTATTTTAACTGTTTAGTTTTATTTATTTCTTCGATCCATAATACCTTCATACTTATCCATCCAGCTGATTTTGAGTATTCTTCTGTGGATCCATACATCAAATGCTTCAAGTCACCTTATAATTTATTCAATTAATTTTCACGCTTCGAACACGTGGTATCTGACTGAAGATTTTCAGCATAATTAATTAATATAATTATTTTATTAATTAAATTCAAAATGCCTGGCGCGTGTTGCGACACGAATGTAAATAAAAGAATGGCTCACTGACTGAATCTCTTATCTGGTGTCTTCCGAGGGTTCTCGGTGCCAGCTCCGCAGAGGCGACCTTTTGTTATCCTGAGGAGATGTTGATCTTGATGAAGGTTTCGCTGCCACGTAGAGGTGTTCGTGTTGGGTTCAAGCTCGTCAAATTGTCGTGCTATGTTCGCATATGTAACACCGTAAAGCTTCGAAAAAGATGTTCTGTAAATTTATTTTCACAAAAGGATATTGTGTGATTTGCGGTTTGGTTTGTTTATACTACAAATAGGTGTTTAGAAAATTGGTCATCCACAATTATTCAACCACAAATGTTCCCTATTATATTATACTACAATTCTTCGCCCGGAAAATTGTTCGCCGAATGAATTAAATATATTTTTTAATGCTTTATTATAGAACGGATTATTTTACATTTGTTCGGTATCCATTTTAATTCTTCATGGTTAAGTTAGGTTAGGTGTGATTTATTTAATTAATTTCAAATTTGTTTTATTAATAGGTGTTTTATTTCGTGTGCCGTACACTTTTTTTAATATAAATTCATACACATATATAATACATGGATATAGAAGTGATAATAAAATTAAAAAAAATAGTACATATTTATCTAAAATACATTATTTCAATATATGCGGCCAACAATTTTCTTGGATAACAATTTTGGAGTAACAATTGTTGACGCACAATATTTCTAGAAACATATATATATAGTTAGAAAGTTCATCACCCATACATTTATACATTTTTAAAATTATATCTCTGTTTATCAGTTCACCTGCGCGCAACAGTCCAAGAGCGCGCATTATAAAAGTATATTTAAAAAAATGAGTATGAAAATAAATACTTTAGCGATAATAGTCGGGTAATCTTTTTTAAGCTAAACCAATCAAGGTAATTAGTTGAATAGCTATTAAAGTATTCTAATAATATTGAAAATAACATTGAATGTCCTTATCAACATCATTTTATACGTTAACACATAAAATATGTAAAATATCAGATCTATAGAAATATAAATAAATAAATGGTAACTCATTTTCCGCCATTTTCGCTCCTTAGCTGGGGCATACGGCTGCCACAATATTCTTCCATTGACTGCGGTCCACCGCTAGCCCTTCCGCCGAGTACAACCTGTATATAGTTGTTGCGTGATGTCCGGGACCCTGAGTTTCTACAGATGCGTACAAGAGGCACACTAGGTTTAGGGTCCCTTCAGCCATCTGTAAGTCGTGTCTCAGACATGTGTATTTCCTCTTATTGATTACAGCCGTGATAAGGGGCTATTGCGCCCGTTTTTATTTTAATATATCAAGTATTCTATATTTTAATTGTCCCATATGATATTGTACGCGTAAAAAAATTGTAAGTATACTGATACATTAGATTGAAGTAAAGTGTCAATTTCTTTTGATGTATTCTGAAGGTATATTTTTCAAATAAAAATATAGTAATAAATTTGAAAATTGATATACTATAATGCTGCTGTACTGTGGGCAGGTAATTATTTAAATTATCCACGTATTTCGTGCCCATATAAGGATGGGTTTTAATAACTAGTATTTTAAATGTTAATCCAGCCCAAAAAGGCAATTCATTGCCTACCACAAACCCAATCTTATTCCAAGCAAGCCGGAACATTCGTCACACAAGAAATACTAAAAGTCCGAAGTATGAAAAAATTCATTAACTGCATGTTACAGAGAGTTCTTCTTTCTCGAAGGCGTCGAGCATGTTGCTTTCTTTCTTTATCAGGGTCCTTGTTTTGAGTCCGTGTAAAGCTATGGAAAACACCTGAGCTCTACTGGTACTTTACTTAAAAAAGTATCTTAACAACCAAAAAATCATATATTCACTTTCATGAAATTGGTGTATCACTGGAACCACTTCTCTTCAATGTAATGTATGAATTTTCCATACAATTTTCATTTGAGATATACAGAAAAACGTAGAGTTTTATTTGCGAAGAAAATATGTAGACTGTAAAAATTCTGAATTATTTGCATTCGTTTGACGGCAAACATCAAGTTTAGAATTTGACATTCCGTTGCCCGCGCTTATTTCTTAATAAATATATGTATAACCTTAAAAAAACACGAGAAAAATTGGAACAACGCAACTTCCATTGGGTGATCTTATATTTTTAAAATTTTCAAATCATTTCTGCCACGATACGGCGGGACCCGCTTTCCGGCGGTGAGCTGGTAAACAAAAGTAAATAATGTAGACACAGGTATATTGGAAAAAAGTTTTCTTGTAAATATATTTATCCCATAGAGAGATTTGGGATTTGGAAGCGAACTTTTTTCATTACAAAACTCCCACTTATTTGCAAACGGATGAGGCATTTCACCGGTTTTCTTAGATTTTTAATCAAACTTGCCACGTAGAAGTCACGCCGCGTCGCCGGGGATGATATCCATTTGTATGTGTGTAAGAAGCACGTAGGAGTTGTAAAATTAGTGTTTTTGAGCTGTTACTGAAATTGGATTTTTGAAAATTGGTCAAAATAACAAGTTCTTGCATCGTTCCGTGACGAGTCGAAAATAAGCATTTAGGTAATTGACGAAACACTATCTGATGTAACTTCTTCTTCAGTATTGGCATATAGTGGCTTTAATTATATGTGATGTGACTCGGCTCCTTATCAGTGGCGTAACTATAAAATTTAGGCTCCAATGCAAAATTTAAAAAAAAAACCCTTATATTCGAATGTATTATGTTCCAGGCCGGTATTGTTTTTGAATAACTAAGAAACGAAAGGCAATTTTTTAATTTGTTTTTTATTAATCGATTATTTGGTTTATTACAATTATGTATGGAATATGATATCAGTCAAGTGGTCGCCTCTTTTATTTACCATATTTTTCATAACATTTTCGCATATTTTGCGTGTTATTTCGGCAATTTCATTTCGAATATTGTCCTGTAGCATCGGGTGCATATGGATGATAGCATGTCCTGTAGCATTGTTGTTGGCTTGTTGACGTAGAACTTTCATTTCAAGTACCCCCGCAGAAAATAGTCGGGAGCAATCAAATCAGGTGATCGAGGAGGCCAATCGATATCATCACTTTTTGACATTATGCGACCGGGAAAAAATTCTCGCAAAATTTTAAGCGTAGCTCGAGCCGTGTGTGAAGTAGTACCGTCTTGTTGAAACCACACGTGTTGCAGGCGCAATCGACCCAATTCGGCTACCAAGAATTTCTCCAACATGTGAAAATGGCCACCATTAATGGTCACAGCTTTCTCATTATTATTTAGATAAAATGTTTTAATGACTTCAGCACGTTTTTAAGGCGTTTGATGTTACATAATTTATATTTTTATAATTAATTTTTTTATTTATACATTCGACAATAATAAAACAATAGAGTTTATTTATACATTCGACAATAAAAAAAAAACAATAGTAGAGTTATTCACCCCCAAATAAGAAATATCTTGAATTATAGGGGTGGCTATCAACATGTTTATAATACAAGATCAATATATATTAGATGTAAGAATTTGTTTATAACAATTAAAAAATAAAAGAAATATATACATCTACATCTATAATAATACAAAATATGAAAATTAACAGGTATTATTTTTTTCTAATCTATTTAAAAAAATTGTAATCAACTACACTCTACTCTCTATTAAATGCTAACTAACAAATGTCTGTCAAACCAAAATGGCGGCTAAACAAAATCGGCCTGGAACATAATATTCACCCTGTGTATAATAACTATGAATATGAAGTAATAATGACAGAATAAACTCGGACTCTGTCTCCTTTAATATTTACTACATCTAGAAAAGAACAACTGTTGTGTTTTAGGTATTTATATGGTCTTGCAACTGAAAAAAAATCATTGCTTGCTTTATATAATAGTTATTTTCGTCTTGCGGCGATGGTCTGGTCCCTAACCCAACATATAATATTAGCTGGGTAGGTACTATTGTAGACATCGATAACCATTTCACGTATTTACCTAATGCACATGAAATATGATTATTAAAATTTTATATTTACTTATAAATTTCTTGCTGTTGAGTTAATTAATTAATTAATTAGTCCATATAGCGCTGGGAAAAGTATCGATATAAAATGTATTGTAGGGTACGGACGGACTTTTGGGCCCCTACCTAACATGGGCCCCAATGAAACGCATTGGCTGCATTGTCGTAGATTAACGCCACTGGTCGTAATGCACTTCCCTATCTTGGGTCGTCTTCAAAGCTGACTCCAGGGTCTCTTCACCGTTGTGGCACTCTTCCAAATTGTCTTCGGCCCGAGGTTGTGTCCAGGATAATCTCCCTCCTGGGATGTTACTTTAACGCATAATGTAGCCAAACAAATGGCTATATCTATATATCACTGTTGTAGATAAGTCTCGCTGTGGTTGGATGTGTGCAGCTTGTCTCTATACGGACTGTCTCTACTGCATACAAGAAGATTGCGAACCGATATAATTTTAGTTGTTTGCTTTATGTACTGTATTTCTATATTCTCATAAGTTGGTTCATAACAACTTTAGCTAGTTGTACGCGTCTTAGAATTTTCTGCCTACTGTTATCAGTGTTCGTGATTAGCGTACCTATATACGATTGCTTCTTGAACTAAATCAATATTTTCGTTTTAAACTGATTTGTTTTTAAACATAATTTTTTACATGTTTGTAATAACGTAATCATCATCTTCATCATGTGTGGTGATCATCCTTCGTCTTCTCATGTATGTATTAGTTTTCGCCGCTGCCTTCTATCTTCGCAGGTAGTTCTCCAGTCGTGAAGGCAAAGTTTTATAGCATCTTTATATATATCGTCGCCCCGTGGTCGCATCCCTCGGGGTTGCTGTTGCAGTGCCATAAGTGGGTATCTTGGAGGAGGCGTTGTTTGGAGTTTTAGCCACAATATCTGGTTCGTCGTATATAACATGCAGTTCATGGTTCCGCTTTATGTTTTTATGTAGCTCCAAAAAAATTTATCTCTCAAATATTTAGCGTATTTTTTTCTACTAGGGTACTGCTACACAACAATATAAATGACTTGAAAATAGTTTTATAAACAATATTTTGAGTTATTCTCGTATTATTTTAATATTTTGTTTAGAGCTTTTGTTAGCTCGACTTAATAACAATAATAATTTGAACATCAATAACATTACCTTGTTCTGTCTAACTAAAGCATTTGCCTTGTGATTAAATAGTCGGGAGTTTGAGCCCATTACAAAGAAAAAAATCCCTTCTGGGACTGGCATTAATATTTTTATCTTGTATGTGAGAGTTTTTATATATTTTTTTAACTTTCAAAATTAACGGTGTTTGGGACATATATTTATGCTTGAACGAAACTAGTGTACTGTGCCTTCCACCTCCCCTTCCTTCCTCACCTGTCCCCGCGTCAGTCGATCGGCGACCCTGAACCGGTACGGTATCGAGTGAAATCGCACATATATAATATTAAAGTGAGACGTCGTGTCTAATCGAGATTAACGGAGATTGTGTTACAAAACCGAAATTTACAGTCCACCTTGGAGGGGCCAGAAGATCGGGATTGTGGTGAGTGCGAACCTCCTTCCGAATATCCTGTTTCTTCCGGCATCTATGCTTTTACGCAACAAACGGAGTGACGAAGTTTTTGAAAAGCCACCATCTTGTAACAAGATGTTGGATCAAGCTAGTTAACGAACTTAACCGAGATATCTACCAGGTCAATTTATTATAAAAGTTTGATTTAAATCGGATAGGAGCTATGGGAATTATCGTGTCCACAAACACTGTTATAACCCATGTAAAAAAATATACATAAAACCAATATACACCATTAGGGGAGGGGAGGAGAGGTTTGAAGAAAATATATGGTTTTAGAAGTTAAAAATATTTATCTGTGCAAAGCCGGGTATATCAGCTAGCATGAGACAAAAATCAAAATATAAATTGAGGACTTTTCTCTACTTTTTCCTAAAGCACAACCGGTTGGTTATTTCATTAAATATTGTCCCGAGTACACGTTATGTAAATATTTTTAACGGATTTGAAATACGATAAAAATATGGTGATGTTTCCGTGTGCGCCATTGATATACATTTAAAAACGCTGCGAAGGGAAGTGGGAAGTGAAGTGGATGCAAGCCTGTGTGATTCATTTTGATATTTTTATAACACTCGACACGCTGCCGACGAAATATTTTTTCATTAAATGTTTTTTCGATCAAAATTGACAACATTTGACACATTTTATAGTCCATCGACTCGCGGGGTAGTCACGGTCGTAACCGTCGGGGTAGGAACCGCCCCCCGGGGATCCGGAATCCCTCGAGTCCTCGTAAATAAGAAATGCGTTTTTCCATGTCTTCGGTATTGTTTATTGAAGTAAAGCCATTTCTTTGTTCTTGGATATTTTTCGATTTCCCTGTAAATTGAATTATAATCTGATATAAGAAATCAAAGTAAAATCTGATGAGAAAAAAGGTAGGTTCCGTGTTGGGGTCGGTGGCGCAGGATGCCATTGATTTGTAATGTACAAAAATGATATTTTTGGTTTCAGATATGTTTTTTTATTATTTTGGTTACATGAACTGTCTATTTCTTTATGTACTAGGTACTAGACATGTTAATAATGACGAAAAATCAGTAATTTTTATAACCTTAATTTATTAAAAAATTAATGAAACAACAATCAATTATAAAGTAATTAAAATATTACTTGCTTACTTACCATCACGCCGTTTCCCCGCGGGGGTAGGCAGATACGATAGAGTGCCACACTTCTCTGTCCTGACACACAATTCTCGCCTCATCCACATTCATACATCAACTCATTCAAGCTCGCCGATTGTTGAGGCTTCTAACAGAACCATCCTCCATTATCTGGTCGTGCCAAGTCTTCCGCGGACGTCGTCTATTTTTGGTGCCATCAACACTTGCGTCATATATCTTTCTTACCATTCTCTCCTCATTCATCTGTTCTACATGACCAAACCACCTAAGTGATCCTTTCTTAATCTTACTCATTATACGAACATCAGCTTTGCTTTCTTTCCTTATTTCTTCATTCTTTACTGTCATAAATAAATTTGCCACATGTACGCCTAAGTGATCTCATTTCCACTGAATTCAGCCTACTTTAGTTCCTCTTCTGCCAGTTCCAGGCCTCACTTCCATACATCAGTGTCGGTACCAGGACTCTATTGTGCACTGCTAGTCTTGCCTCGGTTGATAATCTCCCGTTAGATATAATTCCATTCAAAGCACCGTTCATTTTATTCCTTGCAGTCACCCTCCTTTCGATATCATTCTCAACCTTTCCGTTTCTATTAAATATACTTCCCAAATACATAAACTCATGTACTTATTCCAAACATTCACCTACAAGTATTTAGCACGGTGTTTTGCTTTCTTCCATTTCGAACATCATCACTTTCGATTTGTTGACATTTATAATAAGGTAGCTTTCCTTGCATACATCGTACATTCTACTCACTAGACTTTGTAGTTCTTGTTCATCATTCGCCATTAGTACTTCATCATCGGCGCACAGTAAACAGCATACAATAAAATCATTTATTTTTGCTCCTACATTCATACATTCTAGTTCTTTCACACAATTATTCATATACATGTTGAACAACCATGGAGACATTACACAACCCTGCTTGATACCCTTTGTAATGTCAAACCATGGTGTGAATGTTCCATTGATTCTTACACACTCAGAACTTCCTTCATATAGAGATGCGATTGCGTGTATAAGTTTACTATTTACCCCATAATCAGAGAGTATATTCTATAACCTTTCTCTTATAACTCTATCATATGTCTTTTGTTGATCTACGAAGGCGCAAAAATGTTTTTGGATTTTTGCCAAAAACTTTTCCGTCATCACTCATAGCGAAAAGATCTGATCCATGCATCCTCGTCCACCCACAAAGGCCCCTTGTACGTCCCATACTTTTTCTTTCGTTACCATTCTTGCTTTTTCTATTTAAATTCTTCCATACAGTTTACCAACCGAGCTCAGTAGACTAATACCATATATATATATATAATTGTTAATTAATTTCTCCATAAATTACACTTTTTTCCGTCGATAAATTTTGATTTAAAAGTATGTAAGTACCTACTTACTTATAATATAATGTCGATCATCGATATTCTACATTCAAAATCATCCATAGCTATTCAATATTAGGTTTTGTTTAGAATTATTTATTGAAACATTATTTTGTTTTTGATGAAAATACATTTTTATTAGTGAATTTCAGAACAGAGTGTAGTGGTATTTTTAATTCAAATTAAATGAATGAAAGATATTTGAGATTCATCGCCATATAAAGTTGATTGCTTTTAAAATGGAATAATAAATGTATTAATTGTCGTAAACGCAATCGATTGTTGTAGTAGAATGGTCACGCGTATCCCCAAAAAGGCAGAGATCCAGGTTCGAATCTCAGCAGCAACCAAATATTTTTTTGATAAATAGGTTTTTTTTGTATGTCTTTCTAAATGATTAATTTAAATTGTATTATTCTTTTGTGTTCTGCCATACTTTACAATCCAATGCCATACGTTTTCGACTTTTCGATTTGGCTACGTATCTACTCACTTATCTTTCGTTCGCATTACAAATCTAACATGAATCTCTCCATGGCTCTTTGGGCCACGTTGACCATTATCATCATCATAAGGTGTCGTGGCACATTTGATTTGAAGAAAATTTTGACCAGCTTTATGCCTCTTTACTTTTAAGAACTATATAGCTTTGTCGAATGTGATGCCTTGACCAAGGTAGATGTATTCAATATAAAATTAAACGAATCAATTAGAAAGATAAGAGAAAAAATCTATCAATCGAAAAAATATTTAAACAAATAATGGATATCTCATATAAACGAAGCAATTTTATTTTTATCAATGGAAAAATATGGAATTCTTCCACTACTATACAATATTAGGTAATTGTATGTAAAAATACATTAATTGTGTGTTCTTGGACATATTCAAATATTGCCAAACAATATACAGGTCAAAATAAGAAAATATAAAAAAATATAAATTTTTCTGGCGTAGGATAGGGTGAGGATGAAAGTGCCTGTTTTTACAAATGACAGGATATCGTGATTATAGAGCTTTTATGTTATACAATACTTAATGTGTGTTAAAGAAGATATATCTGAGACTCATTAAATATACAAAAAACAATTGAATGCCATTAAGATTTCTTTTTATTTAAAAATCAATTAGATTAGTCATATGGCACTTTTAACCCCACTCGTGGGGCTAAAAGTTCCAGGTATGGGGGTAACAAGTAACACCAGTACCAACATAATTTATTCGTTGTCCTAGAAAACCCGGCGTGTTGATCTGTACTCGCCCCATGTGCTGCTGTCTCAGGATTTTCTGATAATCGATTTATGAATCAATTTGTTTTGTGCCAACTCTAATTGGTAGAACATTTCTCTGGTTTGTCATCACCTTGGTCTTATCAGTATTTATATGGAGGCCCATTTTGTCGTGAGCGGAGGTTAGTTGAGAGATCATTGCTTGCAGCTTCTTACCCGTTTCCGTAAACACAACAATATCGTCAGAAAATGAAAGGTGTGACAGCATTTCTCTATCAATGTTTATTCCCAACTTCTCGGTAAATATAATAGTTTGGGAGAAATTGTGTCTTTCTGCTTGATAACACGTTGTATTGGGATCGGTTTTGATTGATTTATTTGTACAGGTGAATATTATGTTCCAGGCCAATATTGTTTTTGAATAACAAGAAAATGAAACACAATTTTTTAATTTAGTTTTCATTTATAGATTAACGCGTGCACTTTTAACCATATTTTTCATAATATTCTCGCACACTTCGCGTGCTATTTCAGCAATTTCATTTCGAATATTGTCCTGTAGCATCGGAATTGTTGTTGGATTATTGGTGTAGACCTTTCCTAACACCACTTTTTGACATTACGCGGCCGGGAAAAATTTCTCGAAAAATTTCAAGCGCACCTCAAGCTGTGTGTCAGGTGGCACCATCCTGTTTAAATTACATACATTGCAGGTCCAGTCGATCCAATTCGGCTACCAAAAAGTTTTCCAACATGTGACGATGGTGATCACCATTAATGGTTACAGCATTACCATTATTATTAAGATAAAATGTTTTGATTACTTCTGTACGTTGTTGAGACGTTAAATACTCCATAATAAATTGTAATCAACTACTCTCTACGATATATAAATATGAATTGAGAAATATTTGTCAAACTAAAATAGTGGCAACATACAATTGGCCTGGAACATAATATTCACCTTGCATCAACAGTGGCACATACACTTTTTATGAACTCGGCAAACTAACATCCCGTCTTTTTTCTAAATTATACATCTTAAATAATTGCATATAAGTTTTTTGGAGTTACAATTTTCTTGTTTTTGTTGAAAGGAACCGATACATGAGTGAAAACTCATAAAACGGTTTCGGGAAAGTGTGGGGTCATTTCGATGCCTTTCGAACTCGATGTATCTGTAGTCTACTTGGCATCGCTGGAGCGATATATCATAACCAATATATAAACTGTAAGTATAATATTAATAACAAAAAAAAGAATGTCATATACACCAATACAATCCAATCTAATGTCATTCCGAAATGTAAATTCTTTTTACATTATGCCAACTGAAAGGAATTCAATTATTTTCCGATAATGTGGTTGTTGGTTTCATCAGGGTGGCGAGCTATACTATATTTGAAAGGATACGAAGGCTATATTGAATGTATATTGTGGTAATTGCGTCATATCGAAATACTTGCGGTTACTTTCATCGCTAGTCAAATCACATATAGATTTTTAAAATTTAGAAAACACTATTGCACACCCCTGGATATTGTCTGGAATAAATAATTATTATTGACTCGTGGGGCGGTGGCTACTTTGCCAGACCTCGTTTGTGTTATAGCTTGACTGGTGTACGTCGACCTTCATCGCTTCACATATTTCAAGGGCAAATATTCACCTCTTACTCCCCTGAGGGTTAATATGAATAGATATAACATATACAATATTAATAGATATAACATATAAAGTTTGTTAGTTTATAAAATATAATAATTATGCCCAACTACAAAGTTAACGCTACAAACGTTAACAGTATAACATAAACAGTTAGAGTTATACATGTTTATTAATTATCTTCTTTTTTCATTATTAAATTTGTGTACTTAACGAACGTTGGCAATCATGTTGGCTGTTACTCAGTTATTTTCGGAAGCTCGAAATTTATTTTTTATACATACATTGTTTTTCACACTTGTATTCTCAATGCCAGCTTCACTGGGCTATGCGCGTGCCGAGGCAAACATTGACACTTGTGTACTACTATGAATGTGTCTCCAGACAAATTCTCTTGTATTCTGTGTGTGGAGTGATCATTAAACTCGGATCGGGTGACAATACACAGCACTTTATTATTCCACGAATACAATATAATATGATATGAGTTATCTAAATCGCGTCAGAGTAGAAAGAAGAAAGTGCTCGCACTCCCGGCGTGCTCGCTTACAACGCCTCGCACACGTCACACATACACACACATACCTATTACTTCACCCGCGCTCCGCGGACCGACACATACACACACACAAACCCTCGGTCATCACACTGTTTATATTATATGTAGATGCTAGTTTGTAATGTAATAATTACACATAAACTTCAGATGCACAATTGAAGTAAATAAAAAATTAATTAAAATAATAAAAAAGTTTAAAACAAATATAAAAATTTGTTTTTAAACACTAAAATTTAGGAAATAATTTAACAAATAAATAAAAAATTAATTGTTGGACAGTGGATTTTCCGAACCATTGTCTTAGGTTCTTCAACCAGGATGTCTCCGTCTTCCACGGTATCTTCTGTTAGCAATTTTGCTTTTTTAATTATTTTTTTATTGTTATCGTGTTCAGTTTGAGAACTCCATGTTTTTTTGTAATTAAATTTAAAAAGTCAAATTATAATAATTCAAACAGTGGATTAAATCATGTACAACGTTGAAAATGGCCTTAACCGCCGAAACAGCTGTAACATATAATAATGCTTACGCAAACTAGCAGAACTCAATAATAATATTTATTATAATTTGACTTTATAAATTTAATTAAAAATACCAATTTTGAATTGAATGTCTCTTGATTTTATTGTATTAATGAATTCTTTTTCTTTTCGTATCTAAATTCCTACATTATCATTAGTAATCTTATCAATTCAGCTTATTTCATCATCGGCATCTACAGATCCACAATCACATCTCACAATTGCTCTAAGTCGTTTCAGAAGTGTTCAGTGAGTGTCCACGATTTCGCTACATATAAGAATACAGGGAATACGAAGCATCATATCATTCTCATTCTAAAATATTAAACTCAACTGCACAATGTGCTTCCTTCATGCGGAAGAATTCGGCTTGATCGAGACGACATTTAGTTTCCATAGAAGAGTCCCAGTTTTTATTTAATCTACATATTAGTTAGATTATTTTCTCTACCCTTCTCAGTTTTATCTCGTTTGTGTACAGCCGCCATCATCCATTATATTTCTTTTGCTAACATAGATGTATTTTGCCTTGTTTGGATTTAGTTCAATACCTTATGCTTCACGTGCATTAACCATTTGGGTCGATAGTCCTTGGAGGTCTTCCAAGGAGTTCGCTAGACCGTTAAATATGCAGAATATTAACATATTTTTATTTTTTATCTTTGTTTTATTAACCACTAAAATGAGTTTAAATACATCTACCGGTTTCGAAAAATACCATTTTCTTCTTCAGGATGTCATAACTAACTAAAACATATATTGTTTCTTTGACAGAATCTATTTAAAAAAAATCTATTATTAAAAAAAAAACTTTTTTTTTTTTTTAGTACCTAACTCAAATCATTACTTAATACAAATTTACTCGAATAATTTTTAGGAAAAAATTTTAGAATGGGACTCGTAGTTAAATTTAGTTGGTTGTTTATAATTGTTTACACGCTTTATTTATCTCCAACGATTCCAAATTATTTAATTTGTGACCAACACCGTTTATATGCAAAATTGACAATCCCAATTTTTTATCAAAATCATGACCATTTTCTATCAAATGATTAGCAAATTCTAACAAAGATAACATTGCTGATTTTAAAAGTAGAATATTAACACTTTGATAAGTAAATTAACTTCTATGGAAGCTCTGGTTATAATTACCGAATATGTCACTCCAAATCGCGTAGAGTAAAACCACTCACCTGGTTTATTTGCGTCATGTCCGTTGTTCTCTCCAATTTCCGCAATCCTTCTTTAATTTGCTCCGATCGTCAGCTGGCCAGCTCTCAGAACTTGATCCCATTCGACAAACTCGAAAAACAATACGCAATTTGCATTCCTCTCACATCGCCGAAGATCGTTCACCCGAGGGCGGTTGAAAAGGTTCTGACCCGGCAGGGTTTGTAGTATTACCCACATAACAAAGTGCACACAATCAATTTTAAAAAAAAATCGAAGACTAACAAACCGAGAATGTTCAACACCTAAACAGTGTGATCCTAAAGCCTCTTATAAATGTTCACCACGTGCGTTAATTACAATTTGACAAATCATCAGTTCCACTAAAATAGCTACAATCTGTACATTTTTGTTAATTATTCTTCTTCTTTCATGTTAACAACCTGTATTATTGTTGACGCAATGATCGTTATCAAAAAATATGTGTAGATGTTTTTATTCATCTTATTTATGTTTGGGGTTTTCTCGCTATTTTTTTCCCTTAATCGTTCCCTCAATTACTTGGCTTAGATTAATCTCTGCTTCGTGGCTTTCTCTCTACTTTTGGATCTCTAAGGCAGATATGTCTATGATTATCGCTTCACCTTATCTTAGACCCAAAATTCTGTATCGGTTTGATGTTCTGCAGTAATTTCTGTGTTTGCTCTCCACACGGTTCAGCCACCGAAGTATTCTTATTTTAATTCACTTAACGCTTAATTGTTTAAAACTTATAAATATTATAATTAAAATTATAACTATAATTTGTCTTAATAGCAATGCCTTGGAGGTAAAAAATCAGTAATTGTGTGTTACTCTAATATTGTTAATATAATGTACTGGTCTAAATAAGAAATATATATAAAATTGAATATTGACTTTTCAGGCGTATTTTAGTATAACGCGTTAATCATTTGTCATATATACAGATACAGAATATAGCTTCCAATGTTTCCAATAAAAATAAGATTCTCATTAGTGACATCTATGCTGTTTCAGGGAAATTAATATCAAATTTCAGTCCATAGATGGCGACAGCGAAGTTGTAGTTAATAATAGTTAATACAACTTCCAAAAATTTGATAGATATGGAGGTTGATTGGGTAGAATGGTGAACGCTACACTATTGTGTAAAGTGATCACTTAAGTCAGCCGAAGACAGGTCGTAAGTCCTATAATACCCATGCTTCCATACTTCCCGTATAATATAATAGCTTCGTCTCTATGAGATATCTATAATTTGTCTTAAATATTAAGAGCTCAATATTATATAGCGTCTATATCAAAATTCATTTTCTAAAACCGGCCGTAAGATACGCATTAAAATTTCATTTTTAATATCGTCCACAGCTTATTCGTTATTCTTATGGCCCGTATTCACGTACGAGATTTATCGCCGAGATTCGACTCGAGACTAGATTTAAGGACGGCACAAAGTTTAGTGCTTTTTGAATCATCAGGTCATATGTTTTGCACGCAGATTAGAATGATGCACCCGGTACACGCGTAGCTTTAGCAACGCTCCGAGATCAAAGTCTTATTGAGAGATCACAACGGATACAAGCCATTAGTCAATATTCATGTTCCTGACGCATAAGTATATACTGGCCTGGTAAGCGTTTGCATTTTGTATTGCGAAAATAACAGTAGGTAATACAAATTAAATGAATGAATTAGAATTATTATTGTTAATATTGGTCGCTACAGAGATTATTAATTTTTTGGTTAATAATCCCAGCTGCAACCAAAATTATTTTGTTGAAATGTAGATTTCTTCAGTATATCTTTCTAATCAATTAATTTAATTTGTATTAAAAATATCACAGAAATATGTTCTAAATTGCAACTTCACAACAAAAATAGGTTGAAATAACAGTGGTCGCTCTTACTGCGCATTTTCGGATCAATTATATAGTATTATTGTTACTTGTTATTAAAGATACAAGTTACAAGTGAATCTTTGCTCCGTTAAAATATTTAGAATATCATCTGCACAGGCTAACAGTTACACGAAATTGTCGAATATCTTTCCAACTGCATCAATGACCGAGTCCCGGATAACTTTTACTAAATCTATATTAAATAATAGATGCGCCAATCTATCTCCTTGCGAGGGGTTCAAAGGGCTATAAATTCAAGGTTTAAACTAAAGGTTCGGAGGGTCACCATGTCGAAATTAAATTTCGTCGGACATGTAGTTTTCAACTTGTACATTAGGTTCTCGGTTCTTTGTTTGTTTTTCTAGTAATTTAATGAGAAGTTTACGCCTAACCTAACTCTGGCGAAACCTTTTGCCTAGCGCATGAAATATAGATTGACAGTTGAATTAACATCTAAACTTCTTTGCATTAGTTCGTTTTGTCTTACAGACTTCTTATATAAGAATTGACATAAACTTGATAATGTGATGATCAGTTTGGATACTCTTTATATGTCTAGTAGTAATAGTTTATTTTCAAAACTAAGTAAAAGATTGTAATTAACTCTTGAAAATACTTAAAATGCCTTGTAAAGATGTATGTGATAGATGAAAATATTTTAAATTATACAATAACAACACGACAGGTGCTTTTAATAAATCTTAGTCAAAATGTATAAATTTATCGAGATATACAAAAGACTTGATTCAACCTATAGATGGATTAAAAACAAATGTCAACTGTAGGAAGAACTACTGAAGAAAATAAGTATAATATTTTAAAATGAAGGCAAAATTCTTCTACATTTACGAGAATATAAATGATTATTTTTTCAATTTGAATGTCATAAAATAACCGGCATGGACTATTACAAAAGTCTTGGAAAAGAAACTTAATGTTTTTGAAACGAAAATTCTCCAATACGGGCTGATGAGAGATAATCAGTCAAGTCAGTGGCGTATTCGCAATAATTCAGAATTAAAGATCTTTACTAAAATTTTAAGTAAATTAATTAGAAGAACATGGTTGATCTGCTGCAAATTGAAGAAAAATAAGATAATATTTACTATTTTTATCAAAAATGTATATATATATATAGTAGATATTTCGTTTGTTCATAACATTGTACACTGTATTATTTAAAATTATAAACTTCATGAACTATGAGTAAATTAGGGTTACAAAAGCAACTATTCTAAGGAATGTGCCCAAGGTCTAGTTAAGAGGGGTTAAAAAGTTAAAAAGTTAAGTTAAGTTAAAAAGAGGGGCATTAAAACAAAAGAAAAACATTTATTATAATATAGCGTACCGTTATTTAACCTGTAAACTATTGTAAATGTGGATTTCTTGAATAAGTATATAAAAATATATATCGGGAGTGTTTTATATTTAGTGCGTGTATTGGTATATTTTACGGACGAAATAAAATAATTGAAGCTTTGACGAGCAGCACCGTACATTTTCCAGAAGTGTCTTCACTGACACGCGCTTCGATACCCGACCGTCGTCATTGTCAGACCGTGAACCATCGAGACACTGGGAAGCGGGATCTCGAGAGGGGTGTGGAGGCAGTTAAATGGAACATTGCTACAGGTTGTGTTCTGGATCCAACCGGTGTTAAGCAATACTGTAAAGATGGTTTCACGTACATTTACATAGAAATACTATCGATTGCGGAAGGTATCATGACATGCAACTTTCGGAAAATTTTAGTACACTTTCATCCATCTTCGAAACTACCCACGTTTTAAAAAACTTACGTGATGGGGCTTTTTTTATGAAGACCCGATTCACCATAAAGATAATATATATAATAGACAAAAAAAAATGGCTATTAATGTATTTGTAGCTATTCTGTAATCGTAACCATTCTCTGGTCAGGGGATCAGCTTTCCATGAGAGCGCTGCTTGCACTAGAGAGTTGGTTCTGAGCTTCAGTCGCAGCTTTATGCCAGCAATTCGATGTTTCAGAAATGGAAAGAATCCATGTACACGGCCTTCGGCAAACGTTGTAGATGCGCTATAATAACGCGCCAACCCAAACAGTATTCTGTATGAGTTGTTGTAGTGAATTCGGAGACGGTTGTACTTCACTTGTTTGTATTCCGACCTGAGCTCGCAGGTATACACGGTGGTGAAGAATGATTTAAACAGGATCCTCTTCACCTCCTTACTGTATCGCTAGAAACGTCGTGACAGCATATTCATACATAACATATGGGATGTTGTGAAAAATTATAAAATAATATATAATATATCTACCTTTACACGCTTAAAATAAAATTTTCATTGCTACTCTTTTTATTTATAAGGACAGTTGATAAAAAACTATATTTAATATCGATCTGACATGTTATTCCTACAATATTAAATGTATACAATGTCTGTAGGGCGGACATGCATATTAATTTTTTTTTAATAATAAGTGATTAATTGTCATAGTAAAACATTGTAAATAATTGTAGATTGTAATTGTATTTAAATAAAGTCAGCCATTGTTTAATTATACACGTATTTAAAATCCTAAAAAAAGATCGCTTAGGTGGTTTGGTCGTATGAGAGAATAGTAAGAAATGTATATGACGCAAGTGTTGATGGTACCAGAAATATATGACGTTCGCGGAGGACTTTACACGACCAGGTGAACCAGATGCTGGAAGATGGTCCTGCTAGAAGTCTCAATAATCGACGAGCTTGTATGAGAAGGTGTATTTATGAATGTGGATTTGGTGAGAATTGTGTGCCAGAGCAAGAAGAGTGTGGCGCCCTATCGTCTCTCGGGGAAACGGCTTGATGGTAAGTTAGTCGGTTAACAAAAGATATGAATCATACGATTAGTAAATACATTTTTAATTTATAATATTTAAATAATATTGATGATATTTTCAAAATATCTGCAATCCTGTTTTTTCTTCATTGCACGTGCAACAATATTAAGAAATTAAATAACTCAATTTTTCAATAGGTCTCGTGTGAAGTATGAACAATGCGGCACGGTGCACAATATCCGATAATAAAATTGCTGATTGTGGATTATAGTCATATGCCTATTCTAAGATTAGGAAGAATTCATTTGATTTCAAATGTTTTTGAAATCCGTATCAACACACAAAGTTTTATCCACTGACTAAACCATGTATTATTAATTTAGTTTTTAATTTTTTATAAGTAATTTCAAGGACGAGATCGTATGGGAAGATGTATAAATGTAGATGAGGCAATAATTGTGTATCAGGACAGAAGAGTGTACCTCTCTGCGTAAAGGTAATAGTTAGTTACTTAGTATACCATCACTTGTAAAAATCATTTTAAAAATGATCGATGAACACTTCTTAAAAACGATGTTTCACCTCACCTATAAATGACACAATTTATTTTCAAAATTAAAACATTTATTTAACCGTTTAGATTTAAAATAGGAATATAAATTATATTTATAAAAATGGTATAATTTAATCAATAAATTTAAAAAGGTTTAATAAAATCATGACTTAGGTCAAATAGAAATCAACGTATTTTATATTACATTGGATGGTAAAAATTAACGGGCTTCGATTTGTTTTTGGTTAATATTTTGTTGTTAACCATTGCATGGTTATACTGTTAAACTATTTTGAAAAATCACTTATCAATGAAGCGCAAAATTACGTATGTGTGACAGAAAATGTAATTCCTTTTTATAATATTGGTAACATGACATATATAATACATATCTAGATGATCGACTTTACTAACGTAAACGAGCATGTATACTACGTATTTTGTTTCAAGTTTTCTCGTGTTAGATTAAACATCTGAACTGATTTTATTTTTAAGTTATTCTTGGTTTTGTTTTTTCCGATGATATTCTTGAATCTTGATTTAATGAGGCGGTCAGAGAAAATGCTTTCATGTAATTGAATAATAAAATAATTCAAACTAATAACTGATAATAAATGCGCACTTCCACGGCGTTGAGGGTAAATTATTTAAAAACAATGAACTACAAAATAGAAAATTAATTGTTATTTTTTGATTTCATTCAAAGTGCGATCGATCACTGTCATTATACAATAGTTAGTCATCAGTGAGCTGGATATTAGTTACAACTTTACACGAAATTATGAATGCATTCTTTCAAATATATGGTACAAACATGGCAAGTAAAACCCGAGAATAAATATTGTGTTAAATTTTACGTTTTCTTCTTTTATTCCAAATAAAATTACTTTTTCAAAAATTACTTCACCTCTTTATTGTATTATGATTATTTAATATCTGAGAACTAAACCATACTACATAATGGTTAAATAGATACGACGCTACGTGTTCCCAGTATTTTATATGGAATGTAATCACAGACACTCACTGAAGCAATGCTAAAGCGACTTGAAACAGTTGAGATGTGGGTCTACAGACGGTTTCTAAAAATAAAGCTGGATTGATTGGGTCACGTATGACAATGTAGATGATTAAGATGCAAAAGGAAAAATAAATTCCTAACACAATAAAAATACGACAATTGCTGTTTTTTGGCCATATCACGAGACATTCAGAAAAATATCATTCAAAACAAAATTGGTAGCAGAGATCCTAGAAGGTTCCGAGAGGATTCTGGCTGATGAATCTAAAGCAATATTTTGAAAGTCCACAATTCAACTATTTATAATGATGAATGCTAAAGTTCAATATATAGAAGAGAAAGATATATTGAATCTGTTTTGAACAGGATACGTAAATTAAAGAAAAACAAATAAAATGAAATTCTAAAGATTTGCCTCTCTTGTAGTAGCTTGCTGGTGTAGTGATCAAGACGTCGACCCAGTGGTTAGGGGTTCGCGCCTCGATCCAGGACACCAGCAAGTTAGTCCTGTTTTCATAGTACAAGCGTTTAGTTAGTTTGAAAATAGTAAGAATATTGATGTGACATGTATTCCGTGTACGCATCTCTATTTATTTAAAAATAAATAAATGTAAAGTAATAAAAATTATCATGTCATAGCAATACTCTTTATATTTTCACTTTTATCTGAATGCTCGCGCTATTAAAATGGGATTAACTTGGTAGACTTTCAGGACGAGGCTCAAACCGCCGACCACTTGTTCATTAGGAGAGTGTCTCACCGACAATCAAAATAAAAAAAGGATAATATTTTGGTTAATAATAGGAAAATTTTCATAGAAAAAACTAGCGTTAACTCAGAACCGAACTATTCTAACAGTTACCCAAATTCCTCCTTGCTGCAAGTAGTCAGCCGGTGGAATTGTCGCAACGTGAACACTGATCGACGTAAACTTTACTCTTTCAAGCGATCAGGCAATTTCCTGGATCGATAACATGATATTTTACTTTCATATTTATGAAGAGAAAATAACTTTGTAATTGTATTTCCCGCTTTCTTTGAAAATATACATTTAGTAGACGTTTCAAAGTTCATGTTGACTCTCGTCTCGTGCAAGTAATACTCGCCTCTAATTGATTGATTGAGTGTCCACGCGGCTGGTCATGATCGAGGAGAATTGCAAGAATGAAACGATGCTGCTACATGAGCTGGATACTCGCCTCGCTGCTAGTTCATGGCTCTCATTCCTATAATCAACTATGAACAGTGAAATTTATTATTCTAATATTATATATAATATAAATGTGATTAGGATTTAATATAATGTATTATATACATGTTGTGTGTCTCAATCTCTATACATCTTACACCCTTTCACAGCTTTACAACCAAATTTCACATAGCCATACATGACGTTACGCAATACGGAGGCATCCTCTTCTCACTGACATAAGTTCGCGTTTCAAATTTTTCTAAGCTGCATTCTAAGTTTCTGAAAATAATGTAGTCATTCCATCCCACCTCGCCGCGTACATGTCCTTCATCATATGTCCACATAAAATTTCATTATCGGAAGAGAGATGGAGTATCGGTCGACACGATGGGACCAATATGTTGTTGAGGTCGAAGCAAGGCGCAATCAGACAGAAATGGAGGATCTCCTCGAGATGAGCCCACCCCGGGCTGTAGTGCCACAAACAAAAAATGTAAAGAAAATCTTAATCTACAATCAATTATTCCCATATTTTATATCCGCCACGTTTCATTTCATCGTGTGTCATTGCTAAAGTTATTATCTTCAATGGGGAAAGATATGTATTTATTTAGGGGGTTGTTTTTCTTGCCTATGAGAAAAGGAACCTTTTGTTGGTTAAGATGTCTAGGCTGGAATATATGTGGGAGGCTTTATCTTATCCGCTTACTCCCTCGGGACAGCGTGAACAATGTTCGTGTCGTCTTCACTCGGGTGAAGTTGGGAATCTAACAGAGATTTTATTAAATTTATAAAATGATATCCTCGAGATGTAGTAGAGTCACAAATAATCGCTACATAAATTTATTTTAAAAATAAATAAGATTTATCTAAAAAGGAAAGAAAAAATAATGATTTTATTAGGTAGTTCGATAAGTCGTGACTTTTTTTATGAGTGATATTAAAATAAAACATTTCAGTTCCTTTTCGGTATTAGTCCTGATTTCGGTCTCGTGTCCTCGTAAATTTTTCATTCAAGTACAAAATATTAAACTATTGTTGTTAAATATTTTTTAAAAGGGATGAAGGTAAAAAGTAAAGATCATATTCACTGTTACATATTTTATGAATTAAAAATTAAATGAACGGAATCAATTGCTAATAATTCACGTTTATGTTAGCCGTACTTCATTGATTATATTGACAATATATATGATATATGTATTATTTCCATTACTAATTATAAAAGATTATAAAATTTCATTATTAATAAAAATTCTTCCTTCTTCTCTCCATTAGGTATCTTGAAATTCATGCTTTAGACGTTTCTGCTCTCATGTTTCCTTGCATTTTGCGATTCGAAGAGCCGACATGAATGAGAAGCCTATGGTCTGCTTGACTTGGTTAGATAAGCAAAAAAAAACTGAATTTACATCAGAATTTAAACCCGGGACTATTTTATTGCCGGTAGACTGCTCTGCTAACTGTTCTTTGGCAGTTAATATATTATGTTTTTCGCTAATAAAAAATTCTTCATCGTCTTCTTCGTTTTACTCTCAGAGAGAGTCATCCTGATCATGGTCCTGCGGCTGGATGATGTATCGTCACTTATTCCAGTCTGTGGTATTTCTTGCGCACAAGAGAAGCAGGCTCTGCATTAAAAGGTAACAAGGTCAGTCCACAACGTGATCTGGTTCCTTTTTTAGTACATAGTGTCAAATATATTAAATTATTAAATGCAATATTACTCAGATTTAATTTTGAACAAACTTTATATAATGGTGCCGGAATTCTTAGTTCATAATAGTTTTTACGGATACATAAATAGTTTAAATTCAGCTTTTCATTGATGATGTTGTTCATAGAACATATCTGAAAAGAAAATGTAGATCCTGCGCCGAATAGGATCTACCGAACGAATTGCGCGATCTTCGAGTCGCGCGTCCCGCGACTTGGATTACGACGATTCCGGTCGTAAATCGAAATCGCCGGAGGAGGGGCGATAAAGGAAAGAAGGAAATAAGAGGACTTAGATTAACGAATAAGATTCGATGATGGGATAGGAATTCTAGTCGATGGACCAGTGATCTCGGGGAATCGGGAATCTGAAGGACTGCTCGCCTTACCTCGTGTATGACGCTTCCTCACCCCGCAGTCGCAGCCGAGAATCGTACAAACGGCACGCGGTGGGCAGATCTCCGCTACCAATCGAAGATGACGATATCACAAACTTCACCGCGGCACACAAAAACAACATTCTATATCACTGAGCACACAATTCACAGGATATCCAAAACAATACAGCGCTGGTGCATCGGAGTTGAACAAATTCACACCGCAAATGCTCTCGCGATGTCTAGATCGAACAAATTTCGTTCTAGCTGACGTCAAGGTCACTATTCACACTGAAGACAAGCAGTAAGAAAAAAGGATGGGTGGGAATTTGAACGTGGAAAGGTGTCAATAACACGGGGCGCGGCCGATTCGCAAGACTCGATAAAAATGTGTTTGATGAATACGGAACAATGTCTTTCTTGAAACTTAAACTGAATAAAGTATGTTTCTGTAAAAAAGTAAAGGACAGATATATCATTATCGAAAAAAAAACGCCATCTAAAAACATCAATAAACAATATTTTAAGGAAAATAGTATTATTAACTTATAAAGACGAGTGATCAAAATAAAGAAATTTTATAAACGTTTAAATTTGTTTGTTTTATATTGTTTAATGTCGAAGTGTAATGTTTGTGCAACATACCGAGACCCAGAAGCTGTAAAACAGCCAGTTATTCGACGATGCTGCGCGTGGAATATTATTGTTGTATTTATGTTAAAGTTTCTTCAATAATTACCATCTGGATATTCTCCAAGCTGCTGACTCAGCTTGGTATTTGTAGATTCAATAAAGTAGTTTACTTTTTGACAGCTCATTTCATTGAATACATTCAATGATATCGTCAAGATATTATGTATTTGCATTATCCGAATATACATTTTTTAAATCCCCTTTCATTGGTAAGTAATTGGTATAATACAGTTGAACAATAATGCAGCATGCAGGGTAAATAATGAAGTGCTTAACTTTCTGTCTGCATCAGTCTGTACAACTTCACAATAAGAATGTGTTCTCCTAAATAATAAAGTTGTATTATTGTGTCCAAAATTTAATAAAAATGAATTGATAATTCTGGCGTCTGCTATCAGTTTACTCAAAGGTATTTGAGATTCTGTAAAAATAAGGTAGATGGCTCTGTCAAATGATGGAACGATTAAATGTATTAATATCAAAAAGGTAACATATAGGGTCGAAAATTGTCGCTAAAAATAATGTCGCTGTAGCTTAGTTGGATAAAGCACCTTCCCCGGTTAGGAAAGAGATCCAGGTTCGAATCCCGGTGGCGCAACAACAATATTTTTCGATAAAATTGATTTTATATGTATATCTTTATAATTAATATATTTAATTCATATTTAGTAAAAATTATGTCGAATTACATATTAAGATAAGATAACGTTTATTGGCAAATTTTTATTATCTTACATGAAAGGTATACTATCGTAATAGTGATACAGTCAAATAACGTCTATTCTCATTATACATTACAACTATATTTTTAATAAAAACACATTATTTTGAAAATGTAATTTCAGAACTTGATATTTAAAACAAATTGAATGATTCAATTGGATAAATATTTAAATGCAACCGGGATAATGCGTTACCATTCCGACCAACCAATTTAATTATAAATGATACATCTATTATTTCATTTTTAAAAGCAATCAACTTTATATTGCAATGAATTCAAAAAACCTTTTTAATACACTAGTACTAGTACACAGAAATAAATCACTCTATTTTATTAAATTTGGACTGACTTTGTTTCAACTCATATATTTAAAAAAAAAAAACATTTTATTATGAAGTTGTAATTTTAAAATATAGTTTTGTCACAGACCAGTAAATGAATAGACATAATATAAAGTGTACATAAGAAGAAGGGTTTGGAACATTAGTTACGGCACGAGGGGCATTCTACACGCATTCTTTGTGGAAACATAAATCCGATAGTTTATGAAATATTTATGTAACAGTAAAAGTTTAACTTCAAAAATTAAATCTTTGTGTAAACCATTTGTACTAGTTAGACTAGTTTCGGGAAGGTAGTTCTTCCCATCTACAGGTATAAACCGGTGCCCCCCCCTCCAATAGTCAACTGTATTTAATTTTAGTTCAATTTACACCTGTAGATGGACTGCTCTTCCCGAAACTAGTCGCGCTACAACTCAAAAAAATGTGTGTGTGTAATACAAAGCGAAAATAAAGGTTATATATTTAAGAAAATCAAAATATTACAACCCAAAGTAATTGCTAAATCAATTAATTAAATTAACCACTGATATTATTTATTTGGTATTTTAATAGTTTAATCCGTTGAAAATGCACTGGATGTCCAGGCGCCAACTAGAATGTTCTACTCAAAAGTTTTTGAGAAACATTGTAATTAAAAAGATGGTCGCTTCAAACGGGAAAAAATAGAAATCTCAATTAGAACAAAAAAATTAAAATTCGGCAACTTTTCTATGGGTCATTGTAGCTTAATCGGTAAAGCTGTCTACTAGCCACACAAAGTTCAGAGAATGACAATATTTTTATAATGGATACATTTTTTCTGTGAATCTCTCCTATCTGATTTATTTAAATTTGTTTTACATTAGTATTATTATCTCTGAAACTATACAGAGAAAAATCATTATAACCAAAATTTTTAGTGATAGATACTTGTCGAGTTCTTTCCAGTGATACAAAAACAATAGAAGTCTGTAAGCAAGCTACAGGTCGCAAATTAAAAATAATAGAGATAAATCTTTTTGTATTCTCATTCTTGTATATCTAGGAAGAAACCTATTGATTTTCAGCCAGATCCGACAAACGGAAATGGGACTTTTGCTGACGGCAGTTAGCTGTATGGTACTCAAATACAAAGTTTTTCCTTTCCGCGCGCTCTGAAACTCTAACTTTGGTAGGCTGAGGTAGCCGAGAAAATGCCTTTTCACTTTTTCAGTCGCGTGTCTATTTTTATTTATTTGAAAATCAACCAGTTCATACAAAAATAGTACTTTGATACAGCCATGACAATAAACGGTGAACGCAGCATTTTACATTTCTTCTGTTTTCTGGTAAAAAAATCTGTATATCTTCTGTGTAGAATTATTTTGGTTTATATCATCATTTTATTAGTGAATTTTATACTATTATTTTGTAATAATATGTAAACATATTATAACGAACATAATAACTATTTAACATGTAATACTAATAATGAAAATCCACAAAAATATTTAGATACATGAGTATGTTTAGACGCAGAAAGATAATGAAAAGAATAAAGAGAGAGAAGGGTGGGGAGGTTGCAACTATTGTTGCGGTAAAGGGAGAGCAACATGTATTTTTATAGGTAGAATGAATGGTCAAAATTGAGATTGTGGTGGTTCATAAAAAGAACCCTTTGAGCGTAGTAAGGCTAATGTTGAAAAAGTTAATTTCTGTAAATTTCTCATTATGGTATTTGCATGACCGGTGAATGAATGAATTTTGTATGTAAGATGTTCTACTTCTGGGAATGTGGAAGAGTGCGGATTGCCGGGTCGATCTAGATGGTACATGGATATATATTAATTAATTTATACAATATATATTGTAATATCGTTTCAATAATGAACATTAACGATTAAAATATAATTTATGTAGGGTATTATAAAGAAAACAAATGACTGAATTTATTTATATATAGTATTATTATATATTTAATAGTGTTTATTAAATATGCGGATAGCTAAAAATCTGTTGGAAACATATTCAGAAAGCATTGTTTGCATTTTTGTGGTGGACATAGAATGTTATATATATCATAAAACGGCTGGACCACCCTAGATCAGCTTAACCTTTACCATACCATGCTAAAAATATCACACGCAGCCATGCTGTCAACTCGTGTTACTGCAAGAAATTTGAGATTTTTTAACACTTTAAATGGGAATAATATGCTTTTACAAGCTTCGATGGCTTTAAAATAGTTAATGTCACAGTTACTATAAATATAATAAGAAATAATAAATATAATAATTAAAGACGTTCATTTTATTCTCCAACATTATTCTTGTAACGCATTCGTCAATAGACCCATCTGACATGATCTTCATCTATATCTCTCATCATTAAAATTAATTTGTGATCTTTTTCACGTGGTACAAGTGGTGTTTTTAGCGCAGATAGCATGTAACGCATCAATTTTATATAGCATTGAATTCAAAAATGATTATTTTTTATTATGATTCGCTTTACATAATTGGTTTTCCACTACTCATTTGTAAGTAATGTAAATGTAAGTTTTACATTGTGTATATTTATAGAAATACGCTTTAATTGGCTCGGTAGACTTATGTTACAGCATGGCTAGGGAATGGTTAATACGTTACGTACACCTTCTTCGATTGATGTTTTTTATTCTATACCATTGTTAAGTATACACTGACAAAATTAATTAATTACTCTTTGAAACTAATAAAAAATATGTAACTCGTTCACAAATATAATTTTTAATTTATGTTCCTGTTGGCATATCCAAACATAATAAGGTTATAATTCAAATGCGCGCATGCATCTTTTGTTTTCAAGTTCTTTGGCTTTCGTTCATGCCTCGTTGATTCTTTAGGCTTCTGGCATTGCCCTTCTTTAGAACTTGTTCTATTCACTCCCTTCAAGGCTTTTACTGAGGTCCTCGACTTCTGGAGTCTTTTATACCTATTCATTAAGCCTTGATGTTGTATTTTTCTACAAACTTGTAGAATTAAAAAAAAATATTTGACTACGTAATACTTAGTATAAGAAGAGATAAATCGTGATCGCTGTTAAGTTGTAACGATTGGTAGCTGTGATTTAAAGATTGAAGGTTTATGTTTTAGTGAACCGTAATTGTCCTTCGAATTAAGAATAATTATAGTTACCAATCATCGTTACAATTGAACATCATCCACGGACATGGTAACAATCACGGATTGTCTCATCGCTAGTGTGTAAATTCGAATTACGATTGTCGTAAACTATAGTAATTTATACGAAATAATCGATCGTCGAATTTATAAGAATTAATTGATACACACGTTTGTCGGGGAATGAGTAAGTTACAAATATACAAATGTACAAATATAATACAAACGATTTATGTATAATACTTTTTAAAGCTTAGGCACGGTTAAAAAGCAATCTGTTGTAATGATCAGTGTCAACATCTTTTGTGAGTGACCTCATGTTTTGAAGGTACATTTTTTTAGATAGTTTAGTTTAGAAAAAAATACTTCTTTATTTAAAGTGAAATTTCTAGCTGTATTTGTCCTAAGACAGAGGCGTGTTGCGTTAATTCTGACGTTTAAGCAACACAATGTTATTGTCCATTTAAAATAATTCCAAAGTACTTTTTAATCTTTTTCTTTTGTCAATCTACGTCCAGCGTTATCTCACACATTCCGTAGAAAAGTGTTATAATTAAAATAAATTATAAGAGAGGGAAAACTAATATTAACAACTTATTGAAGTTTAATAGCAGAACGGTTATTTGTCGTAAGACAGTATAATTTTTTTATTGATAAATAGCGAATTAATAGATTTTTGAACGGAATCAACTTATGTTACACTATAGGAATCGAAAATTCTAATGATGATGAACAAACAGTCCCATTGAAAAGAGACGTAGAGAAGAAGTGATCTAACTTCAAAACAGTTTCCATGGAAATTAGAGAATCTTATTTGCTTCATAATTCAGAAATATATATTTTTATATAAAACGTCAATCAGAAAATTTAAACTGCGATATGCGATATATAAATTATTAGTAGAACACATTCTTATTGTAAAGTTGTAATTATTCAGAATATATATATATTCGCAACAATAATATTTTTCGATGAAATTGATTTTATACGTATATCTTTCTAATTAATATATTTAATTTATATTTTTGATATATAAATTAAATATTATTAAACGTAATATAATTATACTGAATCATTAACGGACATCTCTTTACCACCATAGAAATAAAATTCGTCAATATTTGAGTTGGCGTTGGATGTCCGAAATCTCTCTTTTATGCTTATAAATATAATAAACCGTTGGTTGTGCTATTCGATGTCGAATTTGGCCGAATTTCTATTCCCTTGGATCCCTTGAAATTAATGAGCTTGTCACGTCTTTCGACACGGTCTTTATATAATATCAATTTATCCATAACATGTAAACAGTTTTATGTACCTTATACGTGTTTTATGGCTAACGAGCACGTTTCAATACAAAACGGTAAATCAATACTGACCTCCTTCAAACGATGAAAAAGTGTGCGCAAATTGACAGGTCACTCATGATTTTCACAATATTAATAGCTTATTCCAGTGGTCGCAAACTGCGACTACTTGAGTGCAACTCTTCGATGAATAACGTATTTAAAATATATTTTTAAATATTTTAATTAACAGTATTTTTACAACGATGCTCTAAATAGGATGGCTTCGCACGGAAAAAATACAAGAGGTATAGCTAATTTGAATTGAACAATTCCCAAAATTACCAATGGGACATTAGAATTTGTTGTTCCTACACTAAAAAATAAACTACCTAGGTCCTTACAAAATAGTACGCTTTCTATAAATTTGAAAAAAATGATCAAAAAGTGGATTATCGAAAATAATTTATCTTTTTTGTAAGAATGAAATGATTTATTTAAACAATGACACTGATTAGTTATTATGTTTTGATTATATTAAATGTAATATAATTGATACAAATGTACCTGCAAATAAACGTCTAGCAAGAGATGTTTATGGGTCTAGTTTTAATAACAAAAATAAAATAAAAAGAAGAAAAATATAAAAATACAATTTTCAATCAGTCAGTGTGTTACAGTGAAATCCCGATTAGTTTCTTGACGTTCTTTGGTAGACGTTACATCTCATCTAAATCAGCTTAATCGTAAAATACAATGGAAAGGAAACACAATTTTTTTCGATGTTAGAAGAAATCATTTTATTAAAAAAAATATATTATTTTTTGCACAAGATTTTGAAAGAGAAACTTTGAATGATTTTCCAAGCCTGCCGAAACATCGCCAAGCAAGTAATTCAGTAATTGACATTTGGTATTTTAAATATGAGGGAAGCTTTTCTACAGAGGTATCAGGAATTCAGATTTCAGCAAAGCTTTCAGCAACCTTTGTTAAAAAACCTCTCGATGCCACCGCAGCAGAAATAAATTGCCAAAAAATTATGGAGCTTCCAATTTGAACGCCTTAATACTGATATGGAAAAATTGGAGGAAAACAAATCTGGTCGAACTTCACAACACGAGTGGTCTGCTTTGAAAGACCCGGTGAATGAATACGTGATGATTTTAGACACCTGGAATAGTATTCCTGACTCATGATCAGTTAAAAAAAACTAGCTTTTGCAGTTCTATCACTATTCGGCTCTAGTGGTTACAATAATCGCCTAGTGATCTAGTTGTCGGGAGTTCAAGTCTCGTTCCAGGAGGCCATCGAGTTAATTCTATTTTTATAGCACAAGCGTTTAGCTTAGTTTAAAAATATTAATAATATTGATGTGGTACGTATTTCGTGTACGCATCTCTATTTAAAAAAAATATAATATATTAATTAATAAATATATTAATATTTTCGCGTTTTTTTTTACGAAAATGTGAGTTTTTATTATTAATTTATATCAGAAGTTATACACTAGATTATACTTTTTTAAAACTATTACTTAGATAGGACCTTTACACTAATGCAAAACTAATAAACTGAATGTTTGCCACAATTAATAAAATACATGCATTATAAGAAAAATCTCGACCATTACATTTATTTTCCGCTTGGCACAAAATTGCTTTAATATAGAAAGTTCTTGCATATACGAAATATATTTTCTTATAATCTTTAAGCCAAGATTACGGAGACAAAAGTGCATTGAACCAAATTAGCAAAATGTTAAAAATTAATTGAGTTATAAACTATTCAATTTGCAGTACATATTTTCGACGTGCAATTTGCAGTACAATTTTCGACGTGCTTTGTGTTAGTGAATTTTTTTTATTTTAAATAATATATTTAATTACAAGCTTTGAGACTTCAGCTATTATTTGAAATCAAGTTTAATATCAAAAACATAATAATTTATGTCGATCCTATTAATGTGTGTTTTTTATTTCAAATCGCCGATTGAAAAACAAACGGTAATACGGAGCAATTTGCTCCAAAAAACAGAATTGAGTTGAAAATAAGGTTACCAGACTCACGAAATATGTAATATTAAAATGTGAAGGATAAAGGTTGTTTAAGAAAAGGTTGTTCCGAAAATATTAGCCAATTTTAGCCTTCAAATTTAATTAAACAAATTTTAGATCAAATAATCTTCATTTATCAAAGTAAGATCCATTTGATTCTATGTATTTTTGACAATAAATTACAACCTAATACAGAAAAAAACTTAGGTAGATTAGAATATATAAATTATTTAAAGGCATTTTCTGTGGCTTCTCGGTTATTGTTTTTTTTTGCCGTAAATAGTTATCAAGGTGCTTGAAATGCATATTCTTATAGAGAGGTTTATATTTCCTAATAATTGTTGTTGTACACAAAATATTCTAATGAAACTTGCATATATCTGTAGGTATAATATAATTCTGAACAAAAAAAATTAATGTTCATAGCGTCAATTTTGTAGTTGGACATAATTATTCAATTTAACAAACTAAAAATCAACAAACTTTGTATAAAACACTTTGATTTAACGTTGACCGTTTTCGATACTACTGTATCTTCGCAGGGCGGACGTACACTAAGTGATCCATAACATAAAATAATAAAAGAAATCAATTCGCAAATCAATGGTGGGAGTAGGAGGAGATGACAACATTTAAATAGGCAATATATTAAATAATGTTTAATTGTCATTAATTGACATGGTGGTTACTTTGTACTGTAACATAGTTATTTTATTTTTTACAACTAAACATTGTACTGCGCACATATATTAGAAAAAATCATAATATGTGAAATAACTTATATAGGTCACACCGCAAGAAATCTAAATACGATAATAAAAAATAACAACTTATCGGAATTTCTAACCGCATAATTGAAACAAACCACTCTTTCTATTGTCACAAACTAAAACTTCTTCACTCAGTACCTTATAAAGGAATAATAATTAACAATTTAGAAACTGTTGAAATTCAAAAGAATTGAAATTCGGAGAAAACACTAATTATCAATATAACATACCCTAACACTTCAACCTTTACTGTCCATATTTTCGTTAACGAACGAAATCTCCTCCCTCTTCCTAAATCCCACCCCATTACCCGAACAGACTTCAATACTGTATTTAGTTAAGTTATCACTTGATGATGAGAAGGACTGCAAAAATAACATTAAATTGAATTGGTTTTGAATTAATTTAGATTTAATATTAAGGGATTTTTAAAAACATTTCTCAATTATCTAATCTAGGGCTTTTATTGCTTATATTTATGTAAAATTTAAATGCAGTTTTTCTAAGTGTCGCCAATCTCTAAAAGATGGTTAGAAATTCAGATAAAATATTATTACTGAGACATCTTAAGTGTTTCATTTTATAGTTATTTTTTATTTTAAGTATATTTTATTCTAATATAAAAACTACGTGCCATTTGATATACATTGTATGAACGAGGGGGATTTGGAAAATACGGGATGTAGGAAGGGCGGAAGGAATTTAGGAGAGGAACAGGAGTAGGGAACAGAGGGGCTGAAGGACCACCCAGAACCAGAAAACAAGACCCAATTGTGAAATGCTCCTTTCGGTATTTAGATTTTCCACTAGATCCATAGATCTTCTGGCTCTAGGACACGCACTCCGTTGTTCCGCATGAAGAACTCTTGTTCATACACTTCGGTGATGGCACGAAGTGTGATACAACAAGCACAATTCACAATAGCATGATGTACAGGATTCGTCCCGCACGGTAGCGAGAAAATCGAACACATACAAGTACAATGTCTGTCAATTTATCATTCCCACATGGCGAGAAGAATTTTCTCGGAATTTTCGCAGCCTACCGTACCACACTGGTAAACGATAACTGTCAGTTCAAAGGTTCAAATTCAACTTATCCGAAAAACCATAGAGAACACCACAGAAAAAGGTCATGTTCTGGGTATAGGAGGAGGGGGTAATGGATAGGTAATAGACAGGAACCATTCTATATATCGCGTTCATATTACGCGCACACGGCGACCGGCTCTCATTTAATAGTCATAGAGATCGAACTTACAAGAAACGGAACATAGTTTTTTAATGTTTTTGCGTCACGTCGGTCCCTTTTCACACTAATTATTTTGATTCTGCAATAATAGAGTATGAAGAAAACCCCAAAGGGTCCCACCCTATCTCGGAATCGTTTTGAGAGTTGTTTACTCTCGTTTCGATTCCAATCAACAAAGAAACGCGTGCAATATTTTACAAAATCTTGAAAGCTTGTTTCTGGACTATATTTTAAAGTTTATTTATTATTACAATTGGTCACTATTACATTTTTTTTTACTACATTCAGTTATTAACATCTTACTACCATCATAGATTGGCTACGGTATCATCGTACCAGAGCCATACCTGTACAATTTATCGTGAGACTCGTTATCATATTAAATTCAGAAGGCAGCCAGAGAGAAGCTGCAGAAATCATGCACCCCCAAAAGGGAGGGTAGACGTCACATTTATATGTTGAAGTCGCAGAACTCAACAATCCGGTAGAAATTCACCTTGCTCAGGTCGCAAGGGAGAAATAGTGAAATGCTCCATTATGTTAATTCTGCAATAATAATAAAAAGTGCTGGTATACGTAATGATGTCGACAAACTATAAATATTGCAATGTAAATGGACGCCGTGCCACTAGCAATATCTTTTAATGTGACACCTTTCTAAGAAGTACATTCGATCTCCTAAAGTCATAACATATTAATTATTTTACTCTGGGGCATCTGCCAAGCGTGGGCGCAGCATCGTGAATTATAGCTCTCCTGGTGACTATTATATAAGCCTAAAGCCTGGTACACCTACAGGTCCATATTTATTCTAAGCTGAGCGTGTGCTGCTGTCTTGACGATAGCGCACACCTAAAATATACGCATTACGTCCATAAATTGAAACACTGTATATCGTTTTTTTGGGCACATCTGAGTTATGAACGTTATATAACTTTCTGGGCATCGAATCGTATATTAAAAAATATTAAAAAAATAAAAATAGTCTTAGGGGCAAGTATCCTACCTTTGGATAAAACTTTATTTTTCAACTTTAGATTTTTTTATCTGATAAATAGAAAATAATATGGCCAAACTCGTGTATGTATTTTATATTTTTAGTATAGTTAATTATACACCCTTTAAAAGTTAAAAGGACTTTACTGAAAAAAACTGTATTTTTGTGTACGACAGGTACGCGTACCGTTAGGCACGGGTGAACACACCTTTGAACACTAATTCATTTATAAATATAATATTATGTAAGAGTAAGATTTAAGCTACAAATATCCGTTGATTGTTTTTAAAAAATGTTTAATACATTTTTTTGTAATCTTCAAAATGAAATGGAATAACAATAATTAAACAGGACTATCAAAATAACGATATGTTATGTTATATATATTTGTTATCAAAAAACATAGCGAGAGAGCTTGATAAAAATATGATGTAACTAAACTTCTTAGTTAGGTTTGTTTTTTAAATAAATATTGTACAGCTCTTCTGAATTCACAGAATTATTTGTATCGGATTCTTCTGATAGAATAAAACAATTCTAGCATAGGAAATTATATAATTTCTTTGTGTCGTTTCGGTATGCACCCTACGTGAAAATTATTCTTGCATGTGTCACAGGTGAATGAATTTTCTCCATTGACAATCGCTTGCATATATAATATGTTACAACTATTTTATCCATAAGGATCTTCATTTTTGTAACTTTATTTTTTTCATTCTTTGTAAAATTTTCCATAATCTCATTTTTTTCCGGAGTGTCTATAAGAATTCTTGATTTTCCTTTCTTCCCACCTCCTTAATTTTTTGTTTTCCTTTTACCTGACTTTGGAAATGGCATAATCATTTCAGGGATTATTAGATGTATATCCGAAGAGGCTGATGGAATAGAAGTTTTTGCGAAAACAATTTCTTCTAAATTTTCTTCAGTACATGGAATGGCCAAGGACATTCTTTTTTGATTAGATCCTGCTTCGGAAGTTAGTTTCAAGTTCAGAATAAGTTGGTTCCACATTTAGAATATCTTTGACGAGTGAGGTATACTTACTTCAGTTTTGCCTGAAAAAGCATGCCTCTTCACATAGTTAAACAGTGAGGACTTGGTAAGTTTCCATTTTGTAGCAGTCATGCTAAAACTTTTGCTTTAGATCACCTCTTTAACAGCTTCTTTCAAGTCTTCAATATTAACATTCTCTCTCTTACGTCCCAATTTACTTTTCGGCACTATTAAAAAAAAGTTTTATTAGCCACAAACCTCTTGGCAAATATATTCCACTGCGTCCAAACGTACGAACGTAAAGTTGTCCAAAGGTTCAACAAGCGCACAAAATTATAAAATTATTAATCGTAGAAATTTGAGGTTAGAAATATACATAAGTAATAATTGAATCAAATTGGCTTATTTTTGATTGACTAATGCGCAATTAACTAATATAAGATAATATGTAAATAGTCATTAAAAATACAATTTTCGTACAATTTTTTTTCAAATTTGTAAAACAAACACTATTAACAAAATGAAAGATTTGACAAAATAGTGTTGCTAGCTGACGAAAATAGAATACCCGTATATTTTTAGGGAATTTTTATGTTGAACATTACCAGAAATATTATTGTTGTCAAAAGGTAAAACCGTCCAAAGTTAGGGCACTATGCCCCTACACATATTTTTCAAGTGATTTTCCTTGCAACAAAACTGTATACAATCCAAGATAGCCGACGCTCCGTCAATCGGTTTTTTTGCGTCAATATTAAAAAAACGCGTGAATTTTATGACGATTTTATTGCATGTAATTATAAGTATTTGCAATCTTTTATGAGTTTATGACATTGTTGTCATACTAATTACCAAAATGTGTACTTTTCACATAGATACATCGATAAATTTACATCACAAATAATGCAAAATTATGCTTTATTTGTACCTTATGATTTATAATAATTTATTATTAATATAATATATTAATAAATTGTATTATAATTCATAACACAAAAAATTGGCATCGAAAAGTGAAGATATTTATTTTCTCAACTCATTTAGCTTAGTGCGCACTGATTAGAGTTCTTAGAGGGAGAATGTATAATGTATTGATAGCTCATTGTAGTTAGCGATATCTCGTGTTAATCTATCTAATGTTTATCGATATCCTCAGCTTTATCTCGACATATTCAATCATTCGACAAATTATCGGTGTATTTAATAAATAAAGCAGTACTTTTAAAATGAGCAATATTAACTTTGTGGTTAAAATTCATATTTTTAAACTCAATTAAGTGGTTAATAAAACAGAGAAAATAAATAAATAAAAAAAATAAAGATAAAGCAGTTTTAAGCAATGATAATAACATAATTAATAACCAGGCAAATAGTTATCAGGTAGTTTAACCAGATATAATAAAACAGACCTTAAATTAATTTAGTGAAATTTGATATAGAAAAATTAATTACCTCTCTCGGTGGATACGCTCGCTCACGACTGAGAGTCATGGTTTTCTTTTCAGCTTCTACAGCGCGAACTACCTACCTTCACTCTTAGAGATCCTTGGCCTAGTTTAATGCTACGTGTCGTGTCTTGGACTTAGTCTATTCATTTTATTGGAGACTATCGCTCTCCGACGGTACATCCTCTGTGATCACTAGTTTCCACAGGTCATCTATAACATATATCTCTTTTAGCAACATTCCAAAATACGAAAGAAATCTTTTCGTGCTTGTTGTGGAAAAACTTTCTTTAATACGAAGTTCCTGAAGAATGGAGACAGTCAAATTAATTATGCGAGAATTTTTATTCACATACATATAGCGCTAAATGACTTACATATAATTAAAAAAAAATTTGATCATTTAAACGGCCAGCATAATATCGAGGTTTTGGTCAGCTTCAAAATGTTTTCTACCGGCAAATATAGTCAATTAAGTCGCCACTTGTGATCAGCAAGTAGAACACGATTGGTCAGCTGATAATGCCTTATAGGGCAGCTTTTCAGTTATTTCTTTAGCTAATTAAATACATTTGTAGCAATATAAATAAAATGAGGCAGATCGTAATTTAAATTTAATAAAATTTTGACAAGCTGTGAAATATAATATAACCAAACCTAATCTAACTTAATCTTGCTGACCAAGTGAAAACTTCGTTTTATGACTATTTATTTAGAATATGCATAAATGACTAAAGATGTGTATACTTGCTAAAATTTTGTTTTATTAAGAGAACACATTCTTATTGTGGTGTTGTAATTATTCAGAACATAGCTCTGTGATATTTTAATGTATTTATGTATATCAAAAAGGTAACATATAGATTTGAAAATTTGTCGCTAAAAATATTGTCGCTGTAGATAATACACCTTGCCCGGTTTGGAAATTGATCGGTGGCGCAACAACAATATTTTTTGATAAAATTGATTTTAGATGTATACGTTTCTAATTAATACATTTAATTAATATTTAAAATTTAGTTTATTTTCTAACCATGTATTGAGCCTGATATAATATTACTGCCGACTAAACATAGTGTGATGTCCAAATGATTTAATAGCTGTTTTTTCTTACTAACCCAATATTTAAATGGCGAACCATTTAAATGCTAAGCAACAAAATACCACTAAAAACATTTATTATATATAATAATAATTTTAACGGTTCTCAAATATCTATAACATCATTTTCAACACATGCCTAATAACATTTAACTTAGAACTTTCGACTGACGTCTGACGCTCGGAACACGATCCAAGAAACAACGGCGCTGGCTGTAGAACTTCGTTAAGGGCGGATATCCTTTCATTTCTAAAGTGAACTTTGCACCCCCTGCATGTCGTGAAGTGGATCGATAATGCAAATGCAAATAATGCTGTCTTTCAAACAAGTGTTGCTGTCTCAACTTTTCTTTGTTTATCTTTTATACATCCATTGTTTTCAAAATGGGTTTTGTTACACGTTCATCAATCTATTTATTTAAACCATACCGCTTATCGCCTCGAATTCTGGTACCGGGATCTTTAAACCAATTTTTTAAACGGGATAAAATATAAAATTTTAATACAAATTAAATGAATCAATTAGAAAGATATACATACAGATACACTCAATATACCGAAAAAATATTTTAGCTGCCACCGGGATTTGACGCACTTCCTCGGATAGGAAGAGATCCTGGTTCAAATGAGTTATCTATGTGTATGTATATCTTTCTAATTGATGCATTTAATTTGTATTAAATATCACAGAACTACGTTCTGAAAAAAATACACAACTTCACAAATAATAATGTGTTCTCTTTAAAATATAAAGGTTTAACGTAGAATGTTTTTGCGGAATGTATTACGTGCAATTAAATGTCACTGAATCAAGACAAATCTATGCTGTATATAAGAGGTGGAAATATATAAAAGTCTCACTTAGCAAAAGCATATAGATGAAATTTGACGACATTAATTTTAAATATGAATTAAATATATTAATTAGATAGATATACATAAAATCAATTTTATCAAAAATATCGTTGTTGCGCCACCAGGATTCAAAACTGGATCTCTTTACTAACCGGGGAAGGTGCATTATCCAACTATGCTACAGCGACAATATGTTTAGCGACAATTTTCGAACCTATATGTTACCTTTTTGATATTAATACATTTAATCGTTCCATTATTTGTTTTATTTTGTTACCGATGCAAATCGCCTGTAACAGGGGGATGATGGCAATGTAAGGGAATGATGGGAACTATGGGGATGGATGGATGTGTAGGGAATCTTTCAATATTGAATGGACCAGGTGTGGGACATCTCGAATCACCTGATGGTGACGCTGGTCCTTTTTCCCCTGAAGTTCACACCATAATTTACACTGCAACGATACTATGACTACACTTCCAATGTATGCAATGAGTTGCACCACATTAATACTCTAATGAGTACTTTCATGAATGATAATCAGACATGAAAATGAAAAATCCACTCCAATCTCGGTGAATTTCATAAGCCGGAAATAGCCAATACGCCGAGCTGAGAGGTAATTTGGTACTGAGTATTTGGGCTAGGAGAGAGGAAAAGGGTAACAACAATAAGATATGAATTGTGTGTGTCCAATACAGTAAAGTAAGTACCTTAAAGTTCTCTACCGGAAGTAGATATTATAGTTCCGGGTTACGTCTCAGTGATGGCTATTTTTTTGCGTTGACAAAATTTTCTGTGTATTTCTGTAGGTGATAAAAAGTAATGTAAGTTTTTTTATAATTAACGAGAAACTATATTCTGCAAAATCGTAACTTTACATAAATAAAATGTGATTTATACGCGATACGTTTAAATTATTATTTGCTTCTATTGGACTATAGTAGAATTATATTATATTAATTAAATGTTAAATAAATTTGTATTGAAAGGACGGAGGACTCTTAAATTCTCAAAGAAGTACGGGGCAAGGACACGAATTCATTGTTCCCACGTGGAACAAGTGACCTTATAACCTTGTGAATCAAATTCAAATAATGAAAATATTGAAAATTGTTTTGTTGTTGAATTGAATAGAATGTATCAATAATTATATTAATGTACATTTAGGTAGATTTCGATAGACATACTAATTATTTCATGACAGCATATTCAGAAAATTTTACTGCACCTTCTTCGATCATGATCAGGAGACTCTAAAACCTCCCTTCATTAAAAAATAATATTGATATTATTTTTATTAGAATATATAATGCGATATAATAAATTTTCAAACATAATCAGTAATTATATATATTTCATTTTTTCTTCTTCTCTATATATAAGAGATATTATGTGTCTGCTAGTCTGTATACATATTTTTTGATTTCCGATACAAATATAGTCTGTAATTTTTGTCTGTAGTTGTGAGGGGGAGATTATTAAAGAATTTGATACCTTGATAAATATAGTGATTTTGGGTTGTGGTATATTTATGTTTTGGAATATCAATTTGGTCTCTAAATCTTGTAAATCGGAAGTTGCATTTAATATTTAATTTATTTTAAATTGAAATTTTTTAATTATATGTACGGTATGAGGTGTGTAACTATATATATTTTTTATACATAAATATATACAGGATGTAACAGACAGTCCATGATATTCTATGGGTGGACACCTGACTAAATTGTAAGTCGAAAACGTTAAAGAAATATGTATCTAATCTTAACCATGTCAAAGATATAAGCATTTCAAAAAAATTCGTTATTATGCGATTATTTAGATTAATTTAAATATTTTATTGATTCTAAATTACACACTAAACACAAAAAAATTAAAGGTCATCAAATTTCGAGCAATTAGACTATTTTTTGTTACATAATTTAGGGCCTGATGATTAAAGATAAAGATAAATAATAAATAAATTTTGTAAATATTTATTTAGAATTAGACTTAAAGGTAAACATGATTTTGTAAAAATTTCAGACCATGATATTTTCTGTAACGGTGCAGAATTTGCACATTGCTTGAACATTTTCGACTCATAATGTAATCAGGTATCCACGTATAAAATATTATGGACTAGGTCCGTAACACCCTGTATACACAAATTCATGAATTTTGTGGATACGATAATTCCAGTTCTTTTAACAGATTTCGATCAAACTTTAAAAGAAAATTAAACTTGTAAATATCTCGTCTAAGTTCGTTAGCTAGTCCAATCCACTTTTTTTTCAGAATGGTGGTTCTTTATATACAACAATGGCCGTGACTGAAGTAGTTATATATGTACTATTTATATTTTGTGTGTATATATGTGTGAACTTTTTACTTTTTATTACCTTTTTTTTATTTTTTTTTATATATTAATATTTTCCTTGGTTATCTTTTTCATTCTATTTATTTCATAGCTTTTAATGTATAACATAATATGTATTATCTTTATGGCGAATCGGGTTAAAAAAAAACCTGATCATGCTGGAATAAACACATTATTATTATTATTATTATCTATATCGGTCCGAGAGAAAAAGTATAAAAACACACTTTCACACACAGGCGAAGTCTATCCGATGTTCTCAGGTTTTCACGGTCGTTCAGAATTTTCTGTGTAGAGTTTTATCTGCTTTTCTGATGTGTATATCTAACCTCTCTGGCCGATACTATGTCGAAGCTTTCGACACGGTATTGCAAGTTAGTACTTGAGTATAACACGTTCCATCAGTCCTAATTTTAATAATAAAAAATACACGGCAGTCCTGTCCATTGACGTAAGTAAAGCTTTCGATAGAGTATGGCACAATGGCCGACTCTACAAAGCAGACCTCGCCGGGTCCCCCCCCCGACAGATAGGTAATTTAGAGTCAAAATAAACGGAATTTTATCCATCATTAGAGACCTACTAGCAGGCGTTCCGCAAGGTTCCATAATTTCACCCTTTCTTTTCAACATCTACTCACACGACCTACCCCCGCTCAAGACGATAACACTGCGGTTGCACAATTCGTGGACGATACCGCGTATTTGTCAACTTCAGGAAAGCCCTTACTCGCGATCCGCCGCGTTCAAAGACAAGCCACCCTCTTAGAGTATTGGTGCAAGAAGTGGCGAGTTGAAATCAACCCATCAAAAACTCTATTCACAAGAAGGCGCCCCCTGAAACTCCACAAACCCAGCATAAGAATGTTTGGAGAAAACGTACCCTGAATCAGCGACATCAAATACCTTGGTGTTACGCTGGATTCCAAACTCACGTGAAGCAAGCACATCCAAAATAAATTAAGCGCTGCATCACCGCTGTATCCACTTTTAGGCAGAAATAGCAATTTTACCACAGACAACAAGCTTCTCTTGTACAAGGCCGTACTAAGGCCTGTACTCCTATATGCAGCCCCCGTCTAGAGTCACGCGGCTCAACCACACATGAAGAAATTACAGACCTTCCAGAATAAGTTCACCCGGTTAGCGCTGGGTGCACCCAAATGATCAAGGATTACACAACTTCATCACGAGTCGGGCATTCTTCCCGTAAAAGAGTTTATAATACAGATCTCTAAACGTTTTTACGATGGACTCCCCGAGCACATAAACTCCACGATAAACGCGTTAGCTAACTACGATCCAACCATGTCGTCATGCTTTAAGCGTCCCAAATCCGTCCTCCTTTGGAGGCAATAACTCACTGCGCCAGCTAGCAAGATCCCTACCCCACTAATTGCAGATTTGTTGTTAAAATAATAATAATAAGATTTATCAGGCCACGGACCCGGTACTCAACAAGCCACGATATCAAAGTCAAAAAATCAGTCCTAATGATGGACCCTGCAATGGGATTCGAGACGTCATCCAGAGAGCTCGTATATGTAATGCAGAATAATCCAGAAAACTCTATACTGAAGAAATTTGTAATTCTTGCGGCTGGAAGGGATTTCTTTATTGACGATATTGTTGTTCTTCAGAACATATATTTTCTAGATACAGGGTTTTAAATAACGGAACACACCGTTATTAAAAGACACCATCATGTCCAGTGGCGTGCAGTAGGTATAGATTTAGATTATGCTGGTTCCAATAATATTATACAATCATATATATATAATATATGTACTATAATATGTTTTGTGTACAGGATTATGAACTTTCGTTTAACAGACGTCTTTAGACAAAATGAATTCGAAAAATAATTTCTTAATACCAATATAAAAATTAATATGAAATGAATGGACGTTTTTAAGAACACATGTTATGACTGAACATGACTCTTTTATTGTTTGAAAATCTTTCACGTAATAACTAAACGAAATAATTATTTTTATTAAAGGTTAACGTAGGAAATAGTTCTGCCAATTGATTTTTGTTTTTTCTAAATCAAAAACAAATTTATGAACCAAACGCACCTCGAATGCAAAGAACGACCATGAAATCGACACGTTAAAAACGGTAAGATAGTAAAATTCGAGAATTAGTAAAAAAGGAAGTGGACACTTCAATGATTTGCACGCATTTGTAAGCCTTTCTAATGTTATTCTGTTAAAAAAACAGCATAACGACTCCATACAAAACGGATCAACCGAAAGGAATTTTCAATTCAGTAAATAGCCAATGGTATGAGTAATTCACTAGCTTAAAAGTAAATGATAGTAATGTGAATAGCTACAATACGTCGATTGTAGCTACTAGAGCAACGGCTACAGCGGTGGGTTGTTAAAGTTTCTACTGGTGCACAGATGGCGCTAATTGTAATAAATCCATAAATATACGTTCACGATCGATGTTACGAATTAATTCATATATATTTGTTTTCCAGAATTTTTAGTAATGCACAGCTTTTTGCTTGTATGCACTGCACGCCCCTGACCATGCCAATGCTGTGATGATTTATTTGTCACATCATTCGATTTTTTTCCACATAAGGGTTGGGTAGGCTTATCGTCGCCACGAAAGCTGCTAGGGTATAGTAGATAACACAGTAGTCCAACATATGTTGAATATTTTGGTTCTTAGTTATTAAATAGTGAAATAAGAAAGTTAATATATTTTATTTTCGACAGATATTATTTGTTGACTTGTAAATCTGGCAAGATCTCAGAACAAATAAAAAAGAGCGGCTGTACTTCCTCCATATTTAGTCTACTTTCATTATGTGTTATTTTTTTCTTTATTATGTGTAATGGCTATTTATGCCTAATGGCCATCGCCACTAAGCTATTAAGGATAAAATATTATTATATAATACCTTGAATGTAACTAAAATATTATCAAATCAGAAGAATATTATTGACTTTAGGAATACTATCTTACAAAACAATTTCTAAATTGAGTTAAAACACTGTTTTATTCAACTATATTTTATTGTGTTAAACGTTAGAACGTTTTCGGGAACATCTTCTCATTATCAATAATATAATTCAACTAAAATTAAAAACACTTTCAGACAGTACTATATGGTGTCTTTGGAGTTAACTGAGGTGTGGGTGAGGGTGGAGTTAAAATGGATAAGAGTATGAGAGTATGGTGGTATTTGAATATTTATTATGTTTTTATTGTTATTTTTATTATTAAATAAATCAAAATTTTCTAGAATGTCTAACTTTATAGTAGAATAAAACAATGTTTTAACTCAATTTATAAAATAATCATGGAATTCCACAAAGTTTCATCAAAAACCTTTGAACAGTTAAAAAATAACAATATTATTGTTTTTAAATTATTGCTTCAATGAATATAAATTTTACATTCACAAGTCTTTCATTTCTATATACGTAACGTAGGATAAGTTATATAAGAAGAAGAACAACATTTACATTTGAAAATATATTAATATCTACAAGTATCAAAAAAATTAAAAAGAAAGCAAAGTAGCATTTCAATTCATATAAACTAATTATTTAATTTACTAAGAATTATATGTTCACATTTATCTTATTTGCAATAACCAATATATTACAATAAAATCGTAAAAGATTAAAAAAATAAATCTTAATATTGACAATACTTCACAACATAATTTTTTAAAAAGATAATTATAAAAAAAAACATCAATCTAATTGTATTACAACAATATTAATTAACATCAAGAATATATCGGAAATTTGTGAAATTATACATTCAATGTGTGTTATGTGCCATTAAATTGAATTGTTTTGGAATATATCTTCGTAAAAAGTAAAAAAAATGTGAAAACAGCACGCAGAAAAAAATTAATTTATTGATATTTACTCGTAGACTATTATTAAATTACAGAAGAGCAAAAAAAATCAAGTAGATTGATTAAAAATTTTTAAGTTTACTTAAGTGTAAAGTCAACCTGTTGTTTATTTAGTATAAATGGCCTGCGCCTACTATAATTCGAAGTGATAGTCTTCAGAACACTAGTGTTGGTGATTTGTCCTTGGCACAAATGCTTTGCTAATTTCGATGTGGTGTGAAAGTGATAAATAAATATGATATGGAATATTACAGATTTTTTTAAAACTAATTAAAATCATTGTGATTTTACAAGTGACTTAAAATTGTGACAATGTATGGTTTGAACGATTATACAGATCGGCTGACATATTTAAAGGTTCGAACACACGAGGAATGGAGAAATATTAATAATCTAATATGCCTTCATACAATTATCCATAATTACATTGGCTCACCTGCGTGTCGACAGAAGATGAATTTTGTTCGGCCGATTTGTACGCTGAGGAATTTACTTACGTTCTAACCCTTTGTCTAGGAGGTGCCATAATTTTAATAGACATTGTTATAAAGATATTATTCCTTACTTACCAACTACTAGTCGACAATGCAAACTTAACATTTTATAACCCAATGTCTAAGATGTGTCGTAACTTTAATGGACAGTATTATATTTTCTCAATGAGTTTGTCATCTTTTAAAAAGACTACCGTTGAATTTCAGTAACCTTAGTGCACATATTAAATTAATTTTGATATCATATAATATCATTTGCCAACTTTTAGATACTTTACCGAAACTGGAAATGATGCACTTTTCATTTAAGATATATTTTTATTATTTGCTTGAGAATTTATAATAATGTAGTAAAAACTATTAATTAATTAGCACATAATTATTTTGACCATTGAGAATTGATGTGGGAATAAATAAATATTTGATATGTAGGCGTTTGTTTTCCAAATAAAGTAAATAACAAGGCAGGAGAATCTCGGCCGGTAACCGATCAATGTTTGACTTCCTGACAAATAAAATCCCTTATGAAATGAGTCTACCGCGTCGCGTCCTTGTACACAGGCCCTGTGGCGAGACCCTCTTCGAGTATACAGAGTAGAACTTTAAGAAATCTCCCAAATTTCAGGATGTAAAATGTAATATGCAGGAACGCCGCCAGTACGAATTAATTTGTAATGAAAAATTGAATTTTCGCTACGCTTAAATTTCATCGAATATTTTTTCTACAGCAGCCCTTAGGGGGAGTTTTGTAAGATGTTTTTGTGTACAGGGGGTTGAATGTCTGCCAAGCGGTTCGGTTTTTTTGTCCGACCCCCGGGCGAAATGTTCAGCATGGCACAAAAAATAGGGGTTTAACAGGAAAATATAATTTCATATGTTTCTCTTTGCCTAAATATACAAAGCTTCTTGTTTTAAAACCGATTCTACAATTAATTTTCTTTTTTATTATTTTTTATATGCATTTTTAATACATGTAGACATTTGATTTGAAAACAAACATAGTTATGCATATTACAAGAGTTTTCATCCCTATCAGCCGCGTGGCCCAACGCTGAGAAAGAATACACAGATATAAAGAATTTATGGAGGGTCGTGTATAGTATGTTTTACCATGATCAAATAAAGATTTAGGTGTTTTAATTGCGTTGTAACGGTAGAATGTGTGGATTATGTCGCGGTGCATGGGTGTTGATCAGAAGGTTGTAAGTGCGAGAATTGGGGCCCCTATATCTCCCAGTTCTCCATTATGTTCGAGTGATCGCCGAGTATGAGAAATATGTATGATGGTGGACTAGAGCAGGTTATAGGAAGATAAACTATTTAAAATTGACACCAGATTTATTTGCCATTTATTGCGCGCGAGTAGCTACTGAAGTCTGATCTAAAGCTCGTGGTCAGGAAGATGACAGGTAGGTAAGTGACGCTCACACGTCGATTTACCCCAGAGGTTCCCAAACTTTTTTGTGTCGTAGACCCCTTGCCATGTTTTTCGTTTTTTGGTAGACCCACTACTTACCTGATATTGATTTTTTGTAAATTTCTAATTGTAGTGAAGTTTAGTGTTAAAAACTTAAACCACAAAGCGAATGCCTACATCATACAACTCACACAATACATAGGTACTTTTATAAATAATGTATATGTCTTTATATTATAAGATTATAATGTAAATAAATAGGTACTATCAGTGTATGTTGAGATCCACTATCGTGGATCCCCAGTTTCATTTCATGGACCCCCAAATTTTTTTTTCGCTGACGTAGACCCCTTGCAGGTTATCATAGACCCCTGGGGGTCGATATAGACCACTTTGAAAATCACTGGTTTACCCGATGGGTGCCGCTTGATATTATTGCGGCATGTCGCTTACCAGGAGAGTTTAAGGCCGTTGAGGCATGTTCAGATCCTCCACAAGTTGATATGTTCAGCATACATAAGTCCGTAGCGTTATTTAAGACAAGGGTACTGTGAAAAGTTTTATTTCGACATATGAGGGTACTAGCTGCAAAATCAGCAAAGTCAATTATAATTTTTAAATGTTTAAATACAGTTGTCTTCTCATAAAGATTTTACTAACAATTGAATAATGCTAATAATTTATTAACAATCATACTAAGCTTTTTTTAATATACATTGGTTATTCTTGGCTAGTTGTAAAATCAGCTGTTTTTGTTTTTATCTCTCATGTATTTCCGCAAAATTTGATGATATTGTCAATCTTAAATAGTCCTCTTGATTCCCCCCGGGTACCACTGAACGACTGCATTCGTCCAACGATTGTCCATCTTCCGAACATCGTATAAGCATTTTTATATTTTTGATATACTTTAATATTAATACATGCATTCTCAAGATTAAATTTAAATAAAAAAAATAGTTACCCCTGTGAACTTTGTAATAAGCTAGTATTAATAAAGAGTTTAAGATATTTGAAAACTGCTATTTTACATATTACGCGGAAGACGAAGGTTCGGTTCTCCGCTCTCTATGCTTTCACCTTCTTCAAGACGGCGTCACATCGTTCCAGAAGTTTCAAGTTCTTTGGTTATGTTTTCACGGTTAGGTATTTGGCCGTAAATCTTTCGCGAGACTTTATTTTCGAAGACCCGCAAAATGTGTTCTTACCCCTGAGTGAATCAATAACTCATTTAATAAAATATATCATTTTGTTAATGTTGCTGTATAATTTTCCTCAATCACAAGAGCAGGCCGCCGCCTATACAAACGACGCAATAACACTACGAACAGGATAATTTTCTCTACTAATTTTGCTGTGAAATAGTTGGATACAACGAAATGTCCTTTAATTTCGTTTTACACCCAGAATCTAATTTCAGATTTAATTAACTTTATAATTCAGCCACACGGCAAATTGCCGCCAGCAATATTACCTATGTTAATTAGCAAAACTGCCTGCTAGTTTTATCGACACTAACACTAACATTAACATTTGCGACCTTTATGCGTCTATTGTGCCTCGTGTTTGAGGGTCAGCAGGATGTCCCATATTTCTGTTCAGGTGCTGAACTTCTGGCTCTTCGTAATTCTGCCCTTTTTAAACATTTGTAACATTGTGTCATGGTGACATTATTAAGATTTCTATATTATACCTGTCCGACTATCTTCATACCATCAAACTAACCAGAAAAGGTTATATTTTTTGACGAGTGTAACCTTAGCGTACCTATTACAACGACCGGGTCATGCCAACAAGCTTTATTTGCTTTAATTTAAAATAAATAGATGAAATTACAAAGCAGTGAAGAAATACGGCAAAGATTGGCTGACGACGACAAAATCTTGGAGAATCTTTCGTCTACCATTGGATTACCAATGCCTGATATGATGATACGTAGCTCAATTTTTTACTGTGGTCAGTGGTGCGTAAGGTTGAAAATTTTGTTCATACAAAAAAAATTCTAAAAAAAGAGTTTCTTTACAAGTAGTCATGGCCAAGTGGTCAATGCGTCTAGCTCGAAATTAAATTCCGTCTGGGAGCATAGTTTCGGATACTACCGGAAGCGATATATTTACTCGTATATTCATTTTACATATTCAGCCAAGACGTAAACCGCTCTACTGAACTTTCATAATCTGTCACCAGGCGGTGTCGGCACTCGTTCGGTACTCTGCGCTACTTGACAGTTGGCAGTCACGGCGGAGCACGCGTGTTAGCGCCGGAACGGTACATTACCCATATGTTTATTTGGATATTTATTTGCGTTTATTATTTAAAATAGGATGTATTGGAGTAGGCCAGTTTTTTTGATAATTTAATTATATTTTCAACATTTTAAAATATGTTTCTCACATTTTCTGTATGCAATATTGAATCCCTCTTTGGAAAAAAATTGAAGTATCGTTAAAATATCATTATTATCATCAAATTCATCACTGTATTAAACCATAGGTAGGTAACGGTTAATATCTTTTTATTATACGATTTAAATAAATAACGAATATATAATATACATAATGTGAATCTGTACAGTAAAGTTCAGTATGAGCAATGCAGTATAATTGTTTTTTTGTCTGGATTAAGAGTGGTTTTGTCCCCGATTTTATTCATCTGTTGGTGCCGCCCAGCCTCCAGCGATGCTCAGAAACGTCATCTTGCCGATCAGAGATCATCTCAGTGGTCAGGGTGATGGCTGAACGCACATGGAACATGTGGGAGAGTCAAATAATTTCAGTTTCAAGTGACTATTTTTAAATGTTTTGGTCATTTTTCTAAATTCCATTTTTTTACATTAATAATATGGACTAGAGGTCTCGGTGCCACCTACTACTCAATGGTTTTTTAGAAACATTGTAATTATGAAGATGGTTGATTCCAACGGAAAAAATAAATGTCTCGCATAGAAACGTATGTATTTTTGTATGATCATTAGTAGCTTAATTGGTAAAGCTGTCTACCAGCAATATAAAGTGCCAGGTTCGAGTCTCGGTGAAAACTATATTTTTTTGAATAAATGCATGTTTTTTTTTATCTAATGATATATTTAATTATCACGGAACAATTTTATGTAAAATCGTAACTTTACAAATAAAATATGATTTTATTAAAATGAAAATTCCTAAGTTATTCCATTTGAATGAAGAATTTAACATTTTTAGTATTGATTTAAAAAAAATGTATAAACCACTTTAATTAATTTAACGTCGAGCAGTTTCGATATTGCTGTATATACGTTAGGACGGACGCAAATAAACTCCTTCGCGTTAATCCTGACGAAGACACACTGACAAAGAACCAGTCGACGTTAAGCTAAATAAAGTAGTTAGTACAAAGTTTATTTAAAAATAATAAAAATATGTCCAACATGGAAGCGCCAGCTTGATATCTGACCGTTCGGAATAATTTCATAATGTAAACATTTTACGTTTATTTGATTACGTGTACATTTGATTACATTTAGCCATTTATTTCAGATGTAAAAAGTGTTTCACAAACACAAAATTAACGTACAAATAAAAACTTTAATTTAATTTGTTTGAAATTGTTTTTGGTAAGGTTTCATGTGTTTGTGAATTTTTAACGTGGCTGAAAAACGAATTAAAAGATTAGAAGTTATTAAAATGATGTTTGTAAGTTTGTTTGAAGTCTGCTCATCCGTCTGATTTTATGTGTGTATAGTTTAATTTACAGAATAAAGATGGAACAGGGGAGTACACAATTTTTTAAAAGATAAATAGTAATTTAGCATTGTTTAGTTGACTGTTTATAGATATAACAATTAAGAAAATATGTTGTTATTATTTAGAAAAAATAGTAATTGTTCTAATTTTTTAAAATAGAATTATCTGACTTTAGTTCCCTTACATGTACCAATCGTCATCATCATCATAATCATCCTGTCTCACCTCAGCTGGATATCTCCCAAGGGTCACCAATTATCTCTGATTATCTATAATCATGTCGTCTATTCATCGAGTTTGAGGATGACCTTTGTACTATATTCTTATATTCTAAAACCAGTGCAAGACCTCCATTCTAGAACCTTCTTTCCCGTCTGTGCGATCTCCTAGTCGCATTTGCCGCGGAAATGATTTAAATAATTCCGGTTGTACTTCTCTTTATTTTGTCTCCCTAGTTGTATTGCTTAACTTGATGTGGTAGATGTCCAGAAAAATATTTAATTAATGAATAATCAAATTGATTGATTAAAAATCTCACATTTTATAATAAGAAAAAGACATGCGTACACGGAATACATGTCACATCGATATTCTTACTATTTTCAAACCGAGCAATGAAAATAGAACAAACTTGTTGGTCTCCTGGTGGGTAAGACCGGTGTCTTAACAACCAGACCAACGAGCTACTCAATTATGTTACGTTATCCAGTTATTATATAACGTATAAAAATATCAAATAATAAAAACAATCCACGAATTTTTTATTGAAAGAATACATAATTAAATAATAAAATTATTGAGTAATCATTTTTGACATCGGGGCTTGACTTTTTCATTTCATCACGTAATTTTCGATAGCTGGCAATTGCTTTGTCCAAATTTTGGCTTCTTTTCATCAAATACAATTTCCTTTCACAAATGTGGAAATAAAACACTCGTTTAATTTATTTGAAACGCGTTTCGCTTTGCAAGGGCATTATCAATCAAACAATTTAACTCAACAACTTGTATTTATAACTATAATGGGGGACAGCTATACAATTTTATTTACACGAGGTGAAAAGGGACAACATTATTCATTGGAATTCTGAAGATTTCCATACATTTTGAATGCTTCTAACGGTAGTAATGGTATTTTAATGTCATGAATAATTTGTAGAAAAGGACCGCTATATAATTTTACAATCTAAGAAGACAATACGGCAAGAGAGATATTTTTGATATTTACAATGGTACAATTTCCTTTGCGCGCTCCATGTGATCGAATGCTCGCTTGAGTTATTCTCCAGTTAACTTCTAAACAATCTCTTCGAGTTCTTGTCGGAGTACGCCTGTAACTTGGGAACAACTGCCAGGGAGTGTCGCGAGCGAGTGAATGCGAGGAAAGAGAGACTCTCCACCACGGTCACCGCCCAGGCGCATATGAGGAGGGCAGACGATAACCCCGTTAACCTTCTGAATGCCATGAGCGCTTTAACACTCCAAACTTTGTATGTTATGCCAAGCCATAAGCGTGATAACACGCATTTTTTGATCTTGTAGGGATTAAAGTAATATTTTTGCCATCTGTGGACAACAGTTCTCAGGTTTTGATAGATACTTAAAAGTTAAAACCCTTAAAGCCTAACTTTAGCGTATGTGTCATCTTCCATTTCAAATACGGTAGGCAGTTAAAAGATTAACTTATTAATCAGCCGTTTAAAGTAGGAAATATCATTTTGCTTAAGTTATTACAACGCCGTTTCTTCGAAGGGATAAGTATAGAGGATAGAACTCTTCTGTTCTGGCACACCACAATTGTCTTGTTTACTTTCATACATTTTTTCATGTACGTTCTTTAGTTATTGAAACTTTTAACAGGGCTGTCCTCCAGTACTTGGTTTATCTGGTCATGCCAGGGCTTTCGCGGGCGCCCTTTATTTCTAATGCTTTTGACACGCGCGTGATTCTTTACCATCCTACCTTCCTCATTCAGTCGTTCCACATGACCGAACTATCTAAGGGTCTTTATTCCATCGACTTGCTCATTCCTTATGTATCGCATTTAGTTTACTTTCGTTTCTTTTCTACCAATGAGGAGTGGAGCATGTCAGAAATGAGCTTTTGTAGTATATTAAAAATATAAGAAGAAATCCAAATTGCCATGCATTTTGAATTTTTTCAAAATATGCACTACTTTCGGAGATATTGGCGTTCAAAGTTGGGCTTGTTGAAAAACGCTCGGATATCATATTCACCGTGTGACGTCACATCTCTCGTTATATTAGTACTAGAGTGTCGAGTACTTGTCGTCTCGGAAAATGTGACGTCACATCTCTCGTATGGTATGAACCGATCGTTTTTAAAACAAGCAACTTTGAACATTTGTACCTCTGCCATATTTCAAGATATCGAAAAAATTCTTTCAGTTTTGCAAATAATATTTTTAGAAAAATTAAAAAAAAAGATTCCATTACATCATTTCAGGTTTTCCTTTTTCTAATTTCAGGCATAATTTGGCTTAATCACGCTAATTGGTTTTCGCGCAAGTCAAATTCGTGTTAAGCGAGGTTTTCCTGTATTTTCTTACAAATTCAATATTATATTATGCATTATTATGCATTGTACACGTATTGCGTCATTACACGCTTTGCTTGTACTATGTATATAATGCATACATAAACCTTTACCATACCATGATATAAAATATCCAAACGCAGCAATGCTGTCAACTCGTGTTACCGTAAATAACAGTTAGAAAAAATCTTTTTATTAGCTTAAATAGATTTAATGGCACGAATTTACTTTAAATATTGAGCATTCATTTTTGAAAAAATGATTAATAACATAATTTAGAGCATTCATTAAGTCCTATATAATGTGTAATTCAGTCTTATCTCTCTTCATTTAATTAGTAAGAAAGAGAAAATTTTATTTGTATGTTTGTTGTCCTTTTCACTGTGAAAATATTGTGTGATCTCTGTCTTTCATATGGTATTTTTACCAACGTATTTATTTTACAACGGACTGAATGAAAAAAAAAATTGTTTTTGTACGATTCCCTTTTCATAATAGGTTTTTCACTAGTTATTCCTAAGTGCTAATATTTTATTTAGGATTATCTAAAATACGAATTTTATGTTGCATGTATTTACCGAAATATTACAGGTTTAATTATGATGGTAGACCTGTGTTACTGCATGGTTTGGAAAGGGTTAAGTGATGTTAGAATATCAGAGAACTAGGATGCGCAAATATGACGATAACGAACTTCACAGCATTCCTTCGCAATATTCATGTATTCAAATTTTATAAAATTCCAAACCGAACAGATCGAAAATTTCTACGTACACTTTGTGCTTCTAAATTGATAAATTTACACAACATTAAAAATCCCATTGAACGCATAAACAGTGATTCTAGTGCTTAAACGTCAATCACTTAAAAAGCATTTAAAATAACGGTGATATTTTAAGACGCTCTTTAGAAATGTCCGTTTCGTTTTCAGTTTTGTGGAAGAAAATAATTGGTTCTGAAAATAGTCCGTTTAAGCATTAAAATTAATAATAATGACATTAATGAAAATTAAATTACAGGAGACGGTGATCTCAATTATGACTTGAAAATTGAAAAGGTCTAATTTGATAAAGATGTTTACTTAAGGCAGAAACACAATTACAAATAAATAATATTAGACCAAAGAGTTCCAAAGCTGTTAATTAACACTCTCGCTGCGGTAAACGTAGATTCATAAAAGTTATATTGAGAGCTATATGGTACTATATACCTCAATAAATACGATTAGTAATCTAATATTTGCAGACTATACTTACATGGTGGTCAGGGTATTTGGTAATGCCGGAGATTTAGTGATATTTTAAAATAGTGGCTTAAATGGCGCGGTGGGAGGGGGAAGGTTAAATATTAAAGAGTGAAAGGGATGACTGTGTTTTCCTCAAAATCCAATAATGCAAATTAACAAAATTTGATTCGTTTTTATTATAATACACATTTATATCATATCTCCTGAACAGTAACTATGCAAAATTTGGAAAATAATACAAATTTATGTAGTGGTGAAGAGTTGAGGGGTTGTTCTTTGGTTTTATGCAGGGTCCTAAAGAGTAGTTTTGCAAATTTTTATCAAAATGTGGATGGTTGTATAGAGAATAGACAGAAGTAGACTTATTCAGTTTTATATATATATATATAGAACGTGTGATATTTTTATAGTACTTTATTTACATTTTATTATTTTTAATACAAATCACGATATAATGTAAAACTGATCTTAGCAAAGCGATGATTAAAAAAGTCTCGCATAGGCGGTTTAGTCGTGTTGAACGAATCAACGAGGAGAGAATGGTAAGAAAGAGTTATAACGCGAGTGCTGCTAGCATCAGAAATAAAATATGTAACCCAGCACTACCAGGCAAACCAAATATTGGAGGGTGGCCTTATTAAAAAAAGCCCCGACAATCGATGAGCTTGCATGAAAAAATGTATGAATGTGGATGTGCAGAGAGTTGTGTTTTAGGACAGAAGAGTGGTGCTCTATCCTTTCTGCCTACCCCCGCCGATAAACAGTGTGAAAGTTAGTTAGTTAAGAACGTGATGTTTCGTTTTACTTTTTTGTACAATTTCTTTATTTTGTGATACTAACTAAAACATTATTAATTTATTAAATTTTTAAGCACTATACATTTTCTTCCTTCACCGCAAACATTGGTTGTGGTCGGAGGCTCTCACACACAGACCCGACAGGGGGCTGAATTGTGATGGTGAGGCTATTCATATTTTCCCTGTTATTTATCTCTTCTAGATAATAATATTATGTTTTTTTTTGTCAATTGGTCTATTTTGAATGTTGTAAATAATTTGTTGTAATCATCTTTACATTCACTTTTAGTACTGTCATTTAATATGTTTTAATTTTATCAATGTATGTTTTACAAGTTAGCATCATCTAATAAATTATATATTAAATACAAATTAAATGTATTAATTCGAAAGATATACACATAAAATCAATTTTATCGAAAAATATTGTTGTTGCTACCAGAATTCGAACCTGAATCTCTTCCAATCCGAGGAACGTGCATTTACCGATTATGCTACAGTACACAGAACATTGACGACAAATTTTTGAACCTATATGTTACACTTTTAAAATTGATACATTCCATTATTTGAAAGTCAACAACTTTTATTTCGAATCACGGTAGCAGCAAAAATATTTTTAGATATAATTGATTTTTTATATATATCTTTCTAATTAATATATTTAATCTGTATTTAAAATATCACATACCTATCTTCTGAATACTCGTACAAATTCACATTAAGAATGTGTTTTCCTTAATAAATTATATATTAACTTTGTAACTTTTTAACCATCGTATGTCTGATATATACATCAACCGGTTAGAATTTTTTTTATCACCCTTATAACAAGGCAATAAAAACATAAACCATAAGTCAAATTATTCTTAACTTTTATGGAAATATCATTAGGTTAATCTCTACATCTTTCATCATAATAATTTTAGTCAGATACTAGATTTATTTTAGCATTATTTTGTTATTATTTTTAATTAAAAAAAAATAATTTTCTAATTAGACGAATAATTTGACACAAGAAAAATGACTTTTTGAAACTTATTATACAATATTTTTGCGAGAAATATTAATAAATAAAATCATACAAGGTTGAATTTCACGTCTGCTATATTTCAATTGAAATTTTTGAATATTTTATAACACAATTAGGTTGAAAGGAATATCCAAAAATCAGATGAAATGCATTTCGTTTTTTTGATTTTAAGGGTCTGAAAACAGGTCAACGCGGGAGAAATTGTAGTACATAAGTTTGTAAACGTGTGAGAAGTGAAAGGAACAATGGTCGGGCAGTTTATATAAAGATACAGTGGGTAGTTATGAGACTAAGCCACAACAATATGCAGTCATATATAATATAATAAGAGTATTAAATATACTGAATGTAAAACATGGCGACCATTGCTTTTAGAATTGATAAACATTACATTATTCAATATAATTTTAGTCATAATGCCAGCTTTACTGGGCTACACCCATGCTGAGAGAAATATTTAATTGTATGTATGTATTAATATATAAATTAAAAATACACACTAAATATAGCAATACAAATATTTTAAATTTTGCATACCGTACAGCCAAATCTGAATAACTCAAAAATGACAAATTGTACAGGAGGGTGATTTAAAGATTTTTCTCCTCTTTAAATATGTCTTTTTGAATTTTAATGAGCACTATACTTAGTAAAATTGTTTTATATTTCATTAACATGGATCATATTTGTCGTAATAATAAATATATTGTAAATAATAAATAAAATGTTGTAATAATAATAAATTGATCATATTTGTCGATACTTTTGATCTGGTGAAAATTGTATTTATTATTAAAATTTTAAAGTTCAAAACTATACTTTTAGTCACTTTTAGTTGATGCCTAAGTTAGATGATGTGGAACTAAGTTAAACAAAAAACAAATTATTAAATTTTAAGTAGTTATTAAATGATTCATATAAATTAGATTAAAATATTTATTATTATTAATTACCGTGTCATTTTAATTTTAACAAATCATGTTAAATTGCTGGCATTATGGATGGAATGATATGTAAGAAATGTGAATTAAAGCATTATACAAAACAATAAAATGTATATCGTTATATTTTTTTACAAAATAAAAAAGAGGCCAAAAAGCTAGCCACTAAAATATTACATGTACCAAATATGTTTTATACAGGTGGTGCAAAATGAATCATCCAATTTTGTTTTTGAATAACTTTTTTACTAAATAAAAAAATAATATTTTGAGTGATGGAAACCTTTATTTGGACGCTCTGGCGGCAGCCACTTAACGGATATCATCTTTTACACTGAACAAAAAATTTTTTAAAGGTCCAAATAAAGATTTCCATCACTCAAAATATTATTTTTTTATTTAGTAAAAGAGTTATTCAAAAACTTAAATTAATTTTGCGCCACCCTGTATATGTTTATGTTTGCAGTACATCTCTTTAAAATGCCATGAGTGATTAGAATTACCAATCTATATTCTACATGTTGTAAACTAAGATTGAGACAATTTCCACCCATTTTTCGACCTCGCAGAGACGTAATTAAAAATATTTTTTAACAATATGTACATAGTACGTATGTATTTAAAAACGTACGTCTTGGTTTAATTTAAGGCTAATTATCGTATTCTATTCGCTAAAAGCAATTTGAATAGGAAAATGGAGAGTTTCATTGAAATTTGAAAATCTTAATGGAAAATTATAATTTTAATGGGTAAATGGAGATTTAAATATGATAATTGGGTTTAGTAAAGGTAAAAGTGGCTATATTCGTGGGAAAAACTGTATAAAAACGAAAAAATTATGCTTTAAATAATTTTCATACTTCACGTCATAATGTGATTTAAAAAAATGGACACGGACATATGCGTACACGGACATGTGCGTACACGGACATATCATGAATTCAGTCAGCCTTCGTTTATTGATGTATCAACTCTTTCACCTCTTTGTACAAAAAATCGTAACCTCAAAAAAATATGTGACTTCCACAAATGTCAAACTTACGTTTGACACTTTTTAGAGATAGACATGTTCTAATGTTCACAACACTTCCGAAAATTAAAATACATCATTTCATGTCCCAGTAGGTAGGTGAAGAATTTCTTTGGGAATACAATACCTATCAATTTTTTTTTTAATATTACATAACCTAGTATCTATCTATACAATGCTAAGCAACCGTTTTAAAAATAAATGAAAATTAATTTTTATAATGTCTAAAAATGAAATAAAAGAAATACAATTTCATTCTTTCCTTCTCAGAGGACTGTGCGCATAAAACATGCGATGTTTATACATAACCTTTAAATGTATTTACAATTTTAATTTTCATTTAAAAAAGATTCTTTCTCTCGACAAAAGCACAACTGAAAATATTTTAACGGTTATTTAAAATCAGCTCTGATGATGGATCCTGCAATGAGAACCGAAAGGTCGACCAGGGAGGTCGTAGACACATGACAGAACAGCCCGGAAAATTCTACACAGCGCATTCTCCCATAGCCGGCGTGTAAATAGACAAAATATGCCGATCTATATTTATAGCTCTTGTATCGGCGTGCGTAATGCACCGGTCTGAAAATAGAAGGTCGCATCTAGTGGAACTGTGTATATAGGAATCTGTTCCCCGGCGCTCGTGTGTACGGCATTCGCCGACCAAACAGAACGTAAACAATGCGCCGGCCGTCGTTAAAGACTAAAGCTCTGTACATAGTCGACCGTAAAATGCCGAACGCGGTGCGTTCAAACTGTACCAAATGAAATATTTGATAAGGTAAGGGATGAAAAAGTAAGGGAAGAAATGAATTATTACTCATAGCTGTGTGATGGTGTGAGTGTGCTTGGTATTTGATAATACCAGTGATTATCATAAAACCAGTATTATTCAATAATGCTATTTTTTCATTATATTAAAATCTTCTTTCGGCGTATTAAATTTACAGCATCCCACCTGTTTGGTGAAAGATGTTTAAGATACTGAGGATGAAGAAAAATATGCATATCTTCAACCAAATATTACATTTGCACTTTATACAAATAATAATATTGAAAAACTTCTCATTAATTCAATAGATAAATATAATTAATTGAATAGTTCCGGTGTTAATAAACTTACTTGTAAAGATTATACAGCTTTTTATATTAGTAAAACAGGTCAAAATTTTAACATAAGAGTCAAAGAGCATTTTAGTTGTTTAAAAAATCATAGTTTTTCAGAATTATCGAGTCATTTATTAGAAAATTATTATTCTTTTGATCAGTGTTGGACTAAAATTGAACATTAATTATTAGACAAAGTACTTTGCTTAAACCACTATTGAATTAATCAATAAATAGTGGTTTAAACAAAGTATTTTGTATAATTATTAATATAAAATGAGACCACAAAGTAATTTTGAAAATATTGATTAAGTTTAAATTGAATAATTTAGAATCATTAAAAATAAGTAAAGCATGTACAATTAACCAAAATATTATAAATAATCAATTAAATTTAACCACAAGTCCTATCCAAAAAACTCATTTTAATAATTTTGTTGAAAAGTAAGACCCATTTTTTCAGAAATCGCTGATCCGATTTCAATAAAATTTTGCACACTTCTGATTTAATATTAAATAAGTTAATATAACTGAGGGTTAAAAAAATAAATTAAAATAAAAGTTGTAGCAGCTTTCAAATTTAGATCTTTTTTTCCTGTTTGAAAAAAGACGGTAATTGAACAGCTGATTCGTTTGAAATTTTCTTAGTCAGGAATGCAGGAAATTTAAAAAATCTCAATATCTTCTATGGTTTCCAAAATAGTAGTACGAAAAGGTAAACTTTTCAGGAGAGCTGAAAAACTAAAAAGTTCCACTTGGAACACTTTTTTTTCATTTTTATTCTTCTAGGTGGTAGAGGCCGCCTCACTGATGTGGCGATAAATGACATCCAGAAATATTACGGATTAGCAAATAGAAGGAATGTTGGTAGCATGGCTGACATGAAAAAAGCAGTAGGGGCAGAATTTTTCCATCTCGGTTCAAATGATGATCAGCCGGCACACTCGTTGTGCAGTATTGATTGCAAATACTTTAAGGCACAGGCTGAAAGGAAATAGTATTTTCACAAAAATCATTTTCTTGTACAAAAATGTCTAGAATAATAAAATGAAAAAAAAAGTTTTTTTTTCATTTTTATTGGTAGCGACCCCCTTGTCAATTTCCACATGTTTCATCATCGTAACAATTTAACCTTGAAGCGGTCGCGCGGCGTCGAATCGACCGCCCTTAGCGAGTATTCCTTCATACAATCATACTTTCACATCGTTGGTACTTCCCATCCCTAGTAGCCTGTGATAGGTTCATTACGCACATAAATTAACTATTTCCATCCCTTCCCCCCACACCTCGTGCCGTACAGATAGTTTTTGTTTCAGTTGCGCTCAGGTGTCGAATCAGTTACGCGCGCCTAGTGTTCAAGGAGTCGAATAAATTACACGTGACTTTCTTCGCTAAAGTTTTTCGTTGTTTGTGTTGAGAGAGTTCGCATAGATGTACGTACTTTTATTATAAACAATCAGGCCTATTCTCAAAATTGCAATATTGAAATGAAGGTGATTGTTACACCAACCTTCAAAAATAGTGTTATATTGAATGAGAGAGAGGGAGAGAGAGTGAGGGAGTGAGGGAGATAAATGTACCATAGTCTGTCAAAATTATCTGTCTATTTTTGAGGGTTGGTGTAACAATCACCTTCATTTCAATATTGCAATTTTGAGAATAGGCCTGAATGACTCACATACATATTAGGGATGATGAAATGGCGCGAATACTTCTTGAAGAAGATAGAGAAAGTGAACCGACGCTCAGTGACAAAGGTTCAAAGGCTTCAGATCAGATGTGGAAGAAATTGAAGAAATTCAATCTGTAAATGAAGCTAGCAGCTCAGACGTATTATTATTTACCCCTATGAGTTAGAGCTGCATTTTTACGGGATGTGATAAGGTAGCAAAAGCCAAATAACGACAGGGTGGGTCAACCACAAAATATTCTTACAGAAGAGGCTGGCTGGGGTAACCGCTTTTGTACAAGCCTGGAATTAATTCATATGTGAAATTTAGGGACTCTGAAGAAGATACAAACTATTATGTAACTTATTATTTGACTTCACCGAAAGTTGATTTTATAATTTTGAGTTTATGATTAGTAATTGTTGAAAAAAAGGTTTTTTTTTAAAACTTTTATACACGACTTTTGCAACCAAAATGTTTCCTTATCCAAAAACGAAGTCTCATATTATAAAGAATAAATTATTATTACATTAATTTGTGTTTTATAATACCTAAAAATGAAAAAGGTCGAAACGACTACGTGGGACCGCTGCCCGCTTTAAGGTAGGTAGTAGATTTATTTTTTAAATAATAATTAATAATTTTAATTAATTAAATAATAATAATAATGTAAAAAAATAAGACACTTTGACATATGGTTTTAGTTAGTTTATTTGATATCTTGATGCAAAAAAAAGTATTTTCCAAGAACGTGTATTTATTAAATTTAACTCATAAAAGTGGGTAAAAACAAAGTTATAAATAATTTATATTATACAAATAAGTAAATAAAAGTCAAATTAATATATAGCAAGAGAGAATAAATTGAAATTTTAATAAAGTTTTATATTGGGTTAAAGCATAAGCGTTTTTGTTTTTCAAGACAAGTGTACTTTGAAATAAAATAAAATTCACGTAGGTAATATGTTAATATCATTTTAATGCTATAGAATTATTATGCTGAATACGTAAGAAATTTTTCAATTTGTTGAGAGTTTGTGTCAATTGTTGGCTAAAGAAAATTTAATGTAAAGTACAAAAAAAAAATTTACATTTCTAATATATTAACCTTTTCTTTGGGTTTAATCAAGGGCACTATGGCATTGATAATGTATTATTGACTTTATGTATTTTAAAAAATATATAAATTAAATTTAGTAACAATGCTTCTACTAGTTGATAAAATTTTCACAAAAAATTAAGAATTACGATATTTTCAGATACACAATCACTGTTCGTAATTGAATTAATTAGTTAATTAATTTAGTTAATTAATTTAGTTAATTTATAATAAAAACAGACACCGAATTATTTTTACTTTTGTTAATAAAATGAATATAATTAATAACCAGATAAAAAAATCTGAAGCCATGCATGGCATGGAAAAAAGATTGATCATATATCCCTTATTATACATTGTGAGTCGATAGGTTATGGGTGCCAGCAAAATTCTTCTCGCCAGTCCAGTACTTCTGCACACCGATCGATTTTCTCGATACGACATGGTCCTGCTAACGAAATTTCGATTTCCCTCTTCTCCAACATCCTTCTGGGTCGCTAGACAAAACCTTCATTGCTGAATCCTGGTTTTCAATACGTAATCTAACGAGCGTGGTCTACATCCTTGGATGATTTGATTACGCTGATGTGCCGTGTTATAAAGTCATGTTTGCTACCTTTGATCTTACCAAATATCTTTCTTACGATTTATTTGAAGAGATGAATAAATAAAATAAATAAGATAAATTACAATCACATATATCGATAAAAATAGAGCTATCACCGTGAATATTAACTGTCTGTTGCCATTAGATTACGTTATATGTATATTACTAGTAGAAAAGCAATCGGCGAAATATTTTTGATTAGTCTAACGTTAACATTCAAAGTATTTATTAAAGTTTACGATGGTTATTTAAATAGCCTTATTATTTACAACGGTAAATCAATTTTTAATAATTGTAAATCTACCGCACAGTAATAACATTAAAGAATAAGTATGTATACTTCGTATTATTTTTGTATATTTCCTTTGTTATTTTTTATCCCTTCTATCTAGCTTCCTCACTAATAAGCCGAACCGCCCGTGGGCAGTTTATAAAAAGGAACGTATATATATATATTTACACAGTAAGTGTATTAGTTAACGCTGCAGTCGTTAAAACACCATGTGTTTGTTCCGACACCAGAGCCGCACTGGTCGACTTCACATTACAGAAAAACTGAGCAAATTGCACTCGCTCATTTTATAAAATGACCTACACCATCGCCATCTCTAGAACATGTATGTAGGTCCTTCTGGATCCTACGGAGTCTCTTTAATTTATGAAATTCAGGTGGGCTTACGGTGACGGTTCTTCCATCCGAACCAGATGCCCAGCTATAAGTTTGACACTCATCGCACGAAGCTCCAGACTGTTTTCCCTTCTCGCTAGATGTCTACCGTGTATGTGTACTTCTGATGATTAATGTCTCGCTGTCTAAAGTGCGGTAACTTTTCGCCATAACCATAGACCTGAAATAATTCAACACGTTGACAACTTCAAAGCCTGGAAGCATATTTGTCTGAGAAAGCTAGCTAAAATTGCCGATTAATGGTCATTATTGCCTGTGCCCACGGTTGAGATTTCGCTCTGAGATTAGACTCGAGTGCGCGTAAATAACAGTACAGAGTCTAGCATGAAACGATCTTTGAATCATTACCGCATGATGTTCACGGATTAGAATAACGCATCTAGAATATACATATCCTTAACTCTCGGATATCTTCGTGGACCATTAGTTTTCATTATATTTCTATTATATTCCATACCTAAACTCTGAAACTCCTCGTACGCAATTTACCCATTTTGTAACTACGACAAAAAGTTATTCAATCAAATCATATAACTTTGAAGTCATTATGAATAGACATTTCGATGAATCCAGACCGCATTATTTATTAGATTAATAATGACAAAAATAAATTTTTTGGTCACAAAAATAAAATGTTAGTACGCCATTATCGTGCTGCGGCCCTTGTGGAATTTTTTAACCTTTTCAGAGCGAAGAGGGTCGATATCTGACATTATTATTATGATCGTAAAATTTTAGTATCGAATAATTTACGCATACGATCAAAGAAAAATTTCGCTTTCTATATACACAGCTATATAAATTCTGGAAATGCGTATTTTTTTACGACAGTAATAACATATTTAGGAAAAGACGAAAAGATTTTTTTTGTAACGGTGTGTTTTGTTTGTGCAAAGAGTACCTACCTACTCGTGAATCTTACTCCCTCTTTGTAGACGTGAAGTTATATTACACTTCCCATAAATCTTACTCCCTCTTTGTAAACGGGAAGTTATAGTACATCGTACCGGGCATCCGACATTTTTTACTAACGATTTTAGTTTTTTTTTTACTTTATTGAGAAAGAGATTAACCGATTACCGGTCAAAGTAAAACCATAAAATAAAACGTATTAAAAGAAACCATTTGGCTTTAACTTAATGTCAAAACTGGAATGACTGTTTTGTTTGTGTAACTTGTTGTTGAAGTCAAAGCAAGACATTAAGTGCCACAAATAATGTATCATCAAAAACAAGCACGCATTGACAGATGGCCGTGTTACATGGCTACGTTAACCTTTACCATACCATGATATAAAATACCCGAACGCAGCCATGCTGTCAACTCGTGTTACCGTAAATAACAGTTAGAAAAAATATTTTTATTAGCTTAATGGCTTTAATGGCACGAATTTACTCTAAATATTGAGCATTCAATTTTGAAAAAATCATTAATAACATAATTTAGAGCATTCATTAAATCCTATACAATGTGTCCTTCCTTCTTATCTCTCTTCATATAATTAGTAAGAAAGATGTAATTATATTTGTATGTTTGTTGTTCTTTTCACTGTAAAAATAGTGTGTGATTTCTGTTTTTCATATCACAAATTGTATTTTTACCAACGTATTAATTTTATAACGGATTGAATGGAAAAAATAATTGTTTTTGTACGATTCCCTTTCCATAATTGGTTTTTCCCTAGTCATTCCTGAGCGCTAATATTTTATTTAGAATTATCTAAAATATGAATTTTATGTTGCATGTATTTACCGAAATATTACAGATTTAATTATGACGGTAGACCTGTGTTACTAAATAACAATAATAAACATAATTTATTTTGTTGACTCTAAATAGATAAATATTATACAAATTAATAATTTTTGAATGATTTCCGTCACTATTGACAGATTATTTCTAGAACATTAAAAAAATGCTTCTCAATATTAATATAATAAAAGACCATAGTGTGTGTATATCAAGCGATTCTGTATCTGGGTAAAATAAAAGGGTATTTTGCGATATACTCGTATATATATAAATAAATATTTTTCTAACACACCTGTTTTTTTGATTTTCTCTACGAGCTTTAGCGCTTTTTTGTTTTTATAAATTGTGGTGATTGATAAAATCTTCTGTTATACCTATTTTTAATGCTTTTCTCTTTGAGTTTAAGAGTTTATTCTGTTCTTAAAAAAATCTGGTAAATTCGCCGAATCTATTTATACCTAGGCATACCATTTTAAATTCGTTCTATAAATTAATGAAAAATACATTTTTTTTTACAAAAAATGCCCTGTCGGTATAGTAATTTCGATCTGGTCCTGTTCTTTGTAGCATATAGCTTACAGCTACTGGTAAAAGTCGACGTTTGCCTTTCTCATTATTTGATCAATGTGTTTTTGTCTCTCGGTTTTTCTGTCTGCTGAATGTCTTCAATTCTCCCTTCGTTAATTAATTATTCATCTGAGAATATAATATAAGGATGATATTGCAGATTAATATAACGCCTTTCACGAGTTTCTCCCTGAGGGCGCTCCACAGAATGAACGTCACGAAGCCGGGAGCGCTGAGGGCCCCCTAACCCCTAAACTCCAGCTCGTTCTTCATAATTCCGGTGCTAGCTGGCAACGTGTTCTCGTACTCCATGTAGTTAGTTCCTTCTCGCGAGCAATATTTGTTGTTTCGCGACGTCTACAGACCTGGGGCGGCTGACGCTACGCCACCGCCAAGGCACAACAAATATTAACCTTAAATTCTAATTTAATGTATTAATTGTAAATATATACATTAAATTAGCATTTAATACATAACACACCTATATTCTGAATAATTACAACTTCACAATAAGAATGTGTTTTCTTTAAAAATATTAATCTATTTTATACAGCGTTCAATTTTATATCTTTACATACATATGTTAACAATTTCATTATAAATACGACAATATACACATCCTTAGATGCGCTTTTGTGCAGAGTGGTTATGTCGTCTAACAAGAGATCAGATTCCCTTTGATGTTCTTTAAAAGTAGATTTTTTTAAAGTTTTTTACAGTTTATATATGAATTACTTGATTCTATTACAAACTAAAGTTACATATTTTGTATATATCGCTGTGCCTCTCCAAAAAATAGACTAGCTTTTGTGCTTGGACTATTATAATATTTAAAAGAATAAAAGTTTTATAATTCCAATCTATAAAATGATTTATTATATGTATTTTATGTTATTCGTTTAATTTCTTTTTTAGTCGTTTTATATTCTTTATCTTATTAATTTGTGTAGAGAGGCTATTGAAATTTTTTATGCATAAATATATTAAATTTTGTTGGTACTGTTTGGTGTTACATTTTGGGATTTTAAAGTTATTTTGAAATCTTAAGGATGTATTTGTTTTAAGTTCATTTAATATGTATTGTAAAAAACCCGATCCTTAATGCTTTTACTTCCCGGAACCACTCGGGGGTACCCGAGAAGTAAACTTTTTTGGTGTTTTTGGTGCCTGCTGACGTGACAGAAATTTTTTGAATCAATTTAAAAATTTTCGCTCGGGGAAAAAACACATCGCGGGTTTCGAACGATAAATAAAAAATTAAATAAATAGATAAATTACATAATTTTTTTTCTGTAATTAAGGGGGGGGGGGGCGATCGCCCGCCCCCGGCCCGCCTACCTACCCCTACCGCCTACCCCCGGGTTCCGTCCTTGATTGTGTTGTCTGTGTTATCTTTACGAGGTGAAGTGGTCAACAGTTTTATTAATTTATGACTAATGAGGGTCAAGCCGTGTCAGAATAAGCTAAGCAGTTTTACATATTATGCAGGATTTGATATTTTTCTGGATGTCTGCCAAGAATATGGCCAAAATATTGCATTTTTAAAAATTATTATTTTAAGAATTTCTTTTTTATTTGGCGTACTAATCATCAGATTGCCATTAGTCATCAATCCCACTTATTTTTATACGTCGTATTTAGATCCACACCTCAAATGCTTCAAGTCGCTTTAGCATTATTTCAGTGAGTCTATATATTAATTGAAGTTATAAAATGATCACTCCGTGTGAAATCACCTAATTTTAAAATAAATGGTTGCTTAACCATTTAAGATATATGTTTTTTTTATCACAGATAACTCCACGAGTATGAAGCTCAAAACAATTTTTATTTTATTTTAGATCTAGCCTCAATTTTCTTCGCAGTGACGGGCAAAAACCGCGTTTTGCAGAGGTTTTGAAAATAAAATATAGATCTTCTTCCATAAAAGTTAAAAGATTCTGATTTTCACTAACATAAAGAAGACATAATAAGGTTATAGAAAATGTATATGAAAATAAATAAACCATGAGTTAAATGACCTTTAATCAGTTTTGATGACCTCTTAAGGTAACTGGGGGTTGGAACCATAAGATATATTTTTTTGTTGATATAACTAAGGATAGTAGAGTTCCCAGCTATGAGGAATCCTTCCTGATTTTTTTTGGCACAAAAGTTTCAAAACTTTCAATTTTTGCTGATTTAAAGGTCAAATATCTGAAATGGAGACCAGATAAACATTAAAGTTTTTGGCCGATAGGATACGTGGAAGTTTCATTTTACGGTTCAATCTGGTTTAGAAGTTACATTTACCATACATCCATATATACACACTTACATATGTGGGTGTAGGTGATTTCACATGGAATGACCTAAATGTATTAATTATTAAGAAATATTATTCCTAGTAATAATAATTATAATAGCAGGGTGTGTTTCCAGTCAAGTTCACTCGACTCAAAGACCTTTTCATTTACGGTTATATTATACTACAATATATTCAAGGGATGCTTTTGTATCAATTACATAAACAATGATTGAAATTTATGCTACAGACAATGCCCGAGGTGTTGATGTCTCTCACATAACCACTTGGTCGGTAGTTCGTGCTCGTGAACTTTACAATACGGGGGGGGACTCCCAGCACGACGAAAAAATATCTATCTTCAAATTTATATTTTAGCAGCGTAGAACGATTGATGTTCTGTTGGGAGTTTTTCTCGAAAACTTTCAAGTAATTAAGTCTATTGAGAAAAGATGCTGCTTACAAAACAAATCAGCGAGAAATGATTGATCTGCTCCTCGTTGGGAGGTCACGTTTTTCGTAACAGTTTTAATTTAATTAATGAAATTCTTATTCGCATAAAGAGTTCTGAAACAATTGGGATTTGGTTATGTATTGTGAATATTTTTTGTTTTATATTTTTGTGTTATCATCAGCTATTTACATTTCACTGCTGGATAAAGTTTCCAGATGTGTCTTTCATTCGGTTCTTCGCCATCTTTGCCATGTCACTCTCATATTTTCCAGCTGCATTACTTTCATTGATCTTTGAATGGACATATTTTGTTTTATGGATGCAAATTGAGAATATTACATGCCCATTGCTTATCACTGTATCTTGAAATATAATAATAATTAATTGCCTTACCATGTGCAGCATCGGCTATGCTACCGTTATACTTATTTGCATATCACTGATCGAATACACTTATGCATTAAAAAAACAATAAAATAAAATATGTTTGTGCGCCGCATAAATATTTAAAATCAAATAATATTGAAGAAATATATGTAATGCGATGAGGGAAAACAGTAATATTTATCTCCATATTATAAATGTAACACAGCATATTTCTTATTGAAGATTAGGAGCAAAAAACGAAGAAAGGCGGTTTTTTACTCTTTAAATTTGAGAAAATTTTCGTATTCAAATATATACATATCATGTTTTTATAATTTTTGTCTGTAATCTGATGTATTCGATCCGCTATTTGGCACGATACCAAAATGGGTAATTCTTTCAAAATCCCACCACTCTCACAACATCACTTATTTTGGATGTAATTCGCTTTGGATTTGCGTTTCTGACGGATTACCCGTGTCTATTTTTTCATTTAAACATCATTTGTTCTCGAACTTAACAATTGATATTTGAAGAGTCTTTAGGAAAAAAACTACAAAATACACACCACTAATTGATGATATGCTAGTGGCAAAATAATCACTTAGTGGTCAAGTGGTCGGGGGTTCGAGTGCTTAGCTTGGTTTGAAAATAGATGTGACACGTATTTCATGTGCGGATCCCTAATCTCTATTTAAAAAAGCAAATATTTTATTTGTTGATGTCGAATGGCATTACGGACGTTTTAGGTTATATACATTATTATTAAATATACAAGATTAAACGTAGACAAAATTAAATAAAGTACAATTAAAATAATATTGAAATAAAAGTTAAAATTGCAATATAAAACGTTTATACATTAATTTTAATAAAATCTCCATTTTTTATTTTCATATTTTGGATCATAGTTCTTTGATAATTAAAACAAATTTAAATCAACCACATAGAAAGATACACAGAAAAAAAAAATCAATCGTAAATATATAGACATTACCGAAACTCGAACCCGGAACATTCTATTGACTGTAGATGTTTTTATCAATTAAACCACAATTATTCATATACAATTCACCAAATTCCATCTGGCTGATACATCTTTGTATTTTTTCTCGTTGAATGTGACTATCTTTTTAATTCAAATGTTTCCCGCAAAAACTTTGAGTAGAACTTGATAGGTGGCGCCAGGTCTTTTTTATTAACAGAAAACATTAATCTAATTAATTGTTTTAATTTTAACAAAATCACAATTTGTCGCATTTTTCAAAATAGATTCGGGAAAAATAAAACAAATTTAGATAAATCACTATATTTTTTCTATGATTTATCTACATTTGTTTATATATTAATTATATATCAACGTTCAGTTGATGAAAAGGGAAATGCATTATATGTTTCAGCACCTATCGAAAATCAAACCCGAAGATGAATTCTGTGTGTTTATAACATCACAGGAAAAACAGTGTTTTTGATTGTGGCAAATCTCAATTAAGAGCTATTTTTGAATACCTCGAATCAAAGCTGTGATCGGTGGAGCTAACATTATCATCTTCCAGCTCGGTCTGTAAGTAATTAAGCAATTTTTATTTTTTAACGTTTGGTCGGAAGTAAGAACTACCGACCCGACGCCGCGCTGAAACGTGATATTTCACACGATAAGACACGAATTTAAATATTTTTATTCCTACCGAAACACTGCGTTTATTATTACAGTAGAATTCAATTTACAATGCAAATATATAATTTTTCTTCTTCATGACTAGTATTCAAATGTTCAATTTTTTCAAATTGTAATAAAGTGTCCTCCTTCCATCTTAAAATGCCCTTTTTTGGTTTTTACTTCACCTACTCAACACAAATCACCCGCTACAGTTCTTGAACAAAAGAGACGTTGTCATGGATGATGTAAACCTGTACGGCCAATTTTGCAGCCTAATTTTGTTCCTCCAATCCAATAAATAAATAGTATCAGCATTATGCTACGAGATTAGCAGATCGTTTGTTTTATCGGAGGTCCCCCAAATCTTTTAAATTGAATATATTAACGCTTTTAGCAAGGTTGAGAAAATCATATACCTAGATGTATTGTAACCTCACCGAGAATTGAAGCCGGAATCCACAATATGAAAAGACAGCGTCTTGACCACTGTTCTAACATTAGAAATAGAGCATTTGAAATGGCGTTGGAAATTTTGGAACATTAAAATGTTGTATAAATGTGAGGTTTGTGGATGGAATGTCGAATATAAGGATGTTATTATAAGTATTTAGTATCTTTGTACATACCAACGAAGCAGAAATGTATTCTTTGCAGGGAGGAATGGCATAATACATACACGCGTCAGAGATACGTACTGTATTTTAAAAATAAGCATATGTTTTAAATTTTATTTTATTTTGAAATGTTCTACGTTTCAATTGAGTTCATAGTAGATTGTCCTATATTTTAATTTTTGCATCTGATAACCTTATTCAAAACTGAGAATAGTGATATTCGTCTTCATTCCCATCCCTGACACCGTACAATAATGGCTCGCAGATTGGCATCTTTAATTCAGTTACTCGAGAACCTTATACGAAGTTACATATGTGAAAATAAAACACTTGTTTGATTCTACTCGTTTAATTTATTTGAGACGCATTTCGCCTTGCAAGTGCATTATCAATCTAAAAATTTAACTCGACTTGTATTTATAACTATAATGGGGGACAGCTATACAATTTTATTTACATGGGGTGAAAAGAGAGTATTCATTGGAATTCTGAGGATTTCCATACGTTTTGAATGCTTCTAATTATTGAATTTTTTAATGTCATAAAAAGTATAATTTTACATTTAATAGCGTTGATTTTCATTTTATACTCTGTGATTTTAACCATGCTGTATTACATAATATTTGCCACATATTATTTTAAATAAATAATTAATGTTAATAAGTAGCATATTGTGGAGGAGCAATAAATATTTATATTTATTTAGTGGCCGGCGGACCGCCTCACCATTAAGCGAAATAATTAATATTAAAGTATATCAAAATAAGCTTCAAATTACCATTAGCATGATACTGTTGGACCGAAGCCACTGCATTTTATGAATTTAATTTCATTGTTGAAAGCATAATTTATTTATCAAGCGAAAGGAAGTTGTTTACCTTAACTAAATCAACTCAAGTAAATAAAAATCTAAAAAAAAGCTAATATCCGTTAAATAATACCTATTATAAGTATTTATAATAAAAATACATAATGTACCACCGTACGTCACATTTCAAAACTAAAGATCTGTGGAGCCCTGCTCGCGCCTTACGTAACTATGCACCTGACAGCCATTCAAGTCCGTCCAGTACCTCCAGAAATGCAGACAACGCCAAATACCTCTCTTCAAACTACTGCAAGGCCATATTGATTGTCCCAGCCGACTAGAATTAATACCTCTCCACGTACCATCTAGATCGAACCGGCAATCCGTACATTCCCAGAAGTAGAACATCTTGCATACAAAATTCATTCATTCACCTGTCATGCAAATACCATAATGAGAAATTGACTTGTTCAACATTAGCCTCACTACGCTCAGAGGGTTCTTCTTATGAACCACCACAATCTCAATTTTGACTATTAATTCTACCTATAAAAACACATCCCTTTACCGCAACAATAGTTGCAACCTCCCCACCCTTCTCTCTCTTTTTTCTTTTCATTAATTTTCTGCATCTAAACATACTAAATATTTTTGTGGATTTTCATTATTAGTATCACATGTTAAATAGTTATTATGTTTGTTATAATATGTTTACACTGTCAAAATCCCTTAATAAAATGAAATAAAAATTAAACGCGTAGCAACTAGTCCGAGAAAACACTTTTCGAACGCATTGTTTAGCACCGTCTTCAGTGAACTTCGCTAGTAATGAGCTCCGACGTATAAATTAGCCAATAGTGTAAATTTACTTGTACATCATGTGTCAAAAAGCGCAATCTTTTGTAAGTACTGTTTCATTATAATCAACCTGCTCTGGCCGTTATACCAACACCCGGTAACATTAGCATATACTGTGACATTTCATATACATGCGCGAGAGTTCGAGGAGAAACTGGGATCTCACCTTAAACTATCTAAATTCGAACTCTTAATCCGGATCGATACGATCTAAACGAACAAATTGCGCGATCTCCGAGTCACACGTCCCGCGGAATGGAATACAACAATTCCGGTCGTAAATCGGAATCACCGATGAGTGGAGGAGGAAAGTAGGGAAACTTTGGTACAGGATGAGGTCGGTGAAGGGATAAGGATAAATAAGTTCTAGTCGAAGGGCCAGTGATCTCGGGAACCGAGATTTGGAAGGATTTTTCGTCTTTCCTTGTATATGACGGCACCGTAATCCCCGCAGTCATCGCCGAGATCACACAATGGCACGTGAATGAACCGATCTCCGATCCTAATTGAATACAGCGATGTCACAAGTTCACCCACGGTACACAAACAACAAAAAATATGTGATCAAAACACAATATCATAAAATACAGTGTTGGTGCACCGAAGCTAAAAGTACACACCGCGAATGCTAGCGCGATGTTGAGATCGAACAAATATCGGCTAAGTTGACGTCTGCTGACGTCAAGGTCATTCACACTGAAAAGACAAGCATTAGAAAATATATGGATAAGAATTTGGATGCGGAAATGTATCAATAACATGAGTCGCGACCGATTCGAAAAGATGCGCCAAAAGGGTGTTTACGAATTCGGAACAATAACCTTAAATATCAGTCGCTCTATTAGAGTGACTCACACAATCAATGCAATCACTATTGGTGACCCATTTGAGTGTATATTAAAGAATAAAATCAGCTTCTATAGACCGACACGTGTCAAGTGGCTTCAACGTTCTATAGCACCGGAGTTTTGTGGAACTGCGTATCAAAATCTGGAATCGAAAATTGTAATTTATTTATCAAATACATCATTGGATCGTTTTCTTGAGAACGATATTGAGATTACAGACATACTAACGAACGATCTTATCTTCTTCATCTTTAGTCACAATAGAGCGCTATCTATCCTTTGACATCTGCCTTTGTGGTCTCGATCTTCCCCTTAGTCTCGATCCTGTCGGATTGTGTATAAGAGCTTTGTGCGTGCTGCGTGAAGCATCCACTCTTGCTATACGTCGCGCCTACTGCTGACTCCTTACTTGTTATCCTAGAATATCTGGGGTGGTAATCCTTCTCGAAGTTTCAGCTTCTTCAACCACTTCTAATTTCCCAAGTTTTCATATATCGGGCCATAAATCTTGAGTAAGTCTTTATTTACGAAGACCTGCAACCGGTTTTATAGCGCTACAGTTAGATACTAAACTTCATACCCGTATAGATATATCGTTTATATCTACTAGGAACTAGTCAACCGAGGCAAGACTAGAGGTACACAATGGAGTCTTGGTACTGACACTAATGTATGTAAGTGAGGCTTGGAGCTGGCAGATGAGGTACGAAATAAGACTACATGCAGTGGAAATGAGATCTCTTAAGCGTGAATAATGAAGAAATAAGGAGAAAATGTAAAGCTGTTCTTAGCATGGTGAGTAATATTAAAAAATGATCACTTAAGAGGTTTAGTTATATGTTACAAATAAATGAGGAAAGAATGGTAAGACAGATATATAACGCAAGGGTTGATGGCACCAGAAACAGAGGACGTCCGCGAAAGACTTGGCACGACCAGGTAAACCAGATACTGGAAAATGGTCCTGTTAATAATCGACGAGCTTGTATGAGAAGACGTATGAATATGAATAAGGCGAGAATTGTGCGTCAGGATAGGAGACAAACATGTTTGTATCAGTGTTGTATACAGTTGAAAAATTTGGTGACAATAACCTCGAAGGAAGCCATTTCCTTAAAACAATGTTTCCTGTTTGTATCCTGCTATATATTTATTGTTAGATATCATTATTCTTTGTCACACTTGGTCCTAGATATTTAAACAGTTTAACTGATTCAAAAGCGTGTTCTCATAAGTTGAATGTCGAGATAATGCTGATGGCGTCCATCCTCATTGGCATTGCTAACGATATTATCATAGTATTTATTATATACAAGATAAGATATCAAACGTTAACCGGAATAGTTAAAACCGCGGGAACGATGAAAAATGTAAAATAAAACTTTTGATGCCGAGTTTAACAGTTACGATATGTATATAATGCATATTTTCTAACATTTACAATCCCCTCGGTGTATGGCATTATATTTTATGCGAGATCATATCTATGTCGGCTTCCATTCTCCAACACAGCGGCAGTCGGCGTTTAAAATATATGGCAGTGCAGCGCACGGGCATAATCCGTCTACTCGTATATTTTATATACGTATATTAGCATGTTCATTTTCCCATACAACTTTAGATAAACATTGAGGCGCTTCCCACGTGAGTACTAGAAACGAAGGCGGTTCGTGAGTGGGCGCCGATTCATAAGTAAAAGTATGTTATATTCAGTGGCGTAACTATGCCAATGCAGTGCATTAGGGCCCCGTTCGCGCTCTACAATCCATTTTTGGTAGTGCCCTTGAATTATACAATCGTTTTCATTCGTATTACAAATGCACGTAAAATATTATCGTTGTATTACCTGTTCCAAGAGCAACAGCGACATATCGTTTCCATATGTTTTTAGCTCTGAAACTGTACAACACACTTAGCGCTGACTGGAAATCGTTCACTCACAAAAAATTACGCAAATATAGACTCAATACATGATTCGATTGGGTAGAGATCAGGTTCAGGTCTACGAATTCTTGACTCTTGAGCCCTGCACCCACACGTTCAAAGAGTTATTGATGATGATGATCTAAAGTTTTGATTTCCAGGAACATATGGTTAGAATTGTTATCACTGCGTGCGTGCGTGTGTGTGTGTTTGTGAATTGCCGACGTGTCGGCGTAATTTCAGATCTTTTCAGAAACACTGTCTCTGGATATTAACCTCTAGAGATCCTACTATCATCCTCCTCATACAGCTGAAGTACGAGTACCACGGCGACCACACAGGAACCACCTCGATGCAACTCAGTGCGGACTAAACTATTTACGCCAGGTTATATTTCGGAAAAAAGCTCATGAACGGTAAACATACATCGGGTTAGCCTTGTGCACCCTCCGCAGAACGATGATGTTCAATAACCCTTTCATTTTGGCTATCACTACTAAACCAATATAACCGTAGCTAGTCCATCCATACTTCAGCCATCCTCCAAAAGCACCTTTTCCTTCCAATCAAATCATCTTAGGAAAGTTACAATACATATAGGCGGTGAAAGGTGGTAGAATGAAACACCTGGTTTCAGCTTGATAACCGAAAGGATAATTGTATAAATAATGAATGAATAAATATAGAGCCTTCACTTGTGAGAAGTAAAATGTTCTACAATGGTAGTGAGTTGTTAGTACAATATCCATAATAAAGGTCAGTATGATTTCCATACGCATGCAATCGTGCGTTTTCAAAGTAAAAAAAACACGCAGAGGTTCTCGGATAAATTCTATCATTTCTACCTACTAGCCGTTACTTTGGATCAAAAATGTAATTTATATAATGTACCCTACAATACCTACGTAGAAAAGCTGTAAGTTTCACGGTGCCGGCAGCGTGAACCAGAGACGTATAATGGGATTTTACTAGACTTTTGCGGATAAGTAAACACAAATAATTACGTACATAGGCACATGATTATTGATTTAAATTAGAACACGACCCCCGCGAATCCGGCAACCCCCTCAACTTCACTTTTTAATCGACCGCTGTATAAATCTCGAAAGGAAATCTGATCTCGTACCCCGAACAACGCTACGTATAGGTCCCCTTTCACGATTCAAAATCAAATTAACAACGACTCCCTTGTAGCTCTCCTCGCCCTCCTTAAACCGACTGCCTAGCGAAGCGTTCCCAACCCCGACCCGCTGCACCCCACCCCTACCGACCCGCTCTAGAAATTTAGCGAAATTCATATTTTTTATAAGTTGGTTATGTGGTTGGTTATATGACATTGTTTGTATTAAGACTTGCAAAACAAAGAAGTGTAAACTTCCCCCTTGTATTCATTCCGTGTCTACAGTATTCTGAACCTTCAGATAACCTCTATTATTCTGTACCCTTCCAGTTAATCTGTGATATTCGTTACTCTTTCAAGCAGCCTGTAATGTACTACACCCTTTCGAGTAGCTTGTAATGTACTACACCCTAATGCACTTCTCATAATCAAAAAACCTGTGTATAACTATAATTTCTGCTAAATATACACATATTATATTTTTATTTGTTTAATTATTTACATATTATATATGTAGGTCCACGTGCAAATAATTTATATTTAATTCATGTTAATGTTTTAACTAGAATAATTTAGCTGAAGAATTTAGAAGTGACAAAGCTGTGCATTCAATTCTGCCCCAAACATATATCAATCAAACGCAATACTTATGTGTTTCACGCCGCTCGGTGTACTGAATATACGTTTTCGCTTGAATAGACGTGTTGAAAAACAGCGCAAATGTGTATTTGAAGCGGATTTGTATTTGACCTATGTGTTCTAATACATTTTAAACGTAGTATTATTTTATATTATAAATAACCCTTCACTTAAAACCTTGAAGATATTTTTTTCTTCTGCGTATCTTTCTAGTTGATTCATTTAATTTGTATCATAATATTAATATTTTTAAAGAAAAAAAATTAACTTACAAATGTATAATTTTTAGAAACACGCTTCCAAAAGTGAACACTTTCGTAACATCCCATCGTATTTTTATGTCATCGTTATTAGCAGCATAACCTAAATCCATGCCTTTTGCACGCCACTGCCTGTAATGTACAACACCCTTCCACGTAGCCTGTAATTTCCTGGACTATTGTAAATCTAGCACTCTTCTTGCCAATCTGTGAAATTCCGCACCCTTCCCGGCATCTTTTGATATTTTGCCCTTCCCGGCTGCCTGTGATGTTCTGCATATATCCAGATGGAAATTATTCAAACTTTAATGAACTTTCCGAGAATCTGTTGTCGGAATTCTTTTCGAAAACTTCGTTATAAGCTCACCGGGTGTTTCATAAATATTCATGAGTGCTGGGGAATAATCAACGGTGGGGAAGATTTTTTTATTTTTTATATAAATGGTAATTTAATATTACTATCAACACAAAAATGAAACGAGGCAGTTTATGCTTTCGCGTTGATATTAATAAAGTAAAGAAGCGGATATTTTATTAATTGAATACATACGTTGAATGTCTCTTATACATAAAATAAAAATTCACCACATTTATCAGACTAAAAGTGAAAGTGTAATTCGAGAGTGATATTATTATAGGACGGGACATACATCACACATTGCACCTAAACTATACAACCAACTGCTAAAAAAATAATTAAAAGCAAATGTAAACTTATATTAAAAAAAAATACTAAAGTGGAAGAAGTATTGCAGATCTTTATTGTTCTTTAGTAAAAGTATAATTAATTTCTCTTTCTTTTAATTTACAAAACAATGTTAATTATATCTTGAATTGAATATATATCATATTGTGGTATTACAAATTTTGATATTAATGTATTGTCGCCATAGTTCAAAATCATAAAACAAGTATATAGCTTATAAAAATTGTACTTTATACATAGAAATGTATCATTAATTAACTAAAAAAATATCCGTAGGCATATTTGTAATATCTCAGTATCATTTGTAATATCATATTTGTAATATCTCAGTATCATTTGGTGTCATGCGTATGGAATTTTGAAAGGAGATTGATACAATAGATTGGAATACAGTATCAGTTTCTTAAGAAATATACGAATTAAGCAGATATATGACCTTTTTGTTCTAAAGGTACATTTATCTATTTCAGGAAATAGATAATTGGAATTGGAAAATAGTAATATTTCTGAAACAAATATTATGTAGCGATTTATGCCTTAATGATTATATACTCATGAATTTAAGCTTATTTTTTTTATAAATGTGCTGTTCATGAAGTTTGTTTTTTCAAATATAAAAATATTTTTGTAAACGATTCATGGTACATTCCAAACAAAAAACTGTTGCTATTCAAATACGGTGATTAATTATCAATAAAAGTTATACACACCGTCATCATGGAAATATTAATGTATTGTATAATATCTAAGAGTAAAATATTTTAATTTTTTTTTTAAATCATCGCCATCATCGTTAGCCATGTACATGAATCTGTCACTCTTTTAGATCCTATGCCAATCATAACTATGTTACTTCCACAGCTCTAATCTCATTGCGTTCAGTGCATTTTCGTTCGTCTTTTGCCAGCTCCAAGCGCTACATTTCCATACACGATTAGAAGAGAATAACCGTATAATAAATGTCGTTAAAAATTTAACTTCAAAATCAATTAGTTAAAATATAATTAAAATTATTTATGTCTGTTATTAAAACTTCGGCACACTTACCAATTTATAAAGTTTCTAAGGTCTTATTTAACCAACTAACAAAATTACAAATAACCTCACGGCCAAAAAATTACGAAGAATTGGTCATCATTATTCTAGATACTTCTAAAATATAATACTTACACCGTACAATAATATTATAATTAATTAAAATACGGTACGGGCTCCCATTCAAAATAAGTCAGGTATCTGTAGTATATATATATTTAATATTCTAATTTAAATATTAAATTTTTATGGCTTTTGAAATAAATCATCAAAGTTGTATATTAAAATTATAATAAGTATAATTTATATTCAGACTGTATTCACTCTCCGAAGATAGGTGGGTCAATTAAGGGAGGCAACCCTTTTGCCGGAAAAGGGTTTCGCAACATGAATCAATGGACGTGAGGGTAGAAAATTGTAGTACTGAAGTAAGGAGGTACCTAAATCAATAAGCAATATAAAAATAAAATAAATAATGGCTTCTATATTAAATATATATTATTTAACTTTTGACTTACCAGGCGAGATGTGCTGCGGCTTCGAATTAATCAAAAAATTTTATATGATATTTACTTACGTGATCAAGTATTATTTGTGTATATTGCTGGTGTATTTTATACAATTGATGAATATAGAAGTGAACAAAATAAGCTTTAAAATGTGACTCTTGATTTAATGAAAACTTATTTAAATTAACATTATTACATTTAGAAGTAAGTTATTATTTTAAAGATATTAATTCAATTATGACTGTTGACATAATTATGTTACTGGTATCATTGTTGACAGACAAGACTGGAGTACTACAAATAAACATGCAAATAACGTCATGAACACACTCAAATCCCGGTTCGATAGTAATTTACATTCTTTAAACAATCAAAAATTTAATCAAAATTCTTAAAACACCGCCCCATATAAAAATCACTATCCATAACGACAACTGCAACAAAATTACCTGTAACGACTCATGTACAAACTTAAGCCCAAAAAAATAAATCAAATATCTCGGTGTAATTATTGATCAACATTTAAAATGGCACAGTCACATTAGCGAATTAGTGAAAAGAATAAGAAAATGTATTTATATATTCATAAGATTAAGAAACATTTTAAGTATAAATAATTTAAAAAAGGTATATTTTGCTATTGTTCACTCACTACTCCAGTATGGAATAATTGGGTGGGAAAGGAGCATACAATAATAAAATAAACTCGGTAAAAATAATACAGAGAACAATCATCAAAGTAATAATAAAAAATAGATCAACTTTTTCAACACAAACACTTTTTGTAAGATTCTCAGTTCTCGAAATAGAAAACATTTACAAAAAATTTCAATTAATCAATTACTTAAAGAAAATAACCCTGTAAAATTTGAAACAAGCACATCATCAAGGTTTAATAATAACTTTAAAATCCCTAAATGTAACACCAAACACTATCAGCAAAATTTTATATAGTTAGGGAAAAAAAATTTCAATAGCCCCCTACAAAAATTAGAGATATAAAAGAGCTTAGAAAGAAATTAAATAAACACTTCAGAAGCACATAATTAGAAAATAAATAATATTATAGAACACTTCAGAAGCACGCAAATAGACAGTAAATAATTATAGACTACAAATGTATAACTCTCTATATAAAATTATTACAGTGTAACTCCCTCTCTAAGCACAAGAGCTAGTCTCTTTTTTGGAGAAGTAAGCGAATAAAAAACATGTAATTTTAATAATGTAAAATACTTAATTCATATTATAAAAATGTCAAATAAATAAAATAAAAATTTAAATAATCCAAGTTGCTTTATAAAATGAAAATAAAATATATATTTACACTTATTATTTTAGTTAAAAAAATATTTTCAATTCTCACTTAATAATTAATTTCTCACTTTAAAATGTCCACCCCGTAGACCTTACGTACGATACTTTACCTATACATACACACCAAACACATGGTCAACAAGTAACTCACACTAAATATAATAATGTGGTGCATGATTCTTAAATTCATTCATAAACTATCGGCAATAAATGTTCCGGAGTCGACGATGACTTGATAGATTTTTTCTGTGTATTTTTATTTAAAGTGATTTGTCTAACATTCATGAATCTTATCTTTATTTCCTTCATTAACCGTTGGTCAATCCACTTTTAAGCCTCTCTTATATTCTTAAATTGCTCCTTATCTTGCGCTGTCAGCTACCAGTTTAATCCTGCCAAAACCATCTGAGGTCTTTCTACTGTTTGAAATAAAGCTCGCGGTCTCCAGCGGTCTCCTTGCTCCGGCTTTGACTTGACCGGCCCATGTCCATTGTAGCTCAGAGAAAGCCTACACGATATCTTTGATGATGAATCATTACTTAGGGTCGTTGGCGAATCTCTTTGTTACGTGCACAGAGACGTAAGCCAGCGCCCAGTAGGGAACGTTTCATCGCTAGTTGAGTCACTAAAAGCCTATTTGTAGAGAGCTTAGTTAGCGATATAGTTTCGGTACCGCAGGTACAATCAGAATGCATCCCATGAATATTCGCATTATATTATATATGAGATCAGACTTTGAAAAATGCAGTAAACCGATCCAAGTTTTATTCGGCGAGTGACTTCGGCTGTCTGATTATTTTATTTTTGCTTTAAAAATGATCAAAGTAGAAGTATTACTTTTTATTTTCTATAACAGCATCATCCGCCATATATCATGTTATTCATATTCTTCAGTAGTGTAACTCCGTCCAGGACTGATTATTCAATATTTCGCTGGCAAATAATACAATCAGATATTAGAATAGTGCATTTTTCTTCATAGATTCTCAGCATGTCCCATTTAATTAATTTTTAAAACAAACATTAGTTCATCTATCTCATCTTGTACTTCTCATACAACTGTTTAATTGTTATCGTGATAATAGTTTCGAGAGGCATCATCCCTCTCATCAACAGGTGTAAATGATAATTTTCTACCGAATCTCCTTTTATTTCAACATACACTTCAATGAATAACACATTTTCATTACTTTAGTTACCTCAATTAAATCAAAATACAATATATAAACCTTATTGGCCTTAATTTTATTTTTATTAGACATATTTCCTTCATCTTCACCCTCCTGTCCCCTCCGGTTTTTTTAAATATTTTATCTCTCCTCTTTTTTTTTTTTTTTTTATAATATATTTTTTCTCTCCTTTCTTATAATTTTACTGATTTTTCATATTTTTTCAATAGAAGATAATTTTTTCGCTCTTTTTGTCGTTTTATATGCAGCGTACAATTTATTTCTTATTACTAAAGTCTTAAAAAACTATATTGTATCAATTTTATAAGTCTTATTCAAATTATTGTCTTATATTGTATCTAGTGTAGTCAATTCAGAGAAAATATGTAAATGACCAAATTTTTTGTTATTTTTTTTTACATTTGATTAACTGTTTGTTTTCTAAATAAAATATTTAACAGTAAACCTTTCTCTCCAGCATGCCTCGCCTCTATCTGAATAGGTTTAACTGTATTTAATTTAGATATCATTTACACATGTTAATGAGAGGGATTATATCTCTGAAAACTATAGTCGCGACAAAACTTAATTGTGTGTATAATATAAAGTAAAGTTCATTAAAAAAAAACCTGCATCACAAAAGAACCGTCACGTCAATTAAAGACATCCCACGTAATTTGTTTATTAAGTTTTTTCTCCAGTTCTTCAAATCTCGAGTCAGAAATTGTTATCTGTAGATTTTTAACACCCTTAAAAAACTACGAAAACTTGATAAATTGGCTGGCTATTTCAGTAACCAACCCAATGATATTTTTCATAACTTAGTGTGCCGAAACTTGAAAGTAAAAACTAGCAAATTACCTGGTATTGTATATTACCTCCATCTCCCCAACTCTCTGACTTATTATAATTTAGACAGAACTCCCTTACGGCAGTGAATTATACTAATAGGCTAATTTTAATGGTGAGGGGGTGTTTGTTCCCTCGAATCTACCACGTGTCCTTTCTGGGAGTTGACCTTACCTCTAAGCGATATTTTTGCTTCATATCTGTCTTCCTGCTGTTGTAAATTGGGGACTTGTGAAACACACACGTAGACTTTCAGCTTAATTTAAGTTGTACTGTCATGAAAAGTCCTAACGGTAACGGGCGGAGCTCATAAAATATATATAATCGAAAAATCACCACCTTTATTGTCTCACACCTATTATAAATATTTCTCAGTGTTAATTGCAAATATGAATCTTGAACGTTTTTTTTTTTTTTTAATATTATAGTTATACCATCATTTTTTTATTTGTTAATTTTGTTTTATTAACCACTTATTGAGTTTAAATACATATACCGGTTTCTAAAAATACCATTTTCTTCTTCAGGGTGTCAATACTAATTAAAATATGTTGTTTCTTTACCAGAATCTAAATCTAAAAAATAAATTTAGTTCCTCAACTCAAATTGTCACTTAATACAAGTTTACTCGAATAATTTTTAGGAAAAAATTTTTGAATGTGATTCGTAGTTAAATTTAATTGGTTGTTTATAATTTTTTGATTAGTTTTACACGCTTTATTTATCTGTATATCTGTAGTTTTAAATATCATTTGCAGCGGATTAAAACATACAACTTGACTTATCATTGATAGGTTTAAAAAAAGTGACAAACATTCTAAAACGTGCACAGACGTAATAAACGAACTATTTAATATATTTAATCCTTTTTTGTAATGTAAATATTATTTTTCATATCCCGTCTGGTCTGTTATGAGTCTAATATATAATATAATATATTCTTTTCGTTTTCTTTCAAACCTCCTTCTTTGTATTTCATTCATGAGTAGGCGAGAATATTTTTGTTTGAATATTTGCTTTAGATTTAGATAATGTGTATCATATTTTGTATTGTTTGATATAACAAATGGACCCTCATTTCCTTTAGCAAAGACTTCGGTCTACTTGAAGAGACAGTGAACATCTCTTAAATTATGTACATATTACTGTATCAGAAAAAAAAAAACTTTGATGTAATATAATATTTAAAACATTTATTTTCGCTACACGAGTTATGAGTTAATTAATTTTACCTTAACCTAAAATAATAATTTATTTCACGGAATCTTGGTCTAATTTTGTTACCAGTATCGTGGAATTCAACAAAATGAACGCCAACACTATTTGCTCAAGATAATATTTCAATTATTTCAACTATCGGAACACTACCAAGATTGGCATACTCACATTCAGAAGCACATCGATCTATCTCGCACTTATGCTTTTAACATTTCTCACACTGAAGGGCCCCATCACATCCCTGAAACTATTTTAGGACCTGGTGCTCACGTATTAGTTTCTCGGCAAGGTATTCCGGCTTTAATTACGGATCCACATTTATTTGCCGTTCACTGTTCTTCTGATGTGGGTTTGATCTTTATTAATTAATAACAGTACAGTTCGTATAACAGTTTAGTGCATACGGCGGAAGATAGCGGGTGAAAGAAAATATAATAGAAATAAAAAGGACAAAAAAAGGAAATAATAATACAACATTTAACTATTGTAACATAAAACGTACTGTAGTACCATTCGATAGGAGAACTATGAGAGCAGACCCACCGCTTACCCAGGACCGTATATAAGCAAAAGATCCTATAAGGTATTACTCATTCACTCCAGGTTGGCACTTATTTAATGCTACTATGACTGTGCAACAACGTCTCGCACATAGTGACAGGACGGTGTCGCACAGATGTCAACACAAAATTGCCCTCATGGACCCCGACAACTTCCACTTTATTGAGGTATTGACAAAAACATATTAAATAAATAAACTTCAATATAATATATGTAAAAACAAAGAAGCAAAAGCACAAGTAACAAGTAAAAACAAATAAACATATGTGCCTTTAGTCGGGGAGTAGAGAGGAAAACGAAAACACATTCCCGATAGGGGAAAAACGACAAAATAAACACAATCTGACTTGGAATCAGAGTACAACTGCCGGCAGATTATAGGCCAAAGAAAAAACAAGAAACTACAAAAACATTACAGATTGATACATAAGAAAAACCATATCACCAGTATATCACACTCCATTAATGAGTAAATTCTAAACAAGCAAGTGTGGGAACGACGATTAAAAATTACCGCTATCATCACCATCCCCAGCTGACACCGATACTAGCGATATTTACCTATATAGGATCTAGGTTTCAATTGAGGGAAGCCGTTCTCTGTCTGGCCCGATCACTCTCCGACGAGTCGCGTCCTGCGTTCGAGCTCTTCATACTTTATGATCAACTACCATCTGTACTTCTTTTCCTATCCTTGACTCTACACCAATTGCGCATTTTATTCCGTCATCACCAAACCCCTCCCCCCACTCAATGGTGATTCGCAGTTTGAAACCACAATCCGGCAGAACCAAAAATAAGAATGATTAACTCTAAGACTCTATAGGGTTTCCCAGTTAAGTCATTTCGACTGTAGGACTTCCCAGCATCTCCCAGCTAAATATCCACATATCGATAAACTGAAAAACCAGAGGTTTAGATCTTTCCACGTATTTCTATCATAACACGTCATCATTTAGGAGGGGATGGTGACCTATCCTTCTAAACTCTCCATCATATCTTTTCTCGCATCTCAGAATCTCACATGTCCAGATTATGGCGATTGCCGAATCGAATATTTGCCGAACAAACAAGGATCACGGTCTTACGTATCCTCAGAAGTGAAGTCTGGCTTGTGCAGTCGAGTGACGGTCGCCAGACTTTCACTCCAAAGGTCCTTCGAAAGAATTCGTCCCCACAAGCTGCCGAAGGATTTCGGTGTGACATTTTTGCGGGGCAGAAAGAAAATTTAGATTTATGCTATGCGATATATATTTTTATACGGCAATAATCTAACGCACTTTGAACATTATTTTTATAATTTCGTTTTTTGTTCGAAAAAACAGATAACAGTATAACATTGATAATATTCAAAGAGTATTAAGAATTTAGTAAAGATTTAAATTTGTTATTCAATGAATGAATGTTGCTTCATATAATATAATGGTACGATTCTAAGAATTTTTCGAATAATTAAACAAAGGCATAATTAAGCACGCCGCTTGGAAATTGAGATGGGTAGAATTACTCAGAGATTTTTAATAATTTGTTATTTATGCAAATGGTTCTAATTGTAATGTTAATCCATTGTTGGAAAAATAGGGAGATTGTTTATTTTTCATTTTATTCTTAACTCCCTTTAAATCACTCACAGGCTTTAAACCAGGCAACTATGCACGGAAAATACCAAGAAAGATCCATCTTAGAGAAAATGAAAAATTTGAATATGAGAAGTAACTTTCGAAAAAAAGGTTTAAAACCCCCGTACCTACATTTTGTAACGGGGATTAACTTAATATTTGGTAGCATAAATTACATACTGGTTGCCTCGCATATACGGGGTGTAAACACTTTTTACACTTGTCAGGGCACATGAAACGTAAGCCTAGAAACATGTTTGCGCTATCATTTATAATGTTTATAATAAGCCCATGTCTCAAAAACCTATTTACACGAGACACGCGGTGCGCAAATTCTATATATAAACAAAATGAGTGCGGAATATCATAACGACGCAAAACAATTGCGCAGGTTGATGTGCGCATCACACGACTTCAATCGATGTCACGTGATGAGCGCCGCAGTGTCGACACTGCGCCGTATGAGCGATGCTAGTCTGAAAATAATAATAACGAATTAAAATTTTCATAGCGATACATTATAAAACACGGTACGTCTGCATCATCTGTGCACCTGATGTAGGCCTCCCGATGATGTCACCACGAGTTTCTATCTGAGGCTCCCTGCTGCCAGGCCAATTTTGGTCTGATTCTTGGTTTCTTTCTACCCAGTGGGTATTGTGGGAATGGACAACTCGATTCGTCCATTATTGTAGCCACATGATCTGTCCATTTGAATTTCAATATTTTCGCAATCTTGATAGCGACGACGACTTGTTCGGTTGCGTATCCACTGATTCCGCTTCCGGTCTCTTTTAGTATACGTCCGGATGTTCTGTGTCACACTTGATAAGTATCCAAATCTTACTTCCGAACTGGTAGTATGCATGTAAGTTTAATATATATATTTTTTTGTAATTTTACTCACGGAATATTCTAAGTATGAGATACACTATGTATGTATACCATGAAATATCCGAAATAAAGGATATGCTACTGATTTAACAAATATGAAATAAAGTAACTAATCTGCATTATTATTCAATTAAATGTATGTAATACGTATTAATTAAAAGTAAAACGTATATTATTTCATTCCAATTATAAATGATTTTTATTTATAATGTATGTTGATCATCCACGTCGGGATCGTGATCTCCATCTCTCTTGACTATGTTCTTCCACTTTTCTCGGCATCCTGTAGATTTTAGGACTTTGACCAGAGAAATGCCTGTAACCTTTTCCACTCGGTCAGTTCAATTCAAAGGCATTAATTCGTCTTCTCTCCCTACTATGTATGTTGATAGAACGCTCTAATCTTCTGACCACTCTTGCCTCGTTCACTTTTATCACATCTAAAACTCGCTCGTATATTTTTGAAGCTTTTAATAGAGCCATTCTCTAACATCTGGTTTATCTGATTATGCTAAGTCTTTTGCGGATACTTTCCTTCAACATTTACCTTATATACTTTTTCTACCATCCTCTCATTACATATTCCATATCTCCAAACCATCTCAATAATTCATCCTAAATTCTGTCGACTAGGTTGCAGACAGATCTGCATTCGTTCATAATTCATTAATTATTCTTCTTATCGTACATTGATTTTCGATACATGCGCCCGAGAGACTGTATTTTCATTGCATTCAGTCTACTTTCCTATTTATTTTGCCAATTCCAGGCTTTTCCATACATTAGCGTTGGCACCAAGACGTGTACAAATAATAATATGAGAGATGTAAATAAATTTCCCGTCTCTCATTCCTATGCATCACACCCACGCGATATCATTACAATGCTGTAGAGGATATTTATACCGACGAGTTTAGTTTCAAACCACTTCACTATTCAATTGTTCAATTTGGACTTGTCATTACATAAAGCTGTTGGTTTTTAACAATAATTAAATCAAATTATAATACATAGCGTAAACACGTTTAAGGAAAATGGTCGGATAAATATAGACGGTAAGGGTGGCAATGCAGGGATGGGGGTGGTGTTCTTTTTCAAGAAGGGGGCGGGAATGTGAGAGGGTTGAAATAATTGCTCACATTTCTTGCCTAGTAAATTAGAGAAAATGTTTTGTTTTATAATATTTTTCCACAACTGTATGACAGGACATGTATTTATTCGCATATATTATACGTGTATATCGTTTATATATAATACATACATATATAAATCGTATTATACTTTAAAAAAATGTGAAACTAAATTTAGACTTGGATATTTTCTGTGATTATGTTTATAGTTTTAAATGAATGAATTAGTTTTTTACTTCAAAAATTCCATCTCCTACACCTCACGCATACAGTACTTCACTCGAAACACATACTTCATACACTAGGTCGGCAAGCAACTCTCACTAATTATTTAAAATTATTGGCGCGTGATTCGTAAACGTACATGTAAACAGAATCTAATTATGCGTGCAGTAATGTTATATTTCACTATTTAATCGAGCCCAAGCCTGTTGTAAAGTGGTGTGTTAGTTAGCTGCGGTCCATCTGCCTGAACCATCATATATTTCATAAGTAGATCTTCGCCATTCAGTTGAGAATTCTTTATATTATCGTTTTATACTCAATAATTAATAGTCTTCTTAATATCGATGTGTTCAATTTGCGTTTCTCATCATCAAGTTTCAAGGTTTCTGGCTGACGAGAGTCAGCGTCTATATTAACAATGTGAGCGCTTTCGAGAGATAAATAACAACAAGGGTCGGAAACCGAAAAGACTTCGTCCCTGGGCCGAAGGCTGTTTATTATGCCCATCGGTAGTTTATAAATCTAGAGCCTTCTCCTCGAGACGTGCGTGTTACCTTCAGAGCACCCCAGGACCTGGGCCCGAACCCCAGGCGGCGGGCTGTATTAAGATAGAGCTCCACCAAGATGACGTTGATGGATAACCGAATTTGCACGAGAGTTTGCTCTTCTAGGGTTTTACGCCTTTTTTCTCGGTCGTCTGCGTTTATCTAAAAACGTTGTACGATTATCTAAGTCTTCAAGATAGTCTAAGTGAAAAAATATTGTAACAAACTTATCCAGGGTAAATATATTAAATTGAAGATAAAAACATATTATATTATATAAAATATATTTCGATAAATTATTCAGAACACAAAAAATATAGTCAATGGATTTGAATGCGGAGCTTTCTTTCATCGGTAGATAAATTGACCAATGACTCATACAGAAGTCATCAAAATGTGTTTTCCAGATAAGTCGTCTATAAATAGTAAATATCTAAATAGTGTTTTAATTATAATGAAACAATTTAATCCCTATTTTAAATGCAAATGATTAAACATAAATTATTTTTATGAAATATTTAATTACCTTTAATGCAATTTCTGTTTTTGTAGTTTTATAAAAAGTCTGTCTACAATAATTGTATATTATAAATGATGTACGTTTTTATGCGCGTTACTTAACTTTGGGCGTTAAAACAATATTTGAATTTTTCTTTAAATTAAATTATAACCACTATATATTATTTCCATTATAGCATCCAGCTGATAGCTGATTTGTGCTCAGTTTGGTTTGCCATTTCACCATGAATATTCTTACGCCAGAACAACGCCTGAAAATGGTGGAAATTTATTTCGAAAATCGTGGTTCAGTTCGCGAAACTTACCGTGCGCTACATACAATTGTACGGTTGACATAATCGTCCATCCGAACATGTAATTCAAATAATCTTAGATCGTTTACATACCACGCATACTCTAATTGATAATACGCATCCGCAGAGACGTCGTACAGTGATTCTTCAAAAATGATGCCGGCCAGGACGTTACAGTCAATGAAGAGCGCTAAAGATCCATGGTTACTGACTTTTCGTTCCTCAATTGAAAGGCATTAATGTGGAAGAGCTGTGGCCATTACCATGAATATTATGTATTTTATTTAGTTTTATAGTTCTATACCTCTAAAAACACCCTTTATTACGACTAATGATAGAAATATAAATAAATTAATATATTTATAAAAAAATGTCCATAAAAGGTTTTTGATACATACATATATATCTGAAGAAGAACCGGTGTAACAATTATTGATACTCCAGTGACTTCATCTTGGTTGTGATAATAATAATAATAATAATGCATTTATTCCAGCGTGATCAGGTTTTCCTTTTAACCCGATTCGCCATAAAGATAATACATTAAAGTTACGAAATAAATATAATGTTATGAAAAAGAAAACCAAGGAAAATATAAATAAATAAAAAGTTCACACACATATATAAATTTAAACAAAATATGCTTATGCTCGGTTGCAATAGCTATGAGAAACGAAAAAAAAAAACAATTTAATAGAAAATAATAGAAGCATATCAAATTAGATATTTCTATAACCGTTAATTTCCCATCATTATTGAGGAGTTACATCAATTTCTCTATTAATTACACTTTTTTTCCGTCTATTAAAATGTACGCAAGTACCTACTCAACTACTGCGCCGATAAATTATGTTCCATATTTAAAATTATTGTGACATTATTTGACATATTATTGTGATATAATTTCGTTACTATACATGACACTCGGACGCGAACGTACGTAAGCCTATTTCATAAGTTGAATTACCATAACAAGTTAAATTAGATTTTTTTTTAAATTCTCAAGTGTTCATAAAAGCGTAATTTTAATCATTTCAGGAGGGTTACTAGATTACTAAGATACGTATTTTATTCAGCCTTTTTTTTTGCCGGACATTTAGTACCTAATACTGGAATGTTTTTTGACTTCTCTAAAATGAATAAAAATAAATTAGCCCCGAGCCACGACGCTCCGCAAGTCGTAATATTGTACGAAGGAGCGCGGGTACGTCTCCCGACTTGGGCCGTATCGAAAATTACTTCCCGGGCGACACTCGGAATCGAATTAAATTTTATTCCCTCTTAACTATCATTTTAATTGGACTAGGAGGCAATTTCACACACCAGTCCGAGATGATAAACGAGTTTGGAATTTTAATCGGGGTTGCTATATTGCTACCACTTTGCTCGTTATTCTCTAACTGTAAGTTTAAAGGCGCGTGTCCACGGAAGGAGACGCGATGAGACAATCTCTGAGATTTAGTTGAGATACATCTATGTAATATGTACAAATGTTAAGATTTTGATTTGGAAATCAACTCAGAAATCAGCTGGTATAAATCCATAAAAAAATCAAACCAGTATATACAACGTTCAATCTGACAGCGAGGTTTGACACATGCACATAAATGACACCAAAAATCGCCAGAGATCCGTACAATTATATATTCTGACAAGTTAGCATAATTCAATAAAGATTAATATAAAGCATTCAGTTACAAAAAATAAATTTTTTTTTTTTAGAAATTCAAATTCACTCAACTGACGAACGACAATTCGAAATTCAACGATTTAGAAGATATTCAAACTTTTTGATTTTGTACATCGTAATATTTTATGTTTGTTCAAATAACACTATTTGCTAATGCGGTTGAGCGGTTACGTCCAATAAAAATAACAGTATACATATGTGGGAGCTTGTGCCGCTTCGCGATCAAAATTACATATTATTCTGTATAAATTTCATCGCAATCCAAGTATGAGAGAGATATTGGTATTACGTCTGTATAAACGAACTTTCTTGTTTTATATATAAGATTAAATTTCTTAAGTTATAAGCTGTGTAACCTTCTAGACACCATGGAGAATTTTAGAATGTTAGGGGGTTGCGAAGGTGTACACTGCAGTTTGATATCCCAGCCCTTGAACTGTCGGATGTTTCAGAAAAATAAAGTAAATAAATAATGACGTAGAAAGTATTAGACATAAGTTTGACCATGGTTTAAAATATAATTATAATAAGATTCCTTCTTAATCTTTAATTAATTGCTTTTCTATAAACTATTATTAATCTATAACATTCATATTCAATCGGTATAGAGTAGCGATGATGATAGCCGTCCAACATTTCTACAAGCGTACAGAATATTTTGTCCAATTCTTAAAAAAAGTCCTTACGTTACATTTTATTCGATCGGATTTCATTAATTTAATGAATAAAGATGCATAAAATTAATTGAAATCTATGTCTAAACAAAATTTATTTATTCATAGTTTAAAATTCAATACTTTGTCACATTCAAATCTTTACCAAGATGATTTTTTCCCGACCATCTTCTTCAACACAATTTATTTATTTATATTTTTATATGGTACGATGTACCATTAACAGGTTAATTGTACATGCTATAAAAACAATAATATCTTTACAGGCAGATTATTGAACAAAGATTATTTATAGAAAATTACATACAATTATGTAGAAAACATAATATAAATAATCCATTAATAATTGTTATTTATTTTACATGAAAACTATAGATAAACATTATGATAATTTTGACTAATCGTTAATAGAAAATACATATCCACATATACATAAAAGTAACAGTTAAAAATATATAGCGAAAATATATTTTTTTATTAAGTTATTTTTTACGTATAGTAACTTAAAATATTATTTTGAAAATTATGTTTTTTGTAAGTTTTGAATAGAATAAAAATAATGTATGATTTGTAAAAATATGTTAGATTTTTTAATCCATACATCCGGTGATTAAAATCGATCAATTAGGTGATGAAAATAATACGACATGTAATGATTATTAAATCACATAATTCATACAAAAAACTATCATATGATTACTACATTGATATGATATTTGTATTAGTGCAATGAAAAGTATGTAACGAGAAATAGTCGTTTTTCACGAAACTCGTGTTAGAATTTAAAATATCAATTTGCATAGTAAACTCATTTGACTAGAGTTTTCCCTTGCTTGTGTAATTCTATTTGCCTCCTGTGGTTACAAATTGGAACCAACATGGCCGCTTTCATAATGACCATGGAAAACCGATACTCGTTATTTGTCCGTTGCTTGATTCACATGGTGTAAAATAACCACGTGTCATTATAATGATTGTCGTATTTGCGTAAAATATTACTTTGAGCTTCTGCAGTCGGGCGCAGCTACGAGGGAATAAAAATGTTTGTGTCTAGGGACAATAATTTACTACAGGCAATATTTTCCATGCATTCTATACAAGGTGCACCGAAGATATGTATCCATGCTGAGAACAAAAAATGTTTATTTAATATTTTTATCACACTGCCAAAACTCGATGAAAGGATGACTCTAGAAAGAAAAAAAAATAGAATTTACGGTCCCGTAAATGATAGTAGTATCTGGAGACAAAGCTATAATGTGAAAATCTGTTGTGCGTGTGGATTTGTCAGTTTGCTCAATCTATTATAATTTGAAGATTATACTATTAAAGGTTTTGTTTGGTTTTGAAGGAACAAATCCTAGCCAACTCAAACATCATGGGATATTTAAAATTACTCAACTGATGAACGACAATGACATTTGACGTTTAACGTATGACGAGAGTGAAATGAGGCGCGAAACAACGAATCTCTGAGACATGGTGTGTATACGGGAACTACGAAAGCTGAGAGTTGTCTCCAATAAATTTCATGGGAACAAAATCCATATCCTAGAGATTGTCTCGTGTCGATAATCTCTTAAATATCTCATTCGTGAACACAGGTCATAATTGTAACAGGTATTTTAATTTTAATAGAAGAAGAAGCCTTAAAACGTGTTTTCCTGACTCCGACTAGGAACATATAGTTAACCCTGTATTATCCACACATCGATGTACGGAATACACAAGAATATACGGATATGGATCGGGCGGGTTTAATATTTCTGAAATGGATGAAATACATATTTGAATGCATTTCAATTGCACCCTTAAAAAGATACGCGAAATTGCATTTCCTGCTGCAATTTATTTACGTTCCGCAGAATAATAGGTAATATGGTAAAGTTCAAAGTATATTCAATGTTTTCGTACGTTTATACCCTTTATCCTCTGCTCCATGAAAACAGCAGGAGTTTTCCTCGCTGCTGATCGAAGATGTTTATTTTTACAACTCCTCGAATCGATCGATGGCTTCGATGGCCTCAGGAAGTGTTTCTTGAACTGTGAACCGCTCGAGGAACACGTGTCGAACATCATTTTCAAAATATAATAAACTTTTTATAACAAATTTTAGATAAATTACGGACACAGAAAAAATCTATCTATCGAAAAAAAATTGTGCTATGATTCCCTAATATATAAGAAGCCAAATTTCATACACGTGCGTTGCTAAATGAGACATCTATTTTTTTCATTGGAAGCGATAATTAAAGCATTTCTCAAAAACCTTTAATAATATTAGATCATTTTTATAACGCCGTTTTCGTTAAAATTTCACCTCAAGGGCGCTTTGAGAAGAATCTGCTAGGTGCGCCAGAAATTCCAGTCTATTTTATTAATAGAAAATTTTTATGTAACTAATTATATAAATTTTAATGAAATCACATTTTATTTGTGAAGTAACGATTTTTTAGAACAGATAATATTGTGATAATTACATTTTGTCATAATACCAAATTTAAGATCTTTTTGAAAAATATATATCTTCACATTATCGCAAATTCTTCTAATAACTTGAACGTTTTGAACAATAAATTGCTTTTCTTTAAAATTTAACTAAGCCAACTTTTTAATAACTATTGTCATAAATTGTATATAAATGCGTATATGTTTATATATGAGTATATGAATATGTATAAGTATGTATTTTTTAATGCAACGTGCAAATTATAGATATCTCATAGAGACGAAGCTATTTATATTATATTAGATGGGATGTATGAAAATATGGGTATTACAGAGCTTGCGACCTGTTTTCGGCTAGCTTAAGTGATCACTTTACACTAAGTAACGATCACCAATTCTACCCACAATTAACCTCCACATCTATCAAATGTTGTGTGTACTTGGACATGCTCAAATGTTTTTATGAAAATTATATATTTTTATTCCATCCCCTCCCCATCCTCTCCCCATCCTCTCCTCTTTGAACAGTGTAAAAATACATTTTTGTTTATATTTTTATTAGTATGTGTTATTTTTTAGTTTCCTACATTTACTTTATTCAGCTTAGAAGAAAGTGTACTGGTCTTATTTTTAAATAATGTATTGTTATAAGTTATTATGTATTTGTACTGTTTGTTTCTCATAAATAAATAAAATAAAAATAAAATATATAACTAATATTACTCATTAAAGATGCAAAATATTATTGAATAGATAATTGTACTTCGCGGTGCATTTAGTGTGACCAGGAAACTACCCTGCTGCAATGGTGAGACTGATAGGCCGGTGCGCCTGGACCTGGGAAATGGCAGGTAGAAGAGTCGGTATAGGTATATAAGAGTCGTAAGTCATGTTGACGCTCTAGTCCCTACTGGGTACAGTGCGTTCGTGCCCGTATTGCTCGTTCCAATGCGCTCTTTGTGCATGCCGTGGGTAATTTTCTTGTGATGACAGATGCCCTCTATGTATTTACCATAGATCCTTCTTCAGTGACTCATACTTTTAACCAGTACAAAGTTGCTGTTCCGTTCAGAAAATAAGAATGTAGACAAGGGTGATTCGCTGATCGCAGCTTCTCTCAATCGGCGATGATGATGATGATGATGATTATGGGATCGAAAGAAATGAAACACAAAATATGTTCAATATAGGCATACTACGGAGACACAATCGAGAATGGCTTCTCGCTTGCAAAATACCCTGTTTTTTTTCAGATATATAACAATACGTACATTCGTATAATATTTCCCATAATATTTGCAAGTACCTACATAGCGACTGAAATGATAGTCTTTATTTTCCCGAAATCCAACACACGGGTGTTTTGGCGCCACGCCGATGATTACACCTTTAAATTACTGAGACGTGTCTTATCGTATCAATTAATTGGTGCCTCTGCTGCGACGCAATTCTGTGAGCTAAAGTTGCCTATATTGACTCAATTACACTGGTCAATAATTTTTTTTTTTTTTCTCAATAAGTTAATAAAGAGTCCCCACTATAATGCATCTTGCGACAGATAAATTTGATAAATTGATAAATTTTTAATTCTTGAAGACTCAGTTTTTGTTTCCGAAACGTCCAAGTCACGAATCAAATAGTTTAATATAGACTGATACGTCACCTACAGCTCTTCGTTTGGACTTGAATGTGAACGCAACAGGTGCGCTGGCGATACAGGAGGGGTGATTACATTGACTCATGGCCTATAGTTATAACAACATGAATATATGAAGCCATTAAAAAAGTTTAATGACACATTACGATAATGAAATAAGTATTTAGAAATAAAATTAAAATGTCAATCTATTATAATTTTAAAAATATCGCATCACCTCATATTTCCTAAAGATATCAATGAACGATATGTTTTGTAAAAAATCACATATACGGAATTTGATGACTTTAATATTATTGTGGACCACCGGTAGTCCACAGACCACACTTTGAGTAACACTGACCTAGAAATAGGTCGGGGTCATGCATCCGATATTAACTTAATGCAAAATAAATACACACGTGTTAGCCCTTCAAACTGGGGTTTGTGACTTTAGGAATTAGGTTGATTAAAAAAAATTAGCTGTACGTTTTTTATGAAATGGAATCGTAAGCATGATATAAATACCTTTGTTTTGCTGTGTGTGTTGTTGACCTCTTTCTGTTTATGGAGATGCATCATCTATGGTTATGACTTATTTTACTGGCTGTACTGGCTATACTAGCTTTATTGGTAAGTACCCACATTGCTGATCCATCTCCGGCAGAGTCTTTCCGCTGTTCTCCGTCATGTGGAATGTCTTTATATTTCTTTTATAGACATTTATTTAATATTCGTGTATTACTCAGTAAGTACATGCTTATACCATAAGGGTCATTTTACGTAATGTGTTTACGAATCATGCTCCAATAACACGAAAAATAATCGCTCGCCACGTGTAATATCTTTGGGGTTCGGCCATCTTCCACGCGAGACATGTCCGAGGCATCCGAGGGTCTTTTAGAAGACCAACAGCTGCGGACATTTGGGTGCGGCTTAGTGTGCTTTTTTTTGAAAAACTACTGAAAATATACTGCAATACTAGATATTTTGGGTAATTCTGCCATGAGTGAATTTTAGTCGTTGTCGATGATTTCGGGGCACTTTTAAGGGCCGTCAGCCGGCAAGGTTGACGTGATACGTCACAATCTACAAATTCTATGTAGTCAGCGTACGGGCGCCATAGATAGGTTAAGCTTATATGTCAGAAATAATAATTATGACTATAAGCTGATGGCTGCTTCTTTCCAAGACGTTAAGGTTTTAAACTGTTTTTTTTTTGCTTTATTTTAATTCTAAATGATATGTATTTTGTTGAGATATAATAATTATATTCACTATGTAAACGATCTTCCTCTTATTTTTCATGTACGTACATACTTACAAAGAGAGAATAAAACCATTTTAAATATGAATGAAATATATTAGGTAATAAGAAAGATATACAAATCAATTTTATCGAAAAATATTGTTGTTGCGCCACCGAGATTCGAATCTGGATCTCTTTCCTAACCGGGGAAGGTGCATTATCCAACTATGCTACAGTGACAATATTTTAGCAACAAATTTTCGAACGATTTTTTTATATACATTTAATCGTTCCATTATTTGAAAGAGCTATCTACCTTATTTTTACAGAATCTCAAATACCTTTAAGTAATCTGATAGCAGACGCCAGAATTATCAATTCAGTTTTATTAAATTTTGGACACAATGATACAACTTTATTACTAGGAGAACACATTCTTATTGTGAAGTTGTAATTATTCAGAACAGACGGTCTGTGATATTTTAAATATGAATTAAATATATTTAAAAAGCCACCGGTGGCGCAACAACAATATTTTTCATTAAAATTGATTTGCATATCTTTCTTATTAATATATTTCATTAATATTTAAAATATCGCAGACCGTCTGTTCTGAATAATTACAACTTCACAATAAGAATGTGTTCTTATAAAAACCCTTCTAATTTACAATTTAAAGTCAATGTAACAATTTTATAATATCTTCTTCCTTTCTTCATGTCAGTGTTGACATAATATGTGATAATTATTATGAAAGTGGTCCAAGTCAAGATTTTGAAAAAAATGAGTTTATCAATTATTTTGCGTCACATCGTTTTAAATTAATATAATATGATGCAAATTGTAACAATTGTAAAAAATTTGAAGCTTTGTATTCAGTGTATTGTTGCGACGTTCAACTGTATTCCGCTAGTGTTTATTTTAATAATTGAGTAAGTCATTTGAACCTTAAATTATTTATCTCCTTATGAGCTATATGCAACACTTATATGTCGAAATAAATTATAAATCTAGTAGATTAAATAAATTCTGAAACATTGTGTTAAACATAATTAATTCAAACGCAAATCTATAAATATCTCGAAGCGAAAGAGACATGACTTAGACCACTTTAATAATAATGGGCACATATAGTGGTCTCAATCATATGAGACTCGGCTCGTAGTATACCTTCACATTCTCGGTCCTGAGTCACCTTTGTAACGACTCCAGGGTCTCATCGGCCAAATGTAATGTATCCATCCACCGTTTTGGAATTCATTCGGGTTTTTAAAATTTTAATGTCGTGTTCAGGACAATTTCATTTTTTAGGCTGTTTTATTGATGTGTATGAGGCTGATTTTTTGTTATTACTATCGTTAAGCTTTATTAAGCTTTTCTTGGTTTGATTTGTTGAAAGGTTGAGGCAGTCGTACATCGTATCCACGGGATACATGATATCATTCTCCAGCAATACATTTTGATGGCGTCTATTTTCTGCTTGTCTCTTTTCATATTATCGTCAGTAGGTTTGTGAACAACTTTAGGTACAGGGTGAATATTATGTTCCAGGCCGATTTTGTTCAGCCTCAATCTTAGTTTAGCACGTATTGAAGTCATTAAAACATTTTATCTAAATAATAATGGTAATACTGTAACTATTAATAATGATCGCTATTGTCACATGTTGGAAAACTTCTTGGTCGCTAAATTGAATCGATTGGGCCTGCAACACGTGTAGTTTTAATAGGACGACACCACCTCACACATAGCCCGAGATACTCTTGAAATTTTTCATTATGTCAGAAAGTGGTGATATCGACTGGCCTCCTCGATCACCTGATTTGACGGCTCCCGGCTATTTTTCTGTGGCAGTACTCGAAAGAAAAGGTCTTCGCTTATAAACCAATAATAATATTCGAAATGAAATTGCTGAAATAACACGCGAAGTGTGAGAGAATGTTATTAAAAATATGGTTAAAAGACCACGCATTTGTGCCGCTGCCAGAGGCGGCCATTTTGCCGATATAAAGTTTTATACATAATGAAATAAACCAAGTAATTGATAAATAAAAACTACATTTCAAAATTGTGTTCCATTTTTTAGTTATTAAAAAATAACATCAGCCTGGAACATAATATTCACCCTGTAGTTGTATGCGATTTCTGACTTCTTGACTCCACTGTACATGATCTGCGCGCCCGAATAAATTACTCCTTGAACTACGTTGCATTCAACAATTCATGATGATTTATTAGCGCGATCTACAACAAATATTTTGTTTCAGACCGATTTATTTCTGAGCTAAACTGCTAAATCACAAATTCTTTTTTTTGTAGTTTAGTGTAATATAATCTGATAAAAAATATATATAAAGACATGTTGCACTAAAGATCGGCTGCGACAAAGACATAATATTTTAGAAGCTATTTTATACTATATGACTGTAATTAAAATACAAATGATGTATTTAATAATATGTGCCTAATCTAAAATACGCGACTCGGCGCAACATCAGGTAGATTACTCACATTAAGCCTATTCATTAGGTGCTAATTACAAGAGCGAGTACTATCACGATCATTGTTTTCATCAAATATACAACTCCCATCAGTGGTGATAAATAAATAATTCGCAATAAAAATAATAATATATATTTATATATATATTTTAACATTTGTTTCTTCTCTATGAGAGTAAGACTCGTGTATAGAGAAGGAGTATATTCGAGTTAATTTATGTTTCAGTTAGTCTGTGTACATATTTTTTTAACTTCAGTTACAAATTTATGATAGTCCGTAATTTTTCTAATTGTGATGGAAAGATTATTAAAAAATTTGATACCATGATAAATATATTGATTTTGAGTTGCGGTATATTTTAGTTTTGGGATATCAATTTGATCTCTACATCTTGTAGATCGGAATTCGTTTCTAAAATTTAATTGAATTTTAATTTTGAAAATTTGAATTATTGAACTTTTTTTGTATATGTCTATATATTATTATTATTGTTACATCCGGCATCACGAATTTAAAATAAATTTGTCATTAATTTTCCTAAAAAAATGTTTCGAAGACGGCAAACATATGCAGCATTCATGTATTCAGGTCAGTATTGACACATAGTGGCTTCAATCAGATGCTCATAACGCGTCTCCATAATCCCAGTCCTGGGTCGCCCTCATAGCTGATTCCAGTGTCTCTCCAGCTAAATGCAACGCATCTGTCTGTTAGTTATTTGTTAGTTTCTTAATAAAATTCCTGAATATTTTAACACGTAGCTTCATTCGATCGACATATTTTTACGACCCGGTTCACTCGCAAGTGCGTAGATACGCAGAAGCGTCGTCGCACTTCCCGTTTCCATAGACAAGTAGATGGGCACCTCACTGATCTATCAACACTATCCACTGCTGTGGTACTCTTACAGGTCTTCTTCGATCCGGATTTGTGCCCATAATAATCTACCTTTTTAGGCTGTCACTTTGACACATAATGTGGCCGAAGAATTGGATTTTTTTTTACGTGGTTAGATTTGTTGCGAGATTGAGACGTCGTGCGTTGTGTTATCAACGGGATACGTTCTTCTCCAGCAATATATTTTGAAAGCGTCTATTTTACGCTTGTCGTTATTACAGACTGTCCGAGTCTCCGCAGCATACATACAAATTGGAAAGACAAGAGAGTGAGCCAACATAGTCTTTGTTATTTTAGATTGTTAACTTTGTGACCACTTAATGAATTAAATACATCCGCCGGTTTCGAAAAACCACATTTTCTTCTTCAAGATGTCATTAACTAATCAAAAACATATGTTATATTGGTTCTTTAACATAATCTATTTTTAAAAACAATAATTATTTAGAAAATAAATTTAGTACCTGACTTAAATTGTTACTTGACGATACAAAATTATTAGAATAATTTTTTATCAAAGTATGATTGTTTTCTAACAAATGATTAAGAAATTCTGAAAAACCTACAAGTAATTTGATAGATATTAATGGATGAGAATGGTGAACATTATATTTATATAATGTGATCACTTAAGCTAGCCGAAGACAGGTCGTAAGCCATACTTCCATATATTTCCATTAAATATAATAAAAAATAGCTCGTCTCTGAGATATCTATTATTTGTTTAATCACAGTTCCTTTGTAGGTAAAAATCCAGTAATTGTGTGTTCTTGGACATATTTAAATATTGCTAGAAAACACTTGTTTATACTACAGTTTTTTATTAATAAATCAACATGTTTCAAAACCAATGGTCCGTTCTTCAAGATACAATGCATACTAAAATTGAATATCCAACCATAGACAAAAATAAAACTATAAATATAAGCGGTGGGTAACTAATTAGGTAACCATTCTTTTGATGTTAATAAGGGTTTGAAATTTTACGGTTTACGGATAGATAAATTAAAAATTTTTGAAATAAGAAAAAGTGTTAATAGCAAACTAAGCATTATAAATAACAAAATCCTTTTGCATATAGTCACCTAATAAATTTTTTTTCATAATAGTTCCTAATTACACTTATATTTATATATTTTTTTTGTCTATGCTTGCACTTTTAATTTTAGTATTCATTGTATCCTGAAGAAGGGACCATTGGTCTTGAAGTATGTTAATTTGTCAATAAACAGTGGTATACTTGGCGACGGAAAAATATGTGAAATATCGCAACAAAAAACGGTATATATACATAAAAATATATAAAGTATTGTGTGTTTTAGTTCCTAAGAGTTTTCCGGTATTTATTTAAAAATTAACATGTACAAAGTATTACATATTTTTGAAACGGGCTGTTACACACACAAATACAATGTTCTTTTTTAATGAAAAGTAGTTTACGCATGAGTCGTTCAAAAATATTTACGGATGCTATACAAATTGAATCAATAATCCATGTTTTCCATGTTACATTATTATATATATAAATTTTATTGTAGATATTTTCTTACTGTTGTATTGGAAGGCATTCCTCTATTCAAATTTTCTATGAATTCTTTTCTTCCATTTCAATGAATCTAGATAAAAGATTTCGCGACAAATTGTCGTATTTTTCAATAAAGAATTCTTGCATCTACAAGATGACGTAAGTTCTTGGTTACACTACGATAGTTTAAAATAAATATAAAATAAATAAAAAAATAAAAAAAAATTATTCAATTTCAAAACTATAAATATTTATAATTTGAAATTAGCGTTCACAGTGTGAAATCCTTAATATCAAACATACATGAAAATATGTCTGTCCAGAAAACAGTACTTTAAAGAATTCCATAGATGGATCTTTTATAACAACGATATATTAATAATCTTTTAAATAAATGCTTAAACATGTTTATTTTAATATGTACACTTACTCGTAATTACACTCACACTTTATATCTATGATTCTATAAGCAGATCACTTTATAATTCATTGCACAAGTCTAAAATTCAAATTGATTTGATTTGATTGACGTTTTATAATCCGTTTATTAATATTTAATAATTAACTAAAACTGTGACTTAATTTTAATCATGGAGTTTATTTGATGATACTACACATAAATTAATATTAAAAAAAATACATCGTCCTTTTTTACGTAGTTCCATTTCAAAAATCTCATCATAACAAATTTAATCTGCCTTGTTTGTAAAACAAAATGAAGTATGAGTAAAGTGAAAAATAAAAAAAAGAGTGCCTACTTTAAAGATACCTTTAAGGGTTTAGGTTTAATAAAATGTGACCTCTTATAAACTAGGACAAATACGTATAAAATACATTAAACTAAGTATTTAACCTAAAATATAACTCTAGAAAACTTTATTAATTTTCTATATATTGTAGATACTCGATTTTTACGCATTTTCCCGCCATTTCGAGTGTCGTAAATATTGCCCGTTAGATCGCCGTTATTCGTTAGCTATCATGCGGATGGGTCAACGGCCGTTACCTGTCTCGGATGATCGTTATAACGGCCGTTATTCTCCTTCGCTTGGGCCTGATCAGATAGGGGATGGCTGTACGTGTCGTGAGACGAGCTTCTATTGGTCGAATTCGCACAACCGATGTAGTTTTGAAATGTCTGAACCAATTAAACTAATGGAAGATCCGGAACATAATCATCTAAAGAAGAACAATTTAGATAAAGGGACTTTTTTCACAAGGGATCGTTTTTTGTTTTACTGTAATTTGTTTTACTGTATCTTTTGTCTTGTTGTATCTTTCTTTATAAAAATAAAAAATTTTGCCACATTTTTTGAATTTCCTGAAACATTGTATTTATTATTCCTTTTTGTAAATAGGTACAAACTTAATTTTTAAAATATAAATAATTTTACATAATACAAATAAAAATTATAGTCTACTACATTACAGAAATTTTGTAATGTTTTAAAGTATTAGTATTCTCACAATATGGTTGTACCGAATCTTTGACAATGACACGTGTTACTATGCCGAACCGTCGGTCTAGGTTTCTTTAAGGAAACCATCTACATAAGACGCGATCCAACCTAGAAGAGACGCCAGTTCCATATTAAATATATATATATATTGAATGTGTATATGTTCTGACGTGCTAACCTAACCTAACCAATCCTTTATCCTTCGTCAGATCTAGATCCACTAAACATCTTGCTGTCTGCAGGTACATTAATATCTAGATTAAGACAGGTTATTATCGATAAGCCGCTTTTTTATCATTTCTTTCGAATTGGGAGAAAGCGAACTCTTTTGTAAAAATCGATAAATGTAAATGTATAATGTATTATTATATCGAATGCCATCCTTTCTTAATTTTGCTCAATCACCCTCTAGGAAAATCCTCCCATCCCACAACATTCCCCCTGCCTGGGTTAAATATTACAAATATCGTTACCTTTTAGACAGTTCTACTTTTCATAATATACAACCTTGACATCAGTTAAAAATATGATGGATATTGAGCCACTCTACAGTTGTTACTTGTGTGCGCATTTATTTAAAGAAACTTACAAGTAAGTTATTTTGACGTGTACAAAAGGTATTTATTTTTACAAAATTACACATGCGTGTGCTAAAATTCCTCTAAGATAATTTCAATACCAACAGGCAAAGGATTGAGTAGAGACAGACCACTGTGCAGAAAAATATCTACCCCATTTCTTTAGGTAATGTTTAGTCCGTGTACTAAGTAATGTTTCAAAACTACGTTTAATAAGTTTATAAGAAAATGTTCATTTTCCAAATCAAATACAAGAAATAAGTATCAATTATAAAAAAATTAACATGAGAGAGTAATTGTATCAAGTTAAAAATATCTATAATTATAAAATTATAAGAATAAATATATAAGAGATTATTAAAAACAAATTAGATTAATCGATTCGAAAGATACACCGTAATACTAACTTAGCACTTTTCCTTGCCGGAGAACTCCGTTACCATTTACACTATGTTAATAATTTATGTTTACGATTATTTTTTTAAAATTATTTGGTAAAAAAATAACGCAGTAATTTTGTTTCTATAAATCAATGTATTGTAGCTTAAGAAGTAATCATTCTTATTTATTTATTTAAGAGTTTTATTAGATATACAAATCATGATGTACAAAATAATACCATAAAAACGGGTAATCCACACCTTGAGAATGAAAGAACAAATGCCAGTGTATTATGACATCCGACATTTTATTAAAGAAAGTATCTGTCTGCAATTTTTTAGCTCACAAGAAGTATCTGATCCCGGGATTTGAATTTGATTTTGGGTTTCTTTAAATTATTTTGAATAAAAACACGTTTTAAAACGTATCGAAAAAAAAATGAAGTCATCACTGTGACTCGAACCAGGAACTTTCTCGTGGCGGAGGAATGGTAGTTTTTAATACGAAATATGTAATATAATAACGTAATATATATATAAATGGTTACCATGGTGTAATTTGTAACTCATTTTCCAAGTAAGAGAAAATTTTGCGTTTGAGTCCCGATGGTAAAAGTACATTGTACATTTTTTTTGTTTATCATTAAGATTGATTCATATAATTTATTTTAATTTCTTATTTTTTATGTATCTGTGTTATATGAGGTGATAGTGAGGCAAGAAGCAAGAAGGCTTGTCACTAAATAAATAGTAAATTAGTGAAGCATAGTGACATCTTTGGATTTATATTAGTGACCAACGACGGTGTTGAGAGTAGACTCTTACATACCATAACTAGCACACGTGAATAGTTTGATGTTCTCAGAGTTCATTTACAACATTAATATAACAGGTGTTGTGCAGTAAAAATGTTAACGATAGCGCGGAAACTGAGGAATTATCTTCGGAAACAAAGGGTAGTTATTAAAGCAGGACTGCGTGGGAGAAGAGGTGAACCTCCCTGTCCTGATGATATGATATTAGCTAACCCTGAATCGACACAGGAAATAATAAAACATCACGAGAAAAGTTATCCAGAAATTTCGATCAGAATTATTATGTGATAAATTGTTATTCACAGCTCTGGAATAATATATGCATCTAAGTAAATGAAGTACAAGTGAATTAAAATGTATTAGAAAAAAAATTTAGATGAATCACTTAGATGTGCAAAAACAGTCTCTCTAAACTAATATAAAAACAACCGGGGATCGAACCAGACACTTTCTAGTGCCGGTAGATATCTTTGCCAATTATGCAGATTTTTTATTTCTCACTTAAAACTCTAAAATTAATATGTATCTATTATCCGACTTGAAAAAATGTAGATGAAATTCAACGACATAATATTTTCCGCGTGTGTGCGAACGTAACATCTCTAACTTGTTAACGATTGATCTTTTAGATGTTTTTAATACTTCTGTATTTTTGGTAGACTTGACAGTGTGTCCTTTTGTTTTATATTTTTATTTGATTTTAATAATGTTAATAAAAAAGTTATTTAAATACATAATGTCACCGCAACATAAATTACACAATCGAATTAAATTATGAATTGTTACATTAGAAATAAGAAATTATATAATCTTAGGGTGGCTTATATATAACAGATATTTATTCCATAATTTTGTTGAAAATTATGTAATGGATTTACCCTCTCAATTTCTGAGCTACCACTAAAGAAAATTTATGTTTTAAAAGAAATATAAAGAAATGTACTATTTAATTTAAAATAAATAATATCTCACTATAGATTCGTGGTAGTCTAACAATTGACGGGACTGAATTTACCAACTATTCTGTTTAAATATTAAATTATTATCTTTTGGTATTATTGTCGGAGTTTTATCAAGTGTTAAAATATGTATCAGTTAAAAGTACGTTTAGGAAAAATATTTTCATAAAAGTGAAAAAAATGATTATTTTTTACCGTAAAATCGTATCTCTGAAATCTGCGCTGTCATTAAATTAAATTGGTCATTTCAGGGTTGAAATTTACATATAAACCTGCGATGGCGAAGCTCTCAGTCCAAGCACACCCCAAAGATCACTGCTCTACTTCCTGGAATTAACCGTTTTAGATAACAACGTGCGCTGCTTACCCCTGAGGGGATGGAGAAATCAAGATTGAAATGGGAATATTGAGTTTCTCCGATTTAAAGTAAATGGTTGTAATACCGAGGTTCATAAAACTCAATCTAACACATTTTCGTAATTGCTACAATTTTGTCAATCACAGTGGTGGGTGATGATAGAATCGGACGGGATTGAATGGGAAGAGGAAATGGGTGGATGGGTAGTTGGAAGGAGTAGGGATGGAATGGAATAGGGAATTGTAAATAGGGAAATGGGGAGGGATGAAAAAATCCTTTAATAGCGGACCAGGATGGACTTACGGAACCAAAAGAACAGCTCGACTCATCAAATTGATGACGCCGTCTTTATGATCTTCCGGAAGTTCACCCAATGTACGAAACTGACTGAAAATTTCAACTAGTGATCCAACACTAACATGAGAACACATTCTCTCCAAATCTCGAAGAATTTTACGAATTCAAATCAAACCAGTCGAGCCAAATCAATAATGTGTACTGGATGGGCGTGGGCTAAGGGGTAGGAATAAAACTAAAACTGGTGACAATAATACTACATTTTACAATAACATTTATTTCAAGTTATGGAAGTATACGTGTTCACCTATTAAAAATAATAATTATTACGAATATGGAACACCATCAATAAAATAAGCGCAGTAGTGTAAATAATTAAAAAAATATTTTATAAACCTACGTAAAAAAATACATGTTTTAAGGCATGTAAAATTCATCGATTACCTATGCTAAGATCAGCTTTACAAGAAATTAAGAGAGAATGTAAAAATTATCTTAGCTTTGTGAGTAGGATTAATAAAAGGATCGCTTGGATGGTTTGGTTTTATATAATGGATGAATATGAATGAAATAAATGTTAATGGTATCAGAAATAGAGGACGCCCCCGGAAGATTTGGCACGACCAGGTAAACTAGATACTGGTCCTATTAAAAGCCTCAATAATTTACGAGCTTGCACGGGAAGATGTATGAATATGAATGAGGCGAGAATTGTGTGCCAAGACAGAAGAGAGTGGCGCTCTATCCTCTCTGATTACCCATGCGAAAAAACAGCGTGATGGTAAGTTAGTTAGTTAAAATACTTCGAAACAAGGATTAATACTTAACCCTTTGTTAACTGAATTATTGAATACAACAATTTGACTACGTTTATTTAGGAAGAAAATGACATTGCAATCCAGGGTACAACATAATAATTTTTTTTTTTACATAATCACATTTTAGACTTAAGACCCACGTCCATGTACGAGATTTTTATGAGATTTTCGACCAGAGGCGAGGATTTATACTCCTATGTGATAATATTGAGATAACTCTTGGCTTTTGTGGTTTATCGTATACACAGCAAGTCTAAAAGATTCGCCGCTTCACGGCTCACTTCACATATGTTATACCTCAAACGTCAGTTCAATTATTATTGATGTTCTGTTAGTCAGTTGGGTAAATTTGAATTTCCCTAGCAACATTTAAAACGTGCTTAATTTGGAACGGATGGCATTCAATGTGGGTCTATAGCACACATTTATATATATAGGGGAATAATAGTATAGTTGCCAGGGGAAGGAGGAGCGTGGAGAGTATGTATGTTTTAAGCAGGGTCCTAAAAAATAACTATGCACAATTAATTTGGAGTTGATGAGGGGTGGCCAGGGGGAGAGAGAATGGTGCTCATGTTTTGCGCAAAGTCTTAAAGAGGAGTAACTATACAAAATTGGGTTTAAATCAGTTAAATAATGTAGAGATTGTATAGAGGATAGACAGACATCTAATTTTATCTACAGTACACAGAGATATATATAGAGATTTAATAATTATTAATTATTTCGTGTTTTTTATTTTCAGACTTTTTTGTGGTGGCAGAGCCATAGGTGAAATAAGGTAATCAGTTTTATGATTAACCCACTTGTTTATTTCTATTATACAGAACTTTTGTCATTATTTTCCACAAAATTATAATACTTCTTGAAATGTATATAAATTGTGTAGTGAGTTAATGTCTAAAATGATTCCACAGGGAAACATTTTAGGCCCTATCTAATTTCTGATATATTTTATTTTCATTATTTTTTATTATTAATCTGCTATAAATACAATGAAACAATACAATAATAAGTTCTAAAACTTCTCTAAAAAGCATGCGATTGTGCAGAGAAGGAGATATTGACGACTTTAATAATGCGACTTTAAATAATGAATAAATAATCAATTTCGCGGATGATATCATGGATTGCTTTCAGTGTAAGTCTTGGGAAGAGGAGATGGGTTAGACAAGGCGACAAGACGGCTCGATACGAATCTCTCATCACTTAACACAAAAAAATCGATATATGTATGTTTTTGCACACTACACTCATCTGTCATGCCTGCAAACTAAAAAAGAACACGGTTTTCTAATGCTAATGTGTAAAATTGACACGAGTCATAATTATTCGACATCTGGAAGTACTGATCGATGATCATCTCAACTGGAAAGAAAATATATTGAACCTAGCTAAACGCATAAGAAAACTAATTAACTTTTTTTAAAGCAATACGATGTATAATTAACTATAAACTCTTAAAATCTGTGTATTTTGCACTCTGCTACTTCTTAATTAACTATGCGATTGCAATTTAGGGAGGAGCAGCAAAAACAATATTAGAGTCTGCTAAAAGAGCGTAAAAGACAATTCTTTGGGTAATAAATGGTCGTCCTTTTAGATATCCATCAGAACTTCTGTTTAAAGAGTACAATGTTCTAGACGTAAGACAAATTTATTTGTTGAAACTCGTACAATATTTCCATTCTAACAATAACTCACCCCTAGCGATAAATCATGGTGACAACACAAGTTAACGAATGAACATCTACACACCAGTTCCGTGGGCAACAGCGACATTCTTTCAACGTTCCTACATGTACAACACACTTGAGAATAACTGGAAATCGTTCACTTCCAAAAAGATTACTCAAATATAATTATAATTTATTTAAGTCATAGTACAGTGTGTTACATTATTGTTATAATAGGATAAAATATTGCAGCAAAGTAAGACATATATTTCGGTACCCTGCCTGCCACACTAGTATTTTACTGTATTATAGCAAACAGTATGATTCCATTGGGTGCTGTTGAACATTCCAGCTTAATCACAACACTAATGATTCACTTTAGATTTACAACACATTCACCACACTTTTTTATTGACTCTATTTTTTTATTTATATATCTCTTTTAAAATTTAAAAATTAAATAACACCGCAACAGCACGGAAAAAAAAAATACGGTAGTGTAGCAAAGTAGCCAGGACAATGCTTTGTATATCAAGAGGTGGATGCCTACTGCCTACACAGTCAATTAATAAGTGTATTATATCATTATATGTTCACTTCTAATACATAAACAATTTATGTCAATACATGTTTATTTTATTTTATCTTAGAAATTTAATGACATTTAAAACAATATAATTTCATCTGCGTTCTTCAGACACTTTTCGGAATTCAATATTTTACAATGAAAACATTTTAGTTAAAATTTCACAAATGTTATAAATAGGTACCTTCATAATTTTTAAAATATTCAATAATTCTTTTCATTTTAGTATTTTATAATTTCTTCATTCACTGTCATGTTTTTATTGAAGTAAAAAAAAATCTGATACATTTATGTATAAATTTAGATATTTCGGTTTTTGGATGGATTGACCAAGAATTTGAGACATTTATTATATGTATTTTAAAATATTTACATTATTTTATTATAATTGTACTCCGGTAGGGCGATATCTACAAGAAATTAGAGATATTGTCTTTTTAACGTTAGCGTTACATTAGAGTAGCTCACATACGCGTCCCTTGAAACCTCATAGTGTTTAAAACATTCATTTCGATTGTAAACTCATTTACTAATCGGCGATAAAAAGACATATATTTTATTATGTGAATAATCTAATTTGTTTTAACTATGAAAGAATTAAATTTTAAAATTGCATTCACAATAAAAATGTGTTTTCATTAAAAAGTATGGTCTAATTTTGATAGAAATGAATAACAAAGTTATTAATTTACTACTCGTAATACGAATGCATTCCTTCTATGATATATTCCGTAATTGCACGTAATTGTAATTAACTTCTTGACCAGCGTGACTTAATTTGAAAAAGTATCGTGTCGGTAATAATATGTAAACATGTTAATGGATAAGGTTAAATGGTCACGAGGTCACTGCTGATTAGTTTCTTCATCAGGGGAAACAACGAAGGAAATAATCGCTAACAATTATTTTTTAGATGTCAATGCTAATTAAACCTTAATTAGTTTCAAGGGGTGGGATTACCCTACGACGCCGAGGGGGGTAGTGTAGGAGGCATAATGCGACACGCCCCAGTTATTTATTTTTTATGTAAACGGTCATAAAACATTACTCAAAAATTATAAAATGTTTTTAATATTCACAACTAAACTTTGTACAACCCACACGTTGGGTTATTATCAATACATACTAGTTTCGAGATGTGCAGTCTCTCTCATCATCAGATGATAACTGAACTAAATACAGTATTGTAGTTTATTCGGCCAATAGGGTGGAGCTTGATAAGAGGGTGGAGGTTTTGGTCGTTAACGGGAATATGGACATTAAAGACGAAGTATTAAGGAATGTTATGTTGTTTATTAGTGTTTTCTCAGAATTTAAATTCTTTTGATTTTTATTATCTGTCAAATTTTATTTATCCAGTCTGCGGTAAGTCGTTCTACAATTTTAATTCGTTGCAAATGAGTTGCGATTGTGTTTTTCCGTAATACATTTAAAATATTAATTATTATATCTTGTATGTATGTATATTGTATGTAATATATATTAATTTGTATTCCACAACGCCATTATATTGACACCGCTTTCATGATTTGCGATTTCCAATTATTTTTAAGGGTAATTATGACATTGCTGGAATCGTTGATTGGATAATTGTGTACCCACGATCGAGTGAGAAACGTAACATTTTCGATGATTGAAAGCAAATTTAACTTTGTTAACCCAACTAATTGACAATATCCGTCTCTAGCTATATCACATTATGCACGAATGCAATGGATTATACACCGTATTCTACGTGAATTGTGCATAACTATAAATATATAGTAGATACATGTAGGACATTAATTCTTAACAAAAAATGTTTAATAAAAATATGGTATAAAATGCTCCATTACCGAGATATAAGGAAAACTATTTATATCCAATTTATATACTGTAAGTCTTCTACATGCAAAAATTCAAATTTTTTTCAGTATTTCAAATTCGATAATAGCGCATAAGGTTAGTTCGTGTTTCTACCGCTTAGCGGCGTGCAAGATCCCCCACTTTCAGTAATGTTTACAGTAGTCACGTGCGAGTTTTTTTTAACAAGTGTGTGGGCTCTTAGTGTATTTTTGTTAAAAAGCAATGTCGGATATTAAGCCCAAGCAGAGTACTGACCACAGTATCTCTCAATGAAACTTTGATCTCTGTGAGAAGTACTTATATACTAAATGAGCTATTCTAATCCGGGAGCAAAACAAATGCGATTATGATTCATAGAACGCTTCGCGCTGAACTCTGTATTGACCTTTATCCGCTTTCAAGACGAATCTTCGAGAGACATCTCTTCCGTGGACATGTCGTTACAGTTAATGTTGGATGTGTAGGCTAACTTTGTTCGATTTGCGAACAAATTGAAATAAGCTTTTGCAATAGAATGCGTTTATATGAAGAATACTTACTGTACTCGAAAACATATCTTATTACTTTACTATTTTATGCAGAGTTTAATATGTAATTGTATGAGTTTTATTGTATTATTAATATGTATGAGTTTTATATAGTAATCCTATTTTTTGAATCTTTTTTGTTGTGTGCAAGTTTTTCGCAAGACTTTTTGTTTTTTACATATCTCAAAGATAAAAGTCAATTTAGTGATGTCAGGTGAATACGAAAACTTTGGTAAGTGCCGTTCAGGACGTTTTAACGTCCCATTCTTCCACTGAGAAAAACAAGACAGAAACTCGTAAATTATGATGCGACACCAAACCTACCCCTATTAGAAATGTACAAATATCTTTATGCCCCTGTCAGGTCGGGGAGATTAATGTTCGTTAGCGGACGACCTCATAATTAATTTCTTACCTTGTTAGTTATATCCGGCCAGGACCGTCGGCGCCGCGGGAACACTGCCTCCAGGCGCCGTGTCGGGGGGTGCAAAAGATCAGGTCCTATCTGTATCTATTTAAGAGTAAGATTAACGCTGACAGGAGCTAGTTTATTCTGGGTCAAGTGCCTGTTAATTTTACATCAGCCTACTAAAAAACCGCCCAGTAATAGTTACAGGTGCCCGCGTATTGCAGCTCGACGGAAAAGATCAAGGAATGATAGGTTGATTTATTTGCAGTTTTTTTCAACTTAATTTAATTTATTTGTTAGTAATCCACGGACACATGGACAAAATTTTGTACTTAAAATTATATTTTGTACGTACAATTACATTTTATACTTACTATATTTGAAATCATGTTTTGAATGAATATTTTTACGTACCTTATTATATAGTCTCGTCGGCAAACTTTTATCGGCAGTATTTGACGGATATTTGTTAAAATAAATAAATCTTCATTGCTGAATATACTGAGTATTCACCATCCTTACTGGCATATGGCATAATAAAATGATACATGATTTTGTATTCAAATTTAAAAATGATTACTAGAAAATAAAGTAAATAATTCAAGTTTTAAAAAATAATAATGTTAAAAAAAATCTTGTAGATAGAGAGAATCTGATTTCTAGTTTTATACACTGTTATTGTGTTAAATTAGATTGAAATGATGTTTGATAACTGAGATTGAGGTTTTTCAGACAGTAAATGGTGATCCTTCTCTTACTCAGGACCGTTCTATGAGCAAAAGCTCCTACATTGGCCCTACTCATTCACCGCCGGGATGGCATTTTTTATTGCATTAAAAATGTTATAGTGCCATTGGAGCACAGACCAAATGTTGTAACGTAAATTTTAACTCATGTTTTAACACCCGCAGAAATATTTTTATAACGTTGCGTACAAGCATAGGTGCCGGAAGAATTCGGGATACGGAAGGAATAGGCACTCACCATAATCCGGATTCTGCTGACATTTCCAAATTGTGTACTATATATTTTAACACACTATTTCGTCAAAGGTTCCGACACAGTACAGACGCGAAGTGTCGAGATTATATAATATTGTAAACTGCACCGTACACGTATAACCGTACTGGCTCAAGGTCGCCAATCGACTGGGTCGGCGGCGAGGCCGTGATGGGTTGGGAAGGGGGAAGCACAGTGCATTATTTTCATTAAAAGAATAATACATTTACACAAATAAATACATGTCTCAAACAGATATTCATTGTAATTTTCTGACATCTTAACAAGGATTAGATGTGCAATCAACATTCTTACTCGACCCGAGACAATTATAAATTCCTCCTTCGTAAGGTCTGGGATTGCAGCAAAGTAAGTGCAATTAGGCGTATATCATATAATTATGTAAAGTTAATTATGCTGAATCATGATATCGTACTAAAAGGGTTTTCGTTTTATAGTTTAGTTTATTAATATCAGACCTAGACCGAGTCAACATTCTTCGCCATTATTTTAATTTTATTTAAACTTTTAAAGAGTTTTTAAATGATATTTCATTATTTATTAAATTCTTAATTATATCTATGGATGTGATAAATTAAAGCCTATATATCTATTAGTAAATCATCTGATGATGATAAAGCTAAAAGATAATTTTTATCTCTTATTTAAAACATGTAATTATATATCGTGACTATATTTACATAATATACATTACATACTGATAAAATAGACTGGAAGTCCAGGTGCCGGGTTTTATTCAAAGATGTACAATTTATTACTAACGAAGCAGTCTACCGGCAATATAAAGTTTCAGGCTCGAGTCTCGGTTCTAACCATATTTATTCGATAGATATTTTATGTTTATATTTTTTTCTAAGCGATTTACCTATTTTTTTAAAAATTTTTGTTTGTGTAAAGTTTATTACTTAAAACCAATTTGTGCTAGATATACTTTCTACTATTTCAATATACTTCGAGGGCATTTTAATTATTCAATTTTTATTAATTTAAAAAAAATATTTTTTAAAACAAAATTTAGATCGTATTTGTTTATCCTTCACAGTCAACCCTATTGATAGAAAGAATTTCAATAAACAGCTGATTTGGAATTATAAAATTTACATTAAACAAAATCCGAAATAAAGAATTTTAACAATAATTATTTACGTAAATTGTAGATTCATAAAAAATCTTTAAAAGCTATAGAACAAACTAAAATGTAGTTTAAATTTTTAGGCTTTTATTATATTATAGTTCATGTGTCTCCACATTCATATAATGTCGAATTTCTAGGCCCCATATGTTCATGTAGGGGTACGCCTGGTGGTGTTGATATAGGTTCACAACTTTTGAAGTAGTGAGAACCCTGGATTTGGCTCAGTACGGTCCACAATAACCTCAACAGCCTACATTTCAATCTCTCAAGAGATATACACAAAAAAAGAATATTACTAAATTTATTGGGGCGGAAATGTATAGTTTTCGCGTCCAGCCCTTTGTAAGCTTTGCGACCTGAATTACAAAAGTACGCTTTCAAAATGCTGAAATTGACAATGGTTCTGAAAGTATTTTGGGACGTTTTCATCTTATCAAACATTAAAATAAGACTGATTTTGGAATCATGATGTTGCAAATTATAATCAGAATTCAAAGCTTGAATGAATGATGGATATTGTGCTTGAGGGCTGAGTAGTAGCAAGCTTATGATTTAGACAAAACTTCTTAGATGGGAGGGATAAATAAGATTTTAATAGACCTTATCCACGATGCTCTCTCAATGAGACCTTGAGTTGCTAAAGATATGTGTGTACTGGATGTTTAATTGAAATCCGCGTGCAAAACATATGGGCTGATGATTTATAAGTCGTTTCACACTGAATTCTGCCACATGCCTCTAGTCTTTCTGGTCGATGTTTCGATCGATGCATCCAAATATTGGCCAGGAAAGTCAAAGATATATTTATTTATTATTATACACGCCCTATTCAGGCATTAACATAATTTATAAAATAAGATAAAATTACAACAAAAGTGCAATACATAGAGAAAAATATTACATATCAGTATGTTTTTACATAATCAAAATAAAAATAAATATAAAAGTGAAGTAGCAATTTATCTATCACCATTGAGTTGATACACAAAAAATTGTAATAGTCTAGTCCTATAAAAAATTAAATTAATAGCAAAAATGTCGACTACCTCCGCATATTCATTCCCCAAAGAATGCAATCTGGGGTCTGCGGAGTTAGCTAGTGCATGAATTGTGTCTTGATGACCTCAGTGGTCCTTGAAAGTCAAGCAGACCAATAATCTGGGGGCAGTCTATCATACCATTGATGTGGATATGTAAGAATAGCCCAGAAAACTTTACACACATGATTCCAAACGACCATGAAAATATTTATATATATATTTTTAAGATACGATAAGATAAAAATTTATTGACAATTTTTAAGTATTTTATGTGATAACATTTAGAAATAAAATGATATTTTTTATTACAAATTACGTATTGTATGAGACGCAGTTATTTAGCTGTGTCCTGGCTACTGTACAAGGATCTTTCTAGATGCATGGTTTTAAAATACATACAACTCCATATAAATAATCAAGAACAATTGACAATTTTACAACGACCATACAAACAATAGTGATTCATCAACATCCATGCGACATCTCTACAAACCCATACTCAAGAATACACCTCAACCGGTTTTCGCACTGGGCTGTTTTCTGGCAATTGCTGATACCAAGAATGGATATGTCTTTCGTATATTATCCTGCCACCTCATTTTGGGTCTTCCTTCAGATTTATTATTATTTGTTGGCCATTTAAAAAAATCTTTCATTGAAACTTTGTATTCAATTAATAGTTTTAAAAATGAAGTGTCCTGATTTCTTCTTTACTAGCAATACAAACTTCTTTATTACATTTATCCTCGATATCTGGACCAGGGGGATCATTATTGAAAGAAACATAGTAGAGGTAAATTTAGCATTTAAATGAGAATAGTAACATTGATTTTTTTTATATAAATCTGTCATTTAATAACAACATAGTTAAAAAATAATTACATTTTTTACAGATATTATCTTACATCTGGTTGTCGGATGGGGATGAAAATCACGGGAACCATTAACATCGGATGTGGGTTTTTCCTGAACAAAAAAACAAGTTTTTTTTCATTTAAATTATCTGAATATACTATGTACGAATACGTAGAGATGAGGACCGATTTTATTTTTTGTCTCTTAGCTAACACGATGAGATTATGTGTTAATGTGTTTATTAGTTTGATAGATATTTTTCATTAAGGAAAACGCATATTTGAGAAATAAAATAATAATACATAATACGCACACTTGAAAAAGAATTTTTAGACTTTGAAATTGGAATATTCCAATACATATTCAATGAATCGCTTTAACTATGAAATGCGTCCGCGGAAGAATTTTAATACATATTACATTTCATACACAGAAATTCCATATACCCAGTAAGTTCAAGATTGAAATTATTATTATGTATACATTTTTTAAATTAATATCGTGATAATAAAACTGACACTGGCAGCGCCATAGACAAAAAAGATTTTTATGTGCATTTTTCAGTGATGAGTTTTTTAAACTATTCTGCCGTGTGTATCTGACTTCTCTGACTGATGTTTCGGATCCTAGTGCAGGGTCCATAATCAGGGCTGATGTTGTTAGGTATTGTTAAGTATTTTGTTAGGTATTTTCTTCCAATGCTGTATCGAAAGTAGGCATTCTATCAATTTGTATGCATGCCATTTAATTGTTTTTCTTTTAAATGATTTATAGGATGTCTGAACGATCACTGTAAATGTGACTTGCGGTTTTCCGCGGAGGGAGGCAGATGTGATAGAGCGCCATACTCTTCTGTCCTGACACACAACTATCGTCGCATCCATATTCATACATCTTTTCATGCAAGCTCGTCGATTGTTGAGATTTTTAACAGGAGTATCTTCCAATATATGGTTTACTTGACCATGCCAAGTCTTCCGCGGTCATCCTCTATAGTGCCATAAACACTCTTGCATCTTTCTTACTATTCTCTCTTCATTCTAAAAAAAGTATCGGTTAGAAATTACGCATTTAAAACGCATATCACTTTATTTCCTCTAGTCCATCTCCTTTCGAAATCTTTCTCAAATTTTTCGTTCCAATCACGTACACTTCACAAATATACAAACTGATCTACTTGTTCGAACTATGTTCATAGCCTATTAATATTTTGCACGGGTTTTTACTTTTCTTCTTTTCAAACACAACCATTTTCAATTTGTTAACATTTATCATAAAGTCACATTATTTGCAAACATCGTACATTTTGCAAACGTGTAAAATATTATTAATTATTTGATATTCTTCAAATTAAAAAAAAGGCATTTAACCCTCTGGTTTTTTATCTTAAAAAATGAGTAATCTACGTAGTAAACTTTTATGAAATACCCTTGGGGTGCATTCATGCAACACCCCCTGCCCTAGCACGAAGCGGCGATGCTGTTTGGGTTCTCACAGTAAATAAGTACCCTTAGTCAGACCAATTTTGTGGAAATGTAATCTTGGGATTTGCGTCAACTGGTGGGAGAAATATGTTCACATTTGTAAAAGATCTACAAATTTTGTCAACACGCATTTGTACACCAGACAAATTATGTCTACATTTAAATAATACAGTTCTGACAGCAAGATATTTAATCGACTAGATATGTGGAAGTGATAGCTAGACTCTAGACCATTAATGGGTGTATTAATTAAATTATAATTTTAATTTTAACAACTAAATTAGTATTGTAGTCTACTCGCGCAATGGTGCATAATATATAACAATTTGGAAACCGTTGAAATACAAAAGAATTCAAAGAAAACACTAATTACCAACATAGCATTTCCTAACACTTCGCTTTTACTGTCCATATTTCTGTTAACGACCAAAACCACCTCCCCTCTCTTCCCAAGCCCCACTCCATTACCCGAATAGACTACAAGATGATGAGAGAAACTACATATCACGAAACTAGTAGTGATAATAATCCAACGTGTATGTAGTACAAAGTTTAGTTGTTAAAATTAAAATAATCATGTTACACCATTAATGATAATTTTATCTTCCATATCTAACATAATTATAGACTTCAGAAACAAAGCCGCCGCTATCCAATTGACGAAAATTGAGAGTGTCATTTGAAAATGATTATCTGGCAATAGTAGCAGTTTTATAATTGTTCTTGAAAACATGTTTGTATATTTTAGAAGTATTTTATCAAAAGCCTCTGCATTTTAAAACCTCCCCTCTGGCTATAAAAGCAGTTAATTTAAATTTTATCAATTGATTCTGAACCTCTTAGCATTTTTATTAAATGGATCTGGTTCATCGAATATTCTTAGTATTATTAAATAAAATTAAATATGCAATTCGTAATTAAAGGAATTTGTCCTTAACCCTTTTTTATATCAGTGAGGTGATTTAAAACTGACATCGAATTGAGGCGACCACGTTGACAAATTATTTTACAAGATATTTACCTAATTAACGGAATGGTTAAAACTTGAAATTTACAAGATCGCTGCCTTAGACATACCTCATACATATACTCTAGAAGATTTGTGGCTTCAAATTCCGCCGTATTTTGAGTCCTTCACTGGAGTTTGTCAAACGAAAATCTCTCATGGAATATGTTGTCATCGGCGTAACAATGGAGTTCCTGATTGTGGTGCGTCACCCGGCCCTGTCTTGAGCCTTAATGAAAAATTTGCCACGAAAACAAAATATTTAACACATAGAAGACAAGGCAAACTTTATCAATAAACGTTTAGAAGCTCAGCGTAAACTTTTAGATGTGCTATAATAAAGTAATCATGCGGCCGCCATTCCGTGACAGAGCGCCATTTTTCAAGCTTTGAAACAAAATGGAGGACGCATTTTCCGCGCGAAGTTAGTGTGATACATCTTGCTGTCGGAGAAACTTGATGGGGGCAAAGTTGAAAGAAATACACTCGGTGCAAGTCAGTCTGAACTACTCACTGCAATTTATGCTCCAAGTTAACACGTCACGATTACTTATTACTCAGGAACTGTTACACAAAGTGTGGTACCACGAATGCGGTAATACTATATGTATTATTATCCGTTACTAAATAATACAAAATATATGTGTGTTCTTTGACACATCACATTCCTATCGACTGACAGATGTCAGTGATAATTTTTTTAAAGTCTAAATGTTCGTTTTATTATTACATTATATTTATATAATACAAAAAAGCCAAAGTCTAAATTTAGTGAACGGGCATTTGCATTGGCAGGCCCAAAATAGTGGAACTCTTTACCCTCCATTATTAGAAACAGTGCATCGGAGACTTTATTTAAGAAGAAACTAAAAACGCACTTTTTCAAAAAATCATTACCATAAGTGAAAATAACGATTTTTTAATTTTAAAAAACATAGATAATTATAGAACTATAAACAGTTTATATGTAAAGCGTCCTTGAGGTGAAAGTTTTTACGAAAATGGCGCTATACAAATTATCCATTATTATCATTATTATTAAAACATGTGTATCTATTAAAAATACGTTTTGAGGCATTCCGAATATTTACTAATGAAATTCAAATATTTTAACATAGAACTAACTAACTTACCATCATGCCGTTTCTCTGCGGAGATAGGCAGAGAGGATAGAACGCCACACTCTTCTGCCCTGACACACAATTCTAGCCTCATCCACATTCAAACATATTCTCATACAAACTCGCAGATTATTGAGGCTTTTAACAGGACCATCCTCCAGTACCTGGTTTACCTGGTGGTCGTACCGAGTCTTCCGCGGACGTCCTCTACTTCTGGTGTCATCAACACTTGCGTCATATATCTTTCTTATCATAGAATATTTATTGAAATTAACAAATATTCACTTTGTTTAAAACCACTTTATTTTTCGTATCACCAACCGGCTTCGAAACCACCGTTCCTTCTTCAGATTAAACTAAATACTAACTTAATATTACAAAATGTGGGTAATAATACATTAGTGTCAGGCGTTAAAGTGGTAGTGGGTGGTCGACTGGGGGGTTGAGGGAGTTAATAAATGTGGGGGGAAGGTTAAAAGATAATTTTAATTATTATGAATAATTACAAAGTCATAGATGAATACAACATTATAGAATATTTATATTTATTTATAGGTACCCCAGAAAAAATTGACATGAAAACTGAATCAGAAATGTCGAATTAGAAAATTACTTAACATTTGTTCATACTCTTACTTTTTTTTTCAACTTTAACGATCCCAATATCTCTCGCTTGCAAAGTCAGCGCCATGCTGACTCAAACAATCTCCCTAATTGTCTGCACTGTTAAATTGTCGTATTAATATATAATCCTGATTTTTTCGTATCTGACTTTAATGCATTGATTTATATTTTTTGTATACGTACTTCATTACTTGTACACATTTAAATAAATTTTATACATAAATGTTGTATAATTTATTTGAATAATTGTTATACCAGGTGAATTTTATTTCAAGATAATATAAATAAAGAAATTTGTACTCATTTCGTTCGTAGTCGTCGTTAGTGTAATGCTATTTTCCCGTACGTTCATTATTTTGATGACCTCCCACCTTTCAGATTCAACCAAGTTCTGACGCTTCTTCATAAAAGGAGATGAACATTGTTCGCTCAAAGAATATTCTATAGGAATCATTTTTAATGTGTATAATAATGAAGAGATTTACTAATTAAAAATATTGTTAAATTACGAATAATAAAAAATGTTTTTTCTACACGATTGTAAAATTTTAACAAGTATTTTAATTTATTTTTCATATAATAACACTTTCTGTCTGCGCGAAGTTTCGCGCAAAATTGGTTAATAATGAATGAAGCTACTGCACTATAAAGTTGATGGAGCAGATATGGAAGAAGAAATATATTGTAAAATCCAAGGTATGTAATAAAAATACGGTGGAACCTCGGTTTACGAACATAGTTCATTCCGTAAAACTGTTCAAAAACCAAGATGTTCGTAAACCGAAACAATTATTCCCATAAGAATCAATTTAAAATGTATTAATCTGTTTAAGACCCCAAAAAAATGGACCTATATTAACTTTATTTTCTACTTTTTGCTTGAAATCTTATAAAAGCAATAAAAAAATCATGGTTTTAACTTAAAATAAATTGGAAATAATAAAACTAAAAGAATAAACGTAAAAACAAACATTATTTTAACTTATCTTCCAAAATATGTAGTAAAGTGTTATTGTTTGGAAGGGGACTCGCCATCCATGAAAAGATCGAGTCCTTGAAGTTCATCAGGTTTCTGTTTTATCCAACGATATTTGTTTCTTCTTGCATTTTATAATGTTGCGTAATTGAGACATGATTATCATTAAACAGATTTATGACACGATTTGATATAGTTTTATCAGGGTAATATTTTACCACAAAACTTTACAACTCACTCCAATTCACGCATATTTCGTAGATCGAAGACCTAGGAACATCTTCCATTCGTTCATAAATCGTTGAAAATAATATTTCCTTTGTCACTGTCTTTTGCTGCTCGTTAAGAAGCTGTTCCAGTTCTGCCTGTTTGCAAACTGAACCATTTTATTGTCAGGAATTTTCTTCGTAAATCGAATTGTTCTTAAACAGAATTGTTCGTAAACCGAGGTTCCACTGTAAAATAAATTAGTGTTTTTAAAACCGAGAAAGGGGTAAGTAATTTGTTCCTTTGCTTCAATTACTTCATATTAGCTCTACAAACAACTGCCAATTGCTAAATTAAAATTAAGATGAGCTGGCGAATGAGATACTACTGTATGAGATTGGTTGGATAGATAAAAATCAGTGCGGGAATAATTGCTTAGACTAATTTTTCTTCTATGACGTAATGCCGAAGGTCAGAAGTGTCTTGAGACACCCGGGGCACTAATGTATGTCAAGAAACATGGACGTTGAGAAAGAAAGAAAGAAAGAAAGGAATATGAGACTAGAGTGTAACTAAACAAAATTTGGAATGCATGATATTCAATACATGAGAAGGTATAAATATAAATACTTATACTATACTTTTTTGTGTCCGAAAGAAACTTTTTTTTTTAAATTGTGGACTGAGCGTTTTCTGCATAACTTCTTTCAGATGACGCATTGGACATATGATGTATACGAAAATTTTTATTGATACCCTTTTCATAAAAATCATCTTCGTAAAAAAATTTGTTGGTTTCAAAAACCCCAATCCATAAAACTATGAATAGATAAAAACATCAAAATATACATAACTCTCATCTTAAAAGACGCACACAAAATTTGGTACTAATATATACAGGGTGTAACAAACCTAGTCAGCAATGTTCAAGGAGTGTATGCAAATTTTGCACCTTTACGGAAAATATTATTGTTTGAAATTTTTACAAGAAATAAATATTTGCGAAAAGTATCAATTATTATTCTATATCTTTGCTTCAGACCCTAAATCATCTAACAAAAAATAGTCTGACTGCTCAAAATTCGATGACCTTTAATTTGTTGTATTCGATATATATTTTGTATTCAATTTGGAATCAACAAAATATTTCAATCATCGAAATAATGGCATAAACCTGATCAATTTAAAAGTAAAAAATATAGGATTTGTGCAGATTTGATTATTCATACTTAATACGTCAGCGCTTTGTTCTCAGTTTGAGGTTTCTGCGCCCTGCATAACTACGTCAAATAATTCATCAGATAGTATTCTGATTAGTTGTCCATCACGAAAACATAATTATATAATATACATCGTATTTATAAAATGTAGACGCACAAAATTGAATATACTTTTAAATATTGAATCATGCTGCCCTTGAAATACAGCCTGTTAAGTATTATCATGTTGCGTCGGCTACTTAACTTACGGCCACTTAAGATATTTGGTGCGCACCCAAAACATTATCTCGCCTTTGAAATAACACGACTTGAATGCAAAGCACCAATGCCAACGAAAATACTCCAATTGTGTTGATTGGCATTTAGATTACTTTTCGATCGATGGATTTCGTAAGAATAGTTGCCAGGAATACTTGAATAGACTCGCGGATGAAAATAGATTGAGTAGTGATTAATATTTAAGAGGAAATGAGATGAATTCGACTTTGTGCGGGAGATTGAAACAATAATTGTATCTGATACATTTTTGGCTGTCTGATCCGAAAACAGTACCGAGGACCGAGACTTGTAGAGATGCAATATGGGGCGTGTCTCATTTGATTTATACCACTATGTGTTAATACGTAAGTGAGGGAATGATCTATAATATCTTTCTCAACCTAATCGATTGTGAAAATACGGTCGTGCAGGTGCACGTGCGCGTGTGGAATTACGCAAATAATGATGTAAAGAATGAACAAATTAGTAGTGAAATTATTTGTATGTTGTTATAATCAATTCTAAAATTAATGCTATGATTTTTATGATTCACCTCAGCGTTAAGTGGGTTAAAATGAGAATCGGTGAAATTGTCAGTATCATGATATCATACCTAAGATATCTCTAAAGTATTTTTAAATTAAAGTGTTTTTGAATCGATTTTACAATATATACATTTGTATTAAATACATACCCTTTTAAAGTGTGTTCAAACTTTACACTGCCGTGGTAATAGCTTAACTTTTAAATTGACTTTTTATTTCCATTTCTTTGTATTTAATGTATTCTATTGGTATCTTTACAGGATTACAACGATAAAAGGGTTTATTAAAAAAAAACTACTTGATAATGAATGTAAATAAAGTTAATAAAAAAAAATAATTATTAATGTAACTTAAAAGTTTATCCAAGGATGTGCAGAAAAACATTTGTTGATTGTTACATTTAGATAATGATAAGCCACATTCTAATCCTTACGTACATCTATGACCTCTACCACATTTATTCGCAGTTCATCTCGTGCACTAACCTTCTAATCTTCATTATTTTCAGCTTCCCTCTTTCAATGGGGATCAAAGTGCTCTTTCCGTGCAACTCTCAGATGTTTTCTTTCCCTTGCCCCTTTTCATTCAGACATTTATATTTTATTGATCCTCCTGTCATCACTCATTTCTTCACATTGCGTCATTTCTAGTGAAATCTATCTATCCTATCTCTCACAACGATCACATCTAAACTAACTTATTAAAATATTATTTCACTATAAATTATTACCTTAATTTTTAATGCGAGTGACAATAAATATATATAATTTTTTTTATAAATCTGTTAGAAAAATAAATTATTTCAATAGCGCAAAAGGTGCCTACCTGTATTCCTATCGTGTTTTTATTTTCACAATATAATATATTTTAAGGTTAGAACTTTTATGAATTTTTTCAATGCTTACTTCACGACATTGGAAAAATTATTATACAGAATGAGGTTACAAAATATATAACAAGAAGAATTTGAGAAAAATATGAAATGTTCAGCTTCCGTCATCTCAATCTTGTCGCGGTCACATGTGCACATCCGGTTTCGTACAATCCGGAAATGCTTTAAGGCCACCGGAACGACACAAGAATTGTATTCTTTGAGATGCGCGCACAAACAAATGCATCACGAAATAAAAACAGGATTGAATAAGTGACGCGGAGCGGGTCTGAAACTCTGCTGCAGAACCGTCCTGTCAAAACTTCGACGAGAATTCCCGGCCTTACTTTTGTTACGAGACTGCAGATGTTTGCAGCAGGAGCTTCGCAAAATTTACCTTTGGACTTAGTGCACTGAAGTGCAACAGCGAGTATGCAACTGTCAGTTGTGTAAGCCGGAATTTCTCTTTGGTGTACATTAATAATATTTTATAGCACAGGATCTTGCACTATACAAAAGTCTACTGCAAATATATATTTTTTCTCATGATTTATTTATAACCATAGAAAAATAGCATTTTCTACGATGTACATGAAAAATATTTATATTAAATTTGGGTTTTTGGGGTAAATAAGACAGAATTGGTTATTTTAATTTTTAGGCAGCGGCCTAAGCAGAGAACGAGAACTATGCTGGAAAAATATTGGGTGAAATATTTATTATCATACATAAGGTGAAGGATTGTTTGCAGGTAATTACCAGATTTAAAAAAAAAAAAAAAAGTATTAATTAGAACGATATACATATGAAAACAAATTTTATCGAAAAATATTGTTGTCGCTTCTGGGATTCGGAGAACGTGCATTAATCATTAATACATTTAATTTGTATTTAAAAAAAAATCACAGACCTATGTTCTGAATAATTACAACCTCACAATAAGAATGTGTTATTCATAATGATTACCAGAATATTTATTTTCTTTTGTATAAAAAAAATCATCATAATAATTTCACTGTTAATCGGTAGTTCCAAATTTATTTGATAATTTTCTTATAGTTCATAATTTAATTAATTATGAAAGACGCACATTAATAAAACGTTGGTTTAGAAATTACTAATTTCAGTTCATAAAAACATAAAGTAGCACCCATAATTCTAAACATTAAATCGATTTGTAAACAAAAAATGTACTATATCAAACACATTTAAAAATTTTCAAGTTGGATGCGAAGATACATCTATTGATTACTTTCTACAATCAATACATTTAATAGGTAGTCCAGAATAGAAAAGGCTTTAGTATTTTTTTATAAATAAAACAACCTATTGCACATTTGCATCACAGGTAACCCTTAAAATATTTTATAATATATATTGTTTCGATGTGGTGTTTTTCTGATACATTTCTATGCAACGGCTTGATAAGGTATCTAAAGTAAATATAGTATAATAACATGGTTAATTTGAGTACATAGAAATTAGAGAATTATAAATCATACTTAATCACAAATTAGGCTTCGTTTTTTTCTAATTAGACATCACGCCGTTTCACAAGGGCACACGGAGTGTATAAAACGCCACACTCTTCTGTTTTGGCACACTACTCTTGATTCGTCTACAAGCTTTCATGTCTCTTACTTACTCTGTTACTCATTTAAATGATGTTTACAATGATTATCTTTAGATAGATACTCTTCTAGTAGAGCAGACAGAACTTGTCTAGTTCTAAATATTATGTATCAACGTGTTATATAAATATTTAATCTGTGATCTATGGAGAAATAGTAAATAAATAAAATAATACTGGCGATAAATAATTTTACATGGAAGATGGTGTCAGATTTGATAAACTAGAGACGTTATAAATCACCCAGAAAGAACGAAAACAGCCATTACCAAATTATTTCCTATATACATTTTTCGCATTTCTCAATAATCAATCTCACATGACCAGACCCAAAATACCTGATAATGACAGCCAATGATTGGATACTTCTTTTCTCCCCTGGAGAATATACACAAACATAATAATATGTACATATTACGAATGAAGAATTGGTTTCACGTTGTGTTGAAGAGTCCAAGTGTCACGTCTAAAAATAAATTACTGTTTAAAAATTGAGTTTTATGGTTAATTTAATACTGGATTGATGCACAATAAATTTAGTATAGTGAGTAAGATGAAGAAAGAATCATCTAGGCGGTTTGGTCATATTGAACGGATGAATGAGGAGAGAATGGTAAGAAAGATATATGACGCAAGCGTTGATGGCACCAGAAGTAGAGGACATGCGCGGTGAATCAGATACTAGAGGATGGTTTTGTTAGAAGCCTCAATAATCGGCGAGCCTGTATGAGAAGATGTACGAGGCGAGAATTGTGTCAGGACAGAAGAGCGTGGCGCTCTATCCTCTCTGTCTACCTCCGCGGAGAAACAGCGTGATGGAAAGTAAGTAAGCGCAATAAGTTTCTTGCATTTTTATAACATGTATTTTTTTAAATAAACTAATCAATCGTATCTTCTCTGGCATTGTTTTACGATTGGCTCCCAATGTTCGGGCAGTTTTTCGATTTCACGTCTAAAGAAATTTGGTAGTTGGGAGGGGAAAAAGTCATCAACTCAATTGGACAGTATCTAGAGGTATATGAAAAATATATCTTTAATACAAAAATTACATATTCACTCAATTCGTATATTAAAGGAAATTGACGCTTCACTCCGATCACTTCATTTCAGATCTGCTCACGAAACAAAGCATTAAATACCTGCAAAACTTCTTTGTAAATGATATGATAATTTGTAAATTAAAAATAAAGTTTTATCTTCCCTATCAGTACAAATAATACCGGTCTAGAGTTAATGTAGAGGAATTAAAATGGGGTAAAAATAATTATTTCACACTCAAAACGTGAGAGCTCCAGAATCCGGCATGTCTGCGTCAACAAAACATTCTCGTTCAGATACACGGCAAAGACCTTTGAAACCTGAAGGCAACAAGTAAAGGATGTTTTCTTAAGAGCTTTGTTTTTCGAATTGGCAACACTTTTTCCATTTTACATTTCGTCCATTTTACGGTCAACATAATCGTCTATCCGAGTAAGTAATTCGAATAACCAAGGGTCGTTTTCGCACCACGCATACTCTAATTGATAATACGCATCCGCAGAGACGTCGTACAGTGCGCACCGAACAAGCTGTTGCTGCAGTGGAGCGAAGTATTGAGGAGGGTCCGAATAAGTCGCTTCGTCATCGTGCACAACAATTGGAGCCGTGTCTATCCATTTTATAGCAGATTTTGCTTAAAGATCTTGGTTTATGAGCTTACCAGATCCGGTTCGTGCAAAAATTGAAGCCGCTTGACCATCGCGTGCGTCGTGCGTTCGGTGAATGGACCGAAAATGAGATTGCTCTTGACCCTCATTTTCAATACAAAATGTTGTTCAGCGATGAGGCTCATTTTTGGTTAAATGGCTACCTCAACAAGCAAAAATGTCGCATTTGGAGTGAATAAAATCTACGAACCAATATTGAGACTTCGTCACATCTACAAAAAGTCACTTTATGGGCTGTTGGAATCATTAGTCCATATTTCTTTAAACATGATGCCGGCCAGAACGTTACAGTTAATAGAGATCCATGATTAATGACTTTTTTGTTCCCCAATTGGATGGCATTCATGTAGAAGAGCTGCGGTTTCAACAAGATGGCGCGACATGCCACTCAGTATGCGCCAGAATCAATTTATTGAAGAAATCATTCGATGAGCGCATATTTTCGCGTAATGGACCTGTGAATTGGCCTCCGAGGTCGTGTGATTTAACACCTTTGGATTATTTTCTGTGGGAGTATGTGAAGTCGCTAGTATATGCCGATAAACCAGAGGAAACAATAGACGACTTGGAAGGCAACATTCGTCGTGTTAATGCCGATATACAGCCCCAACTGCTCCAAATCGAAAATTGATCGAAAATTGGACTTCCAGATTGCGCTTTATTTGAACCAGCCGCAGCGCCCATATGCGCGAAATCATATTTAAATACTAATGGTATAAAATCATATTTCCAATAAAGCTATTATTACGATTTTTATGTATTTTATTTCATTTTAATGTTATATACCTCTAAAAAAACACCCTTTACAACACAATGCCAGGACTTCAAACCATCATCCAAGATTCTTTTGCACAGGTACTTTGCAATTTACAATCATATCATAAAGAATGGAATATCACGTTTCCTCGGAGAAATTGTGCTTTGCTTTTAAAACGCAATTCAATTTTCTCCAGGGCTGGAGTGGCGAGATCTATTACTGGGCACATAACAATACAATGTTACAATATAATTTATGTATTTACTTCTCGGTTAAAAGGTATATAAGGACAACGTGATCGAAGTTCTTTGATCAGTGAATACATCTTCTGCATACATATCGTCACCGTCAGCAGAACCACCACATATCTAAGAGTTGTATACTTTACAGGACAGAGACAGAACTAGTTTTAAATGATTTTTATAATATTTCAAATTGATTTTCATAGTTGATTTTTGTTGGATTACTGAATTACTATTACTTACCTTTCTAGAGTTTTAAAGATGATGAGCAGATTCTTTCTAAACTGAAACTGAACTAAACCTATGTACGATTCCCTCGACTTGTGCGCAGTTGACAGAGAGGTTACAGATATGTGGTGATTACATTTCTTTACACGCCCTTAGCGGACGCTATCGTGAAACTAGTGATAAATAATGATTACCCGCAAAAATTCAAATCCAGTGATACAAATATCTTAATTTTACAAAAAATTGAGATATGCGGTGTTACTGCTGACGGTGGAGGTATATTCCATGCCTTGAAATAAATAATTATTATTGCCACCGGTTTTGGTTTTGTTTTCTCATCTATTTCACCACCCATTTAGTACACATCATTCCTTCAGCTCGACTGGTTCGTTTTGTATTTGTGAAACTCGTCGAGATTTGGAATTCATTGTGATCAGTGTGATTGACTGATCAGTGTGGGACGTACTCAACCGTATTTTATGTAATTATTGAACAGTGTATGGAGACTTCATCAGGGTCGCCTGTCGTGCCGTTTAAGTTTGGGTGAACTTCAGAATAAGTCAGGTACAACGTCATCATCAGATGATCCAAGCTGTTCTCCTTATTTCGTAGTCCACCCTGGTCCACTGTTTATCGAGGGATCCCTCATCATTTCCTATTCCATTCCCTACTGCTTCCAACTACCCATCTACCAATTTCCATCCCCTATTCTATCGCGTTCCGATTCCATAACCACCATTGTGATCGGTGACTCGCATCGGTCTGTGAGCTTATTTTTTATTTTAGAATTTTATTAATTGATTTATACTTTTTTTGATTACTTATACATTCTTTCATTTTCAAGATTAAAATTTGTTACAAACGAGTATTAATAAAGTCAAAATATATGTAAACTGCTATTTTCACGTGTTATTTGATTTTTTGGTAGTGTAGTGGTTATCACCCCCGCCTGTCACGGGTATTTCTATTTTATTTGTTTAACTAAATATATTGAATATTTTTTCGAACCAGAAAAACATACTCTGTGACGTGACATGACATGAAAGCCTTTCAAGAAAATATTATTTTTTTGTATTCAGTTCTGAACTGAACCAAATCCAATCAAGATTTATTTACTAGAATCAATGCGATGAATGTTTCGATATAAGTATATAACACAGAACTTTTATATTATAATATATAAACACAATTCATATAAGAAGTTTATTAATTTTTATACGTATTAATTTTCTCTTGTATTTAAGAATGTTCTTGTAGGTGTGTTATATTCTTTCACTCCCTGTTTCTTTCATGATTCTACCTGACATTTTTTTTAATAGATATATGGTTACTTTTATCTTGGTTTACATTTCTATCGTTTTTCTTCTACATATATATTCTTTAAGTAACCGACTGGTTTAGTTATGTGACCGACCCATTTGATTTGAAAATGATGTGACCATGCTGCTTGAGGGAAAAATAATGTATATCACGTAGTTCATACGTGGACTTATTTGTCGTTATAATAATATCACTATATAATATATAAAGACAATATTGTTTTAATTTTGTTATTTGTATTTAATATAGCGTTAAAAAGAATGTTTGTTAAATGTAAATACATACTTCCACGTATTAGAAAAGTGTTTGTGTACTATTCCGCAGATTCTATATACGAATCACGTAAATTACACTGTATTGAACTGAGGAATCAATAATTACTACCTTCCTCAGAACAGGTATATTTATATGTACCTAGCGGAATAGATAGTGGCCGATAGGCTTGCAAACATAACAAATTAATGAATTTGATATATGTGTTTTGCTAATATTTTATTATGTATAAAAAATTGATGTTATTGCGTTATATTTATATTCATTGTTTTTTTAAAAATATAATTGAATTTAATAATAATAGATAGAATAGACACTGGCTATTTTTAGATAATAAACTACTATGTATAATACTTATATAGATTATTTAATTTTATTTTTAACCACTTGAGTTATTTTAATACACCAATTGGTTTTGGAAAATATCATTTCCTTCATTAGAATGTCAAATTAACAAAAACCATATATCTAATGTTTAAAAAAAATCACTTTATATTTTTAAAATAAAAATAATAATTATTTAAAAATAAACCTAGTACCTAACATAAATTGTTACGATGATGAAAGATGTGAAAATTGACTTATGACACAAAATTATTAGAAAAATTTTTTGGGAAATTTTTTTAAAATGTTACTTGTGGACAAATTTTGTTGGTAATTTATATTATTTTGGTTAATTTTACACACTTTATTTATTTCTATTAATTTTAAAAGATTCAATTTAAGACCAATATTATTTATATGTAAAATAGACGATCGATTTTGTAATAAATTATTGAAAAATTCTGAAAGCTATTACTATTTAAACATCTTAAATGCTCTTTGACTCTTAAAATTTTGACCTGTTTTTTCAATATAGAAAGCTGTACAATCTTTACAGATAAGTTTATAAACACCGGAATTATTAAATTTATTTTGCAAATATTAAAAATATTACTATGTCCATCCATACAGACTGACTTCAAAATTATAATCAAAAGAATCTTGGAGACGAAAATAAAATATTTTATGTCTTCTTGATATTTTGCTCACTATTTTTTTTAAATGTCTGACGCTTTGTCTGTTTCATGTCTGTTTCAAAATTAAATTTGTTGTATCAATTTTATGACTATTTTTTATTTTTTAAATTTTTATTTTATTTATTTATTATCTTTGTTTTATTAACCACTTAATTGAGTTTACATATATCTACCGGTTTCGAAGAATACAATTTTTTTCTTCAAGATGTTATAACTAACTAAAACATATATTATTGTTTCTTTACCAGAATCTATTTCTAAAAATCTATTTTTTTTTAAAAAAAACAATTATTTAAAAAATAAATTTAGTACCTAACTCAAATTGTTACTTAATACAAATTTACTCGAATAATTTTTAAGAAAAATTTTTAAAATGGGACTCGTAGTTAAATTTAGTTGGTTGTTTATATTTTTTGATTAGTTTTACACGCTTTATTTATCTCCTATGATTCTAAATTATTTAATTTGTAACCAACACCGTTTATATGCAAAATTGACATGACCATGACCATTTTCTATCAAATGATTAGAAAATTCTGAAAACCCACTATTGTTCAAACATCTCAAATGGTGCCTTACTCTTATATTAAAATTTCTACCTGTTTTACCAATATAAAATGCCTCACAATCCTTGCAACTAAGTTTATAGACACCAGGATTGTTATATTTATCATTTTTGTCTTTAGAATTTATGAGTAAATTTCCTATACTATTATTTGTATAAAATGCCGGTCTAATATTTCGTGGTAGGTGTTTAGATATTTGATTCGAAAAGTTATTTATGTATAAAATTCTACACCAATAATCATTATTATCATTATGTTTTATCTGTGATTTATGTAAAAATTGATTATTATATTTTTAAAATTTATTTTTTAAAATAGTGTCTATCAAACCTGTATTATGTTTTTAATTGTATTCAATTCAATATTGAAATTGGATGTTGACATAGGAATATTGACTAAACGATGTATCAACATCCTGAAGAAGAAAATGGTATTTTTCGAAACCGGTAGATGTATTTAAACTTAACTAAGTGGTTAATAAAAAAAAGATAATAAATAAAAATATGAATTTTAATCACAAAGTTAATATTGCTAATTTTATGACTATTCAAAGATCAGCGTTATTGTTGATGAATTTTTATTATGTTCGAAGATGTCTTTCAAAACAATTAAATTTATAAACAACGAGGTCCATGGATTAGCTCGTTATATTATAAACTAATAATGGTTCCCGCTCCATTCAACACGGTGACGTGAAGTGCTCATTATAATGCTGTGCCATTTGTCACAATATTTTCCTTCGATCATCTGTCGTGGGTTTCGTGTGTCGTGGGTTTTTTGTTTGGGGGTTCCAGCCCCAGAAGGAGACACGGAATATCACTTACCTTCAGCAGGTAATGGATACTCGGGAGTGGCGTTGAACGGCGCTAACGGCCAGATCGTTAGTCCCGAAGCAGACTCGATCGCCCATGTACGAAAATATGAATGAAACGTTCATTCTGACAATTGTGAAATGTTATATTTATTTTCAAGAGAGAGATACAGAGGTTACTCACCTAACGTATAGATGTCACCTCTGGAGATGTTTGGCAAATGCTTAATTGTTTAAATTGCGGCAAATTCACCGTTTAGATTTAATAAAAATGACTCCAGTTTGCAGAAGGGAAACTAGCATCTCGGATGATAAATGAATACAAAGCCTTACCTCAACTTTTATTGTACAAAAGTTGTATTAGCGAATTCACAATATTTTATTAATATGCTGCGATATCAAATTAATAAGTGATAAATAATAATTTGTATGTGGAGAGAGTTCAGAAGATTGAAGCTGTACTGGTCAGGCGTACGAGAGAGAATGGCGCCGCAGTGCGAGTTCTTCTTTTCCCTACCCGCATCCTCCCCCCTCCATCAGGCCTATCTGACCTCCATGGTCCGTTCGCCATATACTGCTGGTAGCTTCAGTATCGCGGCTAAACCAGCTTCGCCGCGTGGTCCACAGATGTCGCTGTCTACCCGCCATAAATAAAATTTAATAAGTGTAAAAAAAATTTTTTTGTGATCTCCATTTTTGTGGAATATGAGAATACGATTATGAAAAGATTATAATATTACAAATTATGGTTGTGTGAGTTTGTTAATGATTGTTGATCAGAAGGATCAGCTATGTATTGTGTACACGTGTGTGGCGAGAGCAAGTTATGAAACGAAAGGCTACTTACAGTTGACACACGTGTATTGAGCGCAGTTTACATAAATGTGGAGAAATTAGACGCAAGTATTTAACGGAGGCAGTTCTCGGAGTTTGCGATCCGGAAGACGTCGGTGATAATGATTGTGAAGGCGATAGACCTCCGCAGATTGATTTCATCACTGTGTGAAAGTGCATGTTTTACTTTTCCCCCTATGTGTATTAACGGCACCCGGCCACCCATAAACGTGATCTAACCTAGAATAGACACTATTTCCGTTAACTAGAGCAATATATATACACATTAAATATATACTGGGTGTACTATATTTTAGGGGAGATACATAGATAAATATTCGAGCTTGCAAAATAGTCAATAACTAAAAATAAGTAAAAATTAAAATATTTTATTGATTCTAAATTATATATTGAACACAACAAATATAAAAGTCATCGAACTTTGAGCGGCCAGAATATTCTTGTCAAATGATTTACGGTTTGAAGCAAAGATGTAGAATAATAATTGACCAATTTCGCAAATATTAATTTCGAAGCAGGAAACTTACGGAGGACTTAAAACTTAACGTGATTTTATACTAATCTCATATTTTACGAAACGGTACAGAATTTGTACATACTCCTTGAGAATTTTCGACTCGTAATTTAGTCAGGTATAAAATATTGTGAACTACATCTGTTACACTCTGTATGTGTAGAAAAGTTTAAAAAAAAATTCCTACAAAATGTTTTGTACTCGAAGACTTTTGATTGCATACACCATAATATGATTATGGTGTATATTTCTTTGTTGATATAAGTCTTACAGAATCTTCTAGATGTTTAAAATATTAGTTATTTTATTTATTTGACATTTGAAAATATTAAAAATGCAGTTCTAAATATTTTCAAATTCAGACTAATCTTATTAAGAGAACGCATTCTTATTGTGAAGTTGTAATTATTCAGAACATAGGTCTGTGATATTTTAAATATGAATTAAATATATTAATTAGAAAGATATACATATGAAATCAATTTTATCGAAAAATATTATTGTTGCGCCACCGGGATTCGAACTTGGATCTCTTTCCAAACCGGGGAAGGTGCATTATCCAACTTTCTGTGTTTTCGACTTTTTTCAATTTTTTTGACTGGTGAGACCATGAATTAAATTTAATTAAAAGAAAATATATTTTAATAAATATTAATATAATATGTATAGTAGCATTAAGGATATATTATTATATGTGAAAAAAAACATACGTTAATATTAATTTATTTAAAAAAATTAAAACTCTTTGATGATACACTTATTAATACATAATGTGGTAGTAGTTTTTTAAAAATAAAATTAATTAAAAATATATATTGAATACAATAATACAAAATAAATAATTTAAAAAATTAAAAAAACAATAAAAACGAACGATTAATAAAGAAACACGTCAAAAAAACAATAACGTACGTATGTAGCTAAAGTCATCTGAAATCCCCTTATGTTTTTAAATAATTGCATCCTACCCAAATGATCGCATGAATAATTTTTTTTATATCACATTTTACAAGGAAACATAATTCCTTATTTGAACAAACCGACAAAACTATTTACTTCATATTTGTTTTGTAAATATCTGAGGACTGATTTCTCCTTAATGCAAAATATATGAAATTTTGACGAAATAAAATAATTCGGAATTCGGTCGAATTTCGAAAATAAAGAAAGGCTGCACACATCTCGAAGCACCGAGATTGACACTTCTCGATCGGGGGATGGCTGATTATTAGAAAGTTAGCAGGGGGTGGAGGGGGTAGACGTGGGGTGTAACCACATTAAATATCGTAATGGATGACAGATTGTGCCGGGTAATTTGTGAAGATGCCGCCAGTGTCGCCAGAGCTTGTCAAATCTTGCGTTATTCACGATTGAATAATTCTCTTGAATATACCAAACTCACGCATGAGCGCCTTCTATTTTTATTTAGCTTCTGTGTATTCCAGTAGGTTAGGTTCCACGGAGACTGGGAGGAATTTGAAAGACTGAACCGTAACCATTACATTTCACCGTGTCGTAATTTATTACGGATTTAATCTTTTCTTCTGTCAAAACTGAAGGTCATCCATTCGAACCGTTATTCTCTTGTGAATGTTGTCATCTGACAGCGGTGCAAAATTAAATAATACTTTGAACATAAATGATCGCAGAGATTTTTTAGCAATTGAACATTTAAAGTACCAGAGAAAAAAATAAACCAGTGGTAAGACAAGACACTCGCCTAGTGATCGAGTGGCCAGTGGTTCGAATCTCGTCAAGAGACCACCACGTTAGTCGTATTTTCATAGTACACTTCTGACATATATTCCATAAACGCATGTAATGAATACCAAGAGATTATATCGACATCAGCATGTTTTGAGAAAACTCCAACAGTATGAAGAATAATAACCAACCCTTCATAGATCTATGGGGTACTTCACAAAGTGACTTCAGAGCCAGAAGCTCCGGTCGACCATACACCAAAAGTACGGTCACCCGACTAATCTGATGGACATTTGTAGTTAGAGTGTGAGATTATTTGAAGAACAAAAATACAATAGTCAGAAAGTAGTTTTCCTTCATACTAACTTTCCTACTTCTTATGGGGGGTATTTCATAAAGTAACAGGCACAGAAACTTTGATCGCACTTTTATCCAAAGTACGGTCATCCCACTAACTTGATAAATATTTGGTGACATAATAGTATGTGTGATTGATAACTCAATATCACTACAGGAGCATGTGATGCCTAGAACAATGTTTTGATGCAATATGTCTGATTAGTATTGGTTTACTGTTGACATAATTTAAAAATATACCAGATAGTGTAAATACCAAATTGTCCCCTACATCTGGTCAATCTGGATTTGCGGTGAATATAATAAATAAAGCGCGGCATTATTAAAAAAAACACTATAGAAGAAGAAAGAATTTCATAAAAGTTTAAAACTTTTAAAAAGTTCAAATTTATAACAAACTTCATACATACTCGTTTGAAGTTATGAAATTCTAAAACAAATTCTTTAACGAATAAAAAACCGTAGCCACATAATTCGCATTTTAAAAGAAATTGACACGTCGCCCCTATGTAATGAAGCAGTTTCCTTTAGAAAATTGCCCGCAAAAGTTAGCCTTGGCGACAACGAGTTTATTTTAATTCATGCGCGATTATTATGTAATAAATGTCATTAGTTTCATTTTTGACGAAAATTGAGTTAGTTTGAGTTTTAAGAATCCTAAAATGAATGAAATTGAGCTCTTCTTAGGCACACACTGTCCTTATAAGATAACTTCCTCTGAGGAACTTACATTACCCTTGCTTCCTGGTCAGATTTATGGCGGGAAAACGCGATCCATCCGTTCCCAACATCCGCATCCGGTTGATGTCAGAAAGATGGAATTGAGTCTATAAAAGCGACATTTTAAAATTGTCATACGACAGGGTAACATGATTCAAACAAGGAATGCGAAAAGTGATTAAATCCACATTTATAGAAAATTTTCGATAGATATATGAGGATACTGGTTGCAGTCTCAGCAACGTCTATATTTTTTTAATTGGAAAAAAACATGAAAAACTGATACCAATATATTTATTTTAATAATGAAAACACACTATGTTTATTAATTGTTCAACATATTTCGGGACCAGTGATCCCTATTCCGGATACAATGTATACTAAAATTAAAGATGATTGGCGAATCATATTTTCGAAAAAAATAATTATTTTAACATTAACAAGGGTTTGGTAATTTTACACACAAGTACCAGGGGTTTATAAATAGATAAATTAGAAATTATAGAAATAAGAAAAAGTGTTAATAGCAAATTTAACAATATTAATAACCAAATATTTTTACAAATAGTTAATTAGTTACCGACCCTTCTTTTCCCTACTACTCTTTCTTATCCTCCCCGCCACTTATATTTACAGTTTGGTTTATGTCTACTTGCAATTTTAATTTAAGTATAGTATACATTGTATCCTGAAGAAGAGACCATTGGTCCCGAAACATGTTGAGTAATCAATAAACAATGGAAGGTCATGAGGAACCGAAGTGGATGCTGAAATATCTTATATCATATAATGATCTTTTAATGCAATACCTCCATAAGAGACACCGAAGTTAATAAGCAGTCCTCTCGTTAACTTCAGCAGCAAAATTTCGAGCTTGAGAAGATGTATGAAAGTAGACGAAGCATGAGAGGTGTGCCAAAACAGAAGAGTGTGGTTTATTCTCTTTGTCTACTTATGCGGGGTGACAGCGCGAGGGCTGGTTAATTTTTTAACACGTGACTGATAAATCTTGGCACTGAGAATTCTGAACTAGAACTCAATATTCAGCATCCACAATAATAAACTTAGATATCAGAACTAAAATAGTCGTTTTTCATATAACTCTTTCAAGTAGCTTAGTTCTTTTGAGATCCTTGTTGGTCTAGTAATTAAGATGCTGGCCCAATGATCTAGTGGTCGGGGGTTCGCGCCTCGTTCTTAGTTAGTAAGTTAGTCCTATTTTCATAGTACAAGCGGTAACTTAGTTTTGAAAATAGTAAGAATATTATGTGACATGTATTCCGTGTACGCATCTATATTTGAAAAATAAAATTTATCTTCATACGCATGAATCACTCTAATCGTTACCTATCATTTGTATTTAAAAAAATTAATGAAATATATATATTCTCTTGTACATGTGGACTTGAAACAAAAAGGTGGCATCTGACCTTTCAGTAAAAATTGTTTTTTTTGTGTCTAAATTCTGACAATTATTTTCTGTTTAAATCTGTCACGCACAAAGGTGTCAAATTTACTAATAATTTAGGAAATAAGAAGAAAACAAAGAAGACAATAATTAAATTGTTTTTTTTTTATTTTGATTTTGTCAATCTTAAAAATATTAAAATAATCTAATTGTTGTTTTAATTACAAATAAAATGAATGAGTTATATTATATAATGTTCTCCCGAGATCAGAAATCAGTTTACGTTATTAATTTGAACCGATATTAATATCTCATTTTGGTTACAGGGATGTGATATGTAAACATTAATAACTAACTGGCGTGTGTTCACAAAATCTGACTTGAGACAGGTGTTTACCTATTAGGGCAGACATGGGTATAGTTATTTGGTTGAATATGTTTCATATAAACATGTATTATAAATTATATATACCTATACATATTTTAATTCGTTTTGTGTGATTAATTAATTTTATTTATTTATTTTTAAAACACCTTTCTGATATTCACATTATTCTATCAAATATCGTAAATGTACGCAGGCATTTTTAATTAAAAAAATATATAATTTTTATGTTCGCTTTGTACTACACACATATAGTTATTAGAGTAATATCATTAGTTTCGGAAAGAGCAGTTCTTTCCATCTACAGGTGCTAATTGATTGAAATCCTTAGCCACTATCATCAATGTTCCTAGAAACAATAAAGCGACTCCCACTCTTACGTGCCCCACCACCCCATAACCAACGAACTGTATTTAATTTTAGTTAAATTTATACCTGTAGATGGGATGGACTGTTCTTCCTGAAAATAGTCGTGATATTACTCAAAAATTATGCGTGTGCAGTACAAAGTGAAAATAAAAATGATGTATTTTTTAAAATTAAAATGTTACACCACAAAGTACTCGTAACTGCCAAATCAATCAATGGTACGTAGGCATGTTTAAACATTTTTTACTTTAAATGTGTGCTATACATGCACCAAAAATATACTCATGCACCCCTAAGTAGAATAATATTGAATTATGGAGGTGGGTGACTATAGACATTTATATGAAAACATGATCAAGATCTATAATAGTAGAATTTGAAATTTAAAAACAAAGTAATATTTTATAAAAATGTTGGGAAATTGATTAAATTAGAAAGATTATACTTATATGTTTTAGGTTCTGAATATTGCTACAGTAACTTTTAAAATGTTACCTTGTTTTTTTAATAAAAAGTAAAAGTTCACATGAATGATTTATCTGCCTATTTTTTTTTATAAAATTTATTTTCTCCCCTCCTCCCTTACCCCTAGACGCGACACCTGAGTGACTAGGACCCACCCTGTCGCGGCGCGGGATAATGCAAAATAAAAATGTGTCCGTACTAACATTACAGACATGGCGTAAGCCATTAAACACGAAGTGGAGAACAATTTTCGTTCACGAGAAAAGTTAGCGCAATATGTGATCCTTTGTCGCTGCGGTCGGCGATCGTTTGTGGAACTGGGTCAATATGTTCCGACGATAATTTGTTTTTGACTTCAGTGTTGTTGTTTCAGTTCTGGTTGTTGTTGTCGAACAGGTTAGAATTTAAATCAAAATGTTTAGGAAGGCTGTATACAACACATTCTGTGGTTGGTTCAACATTACTACTCAACGGATTACGGTATAGTTTTACGTAATGCCGTCAAATTACCGTACATTGCTGTTGATCGATCCATCAGTGATGGTAAGCCGCTATGTGACTGATTGTGACGATGATTAGTAACTAAGATTTAACTAGTAATATTCGAAAATGTCCAAGAACACACAATTACTAGATTTTCACCTACGAAATAAAAGATATCTCATAGAGATGCAGCTATTAAAAATTTGATAAATATGGGGATTGATGAGTGAGAATGGTGAGCGTTATATTTATATAAAGTGATCGCTTAAGCCACTTAAGCCCTGTAATTACCCATACTTCAATATATTTTCCATTAAATATAATAAAAAAATAGCTTCGTCTCTACGAGATATTTCTTTAAGATTTAACTGTTGGAGATCTCTACTTTTTAGTGTAGCAGTCATTGCTCGAAGGACTACGAATAATCGGTTACCAATCATAGTTACTATAATGGTTTAAATAACATAAATAATAAGAAAAACACTTTGTTTAAAACCACAATTTATAGATACATCGATGATTATTTCGATACCTATGGTATCTTCTTTAGGAACCAATGAATAAAAAAACTTTTTGTACTATGTACTATTGCATTATAATATATATATCGCACAATCATCGTTCACGTCGGTTTCTCATGACTAAGGATCGTGCTCTCCATGAACTGCCACCTTCGTGACTATGCTCAGGACTGTTACCGGAAAAGTGCCTCTTGCCTTTTTCACTTGAATGGTTCAACGGATGGGGATCTTCATCTTCCGCTCGGTCCTTTGACGTAGTCCACTGCGACGAGCTTTACCAAGCTATCTCCCTTCCTCGCAAGATCCTCAAAAAATTTAAACATTTATCGTAGGCAAATGGTTTAAAATCTATCCTTAGTGTTCAGCTCCTGCAGAATGGAGACATTTGTGCGTATCGCCGTTCATGGTACGCCCAACACCAATTCATCAGACAGTACAAAAATATATTGCGCAGTATTATTCACGTAAATGTAAGGAATAATGTTGTAGCGTTGAACAAACATTTAATATTTTTCTACTTGTCTCAAACACACGAAATGTTTCATTTATGTCTACAAGGGTATGAGCTACAGAAATATGTGTCTTGCATATGATTTAAGGGTAGGGTGTGGTTTTCGCTGTTTACTACTCACGGGGTGGTTCAGGGAGGAAAAATACCCCTACCTTACTGGTGGCTATTATACTTGGCATTAATCGCGAAGAAAATAGAAATGTCGTGGTTGGTTTTTAACAAAATTATTGTATTTTTATTTTGATATATGTGAGTGAACATCTTTTAAAAACAGGAGACTGAAGAGATTAAGATTAAGTGTTAAAGACGTAAGAGAGAGACCTGAATACCATCGAGTCTTTAAAACTATCGTCCAAGAACGTCTTATATTGAACGGAATATAAGTTTGAATATTTTTACGTTTAATGGGGATTAAATTAATTAAACTTCGTTAAAGTTTATTTACAATTATGTACTCATATCATCATCACTATAATCTGATGAGTCTAGAACCCATGGTGAGTCTCGACTTTCTGAAAAATTTTCTTCCAATGATCCCAATTACGGGTAATTTCTTTCCATCCTTGATTTCGAAGAAATATATATCTCTGACAATATTATTGCTTCATCTAAGTTTTGATCTTCCCAAGTTCTTGCACTCATGTCATGTGTTCAGCAATGACTTCGGTGATTGCTGCTTGGTCATCCTAACCCTCTCCACATGGTTCACTTATTTCATAAGAGCTTATTTATTTCAGCGTCTATGTCAAAATTCATTTTCTAAAGCCGGCACAAATATACAATTATGTATTTCCTTGGGAATGCCTGATATCTATCAGGGTACCGGTAAAGTTAGAAATAAAATATAAAGTGAGCTAATATAAAAATGTTACGTAATTTTCATGTCAAATTTGACTGATTCACACTGAATAACAATATTAAAATAACTAAAAAATTTTAAATAAATAAACCATTATTTTTTTTAGTTACCCAGTATTATTGTGAAGTAGGAAACTTGTTCGAACGGTTTTTAATAGTGCATCCGATGCTGGTACAAAATATTTCTATCCTGAAATTGTGTTCTAACTTGTAATTTTCACTTGAAACAATTTAAGAAATAATTAATAATGACAATTAGTATTTTTAAGGAGAACACATTCTTATTGTGAAGTTGCAATTTTTCAGAACATAGGTCTGTGATATTTTAATACAATGTATGTATCGATTTGAAAGTGCAACATATAAGTTAGAAAATTTGTCGTCAACTTACTATGTTGGTGTAGTGTAATCGGTTAATGCATTTCCCCGGATAGGAAAAAATCCAGGTTCAAATTCCGATAGTAACAAAAATATTTTTTCGAAAATTTTATTTTATCTGTATGTCTTTCTAATTGATACATTTAATTTGTATTAGACAATTAGTACGTGAACATTATCTGGTCTCTGTGCATTATCACGGAAAATATTTGTATTCAATTCTGTGAAGTCTGTCGTGTGAATCCATTCGTTTTAATATTTCACCCTTACTATTCTTAACCAAACATTTACATCCCTCAATAGAGGGACCTGGTGAAACCTTTTAAGATTTGTACCACCGTCCAACTGGAAGTTGAGTCGTTGTAAAGTTTTGAATAAACCCTAATTCAATTGAAGACAGACGACAAGTTTTAGATTCGAGTTTTCAAAGGGTAGGTACATACCCCCCGACGGTCCCCTCCTCCCCCAGGGTGCTATCGAGATCGATTCTTAGTCGCACTTTTACCTGAGTTGTCCCTTCTCGGTTCAAGTTTCCAACAGTTGAATTGTGAGGGACAATCTCATTTCTTATTTAACAAGTTTCCAGAAACAATTGAAAAAATTAAACAAATTAGATGAATCACTTAGAATATTAAAAATAAAATATCTATCTATCAAAAAAATATACAGTTAGCATCGACACTCGAACCTGGAACTTTATATTGCCCCATAGACAGCTTTAACCACTTAAGATTTATTACTATTATGTCGTTAGATTCCATCTACTTATATTTATATTATATTTTTTCAGTATTGAAAACATTATTTATTATAAAACAATGGTAAGTTGTTCACTACAGTACAAGGTAAATTAACCAATTAATGGAAATAAATACCCAATCAGACAGTATAAATTATTTAAAATATCAATCGGTAGTTACAAACATACACAATCCACGGCCGGACTATCACGCTGTGTCTGCAATTCACCGGAGCAGCGGAATTTTGTGGAGCTATGTACGTATTCAATGTGACCGTAGTATATTGCATGTGAAGTTGAAGTTTTAATAATTATAAATGTACATATATGAAAACAAACTCGTACATACACTACTATTTTTTATTTATTTATAGACATATATAACATTTGTACAGCTGCAAAAAAAAGACAGTTTGTTACATATATTTTTCACACATTTTAAAATGCATTGTTCAACTAGGTAAGCCTGTTTTAGGGCAAATTGGTAAATAAATATGTTTTACAAAACCAAAGCTCATTGAAGGCAAAAAACAATATAATCGAATACGTAACATACAAGACAAGTAAACGTGAAAATACAGAGCATTAACAGTTTAATGATACAGCATCGGTTAAAGTAAATGAGAAACTATAAAAGTATAGTTATTAAACCTCTTAAGGTGCGCTCATTACATGTCTTTACTATAATGTGACTATCCATCGTGTAGCCCATAAATACTACAGTGAGTATGAATTGTGCGTTGATATTGAAATATAATAAACATATAAATAAGATGTAACCGAGATCCGAATAAATTACATTGCAAAATACACGAAAGCATTATATGATACATATACAATAACTTTAAATAATTATCATCAAATATTTAGTGCCAACATGCTATATTGTGAGACATCTAATTTTCCTTGCTAAAAGAAGATAGAGCGCCACACTCTTCATGACACACAATTCTTCAACTTCTTGACACACAATTCTCGCCTCATCCAAATTCATACATCTTCTCATACAAACCTTTTAACAGGATCATCCTTCAGTATGTGGTTTACCTGGTCGTTCCAAGTCTTTCGCGGACGTCCTTTACTTCTGGTGTCATCAACGCTTGCATCATATATATTTCTTACCATTCTCTTCGCATTTATTCATCCGTTCCATATGACCATTCCACCTAAGTGATCCTGTCTTAATCTTACTCACTATACTAAGATCAACTTTACATTATTTCCTTATTTCTTCATTTTTACTCATTTCCACTGCATTCTGATTACTTTCGGTCCTTTTCTGTCAGCTCCAGGCCTCACTTCTATACATCAGTATCAATTTTCAAAAATCTTATGTGATGTGTCCACGATGATTCTTCAGTGAGACTCTGAGAGTCGCTAAAGGTACGTGTGGACTAGATGCGTAATTCTAACCTGCGGGAAAAACATATGAGGTGATAATCGATAAATTGCTTCGCGATTATCTCTGTATCCTTTACGCACTAGAGTCAAATCTCCGAGGGAAATCTCATCCGTAGATTTGACATTTTAGTAATTCAGTCCAGTCCATTTTATTAACAGAATACATTTAAGGAAACTTTGGGGTGACAAGGTATCGAAATTATGGATTGATGTCTGTGTGAGTGTGTAAACTCCAATCAGAAAGATTTTGAAGTGATTAATGTGAGAGAAGTGAATACCCCAATATTCATCCACCAATCTCGTGTTCGTTTGATAGTCGCGAGATGTAAAGTGTATATGATCATAGCAGGTTATGAAAACGATATATTACTTACGTTAAGTTGTTACACTTGATTTGTTGTTAGGTACAATTTACAAATATGTATAAAGAGTGGCGTTCGAGAATTGCTACACGACGTCAGCACTGGGAGACTTTATGGCTGATGGGAATCTCGTTTCGCGCACCGATGGCATCTGCTGGGTGCATTCAGTACGGCCGGGCAGTGATGGTAAGAGTGGATGCGATAGACCTTCACATAATTATAAATGAGTAAATAATTACCGTAAATAACAGTCAGCGCGTCCGGCAAGTTCCTCTCCAAACAATACTTGTCGATTTAGGAAAAGGGACCAGGAAAGCGAAGCCAAAAGGGACTCGTAGTTTTATGAAAAAATGTCTGAACTGGCTAAGAATCAATAAGGATACTATCACATAAACGAAAATTAGATTACAAGTAAATTGAGCGAAGACTGCGACCCGTAGTAACTCAAGGGCGGTAGGGCAGAGGGAAAATATACTGTTTTTGGAGCAATAACAAAATCTTTAAATATTTATCACTATACAAGCTTTATTTATACATACACATATTGTATAGTTGCTTTAGGCGTATGCTTATATTTTTACATCAAACACAACTGTAAAAGAAATAATATAAATATTTTTTTTAGTAGAATGTAAATAATAATAATATTGGATAATTCGCATAGCACCATTTTCGTAAAAACTTTCACCTTAATATTTATACTTGTTCAGTTTTACGCCAGTCCTGATGAAGATACGTTAGTATCGATACCGGTTAATGCAAAAATAACACAGTGGTTTAAAAAAACTGTTTTTGCCACAAAGTAGTGTTACGAATGAATACTGGATTAATTTTTAAAATCGGTATTTTAAAAAATATGTTTCACAAAAGTTTAAATTATTTTTTAGGCAGGCAAGCAAGGCACTCTCCGCAAGTATTACTTACATTCCTTTGCTTGCTTTTAGATTGTCAAAGATTTTTTGCATGGACCTTTTTGTTTCGGAATAATTTTCCTGGGGCTATTTAGATATTTTGGTTTATTTTGTATGGAAATTTTCTCGTTCGTTCTTGAAAGAACTTATATTCAAATATTTTAAAGATTACACAAGTATATTTTTATGGTGTACTTGTATAGTGAAATTAATATTAAGATCATGAGGCAAGATTATACAAGTGTATACTTTATTATGATGCATTTACATGATTTGATATTAATGTGCATTCATTGTTTACTGCCTGCAGAACTATAGTCTGTTCTATCAACTGAATTATATGAACATGATTTATTTTTGATTGTTTTTGTTTCTTGCATTCTTAATCAGTGGTACGTCTATTATTTCTTGATATAAAGCTAACAAACAATTATAAAAGACTTCTAAGTAGCGCTAGTACTGTTTTAACAGAATTATTAAAAAAAAAAACTATTTTTGCAATTTATTAGCTTATCGTATCGTTCCTTGATATTTAAACCAAAGTAAATATGTAATTGAAAAAATATAAAGAAAAAAAAAATTTCCATACAAACTCTCACTAATTCATTTCTCTGTATAATTTTTAATAACTGTAATACTTGCTGTAATAAACTTAATATTGTTACCAGAACATACTGAGTTATTATTACAAAGAATTGGACTCAAAGTAATTAGTCAGTAAGTAGAGGATAGAATCTCTAAGGAATTTGGTGATACTTTAAAAGTCATCATAGATATCGACATCGATATCTGTATCCAGACTTTTGACTTCAACAAAGAACCGGCCGCCTAGTCTGGTCCGATCGCTCGCCAACGCCAGTTTTTCGCTTTGCCGCTCCGCCACGACGGGTCCAAACGCCGTCGACTTGCTCTTCTAACTCTTTATACTTCCCGCTTCAATGTCTTATGTGTTATTTTCTTTCTATCACATACTAAATAAACAACTTGACACAAACCAAACATTTCATTTCCATTCTCACCATCAGAAACCACACCCACACTACAGAGAATCACGGTTAATCCTGGTCACGGATAATTGAGCCAGGATAACCGACGTTTTTCTGTACTGTCATCAACACATTATTATCCCGAAACTTAGCTTTACCCGCTACTGAGCGTCCGTGGTTTCACTTTACATTACTTTTGGCCTCTACCGGCTTACGGTGGGCTGAAAGTTCGGATTAACTCGAAAAATAAAAATCACCGGGTTCCTTTCAGAACTCGCTTTCAAAAGAAGTCCTTATTCTTCCACCTGTTCTCAAACTTTTTATTGGGTTCGGAAAGTTCCGGCCTGTCCATAAATTATACAGGGCGGAATCTTTCTGGGAAAAGCTACCAGGTAGTTTTATATAATAAATGTGTTACGGGTAAAAAAGAGAAATCTTCTGTCCATTCACGAAAAGGCAGCGGGAGATACCACACCTCTAGTTCTAACCTAGAACTGACAATAAACCAAATGTCATCTTAAAGCACTTAACAATTTGTTACTGAATACTTGTAACTTTTCAATGAGGTTAATTCACCAAATTTTCTCTTAATTCAAACGGTCGCAATACAAAAAGGTTTCATGAGGTCGGTGACCGAATTTATTTTTGCATTAAAAGTGAATAAGCCAATGAAAAAAAATAAAAATATATATATATATATTCATGTACTATGAATACACTTACCAAATAAGACTTTGATAATAATTATGAATGAGACACTGATTTAGTTAAGATTAATCTCAGTATCGTGTATACGCGTTTAGATTTTGATCTGGAGGAACGATTCGTATATCTACATGAAGTTTGATTTGACGGGGGTCGACATGTGTGCATAATCATCATCTGGAACCATATATACCTACAGCTATCTTTTCTGGAAAGTGAGAAAAATAGAAGGCATTAAATTGCAAATATGTATTCAATTTTAATTGCAGTAAATAATCAAATTCATCTAACAGATGTATGAAACATTAACGCCACTGGACTGACATTTCACGTATAAACATGATGTAAGGCTTAAAAGCCGAAAGTTGTCTGCAACGAAACTCACGGGAGCGTAATCCACGTGTCAGAGATTGTCCCGAGATGAAAACCTCATCCGTAGGTAAGGAAGAAGGATTTATTCATCTTGGAACAATTAGTTGGGATAAATAACTGCGTGGTTGATGTGTTCAGCGAATTGTTAGTAATTTGTCGATAATCTGTTATCTCGAGGATACTTCTTTTTCTGCCTATCAAAATGACAACAAATTCACAACACATTGTTAATCTGTCGTTTAAGAACAACTCAATTCTCGATTTTCCACTCGTACACACACGTCGACTAATTCATCGTTCATCGTTCAAAAAGGTGTATCTCGGTTTTGGTTAAAATTGAGTTACGGAAGGGGTTATATTGCCTCCAAATACATGTCCATAATTCATTCAAACAGGCATATCTAAATTATATTCCAATACAGTAATATAACATAAAAAAAAAGATGTTGCCACTCTTATTTTGATGTGCCATTCTTACAAATGACAGTAATAAGTAATATTTATAATAATAATAAATTCACCTCACACAGTAGGATTATTTTATTTATCATTTTTCAACAGTTAAAAATTCTGCAGCTAGCAGAAGAGGAACGAAAGTAGACAATAAATGCAGTGGAATTAGTGAAACGAAGAAATAAGGAAATAATGTAAATCTGATCTTAGTATAGTGAGTAAGATTAAGAAAGGGTCACTTAGGTGGTTTGGTCGTATGAAACGGATGAATGAGGAGAGAATGGTAAGAAAGATGTATGACGCAAGTGTTGATAGCACTAGAAGTAGAGGACGTCCGCGAAAAACTTGACACGGCCAGGTAAACCAGATACTGGAAGACGGTCCTGTTAGAAGCCACAATAATCGGAGATCTTGTATGTAAGCTGTATGAATGTGTATGAGGCGAGAATTGTGTGTCAGGACAGAAGAGTGTGGTGCTCTATAGTATCTGCTTGAACGATGTGATGGCTAGTAAGTGAGTAAGAAAAATTCCGCACAATTTGTTAACATATCGTTTGCTGGAAAATCAACAAATTCGAGGCACGCCTCCCTGAAAGATGGACAAACAATTTTGTCACAACTATAAGAGATGCAGCCCCTCTCATAATCCGGTGACAACTAAACTAAATATATATACGTATTGACCTGTTCGTGTAGATGAGCTGAGCGTAGAAGGGGAGGGGTTTCGGTCGTAAATGGGATATGGACAGTAGGGGGGAGAAGTGAATTAGGGATGGGATGTTATTTATATGTTTTCTTCGAATAAAAATAAAAATAATGTCAATTAATGAAAGTAATATTTTGTATATCACTTCGGAGATCATTCCGGTTCGTTACATTTTCGTTTTCGACTTCTGAATAAAAATCAAAAATATGAAGTAGCTTGTATTCGAAAATGCTGAACGTAGAAAAAGCAATTGAGGAGTATCAGGATATTCCTGTGGGAATATAGCGAGGTGGGCTGTATGGATGGGTAATGCTTTAGTCGTAAGTCCGAGAGGGGTGCGTTCATCATCTTGCGAAATTAATTGTATTATTATTACATTTCGTCCGTAAATTCTTTGTCTGGGTAACCTTCCGTGCAAAACATACCCAAAATAATAGTTAATAATAATAGTTATTAATAGATTTTTAATACGTTTATGTATTTTTGGCATTATTTCCACAGACTTAATCAGGTAATGCTATAGTTACTTACTCTTCATAATATACACATTCTCTGGCGACAGCCCCATGGTCTGCAGGATGCCGAGAAAAGTAAAGGAGCATAGTCAAGAGGGCGAGAGTTCACGGAGATCGCGATCCTCAGCATTTAATACTGTACACATACCAGTAAACGAATAGACATAAAATAAAGTGTACATATAGGAGAAGTGTTTGGAACATTAGTTGCGGGACGAGGGGCATTCTACAGACATTCTTGGTGGAAACACAAATTTGATAGTTTATCACACATTTATGCAACAGTAAAAGTATTTTTTCTTCGAAAATTAAATCTTTGTGTAAACAAGACACATTTTTAACATTAATGCATATTATATTGTCAGCGTTTAAATGTTCTTTCCAATCGAGTCATATTTTAAAAAAAAGTTGCGGAGCTATTAATGGCGTAAGTGGTACAGTGATCATGCGGATGACACCAAAATGAAAATAATGGTACAAGAAATTTGCGTTTGTTCATGTTTATACTGTCTGTGATACTGTATTATTTTATGCAGCATCAAATAGGAAGGTTCTTGAATTGTAGAGGTGGCTTTGAGATTTAATTTTTTAAAATTTATTATGTTTTTTACATGAGCCGCAAAGTCTTTCTAAACGCTTGACTGCTGGCAGACTCCACGAGATATTTTATAGGCGGATACCTGTCGAGCATTATGTGCAAAACCTTTATTGTGTGAGATTTTTACAAAATTATGATAAGCTTAAAATCTACGCACTTTGAAATAAATATTAGCGAAAGCGACTCTTTATTATTCTACATCTCTGCTTCAGCCCCTAAGTCACCTGACAAAAAAAACTGTCTGGCCGCTCGAAGTTCGATGACCTTTAATTTTTTGTATTCACATAACTAAAATTTTAGACAAACAGTAGTAGTAACCCGTGAATAGGGAGAACGTTGATAGACGAGTATAATATTATCTATCCACGACTGACGGATTATTTATTTTTACAAGAATACTTAGAAAACATATAAAACTAATACGATACGTCACTAAGAAAGATATAAATGCGGACAATTTAAATTAGCAATATATAAAATAATATGCCCATTTATTATAACCGTTTTATAAAATGTATGTGAAAAAAAAATTTATATCATTTTGGCGATGGACAAAATGTGACAGGTTTGGTTAGGTTAGGTATTTTTTATTGATCGTATATTTATTTAATGCTCATTTTTATTATTGTAATGCACAAATAGTTCGTTTTATGGAACAGAGTATTTATTTTATTGAACATATTTCTTAAAATAATTCCCTGTTAAATCGTACCCGATGTAAATATATCTTTCGAAGAAAATATAGCTTCTGCTGTAACGCGAACCCACAAGTTTATGTCGCCGGTCGAGATTTTCCCAATTAAACTAAAACAACCTTATTGTTAACGTTCTATTTGGTTTTTATATCATAAAAATATACAAATATATAATAAATGTACACCAGGTGAAAGTCCGACAATGATAACAGGAAGTAAATTATATTTTCAAATTGGTACAGAATAGTTGGTAGGTGCTAACCTTCTGGAAACGAATTAAATTATCATTGAACACAAGTGGGTACCCGCCTAGGTTGAATGGATTAGTTAAATCATTGATTTAAAAAATGGTACGACCAGAGATTTATAATAATTATTATTATTTTCTTTACCGATAATCATGAATTTGCTTTTGGACATGTATAATTCTAATTTATTACAATTGAACCATATGCCCTACCTACACGCATCTTTCTACTGCATTAAATTCTACAAATTCATATGAAGATTCACAAAACCAGCATCTGAAGAATGTTATTCAGTATTTTTTTCTGTACGTCACGTCATTATTGATTAATATATTTATATTTTATCTCCAACAACCATCTGGAACACAAGGAGCACAAAATAAAATAAAATACAAATATTGAAAAGTTTGATCACGTGTCTGAATACCGTTACGAGACAGTCAGGGCTGAAAACCGGATATTGTATGAATTGTGTATCGAGTGTTGAATGATGGAAATATTTCCAAGAGCAACTCCTGACTGTTCACGGGTTTCTGATGACTGCACAAAACGATTCGATTCTCTCAATAAATTCACCCCAACTTTTATACTCGCAGCGCGTTTATTAGCTGGAGGGGTGAGTCCACCCCGCTGACGTTACAATTTTCCCTTTTTTAGATTCATTCAAAACGCAATAAGCATTTCTTTAAATTAAATACAACTTAATAATTTATTCAAAGAACTTACCGAATGGTTTCGAGACTGCTGTATTTTCATCAGAATGGACATACTAAGTAAACTATTAGGTTGACTATTTGTTTTTTGAATTTGGCATTTAATTGACATATGTCATAATATAATTCTTTAGTATGGTTAGGAAATTAAAATGTGCATCGAAAACTATACACATATACCCCACATTATGCTGCACTGCTCGGAGAAAGGGTGGAAAGCTGTTGAGTCATTTCGCGACCTCCACGATCTTTTCAGCGAAGGAACGATTAGCGAAAGAGCATGCCGAGAGTGGTTTGTTCGCTTAAAAGCTGGTGATTCCAACTTAGACAAGTCGGGAAAGGGTCGATCTTTGGATTTTGATGACCAGACCCTTCTAGCGGCTGTGGAAGAGGACGAAAATGGCACCACTAGGCCACTGGTTATTACAGTGTCAACGCCCCCGAATGATAATGGTACTAATTAAATGTATTAATTAGAATGATACACATATAAAATCAATTTTATCAAAAAATATTGTTATTGTGCTACCAGGATTCGAACCTGGATCTCTTTCCAAACCGGAGAAGGTGCATTATCCAATAATGCTACAGCGACAGTCCTTTTGACGACAAATTTTCGAACCCATATGTTACACTTTTTCAAATTAATACATTATTTGAAAGCCATCTACTTTATTTTAACGGAATCTTAAATAGCATCGTTAGATAATGCACCTTCCCCGGTTTGGAAAGAGATCCAGGTTCGAATCCCGGTAGCGCAACAACAATATTTTCGATAAAATTGATTTTATATGTATATCTTTCTAATTAATTAATTGAATTATTATTTGAAATATCACAGACCAATGTTCTGAATAATTACAACTTCACAATAAGAATGTGTTCTCTTTAATAATATGTTTTGAGTTTGTTTTTGGTTATGTTACAATATAATTGTTATAAAACAGCGGATAATTTTGCATCAACCTAATAAATTAATGTACGTAACACATAGGTACTACATAAATACTTAGATACCATCACACTATTTATTCAAAGGGGCAGGCAGAGAGCCACGCTCTTCTGGTACACCACTTTTGCCTCGTTCATGTTTATACTCCATCTCATGCACGTTCCTCTGTTGTTAAAATTTAGTTAATATTTTGTTTATCTCATGTGCCAGGTATTTTGCGAATGCCGTCTATTCCTATTACCTTCAACACTCACATATATTATATTTTCTTTACCATTCTCGGTTACACGTTCCACACGACCAAACCATCCCATTTATTTTATCGCTTCTAAATTGTTAATTATTATTTATTGTATCGTTAATCGATTTTCCACATATGCGCTTTACGGGCCAATATTAGGTAATAGAAAATAGTTGAAAGTAAAGTTTCCGTCTCGCATTTTCATTCCGAATTTCATACAACAGCAAGAATACAAGTACTGAGGAACAAGCTTTTATCTAAATGTTGGTCCTTTGAGCCGGATAATTGGATTCAACACCACGCAGTAATGTCAGAGTACCATCCAATCACAGTAGCTTCATATTGATATCCCGGGAATTTAATCAATTTTCCACTGTAATTGAAAAGGATCAAATAAATACTTTAAAAAAAGCAATTAATCAGAAGTGATTAACTGCTTTTAATAAATAACAATGGAGGATTTTCTAATTAACAGTTGCGCTATTTTATTTAAAACGGAAGCGCTTTTATCAGAAACGATTACGTTTTAACATTTGAAAATTAAAATGTACAAAAATGTGTAGGGAATACATGTTCTCAATATTCTTCGTATCGTTTAATTTATTTGAAATATTGCATACGAGAAAGCGAGGCATTTACTGTGTGTATTGTTCAGTTCGTACGAGGTATTATCATCTGGTTGCTCAATATCGCTTCCCATTGTCTCTGTTTTATTACTTACTCTGCTGCAGGCTAAATTACTCCTCGTATGTTCATCTCCACCCCGAACCGTAATAACTCAAATAATCGGATTAAAATCAGTTATATTGTAGATGTTGTCACCAGGGGCGTGCACTTCATAAGAGCAGAGTTGTGTATTTTTTTTCAATAAACTAAATTTTGCACAAATTAAATGAATCAATTAGAAAGATATACAGAAAAATCAATTTGTTTAAAAAATATTTTAGTTGCTACCGTGATACGAACCTGGACCTTTTCCTATCAGGGGAAACACGTTATCCAATTTTGCTACATCAACTGAGTAGGTTGACGTTATAAGCTGTAGCTCTATCAAATTGATACATCTGTTATTCCATTTTTATAAATTAATCACCTTTATAATGCTACAAATCTCAAACACTTTTGATTAATATATGCTAAGAAACGTCAAAAATAGATAAATTCATTTTTATTACTTTGTACTACACACTACACATTTTGAGTTATTTTCACTACTGCAGTTTAGAGAGGTGATCAAATTTTTTTTTCTTCAATTTCTTCAATCAGTGCTGATCGTCGTAGTCCCCTGATAAGTTTGAAACTTGGTGCACAATTATTCTCCTATTCTCCTATTCCTCTATTCCTTCCGGTCTTTAGCCATGTTGATCGCAGCGTTTACAAAGGATCTTGTTAACTTCTTTATATATCTATGTAACAACTCTTCAGTATCAGATTATAAACTGCGGCTCGCGAGCCACATGCGGCTCTTCGACGAATAACGTGTTTAAAATACATGTTTTTAAAATTTAAATTTAATAGTATTTTACAGTGATGAGCTCAAAATCACGAACTGTGAGTCAATCATTGATATTTTAGAGTCACACTCACTATCAGTGATTGAATATCTGGTAATATCGTGATTCGTGATTCATTTTTTTTGTTAAATATTCAACTGATTTTCTGACGCCGCCGTCTAAATCGATTATCACTTGAATCAGCGCCATCTATTGGAATCTGTTGTTGATAATGTTTTTGTTAACTTGCTAAAAACTTTATTTTATTTTGTTCGTATTTTCATTTTACATTTTGTAGGTGTATGTGCAGCAATTTTCTACCCCAAATTTTTTTTAAATACTTTTGTTTTTAATTTTTTACAATTTATGGGTTATTTGATATAGGTTATTCTTTTAATTTTTATAAGTTTTTATTTATTTTTATAAATCATTTATATTTTTGTATAAGTTATTTATTAATTTATATATAATCGTATTATATATTGTCGATAACATTTGATATATCAGTGATTCTGTCCGTGATCGAAATCAGTTTTGTAAATCGTGATTACACTCACGACTCACGCTCTGCGGCCGCACTGATATTTTTTTATTATTTCGTGTATTACGATATCGTGCGGCGCATGTGCATTAATAATGAAACTGTGATCACTGTCACAGTTTTCAATCACTGATATTATCGAATACCAATCACAATCACACCAGTGAGTCAAAAGTAGCATGTTTTCTCATAACTAGTATTTTAATACAATCAGTCAGTGTGTTACAGTAAAATCCCGATTTGTTTTTTACAAGTGGTCTGCTTTAAAAGACCTGGAGAATGAAGACATTATGATTTTTAACACCTGGAATAGTATTCTTGGCACAGTTTTTGCTGTTCTTTCACTATTTGGCTTTACATATTCAGGCGAACAATCTTTATCAAGCAAAACCTTATCAAAAGTAAATTGAGATATCGTCTTATTGATGAAAACCTGGAATCGTGCCTGAAGTTAAAAACGACAACATACAAACCTGACTTATCCAATTTTCCAAGGAAATGCAAGGCCATTGTTCACGTTAAACATGACAATGTTTTAATTTTAATTATAAAAATGTATTTTTTATGAATAAATAAGATAATTTTTTTAACCATTTTTTAAAAACAGGGTTTTTGTTAATAAATTTGGCTCTGAAAATAAATCTACATCGTTGTACTCCTGATATTTGGTTCTTTTGATTAATGAGTTTGCCGACCACTGGTGTAGGTGCCTGGTATTTTAAAATTCCATATGTGATGTATGTCTATGTATTATGTAGGACTACACTGCTATGTAATAACATTCAAACTGTTTCGTACTCTTTTGTGTATGTAAAATGTACATAGTTTTGAATAATAATAAACTAAAGGATGCTGAAAGATCAAAAAGTATTATTCTCTTCTATTTAATTTGTAAATATCGCATTAGATTTTATTCAAGCCCCGGGTTTTATTTGATTTAGTTGCATAGCTCTCAAAACTGTTCTGGAAAGGGGTGGCTTCCCCCTTTTCAGTACCTTTAACTCCTTTATTTGACCTATACATCTTGTAAGAGATCGTCCCGTTGCTCGCTTTCCCTCAACTGTTTCTGTGATCTCTTGGCAACATGTCTAAAAAATGTAAGAAATCCTCTCATAATATCGAAAATCTTTCGGTAATCCTTAACTTCTGAAAGATAGACATTTTATAATTAATAATAACATTTAATAACTAACATCTGTAAGGTAATCTAATCTAAATACAATTTGATATCAATGTATTCTGGTAGAGGGGTCGGGCATTGAAGGAGTTAGAGGGTCGTTATTGGGTCAGAATATGAACAGTGGGGTATGAAGTATGTGGGAACGATCGTAAAAATGAATGTTTTCTCCGATTTTTTTTTTGTATTGATTGCTTGGCAGTTTTTAAGTAATTCACATATCTCTTATAAGATACCGAGTGAAGGTATTTTTGTGTATGACTATAGAAATAATAATTAGTTCCCATAATGTGATTAGAAAATTCAGAAAAGTTATTGATTTAGTTATTAGTAAACTTTACCCCTACCACTACTATTGGATATAGCTAATTCTAGCTTAAGTATTCTTATAGTAATCGATATACACCGAAAAAATACAAGAGTTGTGTGCTAATTTGAATTTAACGATTTCCAAAATCACCAATAAATATGTATCGGGGACATTATAATTTGTTATTCCTACACTGAAAAATAAACTAGCTGGGTCTTTACGAAATAGTATGCTTTCTCCTAATTTGTAAGAAGTGATAAAAAAGTGACTTATCAATAATGATTTGTCTTACTTGTAAGCATTAAATGGATTGTTAAACTGTATCACTGATTAGTTTTTATGTTTGTTTATTCTAAATGTAATAAAAATTCATATGAATGTATTTGCAGTCATAAACATCTAGAAAGATGTTTTGTGGGACTAGTTTTATTGCAAAAATAAATAATAAATAAATTTAAAAAAAGAAAAAAAGTTGTAGTTATAAGTTTTATGTTTCTTATTCTATTATATTAAATATATGTCTAATACCTTGTATCTACGGATGAGATTTTTATGAGATTTTCGACTCGAGACAATCTCTGATACAGGGATTACGCTACCGTAAGTTTCTTTGAATACAACTATGACCGAGATTGATGTCCCCTTCTTCAGTTGGGTAAATTTGAACTTCTCTATGAACAGTTAAATTTATTAGTTCTATTTGAATATCTTATATTTGTCTACCTTTCCAGACTTAATAGTTGTAGGTATTTATGGTTCTAGGTGATGTTTGTGCATACGTCTAGCTAGCGTCTATCTCCAGATCTGAATCACAGTACTGAAATTTATCTCTAATGTGTGATTAATCTCATCGTATGTCATTCCGCGAGGAGAGAAGATGGCTTGGAGAGTATTGTCGAAGGACGGAGAAGAACAGGAAGAATAGAAAGATCCGACCGAGTGGAAAAGGTGACAGGCACTTCTCTGGTGAGGAACCAACGTTGATGTCTCATTCATTGTAAGATTAGAAAAGCAAATTCCAAGATGAAGATTAATTCAGACGGTTTCGTTATTAATCGTTTTCAAATGTCGCCACGAAATGCTTTTAATGTAAATGTCGCCACGAAGTACTTTTAATATAAATGTCGCCACGGAGTGCTTTTAATGTAAATGTCGCCACGGAGTGCTTTTAATGTAAATGTCGCCACGAAGTGCTTTTGATGTAAATGTCGCCACGGAGTGCTTTTAATGTAAATGTCGCCACGGAGTGCTTTTAATGTAAATGTCGCCACGGAGTACTTTTAATGTAAATAAACTTCCGTTGAACCAACCAGGACACGTATTGATTAATCATATTTAAATTAGAACTTTTAGGAGTTTCGACACTTGTTTAGTTTCAGCGAAACTTTAATAAATGTCGTTAATTCGGGAAAGCTATTACAGACCTTAAATGATTTTTCAATACCCGCGGCGATTTCCGAACTCGGTTTCAATTATTATACAACCCCCCCCCCTCCCTCCTTCAGAAAGAAAAGAGCCTTTTAGTGATTTCTTCCCTAGAGTTTGTGTTAACCATTTGAAATAATAATATCGATTACAGTAAAAATAAATTGCTTTCAACGGCTGTCGAATAAAAATCTCAAACTCACATTTTTTGTCTGCCAAGATTTTTTGTACCATCTGATTGACGTGCAAGCGTCTCTGGAGAATGAGGGCGACAGTCAATTTTTAAATAAATAATTTGACACAATATATGTGTATTTTATTTAATATATAGATGCATGTATTTATCGAGACTCAGAAAATACATTCCTCCTCAACTGCGCGTATCATTTAAATATTCAAATTTAACCGAACCAATTATCCAATACGTATAATCACACCATTTGACTTGCCCTGTGATCGTTATTTAGAATGTTATTGCATAAGTAAAAAGTACTTACGGTTATTCACATGGTTGTATTCAGAAAAGTTACAATTTATTTGAAGCACTCGATTAAACGCGATGTTACGAAGCGAAGCGGCGATGAGGCGAGGTCGGTGTACGCGCCCATCCGCTTAGCGACGTTGGTGGGCGCGCCAGTCATTACAGCGAAAGGCTGATGGCATCTCCAAAGATGTAGTGATCCATACCATCATATGATTGGTTGGTTCATTGTTTAGAGTAATATACAATGTTCGTCATTTAAATAAACAATAATAAAATAAGAAATAATTATTCGCCTTTTATTGTCTTCCAGAACGATTCTTTTATTTATTTAGCCGCTTCTATTCTGAATTTCACGCATCGTAAGAATTCGTGAATTAGATATCTTGACGTATGAGAGATTGATTCAAGAGAGAAAAGTGATTCTTGTAAAAAGTACCCAGATCTGAAGAAATCATAAACATTGTTTATCCCAAATTATCTTCTCTAGTGGTTCCCTCATCACTGAGAATCGTGACCCCTGTGACCTGTTGATGATCCTCCTCTCAAACAGCGGGTTTCAGGGCGGCCTGTCGGCCTCTTGATTCCCCTCGGGTACACTGGATGACTGCGTTTATCCATCATCATTGTCAGTTTATCATCCTTTATTATATTACTATAATACTGCGCCTGGTATTAATTGTATCCCATGTTAGTGTCATCCGCTAGATAGCAGTATAGATTAGCAAAAAACAATGATGAATATTAATATTAATTTACAATCTTTGTTCAATAGATGTCACTGATGTCTAATATTTATCAAAAACTGCTGCGAATAATGCTCGGGATCCTATCAATTTAAGATAACTCTTCTTTTTAATAATAAAAATTCTGTAATAAAATAATGGATGTGTTTAATAAAAAAAAGTTTATTTTGCATTTAAATACCTGAAAATTTATTTCTCAAAATTTTTATTTTCTTAATGTGATTTGTTATTTCGCTGGCACTCTTCTAAACGGGAGGCATAATTCTCAACTAGTATTCTCCGTGATCGTTACCATTTCTTCTCGGATATTTTCTTTTAATTGGCCCAGAGAGGGAGGATTGTTACTGTATACCTTTGATTTAAGGTAGCTAGCTCCATAGGAAAGAGTCCATTGGTGTCGAGTCTAGGCTACGTGGAGGCCAGTTTATGTCACTTCGTCGGGATATCAAGTTTCCAGGGAAAATTTCACGAACTGGCAAGGACACGCTACATAGGGACTGCGATCGGCATACCCCCCGCCCCTCTCCCGCTTGTTGCGTTGGTGCAGCGAATGAACCAAAATGAAAAAGACTTGAGACGGATTGTATACAGCAAGTATCATTTTACTAATATTTTGTTTTTTCTTACTTGAAATAAAGATAATTACATGGTGCATTGTTAAAGCAATATAATAAGGGAATTCCGTGTTAAAATATAGATTTTACGGAAACGCTGGCCGCGCAGCGACCACCAACGGTCGCGTAGTGGCTTCTATAACCGTTGAGCGGCCAATATAGCAAGCAATTACTTTTCTGTTAGTATTATATAGACTTATTTACACATTTCTTTTCCTGCCTACGTATGTTATCAATATCGTTTCCATTGGTCTGTGTCCATACACGCGTACCTTAACCTTTCCCTCACCATGTAGTAACATAGGTCTGCCGAGCCAATTAAATCGTATTTCTATAAATATGCACAATGTAAAACTTGCATTTTACCTAGTCATAAAAAAATCATTTTCACATAGAAATGAGTAGTAGAAAACCAATTATGTAAAGCGAATCATAATAAAAAGAATCATTTTTGAATTCAATGCTGTATAAAATTGTTGCGTTGCAGACCTATGTTCTGAATAATTACAACTTCACAATAAGATTGTGTTCTCCTAAATAGATGAAGATCATGTTAGATGGGTCTTTTGACGAATGCGTTACAAGAATAATGTTTGAGAATAAAATGAACGTATTTAATTATTATATTTAATATTTCTTATTATTAGTAACTGTGACATTAACTGTTTTAAAGCCATTTATGCTTGAAAAAGTATTTTAAAGTGTTAAAAAAACTCAAATTTCTTGCAGTAGCGCGAGTTGACAGCATGGCTGCGTAGAGTATTTTTAGCATGGTATGGTAAAGGTTAACGTACTCTCTGAGAAATCGACATGAACAAGGACTGTAATATGTTTTATCAACATTATTTTAATTATTAGCATCATGATGTAGCAATAGTTTCAGCCCGATTTTATTTAGCCGCCAATTTAGTTTGGCAAACATTTGTTAGTTCGTATTTAATTAAAATTTATTATGGAGCATCTAATGCGTGGAACATCATAGTGTTAGTTTGTTTTAATGACTTTAACAATGTGTTAAAGTCATTAAAACAAACACTAACACGATTTTTGAAAAAAGTCATCACGAGTGACGAAGCTCATTCGACATGGCGGGTTTTGTTAGTAAACGAAACAGCCATTATTGGGGCACTGAAAATCGTCAATTGATACACTAACGATTACTGTATGGTACGCCACGTGGACCAGCGGAATCGTTAGGCTCTATTTCTTTTTTAAAAAAAAACAAGAGGCAATGCTGTAAAATCTTCTTGGTGGTCGAATTGGGTCGATTTTGCCTGCAACACATGCGGCTTCAACAGGACAGTGCCATTTCATATAGCACGAGCTACGCTTTACATTTTGATGAATGAAACAACATCGACCTGGAACATAATATTCACCCTGTATCTACTAAACGATGATACTGCATATCTTGAAACAATTTTCTAAATTATGTATAGTTTTCAGTATTTATAATTAGAGGTAATCTGTCCGCTTGTACCTGGTGCTGAGGAACAAATTAGTTGGACAAGATTTCTCACTTAGAGTTTGCGAAACTGCGTAAATGTAACTTGGAGGGTTGTTGGCGCAAAACCCTTCGGAGGCCGAGAGGGATCATTAAACAGAAACACCGCATAATTACTCAACAGTCCCTCTGATTCGGAGAACTTTCACTTAGTGCTTTGGGGTGGAATCATTCCAATGCACTTCACCGAATTAGGGAACAGGGTGGAGCAATTAATTATTTAGATATAATAAAGTTTAAATTATTATTTGTTTAAATTTGGTGGCGAATAGATGAAAATGTGTCGAATACAAATCGTTAGATTGATCGGCGTAGACCATGTAAACCTATCCTGACATATTTATAAACGATTTTGTTAACACTAGTGTTTGAAATCCCACTTGGGATGGGCACTAAAGGTATTGTTTCCGTGAAAATTGTAATAATTTAGCAATTACTTGCTAATAGCAGTATTGTGGTCCTGGTCCGCGGACGAGATTTCTTTCGGAGATTCGACTCGAGTGCGCGTAAAGAACAGTTCAGTAACAGTTTATTAGAAAATGATCAAATTTTGATAAAAAATTGGGATTGTCTTGTTTTACATAAAAACAATGTTGGTCTTAAATTGAAAATTTAGAATCATTGTGAGTTAATTAGGAAAGCGTGTAAAATTAACTAAAATATCTAAATAACCAACTAAATGTAACCACAAGTTCTAACCTAAATTTTTTTACAATAATTTCGAATCATTAGACCAATTTTACAAATCTTTCAATAACAATTTTAGTAAGGTACTGTAGCGATTTATTTTTTTAAATAGGGTTCCTAATTTTTTTTAAATTTAATAAAAAAACATAAGAATAGTTTGACATATTTTTATCACTCTGATGAATAAAAATTGGGTTTTCAGAATTTATAATCATTTGATAGAAAATGGTCATGGTTTTGATAAAAAATTGCGATTGTCAATTTTGCATATAAACGGTGTTGGTCACAAATTAAATAATTTCAAACCGTTGGAGATAAATAAAGCGTGTAAAACTAATCAAAAAATTACAAAGCAACTAAATTTAACTACGAGTCCGATTCTAAAATTTTTTCCTAAAAAATATTCGAGTAAATTTGTATTAACAATTTGAATTAGGTACTAAATTAATTTTTTAAAAATAGATTCCGTCAAAGAAACAATAATATATGTTTTTAGTTAGTATTGACATCCTGAAGAAGAAAATGGTATTTTTCGAAACCGGTAGATGTATTTAAACTCAATAAGTAGTTAATAAAACAAAGTTAACAAATAAAAATATGAATTTATTGAATTATTGATTATTATAATGAATAACTACAACGTGTTGTAATAAATATTAAATATATATATTGTAAATGTATATATTAAAAAAAAATATAAATATATATCTACATTTTTTTTTTCGATCATGAATTGATTTATAGTAATGGAACCTATCTTCCTCTTCCAGTTTTCGAGTCATTTTTTTTCACAGTAATCCTGGAATATAACCATCGTAGAAAAAATATTAATTTTATCTCGCGGTCGTCAGAACCCACGCAGAATTCCATTCAGTACCAACCACTCGCGCTGAATGAATCAATAATTTTATGAAGCTGTTAATCCATTTGTGGAATTTTTTTATATTCCGGGCGAGAGAAGCCATTTGGTTTATATTGAGCCGCGGTAGCCAAATTTCATTGGAGACGAGAGATATTAATTAGCCCCAACTTGGTAGCGCGCATGGAAGGCTTTACAAAACACAACGTGTTCGAGGCCGCGTAATGGCGACAATGGCTTGCGGGGCGCCTGCTCGGAATATCGATATATTTAATTGTTCGAATGTTTTTGTCAATTTAATCTCTTTTTTATGAGGTATTTTTATGCTTCGCTCCTTACTCATCGACGTCAGCTGTTAGAGATATAAAACTATAAATAAATATTTAATACGCAGGCTCAATATTAAAGGTAATTGTATATTACGCATGGTTAATAGTCGGTCGAACTGTCGCACATTAAGTGATCAGATACTGTTGAAATATTTAAATAAAATTATATATGATACATCTGGAGTTATCTTTAATTGATAAATTAAAAGCATAATCATTAAGTATATAGTGAACTAAAATACAATATTTTGTGTACACCGACGACTTTCTGTCATACGATAGTTCTGTCGTGATGGCGAGGGCTACTGACGACAACATTTTTCAATGATAGAACAGCTGTTGTACGACTGTTTTGTCCTCAGGGTGCGCTCGCTCTAAAACCGTTTTGAACTGCAATTATTGAGTAATCATATCCGAGATAATAACACAAACGAATTCATAATAATTGACTTGAAAAACTTTCCACCACGGCCAGCGACGTATTAATCTGTCGCGACGTAATTTATTCACATATCTGCTTTGAACAGCGACACTTACAGCAAATCTTAAACAGTGACATATAATGCATAATGTGGAAATATTGTAAATGAAAATGAATATTCATTCTTATTTTTTGTTAATCTGTACTACTATTTAGCAGATTTCAAAGGAAATGTATTATTGGCAATGGCACTAACAATGGATACGAAGTGCATTTATAATATAGATTATGAAAATATAATAGTACCAATGACTTAATGTGTACATGGAATACATATTACATCAACATTCTTACTATTTTGAAATTTAGCTAAACGCTTGTACTATGAAAATAAAACTAACTTGTCCTGGAACGAGGCGCGAACCCCGGACCACTACACCAACCAGTGTTTTAACCACTATACCAACAAGCGACTCATTATTAGATCTGTATGTAAATTTGCACCACCATTTTGAATCTCATCTTTAGGTTTGTATGCAGGTTTGCATTCATTCTTTATGTCTATAGGAAAGGTTGCATCCAATGTCAGTAGGAAAGTTAGCTCCCGGACAGTAATAATAAAATAACACACCTCTGACTACATCTGGCGGCAGCTCCCTGGGGCTATTCTCGCAGATGATCATTTGGTGCTTCTTCGGCCTTCCTGCAATCAAAATAAATACACACGTAATTTTGTCTTTATACTCTAGTTTAAAGAATGTTATTGGTATCCAAATATTTAAATTTAGATCTAATAAATTACAATTTTACTTGGAACTTACATGTTTCTGTATCAGTGCTGTAGTTTTATTACTTTGTTCATTATATTTATTTACATACCAGTAAAGTATAGTTCGCTTCAAGCTCAACTCAGCACGGTCTTTAATGTGCTTTCAAGATGAACCTTCGAGATAAATCTCATTCAAATACACGCGCCATTAGATCATTGAAATATTATACATACATAGAATTTCAAGTCTTCGCTGATCTGAAAAACAAATGCCGCATGGTGCCTTTGAAGATTATATTAAGCCTAAGAGAGAACTTATCAGCGAACTGCTAGGCTTAAATCACTCGATTAAATAGTTTTTCGCGGTTTTTCCAAGCTAAATACAGATACATTGACGTCGAAAATACTTCCTCGTAGGAAGCCAATAATCATGAAAGTTTAATGGACGTGCTCGCTGCAGCACGTGGGGTGGCTGGGCCGGTGGCGTGGATTCTTCGGGCTGGAGAATTTAATCAGAGAGATTCTAGATGCAGCATTGTTAGTCGTTCTTCTAAGCCTATGAGAAACATAAAAATTATTCCTGGCGTTACAACTCGGCACGGATCCTGGCCTCCTTAAGAATACATCTCTACTGGACTGCTGATAGTACTTTAATTATATTGTTTTGCTACCCCATTTTGAGTCTACCTATTTCCTAAGTCTTCCTTCAGGTTTATTATTTAGCAGCAATTTCAGGGATTGCGTATTATTCATACGCTCTGTATGGTCTAACCATTGAAACCTCACTAATTTTATGACTTTCGACTCATTATACAAGTTGTAAAGTTCTTACTTGTTACATCTATGCTACACTTCATTTTTTTGATAGTTCTGAAACCTGAAGTTCTTTCTTTTAAATACATCTAGTGTTGTTTCATCTTTCTTTATTTTTGCGGAGTCCAGGATTCTGTCGCGTAGCAATGGTCTTCATCAGAGTTTTATACCTTTGTTTTTCTGGACATAATGTTCGACATCAGCTATGTTTGTAGGCCAAAGAAGCAACAATTAGTCGTCACTGTACGAGATATTGTCTCTTCATTTGTTTTATTTATATCTGTTAACAGGGATCCTAGATAATATGTAAATGAATTAACTAAATCAAAGGCGTAATTTTCAGCATTAAGTAAGGGAATTTGGCTTATATATATTATATATTATTAAAAATGTATGTTAAGGAGAACACTTTCTTATTGTGAAGTTGTAACTATTCAGAACATAGGTTGGTGATGTTTTAAATACTAATTTAATGTGTTAATTATAAAAATATACATATAAAATCAATTTTATCGAAAAATATTGTTGTATAAATGTGTCCAAAATTTAATAAAATTGAATTCTGGCGTCTGCTATCGGATTACTCAAAGGTATTTGAAATTCTGTAACAACAATGTAGATGGCTTTCAAATAATGGAACGACAGATGTATTAATTTGAAAAAGTGTAACATATGAGTTCGATAATTTGTCACGAAAAGTACTGGTGCTGTAGCATATTTGATAATGCACCTTCCCCGGATTGGAAATAGAGATCCAGGTTCGAATCTCGGTAGCGCAAAAACAATATTTTTCAATAAATCGGTTTTATATGTATATCTTTATAATTAATACATTAAATTAGTATTAAAAAATGTATGTCGTTATTATGGAAGATGAAGTGTACTGCTTGAACGTTAATTTATGAAAAAAATATGTTAGTGCGAACTAAGCATTATACAAACTACTAGACACACCACTCTTTCACTATTGATTTATTTATTCTTAATCTAATGCATGCATATGTATATATATGCTCGTATATAAATAATATTAAAATTATCCATTTTACTATAAAATATACCATAAAAATAATTCAGCGCTTTTTAAAATTATAAATAAATCTGAATCCCGGTTAACGGCGGGCACCAACAGCTTCTTATAGTATAATGTATCTTGAGTGTTTATAAAAATGTTACCAATTCATTAAATTAAATTATCATTAAATTTTTTAAATAATAATTAATTCTAAGTGAAATCCCTGACGACTATTGTCTATTGCAAAGCGAATTAGAAATTATATTTTTACTATATCATCTGATAGTTAAAACGTTTCTCTATAAATAAATAATCAAAAATAAACAAATATATTGACAAACACAAAATAGTATACAGAATAAACAATGGCGGCTGGGGAACAAAATAAAGTGACGTTTCTTTGTCTGATGCAATGATGCCATAGAAATTAAAAAAATAGAGTATAGTCAGGTGTAGCTTAGTACTGCGTTAAAGAAATGAAAAAAAAATACTTTCAGTACATACTTGCATAGAAAATAATTTTCATGTCCATTGAAATAAACAATGAATGAGAAAGGGCGAACGAAAATTCTGCAATTGAAGTAAAAGGATTAGCGCCATATTGGTGCCTAGTTACGTCACAATCTGGCACTTAATTTGTCAATGAATATTGAGGTAATAAACCCGATTAAATTGAGGTATGTCGAACGATCCTCAGTCCCCAAATATTTGTTCTTATTGTTAAATTTCATCCCTTAGGCAAGGATCGGCTGGCCGCATTTCCTACATTACCTGGAAGCCTTAATTTAAATTCTTCGGGGAATCTTGTAAATACCAATCCTTTTTTTATTTACTACTGAGCAAGTATTGTGTAATATAATTAATATGTATGTATTAAAACGGGAAAATATGTGCTGTGATGAAAAATGATTTGGAAAAAAATATTTTAATGATTTTTAATTCATATTTCGTTACCTAAGTGGCAACAACGGCTATGTCATTTTTCATCTCTTTTTAGGAGAGTAATAATTTTTTTAAATGTATTACTCATGCTACTTTCAATACTTTTTTCTTAAATGTGGCAACCTTTTAATGTCTTGTTTCACTGGAAAACTGTTAAATATCAAGGCTTATTCCAAATGTACGACCGCTCGTAAAGACACCTCAATATCGCAAAAATTGAGATAGCCGGTGTTGCCACTTAGGTAACGATTTATCATCATTTTCATTATTTCTATCATATTCGTCTGTCTTGCGCTGTTTCGGTACATGATAACTAATCAATGCCCAATTCATTAAATATTTATTATTGTTTACCCAACTTAGTCTAGCGTGACTCACCCGCCGCTTTCTTTCCGGAGAAGATAGGTATCCAAGAACATATATATCGGTAGTCATTTTTATGATATTCGCAAATAGTGTCCAAGCCAGCTCAATTAAGATCTTTTTATATGTACAAGTAAGAGCTTCATACTGAAAGATCTCAAGTGAGGTAACATTAACTAATTAATTATTAAAATATGAATTAAATATATTAATTATAAAGATATACATATAAAATCAATTTTATCGAAAAATATTGTTGTTGCGCCACCGGGATTCGAACCTGTATCTCTTCCCTAACCGGGGAAGGTGCTTTATCCAACTAAGCTACAGCGGCATTATTTTTAGCGACAATTTTCGACCCTATATGGTAACTATTTGATATTAATACAATTAATCTTAAAAAAAAAAAAAATTTACTTACGTTCAATAATTGCGTTCGCTGTCCATTTTCACACATTCAGTGAATTTGGGCAGCGAATATATTTTCAAAATATAGTTAAACTGGTAGGTTTATAAAAATATATACGTGTCACTGAATTAAAGTTAGAAAAAATTGATTGATCTATTAAGGCTAATACTGGCAATAGAAAAGCTCAACTGGTGACTTGTTTTATGAATTTTATTTACTTTGATTTAAAAAATGTATTTTGCTGTTTAGAATACACCATTAATGTTTTAATTGAAATGACACGTTTTTTTAACAAGTTTGTTTAATCGAAAAGTGTGTATGAGTCAACCCAGTGTGACATGCAAAGTTTGTGCGTTCTTTGTTCATCGAATAAAAAACTATCCTAAGAATCACTACCCACTACACATAAAATATTTCTCTTTCTTGTAACTATAGCCATAAAGCGATCTACCTTAGCTTCGACGCGAGAGATGGCAGCCCAGTTTTCTGAGAAGAGGGGAGGGGGTGTTATGTATTTGGATACAGAGTAAGAAAGGGAGACTTGTTGACCCGCTGCAGGGATGGTCTCTTATTGTGGATATTGATTTGTCGAATTATGCTTAAATTTTAATTGCCATTAAGTTTTACATAGTATTTCTGATCTGATGTGTTATTTATGTAATTTTTATAGTACAACTATCTAACTTAATTCGATTTCAACCGGTGTAAGGGTAGTTTACTGTACAAATGGACAGCGAATGACTTGGGACTCAATATTTTTAAGTATGTCCAAATCATTGTAGGAACCAATTACTGTGATTTATCCCCTGAGAGATTGTTATCAAGATATAGATGTCTCACAGAGACAGAGCTAAGTTGGTAATAAATAATTGAAATGTTCCAACATGATAACATGTATACAACTTTCAAAAATTTGATAGATGTGGTAGCATGGGTAAATAGATGAACGTTACATTGTGTAAGGTGATCACTTAAGCCAGCCGATGAGAGGTCGTAAGCCCTGTAATGCCCAAGACTTCCATACTTCTCATGTAAAAGTGATAGCTTCGTCTCTGTGAGACATCTATGGCTTGGGACTCATTTTGTGCAGGTCTTTTACGAGCTTCGAGAGAAATATATACCCTAAAGCGCGACATAACATATTATATAACAATTATAAATTGTCAATAAATACAGTTATGAAACGCACATAAATTAATCATGTCTTAACCATTTCCGTTCCCAGCTGGACGCTACTGACTCCTCCACTGACTGCGGTCCGCCCATCAGCTTATTATTATCTCGGGTTAATACAACTCTCCGTAGTTTCGTCGTGTACAGTACGAAACATCCGGAACGTCAGGTAAATAACCGGTTTTGGTTTCCCGCAGGCATTCGAAAAACATGTCCAAGCCATGTAAATCTCGACTTCTTGATTACAGCAGAAATCACGAGCTGTTGCATCCATTACTTTATTTCACTATACCGCATGCCAAGAATTCTCTATAAACGTATGTTCTCAAAACTCAATATAATATGGTAGTTTAGGGCCTTGGTGAAAATCTAGGACTCACGGCCGTATTAATTTTATTATTATTTTACATTGTTAACTTTGCTTTATTAACTACTTAATGAATTAAATACATCTACCGGTTTCAAAAAACATAATTTTCTTTTTCAGGATATCATTAACTAATCAAAAACATATGTTATATTATTTCTTTATCATAATCTATTTTTAAAAAACAATAATTATTTAAAAAATAAATTTAGTACCTAACTTAAATTGTTACTTGATGATACAAAATTATTAGAATAATTTTTAGGAAAATTTTTTAGATTAGGACTTGTGGTTAAATTTAGTGGTTCTTCATAATGTTTTGGTTAGTTTTACACGCTTTATTTATTTCCAATGATTTCAAATTATTTAATTTAAGACCAACATCGTTTACCTGTAAAACAGACAATCGCAAATTTTTATCAAAAGTATGATCATTTTTTAACAAATGAAAAGAAAAATTCTGAAAATCCACTAGTATTCAAACATCTCAAATGCTCCTTTACTCTTATATTAAAATTTCGATATTATTAACATACATAAAAATTATGCATTATATACACAAATATTCAAACATACCTATTCTATTCATAAGAGATGTTCACTGTCTTCTTAATTAGACTGAAATCTGCGCTAAAGGAAACAGGTTCATCCGTTATATCTAACAATATAAATATTCCTACTTAGTTACCCGTCACTTACATTTTTATAGTTTTGTTTTTATCAATGCTTGTATTTTTAATTTAAGTATGCATTATTTTCGGACGAAGATATCAGTATGTTGATTTATCAATAAATAATGGTTTAAACAAAATGTTTTATTTTATTATTTATATAATATGTGGCCACAAAGTAATTTTACTAATATGGAAAAAGTAAATATTAAACAATTATTCCGAATCCAAATCAGCAATATTAAAAAATTGAATAAACAAGGCAATAAAATAATTTTGGAAACTTTTTTTTAAAACAAAAATTTAAATAAATAAAACGAAAAGAAAAAATCTGAAAATGAAAATAAATAAATTAATGATGTTCTGTCGTGTAATAATTTCCATAAACATTTGCTCTTTCCTTTCTGCCAACACCTGATAACCAGCTCGTGAGATGGTATTTGAGTTAGTATAATGAGAGTAGTTTCATATTATCCGGCAAAATGTTGTAGGCTTTGGAGAATATAACTGGTGTTTTATTTTAACTGTTATAATTGTAACCTTCAGACAGTTCTTCCGATTTTGTTGAATACCGCTCTAGCTTGATTACTACATACTGCTACATACGTACATACTGCTAGCTGTTTTTAGACGCCATCGTCCGCGGTGACGTACACTCCCAAATATTTGAAACCATCTACATCCTCAATATGGTTCTGCAAGTACTAGGGGTTGGGGAGTATCACGGCAGACTCTAATACACGTATGTATTTGGGTTTTCTTTACATTTATTTATATACCCGCGCATTAAGAGTATATGAGAATATAAATTCTATCAAGTGTAGTTTTAGTGTATTTATTTATTATGGTTCAGTAACGAAATTTTCTTTTTTAATGAATATTATACATTTATTTGCAATAAATTAAAATTATTCTCTCCTTTATATAATATTTACGATGTTATATAATATATAGTTTTCAAAGTCATTATTAAAATTTTAAGTAGGTTACAATACAAAGTTCGTTTAAGAATAGATTACTATTTTATTTTGTTGTTGGTTCAAATAGCAAGTTACAAATACTATATGGAAATGTATTTTCGTATTTTGTACGGAATCTCGTATGAAATTTGTTTTAGGTAGAATATTTTATAACAGTTTGTTTCAAAAACATTTAAAGAATATTACGCTGAAACTTGTTAAATAAGATAATGTTCAGGGATATGTTCTGCCGCATTGGGTAGTCCTATACTTAGGCAGATTATATTGGGTCAACCCATAAATAATGCGGTTTTTTTATATTAAATTAATCTAAACAAAGATCTTTTTTAATCTAAAATATACTCGTTTTCATTTTCTACAATGATTTTCCATCTTTCGGATAGACTTGTAAGGCCTTTCTTCCAAAATTCATTTGTCCGTGACGAAAAATACTCCTCTCGTGCTGTTCTGACATTGTCTACAGAATTTATATTTTTTAGATGAAAATGATTTTTAAGACTGCGCAATAAATGATAATTAGATAGGGCAATGTTCGGCGAATATGGTGGGTGGGGTATCGTTTCCAAACAAGGAATATTCCTGAGACGTGACAGCAAAGAAGAGCACACATTCACTCTTCGCACGTGATTAGACTCTGAAAGTTTGGGAGGACTCAATTGACTCAGTTTGTTGATTTTTCCAATGGCACACAGGTGTCGATGAATGGTTGAATGACCTAATCCTCGTCGAGTTTTACATATTTTCCAGGACGAGGCTCGTCTTCTAAGCTATAATTGCCGTCTTGGAATTTCTGGAACTACCGTTGACACCGGCTTACGTTTATTGTCCGATCCTCATATACTGCATTAATATTCCTTGCACTTTTCATTGCATTATTGCCTTTATTGAACACACAAAGCAAAATATGCTCCTTTGTCACTTCCGTTATAGCTTTGAAAAAATAACTGTTAAAATTGAGCTGCACTCTTTAATACTTGTACTAAGAATAAGTTGCTACCTGATTTTACTGCGAATAGTAATTTTAACTAATGCAGATAGTTTATCCCGCCCCCCCCTCTGACTTTTAGTTCATGTAATTGAAAAAACTGAAATATTTATGGGATGACCATAAATTAGAATGTTTTATATTTTTTACGTTATTCAAATTTCTATATTTATATAATCAATGAATGATTGTATTATTACTTTTATCCTGTATTAATGAGTATTGATTTTATTATTTATTTGCTCTCTATTTTGCGCTATTTCCTTCCAATTTTGGATATCTAAGGTTGTATGTCTTTAAGGATATTATAGCTTCCGAAGACCCAGCGGTTGGTCTAGTGGTATTTACGAGTATTTACTTTTCTGTACTATTGATTTAATGATTTATTTTATTATTTTTTATAATTTTAGGGGTAGATATTAAAGGAATGACTTAAAAACATTCCTAATCTTAACCATGTCAAAGATATAAGTATTTTTAAAATAACGTTGTTATGTGATTTTTTCCATTAATTGTAATTTTTTATTGATTCCAAATTACATTAAATTTCGAGTTGTTAGTCTATTTTTTAACGAGACGATTTAGGGCCTTCATAAGGGTATAGAATAATAATGTAAGAATTTTGCAAGTATTTATTTAAATGTACGTAGACTAAAAACTTAATATGATTTTGTAAAAATTTTATACAATTATATGTCTGTTACGTATATATATATATATATTTATTTTTACTTTGCATTCTATATTTATTGCTTTTAAAGTTTAGATTGGGCAGCTCCTCAAACAAATTCGTTGTCTGAGGGTTTCCGCACTTACAAAGAGGTGATACCATTGTCACATTTAGGCACTAGAATATGCACAAACTCCATTGTTTTAAATTATATTAAAAAATGCAAATTTCCAATGAATCCCAATCTTTAGAACTGTTTGATACCATTGTCGCATTTAGGTACTAGAATATGCACAAATTCCATTGTTTTAAATTATATTAAAAAATGCAACTTTCCAATAAATCCCAATCTTTAGAACTATTTGCCTGGTTTATTAATTTAATATCTCGTACATGCTTAATAATAAATGATATTGAAGTACACAATCATAACTTAACTAAAAATTGATGCAAAAAAATGAATATAAAGTATTTATATAATTTATTTTTGTTCCTCTGGCTTTTACAAAGTGTTTGAAATCTCCAGATCAATTCTCGAGCCCATGTCCTGAATAATCATTTCCAGCTGACGCCAGACACACGTGCCTGCCACCGGGCCCATCTCCTCTTCCTCCCCCCTGCTGAATCGGAACTAATTTCTGGCAAACCCAAGAGGTCGCAGACGAAAGAACTTTTCGCAAAAATTTAAAACTGTCCAATCCTGAATAAGAGTTTTGTTAGAATTTTTCTGCCTATTTTGAATGGTTTGACACATTTTTGGCCGTAACTACATGTTCTTTTTCATCTTCGTTTTACTCTCAATGAGAGCAGTCGTGATCATGGACCTAAGGCAATTGGCAGGAGGAATTTATCGCTCCCATTCTCTGAAGAGTTCATGTTTCGGCACCATAGAGAAAGATCTGTAAAATGAGGATTCTAACCGGATTTATTGTTGTTTTCCTGGTTATGCTTCTGTCTTGTCATAGCTTTTTGAGATTATTCATTGCGTTTCTCCTCTTCATTTCTGCAATCCCCCCTTTTATTTTTAAAGATCTTATCTATAAGAAACTCTTAAAATAACAACTTCCTGATGTGTATTACTTCACGTCTGTTATTATACATTTTCTTAATGACCATCATTTTTGTTTTATTTCCGTTTATTGTGAGATCCATTTCACTAGAAGGGTAGTTATTAGTTTATTAGTTAGCTTAGGTTAGAAAATCATTTTCTACCAATAGAAGTGCCTTTATTCTAATATTTAAGAACTATTCTCATAAGGTACTCAGTGTAAATATTAAATAGTAATGATGACAGAGTGCACCCATGGCATACTCCTGCGTTGGTGTAGATGATGCTAATAACATTTTCTATCATGCAAGTTCAATTACCTGGGATAGGTTATGGTTCATTTTCTTCTTCATACTATTTATTCTAATCGGGTCGAGGGCTTAACGCTTGGACTGCACTCTTCCACCGCTTTCTGTCGATTACTGCGCTATGTAGATTATTTGAGGCCACCAATAGTTCCATCTTTCTTAGTAGAATTTCTCCATTTGCCTTTTTCACGTTTTCCTGGGTCACCCTATAGATCTTCTGCCCTCTGGCACTGGTAAAAATCTGTTTAGGCAGTTTTTCGTTTCCCATGTCCAAGCCAACTTAGCATACTTCTATTTTTAGCAGCAGCGAGTTCATTTTAAGATTATCTTGAATGATACCGGGTCGTGGCTGCCAGCAAAATTCTTCTCTACCGGTTTTTGTTAAACGTGGCTTCTCATCTCACGTTTAACAAGTTTACCTATATTGTATACTCCGCTATGGCATCATTTTGCTAGCGCAGCTTCGATCTCTTGAAAGTTTAGAAATAAAATGGATTTTCTCCAACACATCTCCTCTCCTCTCAATATTCCCGTTTCAACCATCCCTCCACCTTCCACCAGTAACTCCGCCCCCTATCTGTCCATTATGAAAAAAATATTTGGTTGCTACCGCGATTCTAACCTGGACCATTTCAATAATACCACAGAACTATGTTCTGAATTTCTAACAATATAACAAAAATGTGTTTTCATTAAAAATAAAGAAGTTGTATTAAAGTTTATCCAAATTTAATAAAATGAATTGATTTAATTTTGACATGTCCTAGCACAGGGGTCGGCAGACCGCGACTCTTCAACCCCAGCTAATATTTTCCTCTACAACATATTTGATACATGAAATAGTTTGCTTGAAACAAATGACACAATAAAATACTACATACTAAAATAGCATTTGCCATTCTCACAATCTTTGGCTCTACCTATTTATGGGAACAATCGTTCCCTTTTATGAATCAAATAAAAGATAAGTTAAGAAGCAAATTGACTGACGACAACCTACAATTATGACTAAAATAAAGTAGTTACTTACCATACACAGCAAAGCTTTCGAAAGTGATGCAAAGTCACCGCTCAAACTAGTAAACTTTACAAAATCCAAAGTGTTAAATTATTTAGATTTTCTTGTTTTATAAGTAGTTCACTGAGTTACTGAAGCTTGCAACTTCCATGTATTATATTAGTCTACGACTGTATTATGAATTTGAATTTTAAATAAAAATATTAGTTTTATCTCGTTTTTTTCATCATTAAAATTTATATAGCTACAGTGAAAATTTATGTTGCGGCTCTATGAAAATTTTGAGATTCTGTTTGCTTCATATTTGGCTCTACTCAAAGATATTTGGGATTATCACAATATACAGTCGATTGGTTTTAAAAGTGGAATAATAGATATACCAATATTATAAAACTATACTGAATACAAGTTCCAAATTTGTCATCAATGTAATCAGTTAATATAGTGGAATGGTAACACGTTTCCCCGCATAGGAAAAACAACCAGATATTTTTTTAATATGAATTAAATGTATTAATTATAATGATATACATATAAAATCAATTATATCGAAAAATATTATAATTAATATATTTAATTCATATTTAAAATATCACAGACCTATGTTCTGAATAATTACAACTTCACAATAAGAATGTGTTCTCCTAAAAATAATAAAGTTGTATCAATGTGTCCAAAATTTAATAAAAATGAATTGATAATTCTGGCGTCTGCTATCAGTTTACTCAAAGGTATTTGAGATTCTGTAAAAATAAGGTAGATGGCTCTGTCAAATGATGGAACGATTAAATGTATTAATATCAAAAAGATAACATATAGGGTCGAAAATTGTCGCTAAAAATAATGTCGCTGTAGCTTAGTTGGATAAAGCACCTTCCCCGGTTAGGAAAGAGATCCAGGTTCGAATACCGGTGGCGCAACAACAATATTTTTCGATATAATTGATTTTATATGTATATCTTTATAATTAATATATTTAAAATATCACAGACCTATGTTCTGAATAATTACAACTTCACAATAAGAATGTGTTCTCCTAAAAATATTTTTTCGTTAAATAGATTTTTTCTGTTCTAATCTAATTTGTATTGAAAATACTACAAAACTATGTTTTTTAAATTGTAACTTCACAACAAATGTGTGTTTTGAATAAATAACATATAAGTCACGTGGCAATACATGTAAGATTAATATTATTGTATAGGGTCATTGCGTGAGACACTCGACGGTATGAAGGAGCCCAGAAAACTCTATACTACAGAATTACCTGACGATCTTTAAGTATTTTATTTTACCGTGGTTACAATATAAGAATTGAAAAATTAAAAACTGTGAATATCCGTGATTTTGATTTGATTATTACCTTTCCATTGTTCGCCGTAGGAACCTCCATCGAGCCGTCACTTCCCGCGGCACTCTGGCGACAAAAGTCCTCGTTAACGACATTTTTTAATCAGCGGACGAGTCGGCTTCCGGTCGGCTTTTTATTTTGGCGCCAATTCCACCGGATGTGACAATACTCCCGCTTTTTTAATGTCAGCCATCTTTGTTCCCTTCCGGTTACATTTTTCGATTTTCTGAAGCGAGGGCGGGAGGCGTAGGTACTATGTTTCAGAAAAGCCATTTATATTTTTCGACTATTATAAATAGATCACAGATCTTTTCTGTATATCTTTCTAATTGATTCATTTAATTTGTTTTAAAATACTACAGAACAGTTCTCCTTAATACCTTCCTTATCATTACTTTATGAATATTAAAATTCACATTAAAGCCTGTACTCGAGGAGACTCTTTGACCAATGTTCATCAATTGAAGAAAAATACTGTATCAAGTACCCAGGACTCATAATAGTTAACAAATTCAAATGGAAAGAGCACATTATTAATCATACAGACAAAATAAGAAAAACTGCCTACATATTTTTAAGACTTAGAAACATCTTATCACCTACAAATCTAAAAATAATATATTACCCGTTTGTATAGTCACATTTGCAATACGGTATTATTGGATAGGGAGAAGTATATAAAACTTCAATATCACAATTAGAATTTACTCAAAAAATGATGTGTGTACAACTCTATCCAAGTGTCCAACTCTATACAGAATTCAAAGTATAAAAAATAATAGACAAATCCAAATTTTTAAAATTAAAAATAAATAAAATATTAGAAGCGATTATATTACAGTTTAAAATAATAACTAAATTACATTTGTAGAATCTGTGCAATATCAATGTATGCATCTGTCGGCCCAGAAGACAGGAGCGGAGTGAAGGTTTGGAGCAGCTGGCTGTATTTATTATGTATTTGTTATATTATCTGGCAGGTGTGTTCAGGACTGTGTCCCGATCATCATACATGGATCGGTTAATATATTGATGGAAGTTGCTCATACGCCAAAGGAGATCCATTTATGTATTAATGTAGGTCATTTTTAAAGTAATAATTATTTGTGAATGTTAATAACGTAAATAGGCGCATTAGACTGAAATATTCTCAGGAACTTGATAGAACTTATAACCATAGACATCAGAGTCAGACGTAATTTATTAGTGATATTTTATGAATCTTGTCTATCATTAATTCCTCATCGTATCACTTTTTAAACTTTAAACACATGATAAAAACCGCAGAAGAATGGGTGGAATTATCCTTCGTACAACCTAAACCTGCCGCCATCAGATTTGCATTTTTTCCCGAAATTAAATGAATTTTCGGACAGAAAGCGGCCATATCCACAAATAGTTCAAGAAAAAGGCGACAAATTTCTTCAACTAGGGGTTGGTCACGCTTGTCTCCCGGTCTTAAAAATACTTGGACGACAACGGGAATTATATTGAAAAGTTGTTTAAAGTATGATTGAAGACAAGACACCATTATTTATTGATAAATCAACATGTTTCGATAGCTATGGTATCTTCTTCAAAAAACAATGTGTACTAGAATTAAAAATACACGCAAAAAACAAAACTATAAAGTATAAGTGGTGGTTAACTACCATAAGTAGAAACTACTATGAAAACAAATATAATACGTGACCACAAAGTAATTTTGCTAATATTGAAGAAGGAATATTTTATGTCTGTACAAATCTTTTGGGGTCGAAAATACCGAGTCAACGAAGCGAACTTCTTAAAAAAAACTATAATAAAACTCACTTATAAAACGTGATACTTAACCCAAATCAAAGGAAATAAATTAGTTATTTTCTAGCGCAAACACTAATAATAATTTATGAACTTATAGAATAAAAATTAATCATAATCTCGAAAATTTTATTGAGCAAGAAACAATTGCAAGATTCTGTAGGTCTTAAAGATTGCGATGGGCTGATCATATTGAAAATGATACATGACAAGATACTAAAGATCTCTTGACCAAATTAATAGGTACCCGAGTAGCGACCCAGAGGCAGATCAAGGAAGAGGTGGGCTGATTGTGTGGAATGAAGGAAGCCCCAAAGGGTTCCACCCTATCCCGGAATCGTTATGCGAGTTGTGCACTCTCGCTTCGATTCCATTCAACAATGCAACGCGTGCAATAATTAATAGAATCTTCAAAGCTTTTAAGAATATATTATAAAGTTAAATTCAATAAGTTAAGTACCGGCAGTTAGTTAACTAATGCCTTGCGGCGCCCTTTTAAAGTTTGTTTTTTGGTTGTATTTATTATATATTATAAGTAGTAGGTACAGTTAGCAAATACATCTTTATTACATTTAGTCATTTACTGATATAAGTTGGCTCCGGTATAATCGTAATAAAACCATATCTGTATAATATTCATTCGTACGGTATCAATTTGACGTGAGACTCGTTTTCATATTAATTCCAGAAGGCAGCCAGAGAGAAGCTATGGAAGGCATGCACCCTCAAAGGGGATAGAGGTAAACATTTATGTGTTAAAGTCGCAGAAATCGGTCACAGTCCGGCAAAAATTCAACCTGTTCAGAGGTAGCAAGAGAGTGCGAAGGAGAGCCAGTAGAATGCTCCGCTAGGTATCGTCCATCCCAGAAACCCCCAGCGGGAGACCCACACTCTAGTAAATGATTGGGTGGGAGAAGAGTGACGCTGGATGGATGAGTGGCCAGGGATAGGAGTCGGAAGACCACTTGTGGAGGAGGAGGAGGACACCTTTCCCGGTAGTCCATGGAATAAGAATAAGAAAAAGAAGGAGAAGAAGAAGTTTAAGTTTATTACAATTACAATAAATTATTTTGAAACTAATTTTATTTCTTCGTAATAATGGCATCTTCACATTACTGTTGCATCCAATTTGATTATATTTCTCCACTGCCACTTCCAAGATTAGCTCGCAAAGTGCAGTTACTTAATTAGGTTTAAAATCTAGTTTAAAAAAATGTTGAATTTGATTTGGGTAGATTTCTAACTCTGGCGACTCTCCGCTTAATGAGAAGTAACAGTCGTCGCCTGGCCAGCGGCTGGGAGCGCAGGTCTCGTATTTGCATTCACTTAGCGCTAATAGCGGACGCGCCCCGACTGTGGGCAGAGCCGCACTCATTTAGCCAAATGGAAAAGTAGATGTTTCGCCGCGATACCCCCGGCGACCTGATGAAAACACCCCGCGGCCACATCTACGCGGAAATTAAAACCCAACATTGTTAGGACGTCGGCAAACGTCACGGTTATGTTATAAGTCCGGTTATGGTTAAATTAATTATTCATTTACGGTCAAATTGGTAGAAAATATTCTGTACTAAAGTTTTCAGCAATATTATGGGCCGTGTTCGTGGAGCGAGATACGATGAGATAAATCTCTTAGATTGAGTTGATATACTTTTCAGTACTATGTATATTGTAGATTAGCTTGAGGATGGTAGAAAAAGACGAAAAACAAACAGATGTGACTCTAGACACGCGCGCATAAACGTCACCTAGAATAATAGATATATTTTCTGGAGTTAGACAAACAGAAATAATTACATTATAAACTTTTATTCCGTTTTAACTGCTGTTGGGAAGATTCAAAATCACATTCAAAATTGACGAACGGAACATTGATGGTTAATGTACTGACATTTGACGTTTAACGTACACAAAACGTGAAATGAAACGCGAGACGGCGAATATTTGAGATTTATTGGACTACGAAAACTGAGAGTTGTCTCCAAAGAATCTCATGAGAGAACAATCCCTGTCTCAGCGATTTTCATGTATAGAAAATCTCATCTGTGGATACGAGCCATTAAATAACAAATGTCAAATCGCAAGTGATATGAGGTACTTAATTTTATCATCATCCATGCGGATCAATTGTCTCCCACATCTCTCTGTCCATTGTTATTCGTCGCCACGTATTTCCGCAAATTTAATCGGTTCAGCGGGTTTTATTAATTTATATTTATTTGTTTGTTTATTAACGCCCGTGTGACTTTCACTTTCATTACCAATACAGTTTTTATAACACATTTAAAAAAAGTTTTTTGATTTTAATTTCACTACACTGATTTAATAAATCATAAATATAAACTAAATCAATACCCGGAACGGCTTCAAAGCCACTGGGGTGGAGTATTAATACCCTAATCAATTTTACAATACTATTGTTTCAATGGAGCAAAAACATTACATTTATATTAAGGCATTTTGAGGGCGGCCTGTCGGCCTCTTGATTCCCCTCGGGTACCGCTGGATGACTGCGATGATTGTCCGTCTTCCATTTCATTTTCTTGTTAAATTTTGAACCATATATTTAATGTTAATGTCACATTTAGAATCCAGGAATAAACGTAGTCTTTGAATGACAAAAATTAAACTGATTTGATTAAATATACATAACATCTTCATTCGTAACTCTTATCTATCCAGCTTATTTTGAGCATTATTCCATCGATCCACATCTCAAATACTTCAAGTCGCTTTATCATTTCTTTGACAAGTGTAATCTTCGGTTGAGATCATGACTGCAGAACGTATTTTTCATACGGATATCTATGCTAATGTATTACATTTTAACTTTAATCATTTAATGTTTTATTAAACTATCTACAAAGGCCTGTCAAAACCTTTTCATAAATAATTTAATCAAACCAGATTCAGGGAAAGTATCGCTACACGGTGTTGCACCATAGCTACCTTCGAGGTATCATGTCGATTATGACCTGAAATGATGGTAAATTTTTGTATTATAAAAACACAATGTAAAATATTTGTAAATCTGAAACTTTATTAGATATAAGGGATTATTAGTCATACTATTATACTGAAAAAGGCTTAGCTTAATGGTTTTATCCTAAATTCCACCAAAATACATAATATCCATTGTGCTTGTCCTACCAATATCGCATTACGAACTACATCATTTTTTTGATTGAATTTTTTTTAACATATAAAGGGACAAACCAATCAATTGTATTGTACAGATAAGTACCTACCTGGACCCTCGTTGTATGGAATTCGAATTATATCGTATTTCTAGCCGTTTCTTATTTATTTTTAGTTTTTTGTATGGTATAAAACTTTCTTAATAAAAGGGAGTATTAATGTCACATAACGCTAGGTTTATCGAAAAATTTTGGTAAGCCTTTTACGTGCTGTATTCTCTGTGGTGTATGTCCAGAAATTTTTCGATTCTCCACGCACGATTGCTACATTCTATGACGATGTATAAAATCTTGCTCATTTAATCCTCGAAAGATTTCGTTCCTGCTTATTTTTTTTTAAACTTGTCAAATTATGGGAAAAATATTATTATTGATCTGATGATACAATTATATTACGTATATTTATCTAAGGATGTGGAAAATAACTAAATACTAAAGCTCCCATGAAGTGATTTTTTTTTTACGAAAATGGCGTTGATTCTGGTCCTGGGTAATGAGACCGTTAAATAAGACATATCACCACTAACCTGGAATGTCGGCGCTTGCTGGCTGATCCGTCGTGGATTCCTGCTGATTTTCGAAGTTGTGTATTTTCGGTCGATCTTTACAAATTTCTCGCGTTCGCTGAATGAAGTTCCTGATAGCAAATCGATTCCGATAGCGGTAAGATACTTTCTGGTCAAGTTAAGTGGCGCTCTGTCCACAGAGCAAAAACAGGCATACCGACAATATAAAAACCTAGGGGGATATTGATCGAAGGTTATCAACACGCGCAAATAGTTTGTCTAGTTATAATCGTTAACAAGGATCTAAAAAAATCTTTTTCAATATGCAAATTAAATTACTTCATATTTTCTATGTATTTGATTTTTTTTTTTGGTATATCATTTCTATTACATTATTCAATTTTTTGTTTGCGTTACCGCTGGCTCTGCTGTTTGCAATTAAAAAATCAGCCTTCTTCAGTTTTCCGCCCTTAACTGGCGTTGTTCCTCAGGGCCCGCTGCGCCCGAGGCGGTAGGCCGGGGCGGCAGGCCGGGGGCAAAAGGCTGGGAGGGGGGAGCACACAATTTTCCCTCTGGGCGGGTCAAACACATTTAAATTCAGAATGCTTTATGGACCGAGTCGTACGATCAAAGATACCGTACTTTCTGGCTTCAAAAGCATAATATTTCACGATGTTTCCTCAACTAGAAAAATATGTATTAAATAAGGGTGGTAGGGTGTTGGGTGAAATGAAACCTATTCAATTATATTAATATTGCGCTTGTTTGGCAAAGATTCAACAAGTAAGCTAATAAAAAATATCATTAGTAAAAGATAAATAATTATTATCATCGTCTTCCTTAGGGAACGATATAACGATATAACTTATAACGAAAATAAACTAACAACTGACTTTTTACCTAGATTATTTTTTAGTTTTTAGTGAATAGAATAATTATAAAACTATTGTCTAAAAATATTCAATGTTTTTATTCATCTGCCTGGTGATAAGTAAATTCGATTAAATAGGTGTTTAAAATTCTTTAAATGTTATGACTATTGAGTCACATAATTATTTTAATTTTCACAACTAAAATTTGTACTACACACACATTGGGTTATTGTCACTCCTATAGTTTCGGGAGCTGCAGTCGCTCTCATCATCAGGTGATAACTAAACTAGTATATTGAGGTAATGGGGCGGAGCTTTTGATCGTTAACGGAAATATAGACAGTGAAGGTGAAGTGTTAGGGAATGTTATATTTTTAATTAGTGCTTTCTCCGAATATAAATTCTTTTGTGTTTCAACGTTTTCTAAATTATTCATTATTAATCCTTTATAAGGTACCGAATGGAGAAGTTTTAATTTAAGACTATCGAAAGAGTGGTTTGTTTCAATTATATGGTGAGAAATTTCAAGAAGTTGTTATTTTTTGGGCAGCTCGTATTTAGATTTTTAGCGGTTTGATTAATATTTTTTTATCGAAATCTTCGAAAGTTATTTCATATATTCCTCGTTTCTCGAATATGTTACTTTTTATTTCTGAATTGAGAAGAATTTTGCCGATGTTGTAGTTGGTGTAAAACACGGGTTTTATATGCAAAGGGAAATAATTAGTAATTTTATAGGAAATATTTTCCGCCAATAAGTATTTTCGGTAGAGTTAGTATTAAACTAGTGATGGTGTTAACTCAAAAATTGTGTGTGTGTTATACAAAGTGAATATAAAAATGATATGTTTTTAAAATTAAAATGATGCACTACTTTTACTGCCGAATCAATTAATGATATTAGTTTTATATTCTGAGTACAAATATAATTTATACTGTTTTGTTAACACTTAAAAAAGCACTTAATATGCTACTATATATATATATATATATATGTATATGATCTCCGACAACTATATATCTTTGTTGAATATTAACTGGGGTAGATATAAAGGCTGTTTTGTTAGAGGTTTAGAACTTTAACATGAAATAAAACTCAGAGAAATCGTATTGGCTATATTATAAAGATAATTTTATGCTATTAGTGTTTAAATATGATTTCCGGGGATGGCTCGAATAAAGCGCATTTTGGAAGTCTAATTTTCGACCACTTTTTGGAGCAGTTGGGGACGTATATCGGCAATAACCTGACGAATGTTGGTGTCTAAGTCGTCTATAGTCTCTGGTTTATCGGCGTAGACGAGCGAATTTACATATCCTCACAGAAAATAATCCAAAGGTGTTAAATCACACGATTTTGGAGACTAATTAATGGGTCCATTGCGCGAAATTATGCGTTCATCGAATGTTTCCTTCAATAAATTGATTGTGGCGCGCGCTGTGTGGCATGTTGCGCAGTTTTGTTGAAACCGCAGCTCTTCCACAGCAATTCGATTGGCGAAAGAAAAAGTCGAAAAATTGCTGTGCACGATGGCGAATCAACTTATCTGGGTCCTCCTCAATACTTCGCTCCACTGCAGCAACAGCTTCTTCGGTGCGCACTGTACGACGTCTTTGCTGATACGTATTATCAATTAGCGTACGCGTGGTGTGAAAACGATCCATGGTTATTTGAATTACTTGCTCGGATGGACGATTATGTCGATCGTAAAATTATCGAAATAAATTTGCACAATTTGCAAGCGTTATTTTAGCGTAAGTCTATTCATGGTAAAATAGCAAACTAAACTGAGAACAAATCAGCTGTCAGCTGTCAAATTGGCTGTCGCTGGAAAAAGTGTTGCCAATTCGAAAAAAAAACCTCCAAAAAAACATCCTTTATCAGTCAATGTTATTCAATTTGCTTACTCTAATCGGTAAAGTATTTTCTTGCTTTGTCAATTATTACCTTTGCTTCATCAAAATTTGAAGCCCAATTTGTTGCAAGTGGAGCATTTCTGCAATTTCATAAAACACGATATCGTCAGCAAAATGATGGTATGACAGCATTTATCCATTAATGCTTATTCTCAACATGAGTGTATATTCGAGAATATTGGTGAATAGTTTTGGAGAAATGATACCTCCCTGCTTGTTTCTACGTTAAATTGGTATCGATTTAATTAATTTAATTACACCAATAATGAATACTGCATTAGCGTACATGCTTTTAAGATATCAATGCATCTGTAGTGAACCTGTAGAGCTTCAGCTATCAGCTTATATTTCAATTATATCACAGGCATATGCTATATCAATAGATGACTTGTAAACCAGCTTGTTGTATATATTGGATTAGTTGTCTCACTGTTCGTATTTTATATGGTTTAGTCTCGTAGTCTAGTGGCCATGACCCTGGTTACCGGGGGCTCTGGGTTCGATTCCTGATGAGGACACAATACGTCTATGTGATTTTGTCTAGCCAGAGTGTTTATGTAATGTGTTTCACTACAGTGTTAAAATATTTAAAATAAATGAGCAGCTTGTTGGTGTAGTGGTAGCGTAGTGATGTAGCTTGTTGGTGTAGTGATAGTGTAGTGATGTAGCTTGTTGGTGTAGTGGTAGCGTAGTGATGTAGCTTGTTAGTGTAGTGGTAGTGTAGTGATGTAGCTAGTTGGTGTAGTGGTAGTGTAGTGATGTAGCTTGTTGGTGCAGTGATGTAGCTTGTTGGTGTAATGGTAGTGTAGTGATGTAGCTTGCTTGTGTACTTCTTATTCAGGAAATGAACTATCCAATATATGTTGATACACTAGCTATCGTTGATTGGTTATTGCTATGATAATTATTTTTAAAATTAGAAAAATCATTCTATTGTAAAAATATTTAGTTACCATTGGGATTCGAACCCGGGGAGAATGCGTTGCCATGATTTTATGACAAATTAGACTTCATACGTAGGTGAGACATCTATTATTTCAATTTTATCGAAAAATATTGTTGTTGCGCCACCGGGATTCGAACCATGATCTTTCTCCGAACCGGGGAAGATGCATGTGCGTGTTCTGAATAATTACAACTTCACAATAAGAATGTGTTCTAATAATATATCATTTTAAATGTCAAACAATTACCTGTTCTAAATTTACAACTTCAGAATGAAAATGTTATTTCATTAAAATATCATAATTTACTATCGAAAAAGTGGTCTACCACGGTACAACACAATATATTCAAATAACGCAAACAAATATCCTATCAGACATATTTTCAAAGTGATTTAAATGCAACATAAGATGTACTATTTCGGCGGTGATGCGACACACATGCACTTCTTTCCATGGCCAAAAACCAAATGCCGAACTAGAAGAACAGACAGAGAACCGCTCTAAAGTGGTTTGTGTCTAGGCTAAAACTATACAAGAGCGTATATTACTGTTACTAGTGGCGTTTTTAGCGTAAGTAATAACAGATTTCATTAATTTACTGTTACTCCATAATCACATATGTGAAAATTAAACAGAAATCTTTAGAATTCCAATGAATGATGTTGTCCCTTTTCACCCCATGTAAATAAAATCGTATAACTGTCCCACATTATTGTTATAAATACGAGTTGTTCAGTTAAATTGTTAGATCGATAATGCCCTTGCAAGGCGAAACGCATCTCAAGTAAATTAAACGTGTAGAATAATGTGTTTTATTTCCACATTTGAGATTTCATTGAATTGTTCATTCCATAGATGATTTTATAGTTTTGTATTTGTCTGGTTATAATAAATGATACAGCAGCAGTTTTTATTTCAACTACATAATATGTAAATTCGTAGTTCATTCTAGGGTTTTTGATGTTGAAAAAGATTTCGACTGTAAGGGATTATTAAAAACTGAAATGTTTTTTTTTTTTGTGGACGGTATTTTAGTTTTACGATCTCATTTTATTTCGCCAAGTTATATCCTCTATTTCGACTTCAGCAGAGCCGGTTCTGGTTATGATGGTTGTTCGAAGTGCCCGCTCCGAACAGAGCCGAAAGCTTATTTCACTGTTATAACGATATGATTCTCAAATATTTGAGAGGAGCTTTAAGCAGCGTGTATTTCTTTACTCAGGAAGGTAATCTTCGCTCTAAAACTCATATAAAACGATTGTTGTATTTTCTGTGTAAATTTGAATTAAAAAATATATTCTTTTACGTTACACGTTCGTTTTAGCATTTTTTTTGTCTAAAAATATTTCTGTAAATAATTCGAAACAAGTTAAATGAAATAAAATTCCACTGAACAAAGAAAGTTCAAATAAAATAAACAGCTTTCGAATGTTAAAAAAAGGCAACGTCTGTCTGTCTGTCTGTTAACTAAAACACAAGAACGGCTGAATCGATTTCGATAGGATTTCTTTAGCGTATTGAATATTTTTCTATACTTTTAAAATCAGCAATATTATCTTTGTGGTTAAGAATCTATTTTTATTTATTATCTTTATTTTATTAACCACTAAAATGAGTTTAAATACATCTACCGGTTTCAAAAAATATCATTTTATTCTTCAGGATGTCATAACTAACTAAAACATATATTATTGTTTCTTTACCAGAATCTTGAGAATTTGAGTTAGGTACTAAAAAAAATTAAATTTTTTTTTTTTAAAATAGATTTTTTAATAATAGATTCTTTCAAAGAAATAATATATGTTTTAGTTAGTTATGACATCCTGAAGAAGAAAATGGTATTTTTCGAAACCGGTAGATGTATTTAAACTCATTTTAGTGGATAATAAAACAAAGATAATAAATAAAAATATAATATTTTTCTCATACGATTTTAAGCTATTTTTCATAATTATACTATATCAAGAAATTCAAGTGATCAAATATATTATTAAGAAGAACACATTACTATTGTGATGTTGCAGTTTTTCAGAACATAGTTCTGTGATATTTTAATACAAATTGAATATATCAATCAATAAGAAAGATATACAGATAAAATCAATTTATCCAAAAAACATTTTTCGAACTAGGAACCCTTCCTATTCGGGGAAGTGCGCAGACCTATTACACCACGTCAACATTGTAAGTTACCGACAAATTTTCGAACTTATATGTTGTACTACAGTTAAATTAAATACAAATTAACTCTTAATTTTCTATCATACAAATATTTTTCACAAATTCGCCTGTACAATTAAATTTTCACCGCATTTAATCTACTTTGTTTTATTTTTGCCAATTCCAGGCTTCACTTCCATACTTCAGCTTTGGCATTACTTTCAAGGCACAATTCACTTTATTTTCCGCAGTCATCCTCTTTTCCATACTATTCTTAACCTTACTGATACAGCAGCTAAATTATATCCGAACAATGTATAATACATAATACAAGAGGCTTTATCGTTACATATTTCTACAATACATTTATATATCAGCGGCATATATCCCAGATAAATAGATAACTCACAACTTAATGTAAATGGTTTGCCTTCATCCGAGGAAGGCGGGGATTTAGAAATTATATATTTTTTTTACATAATATGAAAAAGAGAACAAGAATAAATTAAAATTTTTAACATTTACTGTTTACGTTAAAAAAGAGAAAATTCGTATAACTCTCGGAAAAGCGTTAGAACACATACATTTTAAAATGTCAAGAAACTCGATAAATTCGTCCTGTGGAGAATTGGTGTAGAACAAATAATATGACAGTTATTGAGTATGACGTGTTTCCATAGTTACAACAATTTAAGATTGATTAACTTTTGGACATTCAGGACTATCAACAGTCTGCCAACATGGGATCTGTGGCTTCGTTGCATTTTTCGGCTCATCTCGTTCTTGGACATCCTAGGAGCCGAGTTTCCGCTGGCATTCACTCAGAGACCTCACGCAATGGTCTGCAGTCATCATATCTGACAATATGTCCTCCCCATCCTATACTTCTTGACTTCAATATGGCTGAAAATTTGTTTGTTTATGTTGTGATATGACATTGGCAATTTTCTTTAACTTCCGCAGGAGAATTTGATTTTCGAATACTTGGACAGCCCTTAATTGCTATTTCGCGAGGCTCCAGATTTCACATCCTTATAGTACTATTGGGTTAACGGTCCTATTATATATGGAGAATCTGTTTTTTCTCGATAGTAGGTTGAATTCGAAGAGGTTTTTTTTAAGTGAAAAAAGTCTCATTCTCATTTATTTTGTATTATATACCTTTAATATGTTTGTATTATTTAGTACAATTGTAATCTATCTGCCACTATTATCATCACGCCGTTTCTCCGCGGGGGTAGGCAGAGAGGATAGAGCGCCGCACTCTTCTGTCCGGACATACAGTTCTCGCCTCATCAACATTCATACATCTTTTCATACAAGCTCGCCGATTATTGAAGCTTCTAACAAGACCATCTTCCAGTATCTGGTTTCCCTGTTCATGCCAAGTCTTCCGCGGATGTCCTCTATTTCTGGTGTCATCAACACTTGCATCATATATCTTCCTTACCACTCTCTCATTTATCAGTTCCATATGACTAAATCATCTTAGTGATCCTTTCTTAATCTTACTCACTATACTAAGATCAACTTTACATTATTTCCTTATTCTTTCGTTCTTTACTATTATTATTATTATTTATTATTTGTTATCATAAATGGATCTGCCACACATACGCCTAATCGATCTCATTTCCACTGCATTCAAGCTACTTTCGTTTTTTTTCTGTCAGCACCAGACCTCACTTCCCTACATCAATGTCGGTACCAGGACTCCATTGTGTACTGCTATTTTTGCCTCGGTTGACAAGTTTTCATTAGCTATAATTCCATTCAAAGCATCGTTCACTTTCTGCAATCATCCTCTTTTCGATATCTTTCTCAGCCTTTCCGTTTCTATCGTACATACTTCTCAAATACACAAACTCATCTACTTGTTCCAAACATTCATTACCTACAAGTATTTTACACGTTGTCTTGCTTTCTTCCTTCTCGAATACCATCACTTTTGACTTATTGACATTCGTAATAAGATCACTTACCTTCCATACATCTTACATTCTACTCACTAGACTCTGTAATTCGCTTATTAACCTTCTTGGTGTTGAATAATATTTTTTAATAGTTTTTTTCTCGTGATTTAATTCGATTATTGAAAATATACCCTCCATCAACAAAATGCTGTCACCATTTTCATACAGGGGTGAATAGATAATGTGGTCAGTAAAGGCATGGAAACATTTTTTAATGGTAACTTTAAAAATAATAAGTAATAAGTATTGGGTATTATTCTATCTACCCCTGGATGATAATAAATGATCGATAAATGAATATGGGGAGATAGTCAACATTTTGCTATAAATTTAACTCTTTATATTATTATTTATTAGAATGTTTTGTGTCTCAACTCAATGGTGACTGATGAATTGCGTCACTTCACATTTTTTATTTATTTTTATTTTTGATTATGAAAAAACATGCTGAATTATATAATTTTTTTCTTTGTGTATTGCACTTCTGATTAAATTTTCTATAATTTTACAAATTATGTTAATGCCTGAATAGAGCGTGTGTAACAATAATAATAATGATGAATAAATAAATAAAATCAATTTATCGAAAAAATATTGTAGTTGCTAAATTGATTTTATATGTATATGTTACTAATTAACTGATTTTAATTTATATTAAACAAACAGATAGTTTATTTATTTTATTTTAAAGAACTTAACGTAAATAGAAAATATGGATGAAATACAAAAAAACAACGAATGTTCAAAGAAATCTAAAATGTATCAGAACTCAAAACAGTGCGCTTAATGCTGAGAGTTATGTCGTCACGTCAACGAGAGTTTTTTTTTTTATAAAATATTTTAATAACAAATTATAATAATTCAATATTTTATGTCAATTATAAGGATTGTAGAAAAATAAGGGCGATTTTTTTAGCCTGCTAAGGACAGCACAATGTCTAGGGACAGCCCTGCCTGAGACAGATTTAAAAAATGAAGAACTACACGATTGTCATTGTGTCGCCAGGATTACGGTGAAATCAACCTGACATATTGGTCGGGGAGATAACCGAGGAGGAAAGAAGGGCTTTAGAAAGTATACATGAGATCGAGAGGCTCCCAAAGAGATCGAGATATGAAATTTAGGACTAAACTGGATGTTGTAATCAGAGAGACCAGACCTCAGGAAAAAAATTGGAAAACATATGTTTCTACACCGTGAAGAAAAAGGAAGAGACTTACCAGCAAATCCGAGATTCATTTCATCAGCTTTCACGTTAATATACATGGTTCGTTGGATTAACCCAATCAAGGTCTTGAGTGGATAATTAGCTTAACCAATAGGGTAGCGAGCAGCGATTGTTCGCATTACAAATCAATAGATCAAGAGAAATCTATTATATTAATAGTGGTTTGGGTTTGTCAGATTAAGCCTGGCAAAGCTAATTAAGACATGGATTAATTATTCGCTTTGCTATTCCAGATAACTAACTGTTTAGTTTTTACACCGCTAGGATAACGTTATTCTAAATCTGGTATAATTATCAGAAAGCATCTTAAACCATTGATCTATTTTATTGCACTATTTCTTACTTTTTTAGAGGATATTAATTATTTTTAATAAAAACCCATTTTTATTGTAAAGTTGCAAATTAAGAATATATTTTGATTGATGGTTTTAATTTTAACGTCTCTTAGCGTATATTATTACTAAAATTGCAATATTAAGTTGATTGAGTGAATATAAGTTCCAAATTTATCGAGAACGTTATCAGTTGATGTGGTGATATGGTAACACGTTTTCACGGACAGGAAAATTTCCGGGTTCGTATCACGGCAGTAAACAAATATTTTTTCCATAAATAATTTTTAGATAATTATTTTCATACATTTTTTCTAATTAATTAATTTAATTTGTATTAATATATTAATTAATTTTTAAACATTACATTACGACAAAGATAATTTGTAGATAGGTAACTTGCATTCCATTACTTGTTCACGTAAAAGTAACTAAATTAAATAAAACTAGTTTAGATCTGTATTATAAAGGGTCATAATTTTTGTATGCGCTTTGAGCAATGCGTAATAATTTGTTTATTCCAATGTAGTCGGGTTTTTTACAAAATCATATTTATTTTTATTAAAATAGGAAGAAATATACATACATACATATAAATAAACAAGATATAAACATTAAATTTCAGTTACGGCTATTGGCATATCCGTAGCTACTCTGCAGTCGACGCTAATCTCTGATCAGGGAGCCAGCCTTCCACGAGAGCGCCGATTGCACTAGAGAGCTGATGCTGAGATCCAGCCGCAGCTTTACGCTAGCTACTCGATATCTCAGAAGCGGAACGGAAGACCACGCACACGGCCTTCGGCAAACATTGTAAATGCGCTATAATAACGCGCCAACCCGAACAGTATTCTGAATGAGTTGTTATTTTGAATTCGTAGACAGTTATACATGCTGATGAAGAACGAAAAATGCTCTCGGAAACGCCATGTCAGCATTTTCACACAAACGCTTAACTGTCTTCTCTGTCGTTCGATGTCATCGTCGCCTTGTCCATCTTCATTAAAGATGTGGCCAAGGTATTAAGTCGTCCCATAAATAATGCTATTTTTTAATTACATTAACTAAAAGTCGGAAGGGAGGTGGGGTAAACTATCTGCATCAGTTTTAATTACTACTAGCTATAAAAGCAGGTAGTAACTTATTATTAGTGCCAGTTTTCGAGAGTGCAGTTTAATTTTGAGTTATTTTTTCGGGTCCAATAAAAACGACAACACAACGGAAAGTGCGAGGAATATTAACGCAGCATATGGGGATCGGACAATAAGCGTGAGCCAGTGTCAACGGTGGTTCCAGAAACTACAGCCTAGAAGACGAGCCTTGTCTTGGAAAATCTGTAAAGCTCGACGATGACGTCCTGCAAATCATCCTGGTGGAACAAAATCCCATTGTAACTAGCAGAAAAGCTTGGATTTTGTCATTCAACCATTCATCGACACCTGCGTGCACCATCGGAAAAGTCAGCAAATTGGGTCAACGGGTTCTTCACAAACTTTCAGAGTCTGATCGCGTGCTCTTCTTTGCTGTCATATCTCAGAAATTAACTTTTTTTGGAAACGATGCCACCCACCATATTCGTCGGACATTGTCCCATCTGATTAACATTTATTCCGCGGTCTTCAAAATCATTTCTATGGAAAAAATATGAATTACGTCGACGAAGTCAGAACAGTACTGAGTAGGATTATTAGTAATGGAATGAATTTTGGAAAAGGAGACTTGTAAGTCTAAAAAATGAAGGAGAGTATGGTCTTAATTTTGTAAAATAAATGAAGTATAAAAAACCGCAATATTTATGGGATGACCCAATGTTTAATCTTCTTTTGAACGCTCAATTTCGTCCCATCCAGCCACACGGGATATTATTGAAGAGGAGAGCCTTTTTCCATATTTGAACGCGATTTTGACCGATTTGCTGGCATTGTATAAAATAAATGTGTGACGATCAGATTTTTTTGCCCGCGCTATAAAATACAGCAGTTTGATCACATTTACGTTTTTGGTGACACCAAAAAGTTGACAAAACGATGCGATATTATTTGAAAGTGAGCAAAAATAAATGTCGTTCATTTACCGTGAAGGTATTTCACGTTGAAAACCTTTTATCTTACCCCATGTCGGAGTGTTACAATAAATATTCGATCTCCTTTTCTCAGCCTTGCTCCGACAGATCGGGGAGGTGATTCCGCGTGTGTATTGTCAGTGCCGTTTTATGACGCTAGGGGGAAACTTAGATTTTTATTTTATCTTAAATCCGAATATATAAATATAATATGAAACACTCTCTTGAGTCAAGACGTGACCCATCGGTGAAGATGGGAAAAGATGATGAAATGTAGGAATATGACAAAACAGGCTTGGTGGATCGTGTCAGTATCTAGATATGACTAGTGATTTTAGAAACAATACAAATTAAATTAAATAAAAACATATTTGTAGATAAGGCAACAATAAAGACAGAAGAGCTAATGTATATTATACATGTACGAATATATATTTATTATTATTTATACAGGTGAATATTATATTCCAGGTCGATTTTGTTTGGCTGCCATATTGATTTGGCAGACATTTGTCAGTTCGCATTTGTTAGTCATAGAGAATAATTGATTAAAATTTATTATAAAGATGCCTCAATAACATGTTGAAGTCATTAACACATTTTAAATCCGACTTTTGGAAAAAAATTATCATGTGCGACGAAGCTCATTTAGACTTGGCGTGTTTTGTTATTCCAGTCTCAACACATATTTTTCAATAGAGGGGCACAGTTCAAACACAAATAAACATATGTATTGTATAGATAATTAAATGAAACAAAAAAACTAATATTGATTATGGTCGTTTTTCATTTACCGTATCTAATATTATATTTCTTCTTTTGCATTATATTATTTAATATTTGTATGAGTAGGTGTGTTTGAAACGAAGGTTATTAATTATAAATAACGTAATATTTGAAAACCCCCCGATACCATAAGATATATAATATATGATAAGTATACTAGCATTGTAATAAAGTGTGAATATAAATTAAAAATTCAGTATAATGCCCTCCGGGTTCCATGAATTCTATCAAAATATAATAATATGTTTTTAATTAGACTTTTCTCTTCTAATACTTATATAATTATATATATTATGAAGGTAAATACTGGCATTCTATCCTCATCACCGGTTAGTCAGTGGAGAACATGAGAACGGCGAGTTCTTCACCTCAGAAACGCACACCAACCTTGATCTGCCTCCGTCCTAAACTGGGAAAAATGATTATTATTGATACCTGGCAGAGATAAATGAAAATATGTTTTCAGTTATATAATGGAATCTAATTATAATTAAAGTGAAATACGTGATATTTACAGGCAGCAAAATTTAACCTTTAAAAACGTCAACCTGTCAGGATAATCAAGTCGCGTGGTTTTCTCGCCTGATGTATCCACAGCCCGCTCAACCATCGATCAGAACGTCATCTCTAATATTTGATCGATGTTGGAAGCTCGGCGTCCTGCCTACAGGTCTGCAGCACCATGAGAGATTACACTGCCGAAATTCACAGCGGGAGCATCACACCATCACAAATACTCCGCATAATGAACGAAGGAAATCTTTATTTCTGCAAAGACAGTTCATCATGAAAAATTAACAAAAGCAATACAAGTGTGCACTAATGATTTAAAACGATTGGCAATATTTATCCTTCGTTCATCTGGATTAAAATTCCAATTCCAAATTTGCCGCATCGACCTCTTCTTGCGTTCAGAGCTCAATTTAAAATGGCCGAAAAGTCCGTCACAAGCGATCGGTTCTCGCTTGTTCCATAGATGTACCCGAGTGAAGTATCCGCGGATCCAAAACGTCTTTGAACGAAGTGTAACTCATACTAATTACGAGACGGGATGATTTCGAACATGACATCTAAATTAGTAATGTCACAATGTAACTTTCTCTTCCCCTCATCTCCCACACAACCGCTGATGATATATTTGGTAGTCAAGCTTTGTCTACATACTTAGAACAGATCAGTTCAATAACGGACAGTTTAGAACGACAGAAAAATCAATGGAGAATACTTATTTTGTATGTTATACCTTACCCAAAAGTTAATGCAGATAAAGTGTTTGAAGTAGTTAATTCTAAGAAGCGGAGCGGACATTCCGAGCTGCTAGGGAAGCGCGAACTGGTCAGACTGCGGGTAAAAAAGCAATGATAGAGACATCAGTCGAAGGTGTCTAGAGCCGCCACTCGTGCACTTTTGCAGTTTTCATAGCATAAAACACAAATTTATCATATAATACCTAGTCATTATTAATATATATTTTTATCTGTTTCAGGTAAGCTGTCCGTCTATAATAATAAGTTGAGCGATGAACGACACAGCGTAATGGTTTCATTAAAATATGTAAGTTTTGTATTATTTTTTTCACGATTTGAATTTGAATAATGCGCCTTATGAAATTTTCACAAGTATGATTTATTTCAACGGAGCTGTCATATCGGACGGCTCCCATTTTGTACGTTAATATTTTTAATTTTAATTAAAATATCCTTTTGATGCGTAAGCGTCCCGGATGCTAAAATTTTCAAATACAGAACCGACGATTCGTTGTTACGTTGTTACCAGAAATAACTCAAATAAAGACGGGAAATTAATATTTTACATACCAAATAATATTCAGCAGGTACCGCAATAAAATTTGTAATGAAAACGACAGTAAAAATAGCGTGTGGGCAAAAATTGTATTTTATTTTCACATTTCTGCTACCAGGGTTGATGCGAATTTAACCAATCCTCTAATAGACTGCTGTTGCGTCAAATTGTCATATAAGTATATAATTCAGAATTTAATGTAAAAATTTAATGTAGGTATTGATTAATATTTTTAATGTATGTACTTTATTATATATACGTTCTGTACATAAAATTATAATACTGATTTTTAATTTTATTAGAAAAGTTGTTACTCCTGGTGAACTTTATGACAAACTAATATTAATAAAAAACACATGAAAATACAAACATTTGTTTTTTAGTTCTACTCGTTTAATTTCCATGAGATGTGTTTAGCCTTATGAGGGTATTATCAATCTAACCATTTTAAATTCAACAAGTTGTATTTATATAAAATCTATTAAAAAGGGATAGCTATATAATTTTAAGAACTTAAGGCTTACCTTTCAAAAATAATTCAAACGGTTTATAACTATATTAATTTTAAATATTTCCTAATTTGGTTCATATTGATTTGTCTTCGTAATCTTGACTTCAAGATTATTAGAAAATATGTTCGAAAATTTTCTATATTATGGCAATTTAATGGTAGCGGTCTTTTTTATAATGCTTGTATTTTCTTAATTATGGCAAAAAACATTCAGTTTATTAGTTTTGCATTAGTGTAAAGATCCTATCTAAGTAATAGTTTTAAAAAAGAGTCAAATATAGTATATAACTTCTGATATAAATGGATAATAAAAATCGACATTTTCGTAAAAAACGCGAAATATGAATTATTTTTGAAAGCGCGCCCTTAAAGTAATAATGCGAATTTAGGGGATTTTATATTTAGGTACGATTCTAAGAAACAATTCTATTCAAACACTAATGATATTTTAATGAAAGATAATATGTATATGGAAAATATATTAACAGAGAGGTTTGTGAACATCTATTTTTACGTTTTATTCATATTCGTCGGTAGTGCCAATGGTTAGTATCCCACTGTCATGCGGGAGCCCGGGTTCCCCCGTTCTTAACAGATAAACTTAAATTTTATATTTGTTTATAAATATTTTTTCAATCCAATGCTCAAAACTCTCCCTCCCACCATTAAACCAGCCTTTTGTATAAACTATAATATTGGAAAATTTCAAAAGACCGTTTAAGATAAGGATCATAAACTGACACAATTTATAAATTGAAATGTAAGGAATGCCTCTCGTTTTATATTGGAAAAACTAGTCGTAATTTTGATATTAGGATTAAGGAACATACGAGATGCTTAAATAATAATTGTTTTTCCGAATTTACCAATCGCGTTATCGAAAATAACCATAGCTTCGATAAAAATACAGGAGACAATATTCTCTATATTGATAATAAAGGTAAACGCTTAGATAACTTAGAAATCAAACCATGAATGCATAATTAACATCCAAAAAAATCTAACCTACAGTCCCATCTTAAATATTCTGTCCATAGATTTCTGGCCTAATCCACCGTGTATATCTGACCCCTTTGGCCGACGTCTTGGATCCCATTGTAGGGTCCATCATATCTATCTTAAATACGTTTCTCTTTACTATATCATCTGTCTCTTTTCCTCCCCCCCAGTCACCCACCGCCACTTTAACAGTAATGTAAAGTTGCCTTATTTTGTAACACTAAGTTAGTATCTTGTACATCCTGAAGAAGGAAAGCTGGTTAGCAAAAATAAAGTGGTGTTTAAGTTTAAAGATAGTTAATTTTTTAATTATATTTATAATAAGGTAATAGCGGAACACAACAATTTTATTTATTTAGCTGAATTTATGATGTTTTTTTTGAACTAGATAAATGTTATCTATGCAAGGGTGGTATGATACATGTATCTGAGACTTGTGACGTGATTTTGTGTCACATGTCTCAGTATTTATTTTTATTTTTGTAAAATGATTTCCAGTTCAATCTCTGTACCGGCCACAGGCGTGACGTCGTCAGCAAATCGTACTCATAGATTGGTGATCTTCTTTCTCTGATTGGGCTCCCTCCCTCCCTCCCTTACCCCTGACATTCTTCCATGACGTATTCTAAGTAAATGTTGAATAGCAATGGTGATAGTACGTACCTTTGTCTTACTCCCTTCTTACTGTACGCCTTGTTTGAAGTAATATATAAGTGTCTTCAAATGCCTTCAATTTTCCCGTTTACCGTTTTACTTTCTGTACACAACAACAATAATATATTTTATTGTATATACATATCAAGGGGGCGATCAAAGGAAATAAAAGACGTCCCGCGTCGCGCCTTCCGCGAGCTGTTTCTAAGGAAGGTTAAACAACCCGGCACGAGGTAAAAGGTGGTTCATTTTCACGCGACACGTTTATTTGTTCATCCCTTAGTGGCTCGATGTACACGACGCGCCCTGAAATGTGGCGGAGAGCCTCACATTAGTAATAAGATAACTTTATTCATTAAAGTATTTTATTTACAGTTTCTTTGTCGTTGGCGTTGACATTTATCGTATAATACAATCGTGTACTTACTCATTTCAAATTTTGTATTTCTCATCTGTTACGTGTTGTAATATCGAAACTACGATCCTAAAGCTCCAACTACGATGGGCAGGGTGCGGATGATGCACGGCTTCCCAAACAATTTATGTTTACGTAATTATCTCACGGCAAAAGAAGACAAGGTGGACCGAGGAAAAGATTCAAAGATACTCTGAAGGCGAATCTGAGTAGATCCTGAACGTAAATTGTGCAGGGGAAACTTGCGAACAGAAGAGGGCTGATGCAGTTACTGAAAAATAAAGAAAGAGGAAAGAATAGAAGAAAGATCACTTAGAACCATGCACGTGCACAACATATGGGAGGGTGTGCAGTTCGAGAATCAGACTCCTCAGCCACACTCGGACTCACAATCGTTAACCATGGTAGACGTCATCCTCATAACGAGGGACCGCCGAAGATGTGTTGTAATAATTTATTATATCATATGAATAAGATTCTCGCTGGAGGACAGTAAGGGGTGTATTTTTCATCGCCACCCTGTTGCCCATATAGCATGGCGGCGGGGAACGGATGTTATTTAGAATTTTTTTAAATGTCTACCTGGCAACGAATGAGTAGAACTGATATGGAATGGTCCTGGGTATGTGATAATATCATCGTCTTTATACTCAGTTGTTTTCTATCCGCTTCTGGATGAAGACCTCCCCAAGTGTCTCTCATTCTTTTCTGTCCATTGTTATTTGCTGTCAAATATTTCTACAGAATTTGACGATATTGTTGTCCAGTGGGTTTTAAGGCTTGACAGCCTCATTGATTCTGTTCGTCCTCTGAGAGATGTGGTCTGTCTATTGCCATTTTATTTTCTGGCGTATTTAATTAGGTATATCAAATTACTTTTGTCTGTTCTCTTATCTACACACATTTCTTTTCCTTTCTCTTCGTATTATGCCTAACAAACTATATATTTCCTTGCCTCTAATTTTTGGAATCTCTCTTTTGTTGAGAGTTTGTGTTTCGCAGCCATATAGCATTGAAGTATGCACTGTTCAATGAATGAATATTTAATATAAACCGAGTACCTATATTAAACTAAAAAATAATACAGTGGAGAGCAAATTTAAAGCTTTTAAAGGGCTCAAAAAAAAAGTAACAGGAAAAATGTAAATTTGAGATATTAAATAAACGGAAAAATAAAACTTATTTTTTACTTTTATGTTTTTTATTGTCGATGTTGTTTTTGAATAGTTCTTTCAATATTTCATATTAAATTAAATTAGTACTATAATACTAGTAAAATATGCATTGAGGCCTTCAATATGCCTCATGACATCGTCCTCAGTAGGAACTAGGTTAATGATATGAGCAGACACTTCTTCTGTCAAGTTTTCATTGTGCACTATTTCATTAAATTCCACTCCGTCCGATGTTATTCCGTTGGGCGTATTTAAATTTTGTCGAAATTTGAATAAATTTTGAACGTAAATTGCGGGAAAAACAAACGTAGAACGGGGTATGAATATACCAAAATGATAAGGGACTGCAGAAATAACATGCAAATGGAGGGAAAACGTGAATTCCGGGCATGTAAAATCGGGGTTCCAATGTATCTACATTTGCTAGCGCGTACCATGAACAGCGAGACGCGCGAATGTCTTCATTCTGCAAGAGCTGAACATCGAGGACACTCTCAATTATTTTGAATGCTTCTAATTATTCTAAGTAACCATTCAGTTTTTGAGTTAAATTGTTAGATTGATAATGCTCTTACAAGGCGAAACCATAATCAAATATGTGAAAATAAAACACTTGTTTTTTGATTCTACTCGTTTAATTTTCTTCAGACGCCTTGTCTTCTTATAGTGTAAAATTTTATAACTATTATTTTCTACATATTACTTATGACAAAATATCATTAGTGTTGAAACAGAATGGTTACTTAGAATAATTAAAAGCATTCCAAAATTTATTGAAAACCTCACAATTCCGATGAATAATGTTGTCCCTTTTCATCACATGCAAATAAAATTGTATGGCTGTCCTCCACTATAGATTTAAATACAAGTTAAGTTAAATTGTTAGATTGATAATGCCCTTACAAGGCGAAACGCGTCTCAAGTAAATTAAATGAGTAGAATAGAATAATAAGTGTTTTATTTTCACATACGTGAAGCAACAGGTACTTCTCTTGTCATATCTGCGAGATATTGAGAAGAGTGGAGGAGTACAATCAAGATGGCGGGAGATCATAAAGATCACTATACTCAGTGATGATGAACCGACGAGAAAGAAAATATGTTATATAAAAAACTACGATATATTAAGATTGACAATTGAAAGGCAGCGGGACTAAATAATTTGGACCAGGGTGTGTGGTATTGACAAACCAGACATAAAATTGAGTTTTGAATTATTAATTTATTATCGATTTCTATAATATAATTACGTCGTTTTATATTCAGAAACACATTTTTCTTTTACATAACGGTTCTCATCGTTAAGTGTAATTTATACATACATATCAAATGTGACATAATAAAATCTCCAATTTAGTAATTATTAAATTTTGAAAAAAGATTATTACAGTCGTGTGAAATAATAAAATATGATTGTATTTTAGTTTCGCTGACTATATACTATTTTTATATGTTCTTTGTTATGCGGAAAAAAGAAAAATAATGAAAATATATACCAAAATATTATTTTATTTTAATAGGACAGGTCATTAATGACCTTATGGAGGTAGTTTATCATGAATATGCAATGATATTAATTCGTATTTATTTATTCGATATTTCGGTATTCAACTTGGCGTACAGTGAGAAATGAAAGGATTAATACAATGGCGTGGTGTGAACAAAACAAGTACTTACACGAAAGCACTCGAATCATGCTACTAGTATGGCTGTCGTTTAGCTGGAGTTGTAGAGAAGTGAAGGGCCGCCCAGAGCGGGCCGCTGCGGAGGCACGATGCGCGCTACTGTATCGGATTCATACGTTACTAGTTTGCTTTTATATTGAAATTCTTTATCATTAAAAAATTAAAAACATGATGGTTAAGTGGTTTAATGGGGTTAACCGCCCTTATCCAAGTGACGATGTTGAGATTAACGTATTTATAGTTGATTTGATAGCCAGAGTGCAGATTTTAAAATTTATATGCTTTACCTCCATGGCCAATAGAATGCTAGGATTCATACTTCGAACCTGCAAACACTTCAAAAATCAATTTCGTTTTAAAATACTGTATTACACATTCGTTAGCAGTTACTTAGAGTACGCATCTCAAATCTGGAACCCATGGCAGATTACATATATTGTGAGATTAGAACGAATATAAAATAGCTTTATTTGACATTTTAATGTTAGATCTAATCTATCCTTCAACTCCTAATTCCCACAATATGAAAACCCTCGAATATCGAAGAACACGTGCTGACCAAATACTTATCTTAAAACTACTGCAAGGCCATATTGACTGCTCCAGCAAAATATAACTAATATTCTTCCACATACCATCTAGATCGATCTGGCAGTCCGTACACTTAGAATTCCACATTCCAAGTTCCATATTCTTAGAAGTAGAACACCTTACACACAAAACTCATTTATTCACCGTTCGTGAAAATACCATAATGAGAAATTAACAGATATTAACTTTTTTAATATTAGCCTTACTTCGCTTAAAGAGTTCTTTTTATGAACCACTACAATTTCGTTTTCAATTTTACCTACAAACACTCTCTTTACTATAACAATAGTTTCAACAACCTCTTTCCCTTTCTCTCACCTTTTTATTTATCTTCTTTAACTGCACATAATATAGTGTCATATATATATTCATATATTATATATAATGTTTATTTACACTGTTAAAATCTCTTAATTAATTAAATTAAATTACATTTGATGAATAGTTCTAAAACATACAAACATGTTTTCAAGAACTGTTATAATCGTAAAAGTGCCACTGTTGCCAGATAATCATTTCCAAACACGTCAACCTCTTTTTCCGTCAAATGAATAATGGTGGTTTTATTAGAATAATTATAGTAATTTCGCTTATCCATAAAGAAATACCCACATTTTTTACTGAGGATTGGCTACTATTATAAGCATTTGCAATAATTATGATCGTTGAAAATTTTAGAAAAGTTAGTTCTTAAGTTTTGTGTATAATTGCAATGATTCAATTTTTGTGCGAAGATCAATAATTTATTGCAATTAAAATACTGTCTCTAGATTACGAGAATATTACACAACAAATTCAATATACTTTATTGTGATGTCCATGGAAAGAGGTTGTTAGGGTGACATCTAACGAAAGTCGCCTCAAGTGTTTATTTGTTGATAAAAAGCGATATGTGTCGCCTATGGAAATATTTTGCATTAATTAGAAGCTATAAAGTATTCATAGGAGAAACACCTCTTTTAATACCTTTAACCTGGGGAACATTTGTGACCAAAGGAGAAACATTCTCCTTCATGTGCATAAAGCAGACGTAACCTGAATAGACCAGATCCAATCAGTGATCAAACAGAAGTTACGACAGGCGTACGCGCTTACGGGACGATGGGTCTGTGTGAGTGTGTACGTGTGGATGGGTACGTCAGAGATAATGCTTTAACCTTTACCATACCATGCTGTCAATTCGTGTTAATATAAATAACAGAAAAAATATTTTTATTAGCTTAAATGGCACGAGTTTACTCTAAATATTGAGCATTCAATTTTGTAAAAATAATTAATAACATAATTTAGAGCATTCATTAAGTCCTATACAATGTGTCCTTCCTTCTTATCTCTCTTCATTTAATTAGTGAGAAAGAGACAATTATATTTGTATGTTTGTTGTTATTTTCACTGTGAAAATAGTGTGTGTTCTCTGTCTTTCATATCACAAATTGTATATTTACCAACGTATTAATTTTACAACGGATGGAATGGAAAAAATAATTATTTTTGTACGATTCCCTTTTCATAATTGATTTTCATTCTTTCATTCCTAAGCGCTAATGTTTTCTTTAAGATTATCTAAAATATGAATTTTATGTTGCATGTATTTACCGAAATATTACTAGTTTAATTATGATGGTAGACCTGTGTTACAGCATGATTTGGGAAGGGTTAAGTACGATGGACCACGGGAGAACGCTCTCAGATAGTACTAAGAACTATTGTAATCTGTAATATTGTGATCGTGAATAAAGACCAAATTATTATGTACACTATCTAGTATTGTTCCCGCCAACATCTCTACCAATATTCCTTAAGGAAGAATTAAAGACAGCGGTAAATAGATGGCGCCATAGGACACAACAACTGCACAGCGGAATATAGCTGGTGAACAACATTTATTACATATGTGAAAATAAAACGCTTGTTTTTTGATTCTTCTCGTTTAATTCACTTGAAACACGTGTCGTCTTGTAAGGGAATTATCCATCTAATAATTTAACTCAAATTGTATTTATATCTATAGTGGAGGAGAGCTATACAATTTTATTTACATGTGATGAAAAAGGGCAACATTATTCATCGGAATTCTGAGGATTTCAGTAAATTTTGGAATGCTTTTAATTATTGTAAGTAACCATTCTGTTTCAACACTAATAATATTTTGTCATAGGTAATATGTAGAAAAAGACAGTTATAAAATTTTACACTTGAAGAAGACAACGCGTCTCAAGTAAATTAAATGAGTAGAATCAAAAAACAATTGTTTTATTTTCACATATGTGGTTATGGAGTTCTACAAACTTACCTCGGAAACAGTAAACACAACATTCATCTTAATAACTAACTTTTCACAGCAATAAAAGTATTACCATCGATCACTATTAATCAACTAACATACACTGAATAACCATCTCAATATTTTAAAGCTATCCGACTATCAAAAAATACTACTTACTTGCGTTACACCGCATCACAGTGCGATGAGAAAGGATAGAATGCCATACTCTTCTCTCTTGACTTTTATAATCTTTTCAGCATGCTCGTCGATTCTTGAAGCTTCTAACAAGGTTGTCATCTAATATTTGGTTTAACTGATCTTTCCAGGTCTTACGCGGACGTTCTATGTTCATGTTGCGTTCAACATTTATTATTTTTTCTTACCATCCTCTCCTCACTTATACGTTCCATGTGTCCAACCCATCCCAGCAAAACTTTCTTAATTTCATCGATTGAGCTGCAAGTGATCATTCTTCACTCTATTTGTTGCGTAATGGCATAGATGCCGGAAGAAACTGGATTCGGAAGGAAGTTCCACTCACCACAATCCGTTCTCCTGGCACCTCCAATGTGGACTGTAACTTAGGGTTTTGGGTTCAGGATCTTGAATGATTCAGATTGCAATAGATGGTCACGTAGACACACTTCTCACTCTATTTTACACTGCGAAATCTTTGTAACCGTACCGGTTCAGGGTCGCCAATCGACTCAAGCACAAATATGTCCCAAACACTATTGTATGTAGTTTTTCAAAACCACACTTATTAATGCAATACAATACTTTTCACATAATATTTTAATCACAGATTGAATCGTACATTATTTACTACATAAACTAAAAGTGGCTCTCATCAATCGTCTTGTCTGCGACACAGTAATAGAAGATACCATTATTATTCAATAATATCGATACGTTGTAATCTCTTGAAAGATTCTAGACGATGCAAAATGTATGTTATTATTACCTAGTGATAAACCGAGACTAATCACGATTGAGACTGTAATTATTTGTAATTCGGAAAACAATCACTAGTACACTAGAATCTAAATCATCGATCGTTAAACCACCCTTACCAATTATGGTCACCACTGTTCAGAGGGAAATATAACAGTTTTTTTTACGTACTCAAAAGTTTTTCAATTAATTTTGTGTCGTAATATTTCGTAATATGTGTAATAATACGTCGTATCGCTGACTCGAGTTGGCTTTGCAATAAAAAACATACATCTGTAGTGGGTGTCGTTAAAAATATTATTTAGTGAGAGATTATTGTGTTTTTGTTTCAAAACATAGTTTTAAATAGTTGTTGAAGTCATAAAGCGTGTAAGTAAATACAATGTATCAATTAAAATCTCTTGTTTGTATGAATTCGAAGCAATTTAAAACCATCAAGAAATGAAATAATTCAAATTTAACGGCGTATAACTCTAAAAGTAATAATTAACATTTTGTTAATTTATTTGGTACAGATTTATCTTTGTAATCTTGGTTTTTGACTATTAATATTAAGAAAACATATTATGTGTATATATACTGCTTACTGAAAACAAATTAAATGATCGCGGTCTTTCGAATTGTTTAAAGTTTTAATTATTACTAACAATGTTCGGTTTATTAGTTTTATGTTAGTTCAAAGGCTTAATCTATGTTATTGTTTTTAAAATAAATCTAGTGTTCTTCTGATATAAATAAAAATCAAATTTTCGTTAAAAACGCGTAAAGATATCTTAAATACAAACTCTAACCACAAAAAATCTGCGTCAAACATTGAAAATAGTATATTATTAACTTTTACTCAGTCAAATTAAATCTTTTAACCTAATCAACCACATGCGTGTTTTATATCTCCATACAGCCTCTGTTTAATAAACAAGTCTGTCAAAGATGTAAAATATATTTTTATTAAGGAGAACACATTCTTATTGTGAAGTTGTAATTATTCAGAACATAGGTCTGTGATGTTTTAAATACTAATTTAATGTATTAATTATAAATATATACATAAATATATAAAAAGTGTAACATATAGGTTCGAAAATTTGTCTGTGATGTTTTAAATACTAATTTAATGTATTAATTATAAATATATACATAAATATATAAAAAGTGTAACATATAGGTTCGAAAATTTGTCATGAAAAATACTGGCGTTATAACACAATTGGTAGTGTACTTCCCCGGATTGGAAATAGAGATCCAGGTTCGAATCCCGGTAGTGCAAAAACAATATTTTTCGACAAAATTGATTTTATATGTATAATTAATACATTAAATTAGTATTTAAAATATTATTTTTTTATTAAATTAGATATTACCCCATGTGGGCGCTCCGGCCCTGCTCTCATCTGACATCTCTTGTCGTGTACTACACGCAGTAGTGCCTGAATTGAATCATTGATTTCCAATAACCACAAAACTAAAACACATCATTTAAATGTTGGTCATAATACCCAAATAGGCGGTTAAAAAATGGACATTTATAAATTAGATTTTAATGCCACCGACAGACACAGTGAGCCGATTACTGCCAGCTGCTTCGTAGCTCTCGTGTGTGTGCGCGTGACGAGTGGAAGTTTGTTTTGCGTTCGGCACTTACAAAAATGTACGATTTTCGACATCACGGTAAATAGTTGAATTTGACTTATTTCATTGTATTTTGTGGCAATTTCATAGTATGTATTTTTGGGTGTAAGTTTAAGGATCAAAGTCTGCTTACTTTATTTTTAGGGCCTTCAAAGTGATGGACTTTAGGATTATTGGAGCCTAAGTGCCTTCCATTACCCCACTCACTCTTTGCTCTTTAGATCACTCAAGACAGCACATATCAGGGAGTATGATTTGTATTTCAAGTCACGAAATTTAGTCAATATAACTCTTTATGAAATTGCCGAATTGTTCAACAAACCGTATTTGTATATGGTAATACTTATGTACTTACTCGTATATCTATTTTTGTAAGTCGCTTTCTTGGACCAGCGAATGCCTGGCTTTAAAATGACAGAAATATTTCTTATGAATCCAATAGGTTCAAAGATCAAAAATAACACAACTAAAGAAAAATTAAATGAAGCTACCGGGAGTCTATTCCAGGATGATTGTTCGACTTCTGTCGATGAGGCTGCGATTTGTGATGATGAGTCGGATAAAAAAATGAGCGCATTATTTGTTCAGACTTTAGAAAAAAATATGAACTAAAGTATCATCGCAGAGGTTGTGCTAACTAAGCTCATGCTGCTCGGGATGTGACGACCCGAAATATTATATTTGTGTTTTTTGTTTCTATCCCTAAAATGTGTTGATTTTTTTCAATATTTTAGTATTAGAACATTATTTTTGTTACTAAAATATTCGTTACTTTAGTGCATATTTACCATTTAATTGTAATAATTAAACCAAAGTAATTATAAGGCGTTTAAAATGAATATATATATATATATTGTTCTTCAAGCTCCTGTCAGTTTTCCATGTTTTTGTCCAAATAAAATATATGGGGGTTGTTAAAATTGCAACTAGTACTCTCAATAAGACGCATATATGGTATACACATCGCATCATTCAATCTATGATTTTTAATAAAAATAACTTCTAGGGCCATTTCAAATTTCATTTTAATTGAAGACATTTGAAATATATGAAAGTGTAAAGTACATGTGTATACGTCTGTTAGATTAAATATGTAAAAAATAAATGGCTTTTACCAAAAAACATTTCTAAAAATTTCTCCGAATGTCTCCTGTGTTGGAAAAGTATTTCAAGAAATGAACAGAATTTCTTTGCAAACATCTTTTTACAGACCGTTAGATTTAAATTTATTCTTCTTGTTATTCACGTATCTTTTTATGATTATTCCATAACGAGAAAACATGATCTCTTTCTATGATTGCCTATACACGCTAGGAGTAAAGAATATAATACTGATGCGAGAACTTCTTCATTTTGTTATTCGAAGTGAACAAATACAGCACCAAGACGAAGATGCTGAAATGGACTGAGGGTATTACCATCGAGGACAAGATAAAAAACATTCTTCCGAGGATCATTTAAGAGTACCCCTATCGTGAGTCGGTGGTCATATAAGGGAACTTACTGAAAACATCACTAATCTTTGCGTTGGTCAAAGGAGCCGCAGTAGACTACCAATGACAGACATGTCAACGGTCTTTCAAGACCCGAAAACGTTATGGCCCGAGTTTGCATAAAGAATAGTACATACAGAGTTCAGCATAAAGTGATCTATTGTATTGATTGTGACGCATACAATACATACGTACCTTTACTGGCTCTCATAGATCAAAATCTCATTGAGAGATCATCGTGCACACGGGTCATTTGAGGTTTAGTTGAGAAAAATCTGAATACCATGTACGTGTTGAGATCAGTGTGAGATTGGTAGAAATAGTTAAATACTCAAACTCGAACATGACATTCGATTTGATAACAAGACTCAACTGGTGCACATAACCTAGAACCATAGATACTTACATATATTTATTCCGAAAAGTTAAACAAACAAATTATAAAAGGTACGTAAGATGGTTTGGGCACGTGGAATGTACGAGTGAGGAGAGGATGGTAAAGAAAATATATAGGACAGGTGTTGAAGGTAATCGGTGTTATATCCGAGTGTTTCTATGCGTGTAGGTGTGTCAGCGGTAGCGTGACGTGGGAAGATATAGATGTGTTTGTGCGCGGAGAATGACTTAAGAGAGCCCCGCTTGTCAGAGCTCTCTCCCTACTCCGACGTGAATACATTAACTTGTATCATACATTATTGTATCTCGTGTATTTAATAAACTGCTGATTGTCACGTGACAAGAAGTTTACTTGTCAACCCACCACTATTGACAGTATACAACCCGAGAACAAAGAAGATTACAACAAAGTTTTGAGGTTTGTCAGGAGACAAGGTCATCACAACCAGAATATAGAATTGCGACAGACCTGCCACGATCAAGTAAACCAGGTATTGAAGGATGGTTCTAATAGAAACTTCAAGCTTCAAAAAGGCTAGGGTGGTATGTCAGAACAGAATGTGGTGTCAGCCTATTCGTGCATAGAAACGGCGTGATGATAAGTTAGTTATTTTTTTTTATTGATTTCAAAATGTGTTATGAATACAAAATTAATTCTAGGGACAGAAGAGAGAGGGGTGGGGGACTTTACCCGCTACGAAAGGTTATTAATAATATGTTTTATATAATATGGGTATTCCTAGAATTGTTGCTCTATCCGTCAGATCATGTAACCATGCTTTGGTGAAATAATATCTCCGATAGACCTTGAATAAGATATTTTCCCAGTAAACCCAATAAGAAATCAAACATTTAATCCGTAGAGGTATGGAAATTTAACATATTAGAATTTGTTATTTCGAAAGCTTCCCGGGTAATATAATATTTCAAGTGCGTTAAATATGCGTAATAGTGCGTATCCCTTGATCTTAGAGGTTTACCATTAAAGTTCGTTATACAATACTAACTGCGCACAAAATACATCCGACAATGGTGAAAATCTCATGAATCTCATCTCAATGAATAAAATAAAATAAATGTAAATTCTAATCTGCGTGTATATCTGACGTTTCTGGACAGATATACACGGCAGATTAGCTTAGAAAACTGTAAACAGAAATTTTGAACGGCTGTGAAAATCTAAGAAAATTTTTAAATGTAAAATCGTTTTTATTTTCCACAAAACAAAAAAAAATCATTTGAACTTGAAATAAAATTCAGGCAATGTTTGAAGATACCGAAACAAAATAAAATAATTTGTATACGAAGTGGGGCAGGGCAAACCAGAAAAACATATTCTATGTAGAGATGGTATGACACATGCGTTTTGTTAAAGTTTAATTCAGTTCTAAAATATTCCTAAACTTGATAGTGGTGATATTTTTTTCTCACACATATTTCATTATTACGTATTACCATTCAACCGCACTAGTTGATAAAGTAGAGCTGCATTGCAAATTGTTGAATGGCTGAGGAATCACGATAATGAGTTGCTACAGTACTTATATAACAGAGTGATTTGAAAGGGAATGCATTATGTTTTTATTTAAATATATATATCTAATTTTACTATGTTTTCAAAACTACAGAAAATATTATAAAATGTGAGGCGGCTTCCCCCCAGATTAGACTTAGCCTAAGCGATAATATTCTTGTAAAAGTTTTCAGAGTACAAAAATAAAATAAAAATAATAATTTCCCATATAACAAAAAGATCTAATCTAGTTCTATCAATATAACTTTCACTTTGATTTTCTTTTTCTACTTGCTTTGTTCTTTCAATCTAACGCTCGCTGAGTATTTTCTCTAAATACTAAAGATATAAGTATTTTTATACAAAAGTTAGCTGTGAATTTAAATATTCTTATTTGACTGACAAGATGGCTTAAGAAATATTCATTACCAACATCAGAAAGCGCCAGACTTACAAAATGATCCTAGCTGGCAGAAGTGGCCGGCGTTCATCTCATTATACAAAGTACACAGCATATTCAAAATTCATTTTCGAAAACCGCTGAATTTTATGTTAAACATATAAAGACTGCATAATGAGTACGTGTATACCTTATTCACTCGTAATACTATTTAGGTTAGGTTAGGTTAGGTAAGATAGCACGTGCACTCTTTTAAACTCTTATTTTTTATAACTGATATAATAATAATAGACATTCAATCATTTTTATAGCGCCATTTTCATAAAAAAATTCACACAACAAATTACACAAACTGTTTAAATTCTTACATTATCTTTGTATTTAAAATTAAAAATTGTTATTTAAATTTATGAAAATGATTTTTTGAAAATGTACGTTTTTAGTATCTTCTTATTAAGTCTCTGATGCACTGTTCCTTATGACGGAGGGCAAAGAGTTCCACGCTTTTGGGCCTGCCACCGCAAATGACCGTTCACTAAGCTTAGACTTCTGGTAACGGCTGGTCGGTTCTACAACCCTTCCTGCGGCTGAAAGCTGACCTAATCTCTACCCGTTTCTAGTTCTAATTTAAGCATTAACTAATTATAATAAGAACATATTTTTAAACAATAATATTAACATATTTTTTATTAATACAAATTAAATTAATCAATTAGAAAGATGTGTAGCAAAAACTATCTATGGAAATATTATTTTGTTTGCTAGAGTATGCCCACCGTAAGAATGCGGCTGGGATTTTAGCCACGTGCATCCAGCTAATAGATTTAATATATTAAAAAGCGATCTGATACAACAAAATAAGCAGGCTCACTTGCAAGCAAAACGGTGAATAATTTAAATAAATGCTGATTGGCGTCATATTGGACTAGGCGACTCCCTTTCTTCAAATGCATATCTGCTTAGGTAATTTCAACCGCATTCTTATACTGGCCATATTCTACTAGTATACGAACCCAGTTCTTATCCTATTTAGAGAAATGCGCGATATCAACCGATTATATTTTCAACAATTTTAGAACTTATATTCTGTGGTCTATTATTCCATTTTTAAAAGCAATCAACTTAATATAGCAATGAATTCCAAATACTTTTGAGTAATATACGCTAAGAGACGCTATAATTGATTAATTTACTTTGCATTAAAACACAGAACTATGTTCGGAAATTGCAACTTCACGATAAAAATGTGTTTTCATTTATTTAAATATATTTTTTATGTTAACTTTATTTCAAGATAAGATTTTATATAATTTAAAGATTTTTGTGTCGCGCTATCATTCTATAAGAGAAAAATCTCAAGTTTATAGAGAGGGAGATACACATTTATAAAATACAATAATAAATAATACAGTGAAGTATACTAAAATAAAATATATTAAAACCGTCTTCTTCTTCTCTTTCGAATTCTTTCTTTTAACGGATATTTACGACCATGTTGGCTATTCGGACTTTCTCTATAGCTACCCGAAAGACAGATTCAAATGTCTGGGCGAAACATTGGTTGAGGTTTTAAACCATGAAGTTCACTATCCGCCAGGATTTCATATTATTATTATACTTTTGAATTTGTATGTAAAATTGATGTTATTTCAGTACAAAAATCTCTACCAAATACTCATAAAAAATGGAAGATTTATTGTTTTTTCTTATCACAGACAAATTTGTATGCTTTTGTAATAACATTTCAATTCCCTAGCTTTTATGTTGTTTGAATTACGGCTCTCACACATACACATAATCTGTCTACAGCTATAAATGAATTTATTGGCAAACCTTTCACACAAATCAAAATACATTCCGGTCCATATTTTTTCTTTAATATCCAATTTCTGTAATGTTATAGCAACCTCAAGCGATAGTATGGTTTCGCACCCAACAATGAACTTTCTGAGAAAGTGTACCAATTCAATTAACACGCCCGTAGTAAATTCTTTGATACGCACCCTTTAGCGAATATCACTTCCTTTTTGTGCTCTATATAAACACAATTTCCAGAAAGGGGTTGTTTTTATTGGCGTAAAGAAATCCTAATATATTTGTTCGGCTAGGGCTGCCAAATATTGATAAGATTAGAGTAATGCCACCCTGTATCGGAGCGCTTCGTCGGCCCAAGGGAAGAACAGGATTGCATCGCTTAGCGCGGATACGAGGGATGGTTTTAAAACACCTTGAGAAAATTTAAACTGGATTGGTATGGCCAAATTTGCAACGTCGACACATTATAAAATTGGTCCTTTTCAAGATACACAAAAGCCTAATTAGTTAAATCCCTTAGACTTAAAACAAAATATACATATTTAGCATATCTCTCACTTTCAGTAGGTGTGATTGCCTCAACGTGTTCCTTTGATTTGCTTCTACAGCACGAACTGTATACCTTCTCCACTCTTTGCCATTTTGGATCTTATTCGGTTCGACATGTAGCAAGGCTCCATGAATGAATGAAGTTCAGAGGAAAAAGACTGATCAGAAGACCAAGACTTCGCTGGGGAGATAATGTGAAAAAGGATGCCAATTACGTGATGCTGGTGGATAATTAGATGGAGATGGAAGATTGAGAAGAACAAGGGTCGTTTTGAACTGTAGCACTATTGAAGAAGAAGTAGCGAGGCTGCGGTCCTATCTCGGACTTCGTCTATTCATCTCTTTAGAAATCGATTTGTAGCTCATTGTTTTGTACATATTGGGAAGTACACTTATTTTACGCCATGCGTTACCAGTTTGGTGTAGAAGGTTTGTAGGTTAATGAAATATATTTGAAGGATCTGTTTAAAGGTGAGCCTGGGATCCGAATCTCCCCAGACTCACTGTGTTTCTGTATATGATGTTGCGGAATGTATCAGTGTGGATGTGTCTGTGGCTAGAGCAGGTGGATGAAATACAATATTGGCTTACAATTGATGGCATTTATTGAAGATTGACGCACAATTTACAGCACTCAGTTCGAGGTTAAAATACAGATAAAGTTCATGACGTGAAGTGTTCACTGGAGGTGCGTTCGAGAAAGCGACGTAAGAGAAGTGGTCGTTTAGGCTGGCTACGCTGCAATATATTGTTGTCGTTTCGCGGTCGGTACTAGGCGAGATTATACGGCTCTTGAGAGTCAGACAAGTACTGTGACATAAAAGATTGTTGATTTCTTTAGGTTATCTCCATCTCGTCTAGTAATATGTTCAAAGTACGCCATCTTTCGCTGCATGTTACAGAGAGTCTTTCTTCCAGTCCATGTTGTCCTTATCCATGGTATACTCAGCATCATGCGGCGCCAATATAAATATCGTATAATGATGCCTTTGAGATGTGGTGTTATTTGATATGCTCCATTTCAGCTATAATACATGTTGAATAAAGACTATCCATAAATGTAAAAAATAATTCTACCATACTGTGTGGGATACAATTAGAGATGGTATAGTTTATATAAGTTCGTGGTGATAAGTTGATCAACCAACAGCAATAGTCGGATCGATGGCTTCGCCACATGTTGCTTTAAACGCCCACGACTGAAAGAAATTCTTTTCAGACCTCAATAAAGTGCATATTTGGTAAATAATATCAATAGAGTTAAAAACTTTAAAATTATTGTACGTCTTCTAATACATTTCAAAATGTTATATTGTCATTTCAGGCGAGATTGATCAATAAGAATATTAATACTTTTATCAGTTCGTTGTGGTATTTTTTATTACTTATTTACGGTACGTTTTACCCAAGTATAATATACCATATTTAACACTCGCTTTCATCACCACATCTTAAATCATAGTAATCAGAACAGAACTTAAATTACAAACGGAATATTAAAATTTCTGTTGGGTTAGGTAAGGCTACTTTGACAGCGTACCTTTCATCCAAAAGGATGAACATTACATATTTGAGGAATTAATTTTTTAATGTGCAAAGTCGTATACACACTCTGAACTTTAATTCACCTTATAAAAAGGTCAAGGACACACTTAACGTCTATGTAAGAAATGAACGAGGAACGTAAGTTGATGAAATGGGCCAATATTCGATTCCCTGCCTAGCAAAAGGGCAAATGTACCTGAAGGCTTCATTGGATCTTTTGTATTCTATTTCTACCTACACGTCATTTAATATTTAATGCGTTTTATGTTGCTTTATAATTAAATTTATTACTAAACGTTTAAAATTAATTGGTACACTGCCACAAAGTACTAAAATAGAATGAAACGGTTGTGAAATGATGGTGACATCCGTCACTTCGTAATCGCTGTACTTCTTCATGTGTCGTCTTCTATCGAAAGTTGGCAATCAAGTTGCAGTATGCTGATTTATCCTGTGCAAGATGTATAACATCACCAGCACTTTGGAGATTAACCCATTTTCTGCAGCCAAGATAACGTTTTTATACCTACGCTTGTGCTGATTTCTAACTATGAAGATGAATGATTTCTAATCGTGGAGATGAAGTATGTAGCTTTTTTTTATTTGACACTTGTAATTACTTTATTGGTAATGCAGTCAACTCAGGAAAATCTTTAGCATAACCACATCGATAGAGCCAGATTACAAATGCTCCTATACATACACTATCATATGTTCCTATATATACACTATCAATTTTTAAATATTAGTCCCTTTAGGTATTCTTCAGATCTTATATTTAAAGAGTACAATGCCCTAGACATCAGACAAATCTATATATCAACAACTCACCCCAAGCAATAAATCATGGACACAAAACAAGACAAACAACGAACATCTACACACCAGTTCCGAGAGCAACAACGACATTTTATCAAAGATTCTACATGTTCTTAGCTCCGAAACTGTACAACACACTCAACAACAATTGAAAATCGTTCATTTCTAATAAGATTACACGAATATGGACCAAATATATGATCCAATTGGATAGAGATCAATCAGAAGCATCGCTATCCAACATTCTAGCATAATCATTCTTCAATACCTACACTAATAATTCACTAGTTCTACAACACTCACGCTTCATTTTTTTTCTCAATTTTTATTTTTATTCCTGTCGAATCTTTGTCTTTCTTGAATTAAATAACACCACAACAACACGAAAAAATTGGCCACCTTAACACAGACGACAATCTAGCAAAGTAGCCAGGACAATGCTGTATATATCAGAGGTGGGGTCTACGAGTATTATACTTAATTGCAATATAATTATATCTTATGTTTATATGTATTTTATATTGTAATATGTTCATCTCTGTTACAACAAAAACATGTATGTTAATAATGTCTAAAAAGTAAGAACAAGTAATTTTTATCATTCTGGATAGAGTCGAATTGAAAAATAATGTCAGAAAAAATATATTTACATCTCCTGGACTCTACTGCAAGATATATTGAACATGATGACTTTCCAGGTCAAGTCTTCAGAGTATTGAGAACATTTTTAAACACATGTATGTATATGTATTGTAGTGAGAACGTGCCAAGTGTCCAGACTGAGCAGTAGAGTTGAGCGAGAGAGTCTCAATGTGACTGGACAAAGATCTATACAGTCTTCTCCTTCTTTATATAACTGTGCTAAGTAGGTTAAAATGGTACAAGCAAGTTTTTTTATCTTAATTAACGCCTGGACTTTCCTCGCGGAATTCTGTGATGACTCCAGGGAAGGTATAATTGGCAGAGATGTGACTGATACTACTGTTCTTCACGGTTGGCTAGATTAGATGAATGGTCAGAAATTTTGAGAACATGACGAAAAAAAGATGTCTCACTTAGAAAACGTATGTAGAATAAATCTAGCTTTTTTTTTTTCCAATTCCTTAGAGTCTACGATACTCTGAGTACTCTACATGCGGCTAGACCGCCAAATCTACTACCACAAGTGCATCAGCGCTAATCGCTTTGACTCTTTTACTAACTACCTTATTGTAATAAACATCATAAGTGTTTTACATGAATTAAATACATGAATTGGAATTTACTGGAAGTTAAGTATTTAAAATTAATTAGGCGCGACACTTTATGTACAGTGCCGCCTTATTCTAACATAATACTTATAGGTAAACTAAAATAAATTACTACTAAACTTAAGAATATTGTTTTTTATTATTACAATGTCATAAATCTAGCTTCTTCTCCATGAGTTATTGTAACATAATCGGCAATTAATGTTCTGGGTGCGAATCCCGGTGATGACTTTATATTATTATATAGATATGTCTGTGTGTGTATCTAAATTTATATTAATTAAATAGTGTTTTTATACGTAGTTATATGGTATCAAAATAAAATCTCAGCGGAGGTTACATATAACGTTACATTCAGAGATACCGGTATTTCAGATTCACCGGTATTTTAATCCATTTATTGTCTGTGATAAAATATATACCCTTTGCGTAAATGCTTTTATATCTCAGTATACAAATTACTGCGACTTTTTTATTCTAGAATGGTCCATTATCGTTCTGGCTATGTCATTGCGAAACGATCGAATGTCCGTTTGGAGAAATGTGTTTTTTATCGATGAAAAGGGTAGTCGAATATGTGCGATATGATGAAATAAGTTTGGTTTTGATCGCGATAGGGCGGGACAAAGCCTTGAATAGCCGCTCGAGGTTCACAACGAGGGCGAAAGCATAATGCATGGCGAAGCCCTGAATTTGTTATTTTACTATTTTTTTCGCATTTCTTATTCAGTTTAACGCTTTTTGGGTTAATTCATGAACCTTTGTGGTGCTTCTTGGGCAGCCATGATGTGGCGAGTTGTTGAAGGTTGATGACCTATATGAGGTTACGGTGCGATTCATACTAATCCATTACTTCCCGGGGACGTTAAAACCTAGCTACCCCGTCGTCGGGTCCACCGTAAGTTATTTATTTTTCACGTATGAATTCTCCCACCTTTATTTTTCATTTATGAATTTTCCCATTTTTTTATTTTTAACTTATTTCATACATGTTACATAACAATTTTTATTTTTTGCCAAACTGTATAGTAGTTTTACGGCAAAGATTGCCCTCCAATTAAACTAATTAATATAGTCAATTAATGTTAAAGTTCGCACAAAAAATATAAAAATTTAAGTAATTAACACAGTTAAAGTAAACTAAAATTTTATCAGTAACAACGCTTAAAAAAATATATACCATAGAAAAATCAAATTCTTCTTTTATTAAATTATTATTTTAGTTTCGTCCGGAGGATCTGGTATGAATTCTCCCATTTTTGTTTTTGACGTATTGATTCTCTCAATTTATTTTTCACGTATGAATTCTCCCGCCATTAGTTCTCACGTACGAATTCTCCAACCTTTATTTTTCGCGTATGGATTCTCTCATATTTATTTTTCACGTATGAATTCTCCTATATTTATTTTTCACGTATGAATTCTCCCACCTTTAGTTTTTCTGGATTAATAGTAAAATAAAAACACGCGGTTGGTTAATTATGATATATAAAAATAATGATTTAAGAGCGAAAAGGAAATATTCAGTACGCACTAGGTTAATGTTTTATTTTAATTTTCGCTGTCCAAGTAAATCAACTTTACTTTATTTCCCGAACAGATTTCTTCAGAGCACATCCCTGGGGCCAGCAACCCTTTTATGTGAGGGTAGGCGATAGGGCAGGCTATGAGCTGACCTCCGCGAGTATATGGAGCAAAAACCACTTTGGAGATTTCCAGATGATTTCGGGAAAATCCCCAACATATACTCGTACAGGATGTCCGGAGAAAACTCGAAAATAATCCTGCCGGCGTTTTGATATAAAAACCCCAAATAATGTCCTCCTGATTTGGTTCGTTTAGGAAGTATTTATTTAATATTTATAGAATATGGTACAATCAAGCGATGTTCATTCAGGGCTGGGAGTTTTTAAAAAAAGTTTTTTTTTGTTGTATGTACCTACATGTGTCCGCATAATGCAATATACTTCAATTAAAAATTACATGAAAATGGTTATAATTCAAGAATACCAACATGAGTAAGATACAAATATGTGTAGGTTTTATTAGTAGACAATATTTGTCAATTTTTTTTATGGATATTTCTGTTTCTTAATTTTTTGTCACTCCGACATTACTAAAACTAATTATTATTGAACTTTATTACATTATACATACATATAGTATATTAGTTATAGAACAGACAAGAGTAGTCAATATAATATTAACAAACACAGTCATCCGTAGAACTAGATGAGAATCAAGAAGCCGACAAGCCGCCCAATAACCCGCTTGACTGATGAAATCATCAAACCCTGCGGAAATACGTGGCAGCACAATGGATAGAACAGTGGAGACATTTCGAGCGGTCTTCATCCAGCAGTAGACAGAAAACTTGTGAACTTGAATTATGGTAAACTGAATTATTTCGTGATACACTTATTAAATATTAAGCATTAGCTTCCTCAAAAAATCTCCTCCATTCCTGTCCACCTTCAGCCCGTTTTTCTCTTTGGATAATCTGAACTACATCTACATATGCATGTCAGATTGATCAAAACCATCTTCAAATAATAAATCACCCTGTGTATATTCTTAAATTTTTATTTTCCATCGTTAAATACCTCGGAGCACCCCTTATGCGATGGTTAGAGTGTTCCTACACTCAGAGAACAAGTATGCAAATGTACATAATATTATAGATATTTTTTGTACACTCGTAAAGGTTAAGTGGTGTATAAAAAGCCTACTTCAACAACCGTAAAGAGCCTGTAACTGTGGGATTTTAGTAGAACCTTTATCGGATCCACCTTTAACTCTTGACCATACCATACTCATGGTCTGCCGGAGATTAATCAATACCGGTCCACAATTGCGTGCCCTTCGAGTTAATGTACTTACTCTGTAATACTGATTACAAATCTAAGTGAATATCTCTTCAGCATAATTATATAATTCGTGATTTTATCTCGGCTAATAATTAACTTTATTAATCAAATTAAACAACATTGGAATTGACCTACGTTAAAATTAATTTACAATCTCGAAACGCACTTTCAGCAGCAGCTTGGTTGTTGAAGACCTTACCCGCAGAAAGCTGGTAATTTATTGGTCAGATATCTGGTGAATATGGTGGATGAGGCGATATTTTATAGTCCAACTATAAAGGCGCCTCTCGGAGTGGCGATTTTTTTGGTTTTCTTTTAGTTCGTGCGGCACTTATTTTATAATGTTTTTTAAATTATCCTATTTGATTTAAGTGATCTGAAGTTGGATAACTAACCTAACCTAACCTAACCTAACTTACCTTTTGTGTAAGCTCTTGAATAGTTGTGCGTGGTTCTGGACTAACTTCAGTCAGTCGTTATCAGCTGTAGGACGTCTATGACTGTCTTCATCTTCTAGGATCTCGTCGCGAGAACAAAATTTTTTAAACTACCATAGAAACGGCGATTTAAATCCACCGCTAGAATCGCACGCTCCTATCGGGCGAACGACGTAAGCGACACTTGGGTTGAGAACGCAGGTTACAGCAAAAGTGCAACCGCCTCACACCGCTAAATAGCTATTTTACTAAATATGAATTAAATATATTAATTATATAGATATACATATAAAATCAATTTTATCGAAAAATATTGTTGTTGCGCTACCGGGATTCGAACCTGGATCTCTTCCCTAACCGGGGGAGGTGCTTTATCCAACTAAGCTATAGCGGCACAATTTTTAGCGACAATTTTTCGACCCTATATGTTACCTTTTTGAAATCAATACATTTAATCGTTCCATCATTCATTAGTTGGATAAAGCACCTCCCCCGGTTAGGGAAGAGATCCAGGTTCGAATCCCGGTAGCGCAACAACAATATTTTTCGATAAAATTGATTTTATATGTATATCTTTATAATTAATATATTTAATTCATATTTAAAATATCACAGACCTATGTTCTGAATAATTACAACTTCACAATAAGAATGTGTTCTCCTAAAAATAAAAAAGCTTTTTTACTCTTCATATTTTACGGTTCGCTATCTCCTGTATTCTTCCTGTTCTATCCTCTGACCGAACTACTAATCTATTTTGTTTTAGCTGTACAATGCTTATATATTATGCATGTCTAAATACAAAATAAATAAGTAGACATGTAGTGCACTGCAAAAAAAGTATAGTAGAATAAGTATTTCTATACATTTTTCTAAATTGTATTTATCTCGAGTTATTAACGGAAGGTGTACGATATTATAACAAATTAGGTGAAAGCTTGTCAAAAATAACTGGTACAAAAAAGATGTTTCAAGTATAATTAAACCATTTATTATTATCTTTGATCACGTACGTAAACATTCATACTTCATCTATCATTAGATTATATTTACATAACAAATCTGGACAGCTAAAACTCTGACAGTCTATTAAAGAATATTTTCAAAATATCATCTTATAATCCAACTTGCCAATACGAATAACAATTTGTATTAGTATGTACGTAACTCAAAATATCGTCAAACGACACTTGATACTATCTGATTGATTACAAATATCCATTCGGTTTTCAATTGACATAAATACGAAAATTTCTTCAATAAATAATGTTCACCAATATTCAACAGGTGAGAATCGGGCTTAATGCATCGAATTCGTTAAAATATGAGAATGTATAGAATATCTTGTACCGATTTTTTTAATCATACCCAATCAAGTGATTAAGTGTAATTATCAAGTTACTAAGTGTAAACAACTATAGAATTGTTTACAAGCGTGCAAGCTTTCAAACGTTCAGAAAAAATGAAATTATATATATTTTTTAAATACTAATATAATGTATAAATTATAAATATATATATATATAAAATCAATTTTGTCGAAAAATATTGTTTTTGAAACTTCACAATAAGAATATGTTCTCCTTAAGAAATTATATTACTTAATTAACAATATTTCAGGATAATTGAGTACGTTCTCGTAATAGTCCGTATCCACGAATGAGAATTTTAAGAGATTTTCAACTCGAGACAGTCTCTGAGATACGGATTTTGTTCCTATGAGATTCTTTGAAGACAGCTCTCGGATTTATCCTGTACATGATTTTTTTAAAAATTAGAGATGATTACACGGAATACATGTCACATCAATATTCTTACTATATTCAAAATAAACTAATCGCTTGTACTATGAAAATAGGACTAACTTGTTGGTGTCCTGGAACGAGGTGCGAACCCTCGATCACTAGGCCAGCGTCTTAATCACTACACCAACAAGCCAATGATGTCTCAAATATTCGCTGTCTCGCACTTTAATTCATGCAATTGTGGTTTATCAGTTGAGTGATTTTGAATCTCCCCAGTAGCAGGTAAAATAGGAAAAATGTTAAATTAAATTCCTTATATTATTATTAAAGTTCATAATGTGTGACGCCCAACTTTTAGAAAGATATTTGCAGGAATCTGTGGTGGTTTTGGAAAACGTTTATTTATGTGCACGTGTCAAATTGAGATCGAACACCGTGTACACTGATCTCTGAAACTATCTCATCGTGTCTACTTCCGTGCACACGGGCCTTAACTGAGGAAATTATTGATTGGTGTTTCCTTTTATTTTTATTATTCTATTTATTTCTCTTCTTTTCTGCGTACCCTTGCGGAAACAGAACACGTTGAGCACGAGCTATGTATAGAACGCACTCAAGTGTTATGATTGATCAAAGGAATTTATTTTTTAACGAAAAACATACGTGTAAAAATAACGCCCCGTCCCTGCAGAGAAGCCTGTATAAGAATACGGTCGAAAATTTGTTTACAGATGAAATGTTTTCATGAGCGCCATTCGTTTAGATGAAGATCAAAATTATCGTCCGCTGGAAAATCGACTCGTTGGTCCAATGCGTCAACCACCCTCGGATTAACGACTTCAGAACCCAACACTTTTAACCGGGGGATGATTGCTCAGGGGTGCCGAAAATTATTTGAAACACCTTTTAATATTAATTTATTTTTATATCTGTGATTGATTCAAAACGGTTCAAAATACAAATTCAAATTTTTTACTTTATTTATTTATCTTCTTCTTCTTCTCGTGCTCCATCCGTTCAATGGACGTTGCCTATCATCGCTTTGTTTACTGCTGCCTGGAAAAGGTCTTCAGTAGACTGACCAAACCATTGACTTTAGCAGGATCTTCAGCCATGATATTCTCCTTTATCTAAGACACCGAATTACAGCAATCTTTCTCTGCATTATGAGGTACAATATTGTATACTTCTCTGGATATTTATATTTATTATAATTATTATTTATGGGTTATTTTATTTTAAATAACGTCGTGATAGTAAATAAAGTCATAATAGCCAACGTCCGTTGAATGGATAGGGCACAAGAATAAGTAGATTTTATTTTGTAATTAGCTGTGAGTGGAATTCGGGAGTGATGGAAGGGTGTCCTTTTGTTTTTGGCAGACTATGTAGCTAAATTTGGTATTTGCAGGAAGACGAAGAGCTGCCTGAAGGGTGAAATTGGGTAGCTACATTTTTGTCAGGATTCTATAGTGCAACTGAGAAAATTTGCAAAGGGCGGCATTAATTTTAATATCATTCTTTTAAATATGAGCGAGGGTGAGGGTGACTACGTTTCGTGCGGGGTCTTAAAGAATAACACGCAACATGTTTTAGAAAAGTTAGCATTATATAAAGATATTATAAGCAACTGGGTATGTAAGTGCGCACAAGCAACAAACTACCAATAACAAACATTTAAAATCTAAATAATATCTCCTACACATCTGACAAATATTTACACAATACATGACTGCCGGATGTTGTAATTTGTGTATAGTGTTGTCGTGCATTTACGAGCCGGCAATGAAGTGATCGGATTTTACCAAATTCTCAACAATGAGCAATGTGTTACAGTGTGTGTGTGTGTGAGTGCACATCTCTTTTATAATGAACAAGTCGCCACTGTTTTAATTGAATACACATACATTTTCGAATCTGTTGAAATGCAGGTATTTGTTTACAAATGCTTACAAATGTTTACAAATCCCAAATTGTCAGTAACTAGGCACTCGAAAAGATGTACATACTTATGTTTTATAAATTGTAATTAGAATTAAATCTGTAAAATATAAAAATAATGCACGTCTCTCGTTTTTTATACTTTTGGACCAAATTTTGCGTAGTTTGTTTTTTAAAACCCTGCATAAAAATAGGCCTTTCTTCTAAGTCACCCCACCCCAGAATATGAACATGTGTATTATATTGAATTTCCATCTGCTCCAAATTTTTCTCTATTGCACATTAGGACCCTGAGTAAAATATTTACCACACCCACTTCCACATCTCGTCCTCCTCTGCCAGTAACAAACTTTACAAACATTGTTATTCCCTAACCCCCTTTCCCATTTTTTAACTCCCTCCCTAAATCCAAGGCAACACCGGCTGCGGATTACTAATTCTCGTAAACATCTCTGTAAATATCGTAACAATGCACTATTCTTTTATTAACCCCATCCAAAACCACGCAGTAACATAGGTCTACCGTCCCAATTAAACCTGTAATATTTCGATAATTGTACACAACATAAAATTAATATTTTAATTAATTCCTAAGAAAACATTTACGCTTAGAACTGATTATACTGAAATAGAATCCTACTAAAATAATTATTTTTCATTAATATGTTAGAAAAAACATCATTTGTGGTAAGGCAAATAGAGAAAACATTAATTTCACAATGAAAAGAGTAACAAGTTGACGAATATATTATGTCTCTTTCTCACTAATTAAATGAAGAGAGATAAGAAAAAAGGTCGTCTCGTATAGGACTTGATGAATGGTCCGAATTATACTATTTTTATAGGATTGTTTATGCGATTAACAATTGTTAATCCATTTTACAATCTCAATATTACCTACAAACACAACCATCCCCCCCCTCCCCCCCCTTTGATAGAATAATAGTTTCAACCTCTTCAACCCACATTTTTTATTTTTTTTGTCTTCTTAAACTGCTATACTATGTGATTTTCATAATAAGTATCATATGTTATATATATATTTATTTATTATGTTAGTTCTATTATGTTTATTTACACTGTCAAAATCCCTTAATTAATTAAAATAATATTAAAAATTAAGCTAAAAAAGTATTTTTTCAAATTAAAAATGTTAATTAAAAAACTTACGGTTAACACAAGTTGACAGCATGGCTGCAAATGGGTATTTTATACCACGGTATGGTAAATGTTAAAACCGTTTTATACAATGTATTTCTCTATATATTACAATACAACTTTTTATCAGTGTGCCTTATATGTATATACATATCCGTATAAGTAAAGATTAGTCTATGTGTTCAAGATCTGCGAGAAACTTCACCTTCTACATCGGCTACGAAATTGTTTTCACGCTTCTGGAAGTTTCTAGTTATTTCTGCATAAATACCAACAAGTACATATGTAGAATGTTTCGGTGGTATGTGGCGTATTAGCTTACATAATTTTAAAAAATTCCACAAACAGAGCCAAACTTTATATTATTTTAAAACTGCTAATAAAAAATGTACCTTTAGATGTTTTGTGACGTTATTTTAGCAGGTTGGAGGTTGAATATTTTGCATGGAAATTTTTTATTGTGGTGATGTACGAAAATATATAAGAGCGTCACGAAAATTATTATTTTTTAAAAATTTGTTTTATATTTAAATCAATTTTTAAATAGTTAAAAATAAAACAAATATTTTTTTGTCTGTGATATTTTTAATACAAATTAAATGTATTAATTCTGGCGTCTCCAATCGGATTACTCAAATGTGTTTGAGATTCAGTAAATATATAGAAGATGGCTTTCAAATAATGAAACGACAGACGTATCAATTTGAAAATTCGCAAATTTGTCGTCAACTCACTGTGTTGGTGTAGCATAATCGGTTAATGGATTTCCCCGTATAGGAAGAGATCCAGGTTCGAATCCAGATAGCAACAACAATATTTATTCTATAAATTGATTATATATATATATATATTGTAATTAATACATTTAATTTGTATTAAATATATAATTTATTATAAATTTTTATTTATTTCCTGTGTAAGAAATATGTACAGTTTTTAAAAAAGTAAACAAATATTATGAAGTTAATTAGATGACGCACAAAGTTGAGATTCAGGAAAAAACTGAGAACGTTTTGAACTCATTCGCTGTCTCCGTTCCGCCCTTTCCTTTCCCACTGTACCTTTTGCCTTGCCCTCGTGCCGAGATAAACATAAAAATGACAATTTTTTTACATACATTTATAAAATTGGATATATTTGTATAATATATAAAAACGATGTCAGAATAGGTAGAAATTAATAATACAGAAAAAAACAAAATTTGAAAATAAATATTTTATTTTCGCCCTAGCCCACACCTTCATAAGCATTATTAGCTGTATGCCTAATTTTTAAAAAAGTAAATCATTTTGAAAAACATTAACACCTCGAATTCTGTCAAAATGTATTTGAATTATTTTACATTTTATTTCAAAACTATCTTCTAACTTTTCTCAAAACTGACGTAATACAGAAATTTGAATAGATTGTATTGTCTCTCTGTATATTGTATGTTTGAAGGAGATTTATGATATTATGTAAAAGTTATGTATGTAGTGTATTTAAATCTTGCTTACGGAATTTAGTCAGTACATTAATTAAGTTTCACAGAATTATACATCTTTGGAAAAAATATTATGATGGATTCTTTTAATCGTTCCGTTGAGACCGAGGGTTGCGACTTGCAACCTACATGGTGTGCCTCAGTGATCATCACCACCCCTCAATTCCTCTCGACATCCTGAAATTCTCAGTGCTGATATAAAATACTCGGGTCTGTGGTCGATTAATTTGTGAAAAGTTTTAATAGGATTTTTTATTTTTTTTTGTTTTCATGAAGAACATATCAATACAATATTTAATGATTCTTTCTTATTAAATATTAGATACAGAGTGAATTTTGTGTTCCAGGCAGATGTTGTTTATGAATAACTAGGAAATGAAACATAATTTTAGCACGAACTAAGTTGAGATAAAATATCCAAAAAACATTAAAGCAGTTAAGAAAATGAAGAGTTACAATTGCGGAAAGAAAACACAAAAATATCAACAGTATAATTATCGTAATGCAAAGCGCATGGTTTACAAGGTTATTAATATCGACATACGTGACACGTGGCAGAGAACGACATTCACAGGGACTGTGATTTTGTAATAGTGCGAACCTGACTGTATGGTAAGCATGTATCACGTGCTCGAAAGAATATCAACCGAAAATACGTTCAATTGAACGTTAATTATTGAAACCTTGATAAAATATATAATACAGATATACGAGAAGAAACAATCAAGATCGGTTGAGAAAGAACCAGCATTGTTGAATATTACTTCTACAGTCGTAATGATATTCACCAATTAATTGATTACAGTCAAAATATTAGACAACGAGTGAACAACTGCACACCAGTACCGATAGCAACAACGATATTCCATCAACGCTTCTGTATGTTCCAAGATCTACTAATTGAAAATTGTTAAGTGAAATAACTCAAATATGAACCCAATATATGTGTCCCAAAAGTGTTTCTTATAATAAAATTTCTGTAACAAAATAATGAATTGGTTTAATAAAAAAAATTATTGATTTTGTATTTAAGTACAGTCCCTGGAAATTTATTTCTTAAAAATTATGTTTTCTAAATGTTATCCGTTATTTCATTGGCACTCTTCTAAACGGGAGGCATAATTTCTGAGAACTGCTCTGCACGCATTCTCTGTGATCGCTGCTATTTCTTCTCGGATATTTTCATTTAATTGGTTCAGAGAGGGAGGCTTGTTACTGTATACCTTTGATTTAAGGTAGTCCCATAGGAAAAGGTCCATTGGTATCAAGTAGGGTCTACGTGGAGGCCAGTTTATGTATTTTTAGATGATGAAAATTTCACGAACAACTAGTAAGAACACGCTAGCGACTGAATTCCCAAGAACGTGTCTAGCGATCGGCATACCCCTCTGCCTTCCTACAGCGAATTAACCGACATGAAAAAGACTTTTGGGACACACTGTATGATTCAATTTTGTAAACATCAGTCGGAAGCAACGCTGTCTAATATTCTTAATCAAATTTAACACCAGAACCATTGCGCATAAATAATTCAATTTTAGATTCTCAACACATTCTTTATATTATATAAATGTTATCGTGTATTTATAAATGATTTTATATTATATTATTATTTTATATTTAAAATATCACAGAACTATGTTCTGAATAATTACAACTTCACAATAAGAATGTGTTCTCCTAAAAATAATAAAGTTGTATCAATGTGTCCAAAATTTAATAAAAATGAATTAATAACTCTAGCGTCTATTATCAGATTCACTCAAAGGTATTTGAGATTCTGTAAAAATAAGGTAGATGGCTCTGTCAAATGATGGAACGATTAAATGTATTGATATCAAAAAGGTAACATATAAGGTCGAAAAATTGTCGATAAAAATAGTGCCGCTGTAGCTTAGTTGGATAAAGCACCTCCCCCGGTTAGGGAAGAGATCCAGGTTCAAATCCCGGTAGCGCAACAACAATGTTTTTATTTTTCGATAATATTGATTTTGTATGTATATCTTTATAATTAATACATTTAATTCATATTTATAAATGATTTATTTGATAAACTAGTTATCATCATCATCATCTTAAAAGCATGATATAAAACTGGCTGCTTTAATATAGAAAAGTCTAGCAAATAGTCAGAATATGGTTGAATCTAACGGACGTGATAACTATCTACTGCATTCTACTCAACAAATAATACATTTATTTATAATATTATTGTATGTTCACCTCTGGTATAAAAAAATTTATAAATATGTCAATGTCAATGGTATTGCAATCTTATTGTGAAATAGGGCTGGAGATCTCAACGAACGGACGGAAATGTTAGTTATAAAACAAATAATTAATTTCAGTTTATTTTACAGAAGTTTTGTTAAATATAACTTATTTTATTGTGTAGTCTGTACGCCACTGGTACATGGCTAAAAATAAGAGCTATTTGATAGTGCCGCTCAATAATATATATATGTATATGTATGTATGCGATAGATAATATGCGAGAGCTTATTTTAAATATCCGACATTGTTTTTATTGATCTCTTATGGAATTTTCTTTATTATATTTATACAGAGTGATATTGCTAATTCCACTGTGACCTCAGGTTCTCTCACAAACTCAGTGGCCTTTGTTGAAAGCTTCTAAAGGAATGTAATAAGTGAAATAGCTGAAAGAATGTGTGTGTGTGGGTGTAACGCTCGATTCTATGATATTTTCAATAAAATCGTTTTATTTCTGTGTAAATATACGAGTGCAAATACCGTGCACCACAATGTTAATGTAACAACACTAAATAAGCACATTTTAACAAAGTTGTTAAATGTTAAATTATTTTTTTATATTAATATAACATGTGTTTTTTTTAGCTGGTGGGGGGGTACCTCAATATTTTTAAAATATAAAATTTTCAGCGCATCCAAAATATTTTTGAATTCAAAATATATATTTATTTTTAATTTTTTATCTATCCCACAACTTTTCACAAGCAAAGCGAGTGCTCTACCATCTTGCTATTGTCCCATTAGACTGTGGTGTCGAATTGTCATACGAGTATTTTATTATATTCGTGAAAGATAGATAGTGATATCTGTGGCCCGTGAGGCAAACCTGGGTTAGCTGCGACACGGTCGGGAGCGGTGTGGCGAGTGGGCACTTAATTACATAAAACTTACAACCTACTTGACTTATTTTGTACAACCAGGAACAACTCAATAAACAACAACACGTTTATTGTTACACATTCCTGATCACCTAAAATTCATTCCGATATTTGGAGACGAGTAATTGCTTAGGTTTTTGGTCAACCTGAGTCATCGAAATAGTAACTGCCTCGTGACCAGCTAGCTGTACACTTATTATTTATATTAAATTTTATATTATAATTATATATTTTATTATTTATTTTGAAATTTATTTGTAAAATAGTTACACCTAGTAAATTTTATAACAAGAGCTTGCTAGAAACTAAAGAGCTTAACGTATTTGTAAACGATAATTTTTACGTCTCATCCATCAGTAGTGCAGTGGTTAGTATCCCCGCCTGTCATGCGGGAAACCGGGGTTCGGTTCTTCATCGGGAATATTTTTATTTTATTCATTTATTCAACGAAATTTTTTAACCAGAAAAACATTAAATTTTCATGGGTGGTATGATATATGTATCTAAGTTTGAATGTTTATTTTTATATCAGAATATCTTGCAAGTTGGCATTTTTAATATATAAAAAATTGGATATTAAATCTTGACTGGATAAAATAAATCATTTAATTTGTAGCAATTTCCTGGACGACCTCGTACTTCACTCCCCCAAGTAAACACAAGAAAATAATATGTACTTTATATATGAACTACATAAATACAGCCTGTGCTGTCATTCTTATTGAGGGTAAAAATACACGAATCAATAACTAAGTGTATGATACTCGATTGCGGATAATGGCGCACTCTACTGATAATACTAGGTCGAAGTAATACGTGGCAGTCTGCCTTCGACAATCCTTGTAACGATAACATATTATATGTTAGAGGAATGAAGTAATCGAACATGCATGAGTACAAGGTACTTACTTAAAGTTACAAGTTCTGTATGCAAAAATGAGACGAAGCTGGCGATATGCGCGGCCATCCTCTAAATAGCGGACGCGCCGCTCATCGTATAGTGATCTTGAACTAACAAGCTATCATCTGACATTTACATTGAGCATCAAATTGATATATTTATTTTTTGGTTTCTTCGGCCGAATTTGGTTCATCGCTCGTGAGGTGAAATTTTTACAAAAATGCCGCCATGTAACTTGTAGAGAAATAAAGTTATCTGATTCGTGATTTCAGGCACAATGTATAATACAATAATACAACTCGTACATTTTATTTGTATTCAAGTCAACTAGTATTATTTATTATCTTCTGAGCTGCTAGGAAATTTGACATATTTTTAATATAGTTTTTAAGTGAAAATTATTGTCAGAATTTTAATACAAGAAAGTGAATTTTGATCAAAAACAGATGATTTAGATGATGAACAGTGGTGAAAGTCAGATTGCGTACCATTGAGTCCAGAGCGTACCCATGAGTCCACTTACAAATTATCATAAGTGTTTAGGACCCTCAAATCTCACAACCTATCTATTGCGTATCCCTTGTCCGTAAAATAATTCAGACAAACAATCAAATAATATTATAAAGTAAAAATCTTAAAAGCAATTATTACAGTACACAACTCATGGCTTTCAAAATAAATAGTACCCATTACATGGTCACGTGAACATATCAACTAATTATTTTAAAAAAAACTCCTTTATATTAATAATCAAATATTTTTACTCGACGTTTGTAAAATAACACAATTTATCATTCTTATCGTGCTTGTTTCATTCCCGAGTGAAAGATTATTACCTTTGAAACACGGTCTCTTCAGCGGAGGACTCCCTTGCCACTCGCCGGTTCCTCTCCGTCTATCGTGAACTTTTCGGTGAGGTATTTATTTGTCTATTTGGGAACTCATTTCCCTTTCGCTTTGAAGCGGTTCTATTGAGTTGTCCGATTTCGGTAGAGTTAAAGGTCGATATGTCAGTCAGTTGGTTTAGTCTGCTATTCATACAAAAGTCAATAGACAACGTTCAGTGAAATATTTAACGTAATATTTTATAACTTCTCTCCGCATGTTGCCGAGACTAAATTTTATCCCTTGTAATAAATGATTACTCGACTAATATTTCTATACAGTTGGAACTGAATGCAAATGTACTTCAAATGTTTTTATAAGTGTGATATCCTTGAGATCATACATGTATACGTGTGTGTGTGTGTGATGCGATAAAAGGGGCGACGCGCGCCAGGTGCGTTCTCTTCTTCGTTAACGTTTGACTTCGATACTAGTTATATACCTTGTACAATCATTGTATTATTCGTGTAATAAATATTTAATTGTCACATAAGAGTTTCTTTCAACTACCAGGTATATGAACACAACTGAGATGTACTATTTAACTAAGTACGTAATAATAAGAATGTTATTTATTCAAAAAAAAGTTTTTCTGTTATACAAGTGTTAACAATTTGTTGAGTGGTCCGCGGGAGGGAAGAAAATAACAAATCACTTCCCTTAAAAGGAAATTAGAGAAGACCCACCAAATGGTCTCAATTTCTCACGGAGCCTCCTGATTGGTTGACAGATTGATTGATTGCCCGAGGGTAGGTGGACCACGTGAACAATGCCGGTCACGTGGCTGTGTTTAGCGAAGTGGTATCGCTTTTCTATTGTTATGCATGACAATAATAAAATGTTTCGTTCAACTCCGACGGGGGACAAAAATATACTTTCATTTCTTAATGAGTCTATCCAGCGTCAAACAGCTGGTTGCGACAGTTGACACTGCTGGTCTTGATGCTCAGTTGCTTATGGTGAATTCAATTATTTTTCACATATTACCTAAAGACACAAATCAGATCAACTCCCCACCATTCTGATAACGGTTTAATTGTTTTAATTTTTTATTTATTTGATAAACGAATAAATAAAATTATAACAAACAGCAGTTTCCAAAACAATCATTAATTACATTGCATCACAATGCAAATAACCGTCAAGTGTTATCGTACGATGTTGTACCCTTTAGCTGAGCCACTTTCAAGTTTCAACGACATAAACGTAATTTATTTTGTCACCAGATGGCGTTGCAGTTGTGTGTTATATCACTAGAGCGGTAAATTACATATTGAATATCGATTCCTATCTATTATTTTTAAAATATGTTTTTAATTTTTTTTTTCATGCCACAATTATTATTAATAACTTTAACGTTAATACTGAAATACAATTTAATTTTAAATATGAATTAAATATATTAATTATAAAGATATACATATAAAATCAATTTTATCGAAAAATATTGTTGTTGCGCCACCGGGATTCAAACCTGGATCTCTTTCCTAACCGGGGAAGGTGCATTATCCAACTATGCTACAGCGACAATATTTTTAGCGACAATTTTCGAACCTATATGTTACCTTTCTGATATGAATACATTTAATCGTTCCATTATTTGAAAGAGCCATCTACCTTATTTTTAAAGAATCTCAAATACCTTTGAGTAAACTGATAGCAGACGCCAGAATTATCAATTCATTTTTATTAAATCTTGGACACATTGATACAACTTTATCGATCAACTTTATTGAAAATTGTCGCTAAAAATATTGTCGCTGTAGCATAGTTGGATAATGCACCTTCCGCGGTTTGGAAAGAGATCTAGGTTTGAATCGCGGTGGCGCAACAACAATATTTTTCGATAAAATTGATTTTATATGTATATCTTTCTAATGAATATATTTAATTCATATTTAAAATATCACAGACCTATGTTCTGAATAATTACAACTTCACTTAAGAATGTGTTCTAATAATATTTCAATTTGTTTAAATTATCACGAAATTATGTTCTTCACAAATAAAATGTGATTTCATTAAAAATTAAATCAGTATTAATTAGGTACATACTATGATAATTTATGAATATATTCTATCGACTTTAAAAAAACCTTCGTTGAAAAAATATTTTTTCAATATGCCTCTGCCTAGTCGCCGAATATTGAATTTTATCTTTTTTGCATGTGCAACATTTTTAATAATCGTCGAGTGTCTGCCGCCGCCGCCATTGCCAACAATGCAATATGTGTCATAACTCAAACGAAGTCGCCGTCAAAGCGGAACAATTTGGACGCCGGGAACGGTAGAAACGTCACTCCGCCAAGTAATTAGCTCCCATATTCCGCGCCGGCGGTAAAACCGGACGAGATCCATTGGCCCCGTGTCCGACAGATATCTGCATCGACTGGGGATGACAGTAACGAGATTAAAGTTCAATGCTGTCGAGCTTCGTGACCCAATTCTAATATTGGAAGACTTTTTAATTTTAATGCACGAAATCAAACGTGGAACCTTATCATATATTTTTTAAATTTTTGATCGTAAATATCTTGCTAGAGAAATCGCATAAAATGTGTGACCAAAAAATACGTCATACTCGTTATCAAGGTGACTACATGTTTCATTCAGTATCCATAAACGTCTTAACACAATGATCCGTATCCATGAATGAATTTTTCGACTCGAGACAATCTCAAAGATATGGATTTAGCAGCCGTGAGATTTTTTGGAGACAACTCTCAGCTTTCGTAGCCATCGTACGTCAAATGTTGTCGTTCATCAATTGGGTTATTTTGAATCTTCCCAGCACCAGATAATGTGTGTGATTTAACATCTTCTATTACATAGTTTTAATATTTAATTATATATGTCTAACATTCAGAATAGATGTGGGTATCTGCAGTAGTTTTGGGTGACATTTTTGAGTATATATCGATCAAAACAATTTGAGTTTTTTGTCTCTTTCTACCGATCTCAAGCTCTCCAGGTTTATCACCAGATAAAAATCTCAACATACATATACGGTATTGAGATGTATCCAACTACATATCTGAAATTATGTCCTTCTGTGGACACGGGCCTTTATAAATTAATATATAATAAAATTAAAATATATTCCTTCACACCCCGGTAGGTAACTTATTAGTGAATTCTGTACCTACGGTATTAGTGAATTAGCCTGCTACGGTATACGGCGTAATGTAATACGGTATTAGTGAATTAGACTGCTACGGTATACGGCGTACTGTAATACGGTATTAGTGAATTAGCCTGCTACGGTATACGGCGTACTGTAATACGGTATTAGTGAATTAGCCTGCTACGGTATACGGCGTACTGTAATACGGTATTAGTGAATTAGCCTGCTACGGTATACGGCGTACTGTAATACGGTATTAGTGAATTAGCCTGCTACGGTATACGGCGTACTGTAATACGGTATTAGTGAATTAGCCTGCTACGGTATACGGCGTACTGTAATACGGTATTAGTGAATTAGCCTGCTACGGTATACGGCGTACTGTAATACGGTATTAGTGAATTAGCCTGCTACGGTATACGGCGTACTGTAATACGGTATTAGTGAATTAGCCTGCTACGGTATACGGCGTACTGTAATACGGTATTAGTGAATTAGCCTGCTACGGTATACGGCGTAATGTAATACGGTATTAGTGAATTAGCCTGCTACGGTATACGGCGTACTGTAATACGGTATTAGTGAATTAGCCTGATACGGTATACGGCGTACTGTAATACGGTATAAGTGAATTAGCCTGCTACGGTATACGGCGTACTGTAATACGGTATTAGTGAATTAGCCTGCTACGGGAGTGGACCAACCTGTGGTACCAACATACTTCGAATGAGAAGTACAGAAAAAAAAGTATTATTATTGCAATGGAATGATGGTACTATTATCGCATGGATTTCATGGTTATTGTTTGAATATTAGATTTAGTTTCTGTACCAAATGAAAAATATATGAAGAATTATTCTTTCCCCAGAATGCATTCTTTGGGGAATGAATATGCGGAGGTAGTCAACATTTTTGCTGTTAATTTAACTCTTTATAAATTGCTTTACTTCACATTTTATATTTATTTTTAATTTTAATTATGTAAAAACATGTTGATACTATGTATTTTCTTCTTCTTTATATATTGCACTTCTGATGTAATTTTCTATTATATTACAAATTATGTTAATGCCTGAATATGACATGTATAATAATAATAATAAATATATTATAGAAACGTTGCAAAATGTGAGGCCTTAACAGTTTCAATAATATATCGGTCTTGTGGCGTTACAAAATATTATGGACCGCCCTTAAGTTATGGTGTTTTAAAAAATGTGTGGTTTATACCTACCAGGTCGTACCGGGCTAAGTCGTCTTTTTCAGTTGACCCCCGGAGGGTTGCCGCCGCGCAAAAGGTCGTGAATAAATTGTCGAAGAAGCGAATGGTATGGAACCTTCAGGTCCAAGGAATTTTTTTTTCTCACTACATTAAACATCAATCCAAGACGCAATTCTTTAGGGAGAAATCCTCTTCTGCGAGGCGATTTATCTCAGCCAATGGGAGAGAAGGGATTTAAGGATGCCACGCGTAAAAGTCTTATAAATCAACATAAGCGGCAGAAAAATCTACAGATTTTCTAGATTATAAGTAGGTACACTTCTGACCTTTCGGTCGGCCTTGTGGGGTCCATGACCCGCATATGGGGTGAATGTGCTGTGAGAAGATGTTTCTGAAAAGAAGATTTTGTCGAGAATTGTTGGAATTATCTCGACTCAATTCAAAATCTTTATCGATAAATACATGTACGCGTTCAATCTTAAATTTCTATGAAGAGATCATATATTATGTAAGCGTGATGTAATGTTAATAAATATTTTTAAAAGTTGACGTAAGTATAATTATTTTAATGATGTGTTTACACGTGAATGCACAACATGTAGATATTGTCGAACCTTTTGCTGACGGAATAGGCGCGTCTACTTCCAACAGTCTCCAAACAGTAAACACAAGTAAAGAAAATAGACAAGTATTATTATATAAATTATTCATATAAAATCAATTTTATCGAAAAATACTGTTGTTGCTACTGGGATTCGATCTTGGATCTATTCCCGATTATGCTGTACCAACACAGTGCATTGAGACAAATTTTTTGAACTTATATATTACACTTTTCAAATTGATACATCTGTCGTTCTATTATTTAAAAACCATCTTTTTTATTTTTACAGTAACTCAAATAGCTCAATTACTCAAAAGTAACACAAATTTTCGAAAGTACACATAATATATAACATATAAGTTAAAAAATTTGTCGTTAATGCATTGTGTTGGTGAAGCATAATCGGTTTATGCAATTTCTCCGGATAGAAAGAGATCCAGGTTCAAATCCCGGTAGCAATAACAATATTTTTCGATTAAATTGATTTTATATGTATTTGGGGGTTAGGACGGTGGTTAAATGAAATACAGGTGATTGGCGCGTGTTGAGGTTTATTGTGACGAATGATAAAAACAATGATGACAGATAGAAATGAATACAGTGAATGAAGATGTAGGAAATTATGAAATGAAATGAATTGGCAGTCTTGCTCGGCAAAGGCGAACCTGCAAGACCACCATTGTGAAACGCTGAAACTGGAGAGACTGTCTGGCGGTGAATTGAGCCAGATTTGTGGCAGCAGCCGGCAGCGCTGTCGCTAGCGTCGATGCCGACTGAGATGGCGGTAGATTTGAATTATGGTCGCTACATGTATATCTTTCTAATTGACACATTTAATTTGTATTTATAAAAATTCGTTCTTTCGGGATGCAGGATTTAAATAAAACGAGGGGTTACAGAAGTTTTGAGTATAATTAAAAGATAATATAAATATTTCTCTTGGTAAGTACTCCTGGCAAAAGTATAGGTGAAGATAACCTCTTTTTAATACATTAACCATTTTCTATCTGGAAATGTACATTGTCGTGCAAAGTAAAAGTAATAATAGGTATACTGCTCCATTTGTATTGTGGCGGAATACAAAAGCACTTGATGGTATTATGGATGTTTGTAAATAATGAGCTGATCCAATTCAATGCACTGTACCCGAACAAAGTAAACGACTCCACGTATTCCAGGAATTGAAAGAACAGCTAATGATGCCGATTGTTTGCTAAATATTCTCAGCCATCAATAATAAAATAAGCCATACCGATTACCGTGAGAAATCATAATGGAGGTATTGAACCTGTGGAATGGCGTGCAGTAGGCACGAACTTGAGTTATGCTGTTACACAATAGATACATAGATACCACAATCTCAATTTTGGCCAATCATTCTACCTATAAACACATCTTGCTCTACCTTTGCCGCAACAATAGTTACAACCCCTCCACCCTTTCTCCCATTCTCTCTTGTTATTTATCTTCTGCACCTAAACATACTTATGTACATAAACATTTCTGTGGATTTTCATAAATAGTATTAAATGTTGAATATTTATTATGTTAGTTATATTAAGTTTACACTGTCGAAACCCTTAATAAAAATAAAATAAAATAGGCATTATAAAAATGTGTGAAATTTTTTTCTAGTTTTGAAAACAATTCTATCAATTTAAATTTATTACTTTAAAACAGGCCAGTTCTTTTATCGCTCGGTACCGTACACTGCTTCCGATTTCGCTTAAAATATTTTCTACGGTTTCTCCTTCGGACAATGGATTCGAAATGTTTTATTAACGGTGTTCAAAAACATTTATTTAAATTTAGCTTTACAAATTAGCATAGGCAAAACTCACAAGACAAATTATTTGATTTTATCATTTAATTTAGTATTGGTAATTTGGTACCCGAAAAATGAAAATTCACTAGTTTGACAGATAATAAATTATAATGTATAAATTTTATCAAAACACCGATATACTAAATGACGTTGGAATCATAGGTTAGAATACACTATGAATACCAAACGTTTAGTCTGTCAAGTAAAAAAAATTACATAGAAATGTCATTCCACGCAGTTTTCAGTAAGGATTAAGCCCTTTCGAAGACAATAGAATTAAGCACAAATTGTTTGAAAAATGCTAAAATGTTTAGTTCATACAAAACAAGTTAGGTTCATACAATACCTAAGTGCTAGCGAATTGCAGACGAGCATCCACATGAAGTTGTTACAAATGATTCCCAATTGTTCTAAATAGCCCACGGCTGGAGAAAAGTCGTAGGTTACGTCATAGATAAGGTTACGCTAATCTGGGTAATAACGACTAGAATTTTATGAGATCTTTTTATAATATAAAGATTTTTTTATTTTATTTCCCAGAATTTTTAGTAATGTACTGTTTTTTAGTTGTATGCAGTGCACGCCACTGCTGGATATATATGGAATGGGATGAGATGGGTTTTCCTGTATCTTATAGTATTTTTAATTTTTCAGCTTAAATAATGTGACAAGTTGAGAAAAACTAACGTTTTCCACAAAAACGGTTCAACTCGTTAAAATGGTCATCCAGGAGCTCGTTCCGTCAGATCACCTTTATCGGTCGCTCTCCAATCAAATTCGTGGCTTTATATTCAACAACGACGATGACCTCAGAAATTGGCTCGATAAATATTTCGATACCAGATCAGCTGATTTTTATAGAAAAGGCATCGACAAATAGGTTGAAAGATGGAATAAAGTCCTGAACAATAATGGAGAATACGTCATAGATTGAGATGTTGTAGTTTTTGTTTAAAAATTTGATTATATTTATTATAAATTATTGAACAAAACCGCAAAGATTTATCAGATAACCCAATACTTGGTTGATATCCGTTCGAGCGTAATATATGTATATATGCTCACCGTATAGCCAGGTTTATACTATTTCAAAATCACACGTTTTTGCGAATGCTGCGCTATTTCAATATCGTTGACCTTGGAAGCTATGCGCTTTCCATTTCAATAATTATACATATAATTATATGTTTTTCCTCAATTCCGCTCCGATCGACATCTGGATAACAAAGGCTTAGAATAGAGAGAAACGGAGGGGTTATTGAGGAGGTAACAGTATACCCATGACTTGATAAAGAAGATGATTTTTGCAGAAAGCACATCCAGTGCTAATACTGCCGCAGATATCAGCCACCCCCAATGTAGAATATTTGTCAGTTTAACTTTTCTTGTCGCAATTATTGTGATGTTGCAGTTTTTCAGATCATAGTTCCATGATTTTTAAAACAAATCAAATATATAATAGCATTTCCCAGGATAGGACAAGTTCCCAGTTCGAATCCCTGGGGCAATAAAATATTATTTTAATAAATGGATTGTATCTGTATATCTTTTTATTTGATACATTTAATTTGTATAAAAATACCACAAAACAATGTTCTGAAAAACTTCAATATCACAATAATAATGTGTTCTCCTTAAAAAAGAACATAAACATTTAGAACTTTGATCAATCTTATCATAAAATCTCCCTAGAAAACGGCAAAATTTTCTGAGTTGATTTATCTAAGCAGTGAAAGTGATATGGCAAAGATTAGCGATGAACCGAAGAAAGTGGCAGAGTTGGTGTGAATATCTCTTTATTTATCTCCTGCCGAAGATCTGATTATTGAAGTGTAATAACTACAGAGTTACATTTCGTGTATTCTATATTTATATGTAGGCATAATTCTCATTAATTAATTTAATACATATTCTTGCTTCCATCATTGAAGTTTCACCCTTAAGTATTTTCCAAGCGAATACTTCTTAGTGTGCCTAAATGAACAGATAATATAAATCTACTTTAGTTATGTGTAAACGGGCGTGCGTTAACTAGTCTAATATCATATTAAACTTTCGAAAAATGTTAACCTTACGCACTCACCAACATAGATACATGTTCATTCCATTTAAATTTTCCTATGAAAAAATATTATTATATAATCAAATAATCGATAGGCGGGAAAAAAAAAATAGAATCCATAATAATATTACGTTTCCCCGTCTAAATCTATGATTTTTTGGATGTGACGGCCGAGGAGACTTCGTTAGTGTAATTTGCTTCGGTAGGCTGTGACGTACTTGCTTGACTCCTATCTATGTCTCATGGTCATATCGCGTCGCACTCTATGGTTTCTTTCCTATTTATGTCGCTGTCAAATGTGACATGAATATTTTGTTCGTGTTTTTTACGTCTGTACAACAATTTCAGGGAGAGCAATAGAAAAGTAGCATAAATCAATACAGTCCACCTGGTACCTGGCAAATTGCAGACGCACGCATCTTGGCACCGCCTTCAGTGAACTTTGTATAATGCAATAAACAATTTTAAATTTAACCGATTGTAAGTAGAGTAACACCCGCTCTGGCAAACACTGAACCACCAAAATACCGCTATTACTAAAAACGTGACGTACAAACGGCGAGAATTAAAATTACGTACGGAAAAGCTTTGAACAAATTAACGAACATTAGCTAAACTTTTCATATCCTTGATGATAAAAGTTTCGCAAACAACTAAACACAAAGCAACACGAAATCCTGGCCTGGCTGGAATCGCGGTAAACATTGATTCGACCACAGGCATAACAGTAAATCGCTTTATTATCCAATCCTAATTTCTCGGAATCCCCGAACAGAGCCGGGCACGGTGCTAAGCGGATCTGATGATATGATACACAGGATTTAAAAGCTTACTTCTCAATGATAAAAAAGTGATTAGACAAAGAGCGGCTTATCTCGCTGAGTCATCCGAGTATTTTGTATCATTTTTATTAACCAACAACTGTTAATTTCATGTTTTTAGATGTTCCCAGTGGCGGATCGTTAAATACCAATTTATAAAATTAATTTCAATATTTTACAGTGATTCAGGCGAACTACGCGTAAATATTTGGAGGCCCTGTTCGCGCTTCATAGATCCATATAAATAAATACTCAACAGTCATATAGTCTGCCTGGTACCCACGAAATATAGACAACAATACACTGCGATCGAACCAGTCTGAGTAACCACCAGAACCGCTCACTTTTCTCTTAGCCACCTCCTTGGACATATTTTCTCATTCAATACATAATTAATACAAATTTCAAAAAATGGAACGACACATGTATTCATTTGAAAAAGTGTAACATATAGGTTCGAAAATTTGTCATGAAAAATACTGGGGCTATAACACAATTTGTAGTGCACTTCCCCGGATTGAGATCCAGGTTCGAATCCCGGTAGCGCAAAAACAATATTTGTCGACAAAATTGATTTTATATGTATATATTTATAATTAATACATTAAATTAGTATATTTGTATTTGATGTATTTGGCGAAACACAGATTCTATGCAGGGCTGGTATGACACATGTATCTGATACTAGTAACGTGTTTTTTTTTAAATTTATGAATACATGTATGTTCTCTAATTAATTAAACAATATGCAAGTACCTTAGTGGGAATAGATCCTGTGGACGGTATCGATTAAAATTAATGTTTAGTTGACGCAACCCGCATTGGATTCAGAAAGGAATAATGGCAGATGGATCTGGCCTACCTTGATCCAAGTCCTGGGTTGGACGTCAATTTTCACCTCCACTTGACTCGCATTTTTGTAATGAAGAACGGAAATATCACTGCATGCTGTGAAACACCGCTTTTTTTTCATAGTCCGGATGTTACGCACTGCATTACTCTCGATCGTTAAAATAAAGACACGTGTTGACAGGTCCGCGTCAAAATGCACGGAGTACTCGACTTGCGCCAACATACCTACTTATCGATCATCGATTCATAATTACGTTTGTTTCATAATTATATCTTATTTTGCACTTCTATAATTAGAATTACACAACGATGCCAAATGAGCAGCAGTTATTCTTACTTCTTGCTATGTTCATCCAGCTTACCCTTAGTACTTTTGTTTGGAGTCACATTAAAAAATGTATTGTTTCTGTAATTATCCATATCTTTATGGCCACTGCGTGAAACCTCACATTTAAGGCTCCACTGGAACGGTTTAATACACTTTGATCCCTGTTTGAATAAACAAAACAAAGATAAGATAAACTTTTTTTTTAATATTATTTTATCCAATAAAATCTTTTGGGAAATTTCGACAGGTGTCTATGAGTATCTGCTAAATAGCGTCTCTCTAAACAAATTGTGCCGTGTTGTATTAAAAAAGGTACTGCAGCGTCAGATGCGGTGGGCAGATAGGATTCAAATAAATTGTACATAGGTTGTCACGCAAACAAATTTATAAATTAACAAATTTAAAAATATATAAGACAGTCGCAGAAAATTATTCGGTTTGCATCAATCAAATCTTTATAATTTATGTTTGCTTAATTAATTCATCTTCTTTTTTCTTATTTCATGTCAGTATTGTCATATAGTGGCCTCAATAATCTTTTATTCACTGCTGTAAATAAGGCTTGCTGTGATTTGATATATTCGTGTGTCGTGCATATAATTAATACCGAGTAGATAAACTACTAATATTATTATTAGGAGAACACATTCTTATTGTGAAGTTGTAATTATTCAGAACAGACGGTCTGTGATATTTTAAATATTAATTAATTGATTATACTTTTTTCACATAACTTTTCATAACGTACTTAACATTATACTTACTTACCTCTAAACATTTACAACTTTTTAAAACTGTACAGGTAATTGCTTTAGAACAGACTACGTCTAGTAAAGCAATTACCTTTATTTTTTCATATGTACTATTTATGCTACAAAAAAAAAATGTATTCAAATCACAATCATTATCCTCATCCATATCATTACATCACAAAAAAGCACAAGACCTTTAACATTTAAATTCTTACTTTCAACTTTTAAAGGCCCCTGACTGTCCCATTTTTAGTGTTGATTGTGACGCGCTATACTTGATTTTATCTTGTACCATTCGCAAGCGTGAGTGAATGGTACAAGATTATTTTATTTATCAATGACATTTTTATTTTATGAGGCAAATTATCAGAGTAATTAAACTACAATATAAAGTAATAATAATATAAAAGCTAATTAAGATCAGTTTAATTAAGATAAAGTTATTGATTAGAAGATCCAAGATGACAAAAAACCATTAAAAATATTAAATAAAATGAAATGATAATTGAGGACAAAAAAAATCTTAAATAATATAATTCTTGCATTAAAAAGCGTATGATTTTCAAGGTCATTATTATAGTGCACGGTATTAGCAACAGCGTTTTTATCGCATGCATGTACATGTACATATCATGGCAATGAAACATGGTATCATCTAACATTTTGGTGAAAATTAACATTATTATTTCTAAATTTTGTAATTTTTGTTTCAAAAATCTAAATAAGTCATTTTCGCTTTGATACGTATCAAATTCCTCAATAGATATAACAAAAAAACAAAGTTATACCTATTTGAGTAGCGCTTGGGATATTTTTTACAACAATTGTTGATTTGAAAACAAATAAAATGTACGGGTTACATTATATGACATAAGTTACATAAAAAAATCACCTCGCTCAATCAGAAGAAATCGAAAAATTAATATTGTAAACTTTGAAGCTCAATATCTCAGTCTGATGTAAATGGTCAGATCATATTTTGTTGTCTAAATGAGTCGATGTGTAATCATGTATTATAGCGCGCTCGAACAGACAATACACTCTTTACATATAAAAATAGTCACGACCGACGGAGAAAACTTTTTTCATCATCCTTCGGCTACTTCGTAAACTTTCCGTTTCTTATTCGGTGATACAACCTTCCCTCCTTGTTTATTATTTTGTAATTACATTTTTAATTTGCACTCTCGTATCTGTATCATTTATGTAATGACGTCATACTATTATTTCTATATTCAGCTGCAGGTACATTCGTACTTTAAGCGAGGGTTAAATACCAGTCCAAATGGGTATCAAGTGAATTTTTTTTTTGAATCTGAGATGCGTACACTGAATACATGTCACATCAACATTGTCACTATTTTCAAACTAAGCTAAACGCTTGTGTTATGAAAATAGGAATTTTTGGTCTCCCTGAACGAGGATCAAACCCCTGACCACTAGATCACTAGGCGAGTATCAATATAATCAAATAAATAAAATAAAAAGCGAGGATAGAAAGTACAGGGTTGTAGAGGTATATTGGCTCCACTCTTTTATAACCGCTCGGCGAAGCTGAACACACCCTGCATGTACCGGTGCACAAAACTGAACTCCCATAAGCCATCAAGACATTCAGTACCGATGTCATGCAAAAATAACAATGCAAAAATTAGAAACAGTGAAAAATATTATCAAGATATATTTTTACATGGGAAGTATGGAAGTCTTGGACATTACAGGGCTTACGACTTGTCATCGACTGTCTTATGTGATCACTTTACACAATATAGCGTTCACCTATTTACCCGTGCTACCAAATCCCAGTAATTAGTTCTTGCAAACATTTGGACATACTTAAAATATAGAAAAAAAAAAGTTGTATTACTAATTGACAATTGAACAGTAAGCAAAATATTAAAAACTATCGCATAAGTACAAAAATGCGAGCGTTCCAAAGTCCCGTGACTTTTGACTTAAAAAATAAAAATTAACCAAACGGTTTATTAGTCAAAAAATTGGCCAAAAAACGAACATTTATTAGCCTGACATCTTTTTGAGGACGCTCGTGATTCTGGATGAAAAACAAATCATTTTCTGAAGTACTGGCACTCGGCTTCACCAAGATATGATGTCCCATCTTATAATTTTTAATATTCTTCCTAGGGCTTCATTAAATTTTCCACCGGCTTCCGAAAATATCTTCTGACTCGCGAGATACGTTTCCGAACCCCCAGCAGCTGGAAATCGCTTAGCAACAACTGACTAACTGCTCTCGAATCAATATAAGAAAAACATTATTAGGTTTGTTTCTCGTCTTATTATGGCACTCTGTTCTAAAGCACCCCGGGCAATGTTGAAGAGTACGAGGTTGGATCAAAAAGTAAATGGGCTTTTAAAAATAATGTAGGTACTTTATAAACCCTCGTATGGGCTTTTACATAAATAAAATATATTAAAATTATGTAAAACCCGTACATAATATACGCACATAAACAAAATCTAACAATAGATATCTATTCCATATTCCTCATTCTTATGGAGGTATTGGTTATGTATTTACGATAATCTAGAAGGATTTTAATGGGAATGATGAAACGCATCCATATGTCTCTCCCTCTCCAAGCACAAGAGCTGGTCTCTTTTTTGAAGATGTAAGAGAAAAAAAAACATGTAATTTAAAAAATGTAAAATACTTAATTCATGTTATAAAAAATTGTAAAAATGACAAATAAATAAAAAAATGTCGGTTTATCACTCGTATCTTAAACTTGTTATTATGGTATAATTAGTAACTCATTATACCGGCAAGAGAAAGTTCTCGATTTGAGTATACTATATATTTTTTCGATAGTTGATTTTTTCTTTTTAATACAAATTATTTATAACTTTATTTTTAACAACTTTTACCAGTTAAATTTGATTTATCAACCGGTTTCGGAAAATACCATTTCCACCATCACGATATCAAATAAACTAATTTAAACCATTTGTCCAACTATCCTAATGTTTATTAATTCTATTTAACAAATATATACATATTGTTAAAAAATAAATCTAGTATACCTAACTTAAATTGTTACGATGATGAAAGATGTGGAAATTGTGAATATCTTAATGATAGAAAATTTTAGGAAAATTTTTTAGGATAGATTTTTATAGTATGAAATTGGTACGCGTGGAAAAACTCTACACCAAAATAATTATGGAGTCGTACTAACTGTGATTGTAAGGTTTGTGTTCGATTGCAACGACGGTATAATCTCTAATTCATATCTTCATATTATATGAATAATTCATATATGACATTCAAAAACATTTTATTTAAAAGGAACTCCGGGCCTTTATATTCAAAGGTAGGCAGTTCAACATCGAATTTAAAATTTAAATCATCGATAAAAAGCAACTTACCTTTTCGTTTTAGTTTAGTTTAGAAAACTAAACCTGCCATAATTGTTAACAGTACATCTTTTTTTAAGGAGAACACATTCTGATTGTGAAGTTGCAATTTTTCAGAATATATTTCTGTGATATTTTTAATACAATAAGTATAATTATATTTGAATATATCCTAATGTACAATATTTTTAAAGATTTAGGGGAATTATATAATATACAGAATACACTTTTTTTTGTTCGAAACATTAGAAGGCCTGAAAAAATATAAATATATTGAAAATTAAAGAAAGTAAGCAAAATATTGAAAACTGCCATGTTTCAAGGTCAACGAAGTATAATCACGTGAGACGTCTTCGGTGTTTATCAGCATATACTACACGTTCAAATTACTATAAATTATATATAATACAATTTCGCTTTTAAACTAACTATGAGAACTCGTTATATTTTCAACATTTTAAACAGAGAGAAATAGCCTAGTTTGGTGTGAAATTAATAACACGTCTATTATCTATTACTAAGTATTCTAACACAATAACAAATTTTTATAATATTATTTTGTTCTCATTTTCAAAATTAAATTAGGTAATTGCATCATCATAATTACTATTTTTATTTATACAATATAAATAAACGATTGAACACTTTTAAATAATATCCGTCTGGTGTGTTATTCCTACAATTAAATATATAGAAATTTACTCTAACGGATCTTCACCCTAGTAGGGCGGAACATGGGATTTAAAATAAATATAAATATATATATATATATATAATTAATTGTAGATTGTAATTATATATTATAATATATTATATTATAATAATGTGTTCTCCTTAAAAATATATAAGTTGTATTAATGTTTCCAAAATTTAATAAAAATAAATTATTAATTAATTTTGGCGCCTCCCATCAAATTTTACTCATAGGTGTTTGAGATTCCGTAAATATCATATGAAGAAGATGATTGCTTTCAAATAATGGAACGACACAGCATCAATTTGAAAGTGCAAAATATAAGTTCGAAAATTTGTCGTCAACTTACTATGTTGATGTGGTGTAATTGTTATGGCGTTTCTCCGGATAGGAAAAATTCCGGTATGAACAAAAATATTTTTTCGATAAATTGATTTTATCTATATATATATTTTTAATTTTAAATGTTCTTAGGTTTTCACGGCCGTTCAGAATATTCTGTGTATAGTTTTCTGGCCTAACCTGTAATCACAAAATATTTCTAATTGATACATACATAATATTTGTTACCAATCATCATTACAACTGAATACCAATCATAGTCACTCTTAGTTTAGCGCCTTAACTCGTCACTTCACCGAGCGTTTTATAGCGAATAAAATTTCAAAGGATCGTTTAACTTTTTGACACACCCTCGTAATAAAATTGTAAAATACACAAACATTGAGGTAGTAATATAATAAGGCTCTTAATTTTCCACATTTCTCATTTCTTCCGGCGGGAGCAGATCTTCCCACTTAGCCCCGCGTAACCAACTCGTCTTTGACTATATATGATATTACCAACTTTTTAAATCACCGCTTTTCTTCCACCCTTCTCGTGTTTCTGTATGGTCTTGTAATCCTCTTAGTGAAATATGTCGCGTAATCTACCTTGAATTTTTTTAACATTAAGGGGTTTTTCTATCGCTCACAGCCTATTGTTTATAGTAAGGGCATAATGAGCTTAAAATCAAAATGGTATTTAAACAGCCAGTATAGACATTCTGAAGTGAGTTGTGGCTGCCGAAAGAACTAACCAACAATCTGTAAAACAAATAAGATAAGAAAATTTTTTAAACAATGACATGGCTATCTTTGCTATGAAATTCCCACTGTTTTAATAATTTCGACTAGTCAGTGAAATGAATATATAAAAAATAAAGATATGAAAAATGGCTTTGTTTGGCAGGAAAGTATTATAGTTGATAGTGTGAACCAATTCGGGTTCTTTATCGGGGCCAGTCATTTCTACAAACAAGTTTGTATGGAGTATTGAACATAGTTTTCAAAAGTAACACGTATCTGTGTCTTACGAAAAAAATCTTTTATTTTTCTTCAGCGGTATTATACGACTCTATAAAAGTTCAGCAGTCTCAATAGAGCGTCATCCATACCTTGACATCGCCATCGTGCACCAGTTCTAACTAATTCATGAATTAAATATCGCGAGCTGCATTAAATGATGCATTATCCCGCGTATACTATCGGCACCGGTGCTGCACATCTGGGCACCTACTAGAGATTGTGTGTCAAGACAACCCGGGAATAAACTCCCGGGGGTTAAATGATTTTTTGCTGTCTCGAGTTCTGAGACTCGAGACTCTTAATTTTTCTTCATATTATTCATTTTAAACAAGTCGAGTTAATCATACTGTCCATTGATATACAACAGGTAGTGACCCAGCGACGAGCGATGCATGTATAAGTATATTTTAAAAAAATGGAAAGTTTCCGTAGTTTATATGGTCAGCCATAAAGATTTGCATTGAGGAAAAATTAGTTCAAAGATATACTACTAAAAAAAATTATATGAAGTAAATGGTTTCGTCAGTTTATTCAAACAGGGGATTATACTTCACTGTAAAATGTGTTCTATATTATTTGATCTGTTTTTATTCAATTTTTTTATATTGTTTGTGTTTTGTAATTTTTATAGATGATTGTGTTTTTGTATACAATATATATACAAACTTAATTTCATTTAAAAAACTACTCCAACATTATGAAATAATAAGCATTTCATCCGATCTGTTTTTATTTGTTTATGAAATTAATATTAACGTATGTTTTTTTACACACTTAATAATAACTCCTTTGACTATTATACATCATACATTTAAAAATATTTTTTCTTTTTTAAAAAATAAAATTCATGGTTTCGATTCCCGGGAATTTTCGGGACTTGAACTAATTTGAGCTGTACTGGGGTCTGTACAGAGTTCTGTGCGTAGGCCGAAAAAGGCCGCAAAATAACGGAGCGCTCCAGTCGTCTCGGACCACCCTCTAGCTATTGGACCAAGTTCTCCATTATTGCAAGAGTGCATGTGGGTTGTACTATGCAAAATCATCTATTCTTTAAAAAATTCCACACGCACGCCCCTGCCATGGCTAACCTAAAAAAAGTGTGCGGTTCGAGAATAGAGCTTCTCAGCTTCACAATTAATAAACCAAGCCAGACATCATCCTCGTAACGAGGGACCGCCGAGGAAGAAGGACCAGTCTGATGGTCCTCTAATTTTTTTGTCATAATATTATGACTTCCCCTCTAACTCGATCTTGTTGGCTTGTATATAAAAGCGTTGTGCGTGTTGCGGAATTATCATTATACATGCCTCCCTCCATTGCAGACTTCTCGCATTCACCCTTTTCGGGATATTTGGAGCGGTTTACCGTTCCTGAAGTTTTTCATTCTCCTGTTAGGTTTTCTCATATCTTGCCATACATCTTGAGCCGCAAGACACTATTTTCGGAGACCTGCAACTTAATTTCTTGCATTAAAGTAATAGACTAAACTCACACTTATGTAAAACGATTGGTTATACCGGTGTTGTATACAGTTAAAAATCAATTAATTAAAAGAGTTAGGTTGATGCCATAAAATTGACTGAAAAAGTAACAAAAAAATCATTAGAGAGCAGACTGAAAGAGTGAATGAAATAGTATGTCATTATCCATACATCAAGATGCAGAGATAACCGATAGACATAAAATATTCTAAAATAGTATCCTCAAGACGAAAAACGATCTAGCGAACGCCCTAAATCTCGATGGAAAAACTAAATTATCGGACAAAGACAAAACTTTTTATTTTGGCCATTATATAATTGTATTTTAAGCTCATTTAAGTCTTTGCGACGAGTTAGATCAGAGGAAATGTGTGAATTCTAAATTAAATTAAATTAATCGATTAGAAAAAATCTTTTTTTTTGTATTTCTTGGTAACACTTTGTTTTGAGTTTATTTAATGTACTATTATTGTATCGTTAATTACTATTATATCCTTAACCCGACTATTACGGCTGCAAACAATGATATCTTAAATATATTAATTAGAAAGATATACATATAAAATCAAATCGAAAAATATTGTTGTTGCGCCACCGCTCTTTTAATAATTCAGGTAGTCAAGAACTTCATGTACAACAATGCACTTTATTACGGATCTCACAATTATGAATACAATATAAGAGATGCGTTTTGATCTACGATTCCGGAGAGAGAGAGAGCGCGCGCCCGAGCGCGACCCCTTTTTATCCCTTCCACGCTGTCATTCTTGCCAACTTGCGCGCGTCATAAAATCGCTACATCATGATGAATACATTACAATTACTTTTTAAACTAACTTAAAATATACAAGTGCAGTAATTAGGCGATGACCACTAGAAATTTTAACACTAGGGTTAGGGAGCATGAACTCTGTTTACGAAACAATAATTATTTAGAATTCGTAAATCATTTGTTAGAAATAGGCCACAGTTTTAAAAAATATAGTTCCTCTTTTAAACATACTAATGTTAACAAATTCTACAAATTGTCTGCTTTAGAAACAATAGAAATTATCTAACAAAAAATTAAAATCAAAAAGTAATAGCATCCTATAAATCACATTTTCTAACGATATGTTGACCCCCCCACCCCCTTCCCTTCACCAAAATCTCTCCCACTATCCCTACCTAACAATACCTAATACTTGTATATTTTAAGTTAGTTTAAACAACGCTTGTAAATGACACGGACGTGTCGAAACCGATAGCGTATTTAATGTAAATGTACATTGAATAAACAAAATGTCTCGATAAAATCTATCCGTCGAATAAATATTTGCATACTACCGGAAAACCAATCCGGAACTTTTTAAATTTTTTATTTTTTATATGATATTTTGATCTATAACTACATACGTATAATAAAATGTACCTGTGTCATCAACAATATATCCGAATTTTTTACTTTAACCCGAAAACATCGAGCATATCCAATAGTTTGGTCTACACGTGGCGGACTCCTTAGTCAAGTTATTCCAGTGGCGGTGTAGCTGGGCCACTAACGTCGCCACACTTAATCCATAGCTCTTATTAATTATAAGGTTACACGGAAGCCCAGGTCGGGGCTTCTCAAGATGGAGGCCGGGAGACCATCAGTCGTCTTTCTAATAAAATATTTAACACTGTTTAAAACTAGACCACTTGATTTTATATACAAGTTACCATTATTATTAATAATTGAAAATACAAATTAAATGTATCAATTAGAAAGATATACAGATGAAATCAATTTATTGAAAAAATGTTCGGGATCGAACCAGGAACCCTTCCTATTTGGGGAAGTGCGCTGACCATTACACCATGTTAACATGTTTCACTTCCAAATTGATACATCTGTTATTCACTTTTTTAATAGCGATCTACTTAATATTTACGGAGAATCGCAAATTGCTTTGAGTTAAACCCGATAAGAGATCGTGTTGAATTGAAGATAGAATTTAATTAATCAATCTATTTTATTAAATTTTGGAAACATTAATACAACTTGCATATTTTAAGGAAAACATATTATTATTGTGAAGTCGCAGTTTTTCAGAACGTAGTTCTGTGATATTTTAACAACAAAATATTTTTTATTTGTATTAAAAATATCACAGAACTATGTTCTAGAAAACTGTAACTTCACAATAATAACGTGTTCACCTTAAAAATTAATAATTGATGAGGTGGTTTATTAACAAAAAAATCATAGTTGTGAATGTATAATAGAAACAAAAATGAGCGATTTGATTGCAGACTGTTTATTGCGTGCAGATGATGCAGTGTTTTGACCAGCATGTAGTCTAGTAGTTAAGACACTCGCCTGAGATGATTTGGTCATGTGGAATGCATGAACGAGGAGAGGACGATAAAATAGATATACGAGACGAGTGTTGAAGGTATCAGGAACATACGTAACCCATATGTTGGCCCTGTTATAAGCTTCATATAAAAGTGGAGGAAGCAAGGGTGGTGTGCCAAGACAGATGTATGTGGCTATCCTTTCTGCCTACCCCTGCGGAGAAACATCGTAATGGCGAGTTAGTTTAGTTAGTCAGCCTAGTAATCTAGTATCGGGGATTCGAATCTCTTTCCAAGACACCATAAAGTTAGGTCTATTTTCGTAGCGTAAGTGTTTAACTTAGTTTTAAAATAATAAGAATATTGATGTATTATTTATTCGTGTAGGCATCTTCGTTCAAACAAAAAAAATACGAATATTGAACAAGATTTACAGAGTCTCTAGTGAGTAGAATGTGACGTTATGATGAATGTTTACGAGTCACGTATTACTTTAGACTCGCTAACATCGACTTGTTCGAGAAGGAGAAAAGTGTGATATATTATTTACAGAATTTTATAAAATGTGGAAATGAATGCGGACCATATTTTGAATAATACTGGTGTGGGGTTTGCGGCTGGATCTTGTGACCCGCTGAGTTGAGGTCGTCCGTGTTGTTATTATTTTTTTATTCAGAGCCATATTGAAAATATCGGGCTGATTTAGTAGAAATTAGTGCAATAAAAGAGATGAAGAGAGAAATGAAAGCGTCATCCGGAGGAGTCAATATTTGGGTAGATGTCCATTTAAACCGATTAGTTATCCTGACCAGGAAAAATATTGTCTGGTTCTGATTAATTTTATGTGATTTTATTTTAAAGTTTACGCATTGGAACATTGTGGTCTTTGGTCATTGAGATGGCAGCGAAAATATGCTACACTAACTAGTAAATTATAGCTCAGCGGTGAAAGCAGTTAGTCCGGGTACAAATCCCATCAGTAAATAATACGTAAAATAACGGAAAAAAATGTATTTTTGTTGTTTTGTATTTTTTCCTGACTATTTTGTTAAAATTGAGAATTTTTTTTAAAAATATACTTTTTAAAAGCATATTTTTCAATTTATAATATAATACAGTAACTGAAGAACCCGGTGTTGCCCAGACATTACGCAGAATAAAGATGCTTGAATTTGGGGGATGGGGGTAGTTTTTTTTTAAAATATCAGATAAAGACAGTAATTTTCCTCTTATTTTGAATGTCAAGGGTGCAAAATTTCATCAAGAAGTACCAAAATTCTGCTTCAAGGGGCGGGAAAGGGGGATGGGGGTAGTTTTACGAAATCTTATGTAGACAGTGACCTTCTTCTTAAGGTTGAAGCTCAGAATAAAACTGCAGATTTGTATAGAAAACAAACCAACAGTCACTCTTCTTTATATATATATACTACTATTACTTCTATACTATGGTTTCACACCCCATCGTGAGCCTTCGCCTAATATCGCAACTCGGCGCCCGGCGTCTCTATCCTGGGCTGACACACTTCACTCGGAGACAGAAAAACGGAGCGCCTCCAGCATCCACCTTTTCTAACATCTCCTCGCTTCGTCTCATTCTGCGTCTGCAGGAGGTTGCCGTCCATTTGGGATCCTTGGAGAACGCACGAAGATCACAGCACGTTATTATTATCTTATTAATTTGACAATTCATCTCTTATTTTTTTAGTATGACATATAGTGGCCTCAATAACATGAGATTTGGCTTGTAACGCACCTCTAAAAGTTTCGGTTCAGCTGACTCTAGGGTCTCTTCAGTCAGATAAAATACATCTATCTACCGTAGTAATATTCTTCCAGGTGGTCCAGGATAATCTCTCTTCTAGGCTGTAGCCTTGACGCGTAATGTGACCGAGGAATTGGAACAATATCTTGTTCACTGCTCTAGACAGGGCTTGTGACAACATTTATTACAGGATTAAGGCATTCGTTCGTCGTGCGACAATTACATAATCTATGTTAAACTAATCTGTTAATCCGAGACGTTCTGAATCATCCTGGTGCAAGACCGCCACTCATTATATAAACCTAGTTAATTGCTTTTATTCTTGCAGTAACCCTAATAATATGTTAATTTCTATTATACTTACATTTCCACCATTATAATACCTCAACATGTTGCCAAAAGTTCACGGACATAGAAAAAACAAGAACTGTGGTGTTTTATCTTCTCTGTCTAACTAACCATTCTATAATGATGAAAGTAGATAAATAAATAATTCGACTCAATTCATCATCTTTCTGGTAAATTATCGGAGTAAATCTTCGGCACCGCCTTGAACCACTAATCAAAAAATAAAAAATATATTATTTTTAATTTATTCAAAGCTAAGGGCGGTTGCCGGAGCGATAACAGGGTGCTGGGGTAGATCCTGACTACCTCTATGTTAGCAGAACTATAATTCACCCTACTTTTAATTAATCTCCTTTAAGGTGGTACCTTTTAGATATTTTCATAATTTAGTGACCTAATTAATGGCGGCCCCGAAGAGCTTAAAATATTTTATGGTTTAAAATTATTTTTGCGCCTTTATTTTTTATAACATCACACCGAGGAGCGGGCAAAGGGGGGCATCACCTGAAATTAAGGTCGGGGAAAGCAAACCAAGGGTTTATTTCAGGTCTGGTCACGTTTTTTCATTTATATGTTCATACCTTGAAATCATCAAGGAGTTTAACTAGATCTTGTAATTTCTGATCACGTATTTGTAATTAATCAAAGCACGAGTATGACGAAGAGTTCTAGTTTTCTCTGTCAACTGTTATTCACTGTAACGAATTTCTACAGAATTGATTTTTTAATTTAAAAAAAATAGATTTGCGTACGCAGAATACGTGTCATATCAATATTCTTACCATTTTGAACGCTTGTGTTGTAAAAATAGAACCAACGAGGCTCGAACCCCCGACCACTAGATCATTAGGCGAGTATCGTAACCATTAGACTACATGTACGTTAAACGTGATTGTTTCATCAGACCGGCGAGCTTTAAGAGAGCCTGCCGATCTCTGATTCTCCACTGTGGATGACTGCGTTCGTCCAACGATTTCACATTACCATTTAATTTTATTGACGACTTCGATTACATTTATTGTTGTCGTTTCTGTACTGTATCTACGTGTGATACTCGACAGATCTTACATCATGTGTTTTTGGATTTCTCCTTTGTTGAATGTCCATGTTGATCAATGGAAGATCACGTTTGAAAATGATTATTAAACGTTCGAACGCACTCTAGCCAAGAATTGTTCCATTAACACAAATAACTGTCGAGTCAATTTGATATAATAATCATTACATAGGAACATCAAGTCTTCTTGTAGATTTAAATGCAGGATTTGATGTAATAATAATCCAGAACCTCTCGATAATACAGTAGTATTGAGCAGTTCTGGAAGAGATTCTTGTTTTCTGCTTACAGCAATCTCCTGCCGCTTAATGGAAAAGGATTGTCAAAGGAATGGGTATTAGACCTAGTACGCACTATTTTACAAAACCGGGCACCGACACGCACTGCGATTTTAAGTTCATTATCAAAATGGAGTTCTGGATGACAGCTTGTGTTGTATGTTGTATCTTTGGTTATCAAAAAATAAACGATAATCGCCGCCACAATTATCATCGGTTAATAGACCAGATATTAGATAGAGGATTATTTTTATTAACTGTACCAAAATATGCACGAATATCTCGAAAGGTTTTTTTAAATTATTATAGAATGTCGGTAAATAGTTTTGACAGCTTTTTAATAAAAGTGGGTCAATGTACACATATTACGTTCCAGAATTTGTTATTATTATAGAATGTCAATGAATAGTTGTGACAAACTTTTAATCGAAGTTGGTCCATATTACGTTCCAGGGCACGAAATTTCGCAAATTAATATCACCAGAAAAACGTCTCTCTATTACTTTGAGGTTAGAAAACAACAACTTTATGGTAAATTATTCAATTATTGTAATAGTAATAAGACTCAATAATTATTATTTCATCGTTAAACGTTAAACGCAATACGTTTGATCGATATTTTTGGACTTCACATATAATTTAGTCTGATATGATTCATGTTACCGCAAACGTAGGTTCGGAATCAGTCGACAACGTATAGTGACGTTACATCTAGCCTCTCCATTGGTTCAACGCGTACTGATTGAAAAAAACCGCCCGCGTTTAACCGCAGTGCGGGCACCGCCATACATTTCTATAGATCACAGATCCAAGCGCGTTTTTAAACCGCGGAGTAAAATGTGTCCGGATGTGTTTTTAAAATCAGTCGCGGGAATAAAGCGCAAGCATCAAAACCTATGAGATGTATATTGGATGTTTACTCCGATCAGAAGGATTTGAAGATTATGTGATTTATGTGAGGTTATTGGATGCCCCAATAATCACTCAAATACTCTAGTGGTCATTCGATGATGGCGAAGTGTGATATATAGTGCGTATTTGTGTCGAAATATGAGGATATGTATCGTATATGTGTGATGAGCGGTAGGTTACAAGAACAGAAACGTTTACAGAAGGCACTGAATTTATTACATTTTTTATTTATTATCTTTGTTTTATTAACCACTAAATTTAGTTTAAATACATCTACCGGTTTCGAAAAATATCATTTTCTTCTTTAGGATGTCATAACTAACTAAAACATACATTATTGTTTCTTTGCCAGAATCTATTTTTAAAAAATTATTCGAGTAAATTTGTATATTTTTTTAAATAGATTTTTTAAAAATAGATTATGGCAAAGAAACAATAATATATGTTTTAGTTAGTTATGACATCCTGAAGAAGAAAATTGTATTTTTTGAAACCGGTAGATGTATTTAAACTCAATTTAGTGGTTAATAAAACAAAGATAATAAATAAAAATATGAATTTTAACCACAAAGTTAATATTGCTAATTTTAAAAGTAGAATTTCCTTGTATAAGGATATAAGTTTCTAAAACTGTCGCGAGGAAGATTGATCGTGATTCAGCTCCTTCGAGTGCTGCAGGTCACGTCTGAATTTGCGTTGCACGCCGCGGGTACTCCGTGTCTCTATGGATGGTGGGAGTTGACGTACCGCCTTACTGAGAGCGTTTGACATCGCTAGGTGGCCTTAATGACGAGAGTGGAGGTGATAGCCCTCCACAACTATAGCACATAAATAAATAAAACAGTTGATGTTTCATTACGTCTGCGATACGTACTTTTACCATTTAGCCTTTTGTTAGCAATACAGTCATGTTCCCAGTTTGACAGCAAACTAATTAACAGCAGTTTAATTCTAATTGAATTAAAGTGAGAATTTTCTGGAATATGATTGAAATCGCCTTTATAAATCAGAAAATGTGACAACTCGACCGCCTGTCCGTTGTTTGATAAATCAACAAACAGAATATTCCACGGCTGGAAAGTTTCTGGAACTCGCGTTCGCGAATCACGAAACTTTTCGCAGAATCATTTTTAAATGTTCCAGGTATTGGTGACTTTTTGTGAAGAGTTGTTTAGATGAAGACGACGTATTCATATAACAAAATGTACAAGTTATTTAATAACCTTTATCCCGGGACGAATATTACTTTGTTTACAGAGCCTCTTTTATTAAATCCTGCGTCGTTTGTCATTTAATAATGTTGAATAAAGTGCGCTCACTCGGACCTCGTCGCGGCTCCCTTTATTATTTTGTCTGGGCGAAACAGCCGTTTTAATGATGGCAATAATGTCTTTCCACACATTTGACTTCGTTACCATCGGCCAAGTCTTTTAGGCAAGGTTGCCGTGTTGTAAAACGTGAACAAAATTCGCTAAATTTATTTATTAGAGAGTAGGTACATCAGAGTTGAGTGAATAGTCCGTTAACTGTAAACTTCTATTTTAATAATAGGATTGCACCAGTGGCGTAACATAAAATAATAAGCCTCAATGCAAAATGAAAGCGCCCTCTGAATGTATGTTCAGAGTGAATATTATTTTCCAGGCCGATGTTGTTTTGAATAACTAAGAAATGAAACACTTTTTTTTTATTTCGTTTTTATTTGTCGATTATTTTGCTTATTATAATTATATATGAAATATGATATAAGTCATGTGGACGCCTCTGGCAGCGACACAAATGCTCGCTTTTTAAACCATATTTTTCATAACATTCTCGCACACTTGGCGTGTTATTTCAGTAATTTCATTTCGAATATTGTCCTGTAGCATCGGAATGGTTGTTGGCTTATTGGTGTATCGGGAGCCGTGAAATATGAACAGTGATTGAGGAGGCCGGTCTATATCGTCACTTTTTAATATTATGCGACCGGTAAAAAATTTAAGCGTAGCTCGGGCTGTGTATGATGTGGAACCGTCCCATTGAAACCACATGTGTTGCAGTTTAATCGATTGAATTCGGCTACTAGGAAGTTTTACAACATGTGACGATAGTGATCACCATTAATGGTTATAGCATTGCCATTATTATTTACATAAAATATTTTAATATTTCAACACGTTGTTGAGGCGTTAAATACTTCATAATAAATTGTAATCAACTACTCTCTACGATTATTAAATACAAACTGACAAATATCTGCTAATCCAAATTAGCCGCTAAAAAAAATCGACCTGGAATATAATATTCACTTCTGTTATGTAAAAGAAATAATACATTGAATTCTAAAAATAAAATAGATCTTATGTAATCTATAATAAACGAACTGTGTATTTTACTAAAGTGTATTTGAAGGTGCTTACATGCTCTTGTAACTAAAAAAAACTCTCGTTTCGCTTTACAGCGATTTCCGCTTTGCGGCGATGGTCTGGTCCCCAACCCGAAATATTAAGCGAGTACCGAGTACTGTGTAGCTACATGTTTTCACGGAATTCACGTGAAAAATGTTTTTTTTTTAATTATTATTTTATTTCTTCCTGTGGTGGATTTCAAAAATTATTAGTATATAATAAGCTCTGGAAAATGTATCGATACAAAATGTGTAGAATGCGGACCCTTTGCGCCCCTATGCATCACATTGACTGCATTCACCATGTTAGGCCATTGGTAACACACGCAACTACGCCACATTGACGAATTGTTTAATATATTTTCGTAGAAAGCAACCTCTTTGTGGATATATTATATTAAATAAAATAACAATCACTTTGTATGAAATCACGAAATTTATTAAACGTCAACCGGTTTCGCTTATCTCACTCACTCTCTCTTTCGCAAATAATTTTATATTCTATCTCTCCTGATGTTTTATTTAACTATATACTCGTATGTATTCTGTATCTCTCTTTCACGTGTAATTTTATATTCTATCTCCTTCTTTATGTATATATAAGTGCATTCTTTTTGTATTTATGATTAGTTTCAAATACGTCCTGATGAAGCTTGAAATAAGCGAAACCGGTTGACGTTTAATAAATTTCGTGGTTTATACAAAGTGATTGTTATTTTATTTTATATAATTGTAATAGAGCAGTGAATACTATTTATAGTTTCACGGTTCACAATGTTGTCTATTAAACATTATTTTCAAACGACCATAAGAAATGTTTAAAAAATACAGCGTCAGTGCATATTGAAGATCGGCGCCGCAATCCGGCTGAACAAGATAGCTATGATCATGCAGTGGTAATATTCGTAAGACAGCGGCTTTTTCGGACATCGATTATTTTGTCCAGTCAATATTTACATTATCTTAACGTAACTTTAAAAATATAAATTACAAAATCGTGTACACGTATGTATCTTATTTCTTTACATCACTTCATCATCATCATCATCACCGTTATCGTCATCGTCTTCGTCGTCGCATGTCGCTAAGCTATATTATTTCGCATGTCGCTAAGCTATATTATTATACACACAGATTTACTAGTAAATATTATGAAGGCTTTCGTAATGCACCTTCTTGAGATGAATGCGGATTGCCTTAAGGTACGATGCTCAAACAATACCAGTCTATTTAGCAGAATATCTCAGTAATTTATTAGTAAACATTGTAGCAAAGCGAGAGACGGTTCCCATACAACGGTTAAACAAAAGCGATAATTTAAGATCGTTGTACGGATTTACATACAAATTTGTTGTTAAATATTATTACTTGTTTTACGATGTAGCTTCTTGAGATAAATACAACAGCTTTATATGATTGAAATAATTTGACTGATGCGATCCTTTTTCGATGAAATATAGTGCAAGCAATAGTAATTTAAATAATATAAACAGTAAATAATTAACATATAAAATCAATTATATAAATATAAATTAAATATCCAACTATGCTACAGCGACGATATTTTTAGCGACAAATTTTCGAACCTATATGTTACCTTTTTGATATTCAATTAAATATATTAATTAGAAAGATATACATATAAAATCAATTTAATAGAAAAATATTGTTGTTGCGCCACCGGGATTCTAACCTGGATCTTTTTACAAACCGGGGAAGGTGCATTATCCAACTATACTACTGCGACAATATTTTTAGCGACACATTTTCGAACCTATGTTACCTTTTTGATATTTACATTTAATCGTTCCATTATTTGAAAGAGCGGTGGCGCAACAACAATATTTTTCGATAAAATTGATTTTATATGTACATCTTTATAATTAATAATACATTTAATCTATATTTAAAATATTACAGATCTATGTTCTGAATAATTACAACTTCACAATAAGAATGTGTTCTCCTAAAAATAATTATTGTTTTTTTGTCTTCATGTATTTTTAATCTAGTAATAGATTAATAAGAAGATAAGACAACAATAATTTTAAATAATCATCTACCGACAGTACGGCAGTATTACAATTTATAAATACGCATCTAACGAAATATGTCAATAAAATATACTCATCGCCGAGTCATGATTCTAGAACCTTCTATTTCCGGTATTTTTTTTCTAAATGATTTAATTGATGTTCTGAAAAAACGAAACAACAACAAATTAAATGAGATGCGAGATATACAGAAGAACATTTGTTTCATATTATATATGTAAATGTTTTTGTATATTCTTTTAAGGGTAATTTAAATTATTTTCAATTATGTACACTAATAAACATAACAAGTTGCAAAAACACGGTCAATGAATTCTCTACAATCTACATGTACTCGGAGCGTCTAATTCTATTTAGATCCCTCATAAATCTACATACAGATTCCTTCGTTAGTCCTTACATATATTACGTAAGCATAAATTAAGTATTGGTTCTCAAACGTTACCGACACGGACAGGACTCCGAGCGCGGTCGGGACACGAATGGCCGCTCGCTACACGAGGGTTTTAGTCAATTCCCGAAATACTTAGCCTAAAAGCTTATCCACATTCGGACGGGAATCTTCAGAGATAATCGTTTACATTTGATGTGTTATAGCAAAGTGTACATTAAAACGATTTGGTTGTCAACAAGTCGAAAGTGATGGTATTCGAGAAGGAGGAAAGCTAAATACTTGGAGGTAATGAATGTTTGGAACAAGTAGATGAGTTTGTTTGATAGAAACGGAAAGACAGGAAGATATCGAAAGGAGGGTGATTGCAGGGAATAAAGTGAACGGCACATTAAATGGAATTATAGCTAATGTGAACTTGTCAACCGAGGCAAGACCAGCGGTTTACAATGGAATCCTGGTACCGACACTGATGTATGTAAGTGAGACCTGGAGCTAGCAGAAGAGGAACGAAAGTAGAGTGAATGGAGAAATGAGATCACTTAGGCGTATATGTGGCAGATCCATTTATGACGAAAGTAAAGAATAAATAAATAAGCAAAGAATGTAAATTTGATCTAGTATAGTATGATTAAGAAAGGATCACTTAGGTGGTTTGGTTATATGGAAAGGATGAATGAGGAGAGAATAGTAAAAAAGATATATGATGCAAGCGTTGATGGCACCGGAAGTAGAGGACATCCGCGGAAGACTTGACACGACCATATAAACCAGATACAGAAGGATAATTCTATTAAAAGCTTCAATAATCGTCGAAGCTGTATGAAAAGGTGTATGAATGTGGATTAGGCGATAATTGTGTGTTACGGCAGAAGAGCGTGGTGCTCTATCCTCTCTACCTACCTCCGCGGAGAACCAGCGTGATGGTAAGTAGGTAAGTAAATATTTAACTACATATACTCGTATACATAAAACAATTTGAACAGTACTACTGTACTTCTTCACGTCTCTATCTTGAACGGCATCCAGAAGTCATTGGGACCTTCCTCTTTGCCTTCTTCCTTTAATCTAGTGGCGTAACTACACCAACGCAGCCACCTTTCGGGTCTCTATCTAACCTTACATAATACGGGTATATGATATCGATTTTTTGCGAGTATCAATGCTTTTCCCAGCGCTAATATGGACAATTTTTTTTTTAATGGATCGAAAACATTATCGTATACAGTAGTAGGTACTCTACTAATAGGTACATTAGGTCAAGCTGCAAAGCGAAAATTTTGTTCAGTTGTGTGTGCATATAAAAAGCACACCCTTTTAAAGAAATATGTTTATATAGGTTATACAAAAAATGTGGTTTCAGAGAATTTTTAATAAGAATAGTAGTCATGTTTATTAATATTTTAACAGCTGTCATCGTTATTTTTATTTACTATAGTCTGCTTTTTTATCATAGTGTTTTAAAACTTATCAAAATCAGTATTTAATTCGCCAAACTCTACGTGCATTTCGTAAATTTTATGTCAGACTTGTCAATTTGCCGCCTAGATCATGTGATATCTTTCCGTTAGACTATTTTCTGTAGAGGTATGTAAAATCACTTCTTTATGTTAATAATAAAACCAACAACAATTGAACAATTAAACAACAACATATCTTATGTCATTGGTGAAATTGCACCCGAAGAATGCATGCGTGTATCAAACGTAGTCGCGGTGCACATTTTAATGAAATTTTATTCCATTTTTAATGGCATCGAATGATCTTTTAAATAATTGAAAGAATAAATGAAATTTAATTCTATTTTAAAGTTATATCACGCTTGTTGGATAACATTATATTATATGAGATGTTCCGTAATCGTAATTATTTTGTTTTTTGATAGGTGAACACATAATTTATACATTTATTCATGACTTGATTTACAATTATTATTGTTAAATGTAGTGTCACTTAGCCCATTCCCCAGTAAACATTGTTCCTTCAACTTGACTGGCTTGTTTTGGATTAGTCAAATTCGTCGAGATTTGGAGAGTAAGTGTCGAACACGAAATGATCACTAGTTCAGTACACATCTGTCTCTCAGCTCGACTTGTTCCCTTTTTGTACTTGTAAACCTCATCGAGAATCGGACTGGAAGTGTCATACCGCTGTGATTTTTTATGTTTTGTTGACGGTGAAGTTCTTCAGTTTTTTCCATGACAGTTTTGTTCATAAGCGTAAACTTCAGGATAAGCCGGTGACGGCGTCATCATCAGATGAGGTGAGTCGAGCTATTCATTACGATAATCATTACATTCAAGTAATATCTGCAGCTTGCCTATACTTGAGAATCCAATCAAGTAAGTATCAGTCTTTTCTTGAATATTTTACTCTTTTTACAGTCTGCAGAATACTTGTAATACGTTGTTCTCAACATCTCCTTGGGACATTTATTTAATCAGAATTATCCAGCAGCTCATCCCGCTTTAGCAAGGCAGATTGCGATCTTCTTATAGGCAAACTTTACACCACAGAGAGCTTCTTCAAACTTGTCTTGCCTCTTCTCGCAATGTGATAAAAAATTCTTCGAAATCGTGCGTTTGAATGTTTGGCTTTTGCGTTTAACTTTAGTACTTGTATATACATTTTTTCTATAAACCTAGATTTCCAAAAGTTGGAAGACGTTAAATTTCCGCCATTCTCTTGTGCGCAGGATCCAGGGGCGGCCCTCGTAGTCCAGCGGGCATGACACTGGCTTCTCATATCGGGGCTTCGGGTTCGATTCCCGATGAGGACATAATATATGTCATTTTATCAAGCTTGTAGTTAGTACAGTAATTAGGCCTTATGACCTATTGTAATGATAATTTTTTTTTAGATATATTAATTAAAAAAGAGTAAAGAATAAGTCTATCATTTAATAAATAATATTGCTGCTATCAGAGCTTTTTTTTAATGAAAATACATTTTTCAATATTTGTTACATTTTGTTTCAATTTTTAATGTGCAATTTCAGAACATAGTTCTATGGAATTTTTAATAAAAATTAAATTTAATAATTAGAAAAATACAGAAAAAATTTACTGATCAATAAATAAATAAATTCTTAAAATAATAATAATAAAAACATTTTTTCTGTATAATAAATTAATAATATAAAAATGAAAATTATAAATATCAATTTTATTAGAAATGTGGTGAATTTTTTGTAATGTATGTATTTTTTATATCTTGTTATTAACAAAGAAGAAGACCATATTGAAATTTGAAAAATTTGTGTGCTATATTATAAGTAGGTTTTAAATTAATTAATGCGTCTGCCCTAAGACTTTTTAAACACCCGTTAGATACCTATATCAAAATTATTATTATTGATGTCAAATCTTTTTGGAGATTTTCAAAAATCACAGGTATTATTAATTACCGCGTCCATTAAAAAAATGTACAAGTCGTTCATGTTTGCTTTAATGAATTATTAAAAATATTTTTTATTGAACGCTTAGCAAGATGACAATCTTGACAAATTACTTCTTATACGCTGCATGGAAATAATATCAGCGAACGCCATCTGCATTACCCTGGTCGCAAACCATGTTTTGAAAATATCTTTTGGTTTTAATCTGAGATATTTTTATTTTAGTTTGTAATTTCACTAACAGGAAAATGAAATGTTCACATAAACACGAGAAAAGTTAAAGTTGATTCAATTACAAAATTTATGTATAAAGTAAATAACGTTATTAGTATTGTAGAAGTTGATGGTGTGTGTGTTATTCAAACTATGATTGACTCGAGATTATGTCAGAAGATTTAAGACGCTGTGAGATAGAAGCTTCTAACTTCTTGTCGTGAGGTGATGAATCAATACAATTTAAATACGCGGTTGAACTCTGGAGTGGCTCGCTGGAGATGCTGTTGAGTTGCGATGCTGGTGTTAGGACGGCCTGCAGAGAAGTGATCGATAGTTGCTGGGCAGTAACCGTCTCTGGTGTATAATGTTTATTTTCTGGTGCTCATTGGTCGCTCTGGTTCTGGCCCTAATGGTTGATAGGTGAGCCCTTACTCGGCCATATCTACGGGCCACCACAGTATGATTTCAATTTTGTTAATGTATAAATTATACGTAACTAATTAATAAACTATCTTACCATTACGCCGTTTTTCGCCGGGGTAGGCAGAGAGAACAGAGCATCACACTCTTCTGTCTTGACACAAAATTCTGTCGATTTATAAGACTCCTAACATGACCATCTTCTAGTACATTATTTATTTCTGGTGCCATCAACACACGCGTAATAATATATCTTTCTTACTATTCTCGCTTTATTCATCCTTTTAATACGACCAAAGCACCTACGCGATCCTTTTTTAATCTTATTCACTATGCTAATATCAGTTTTTCATTCTCCCCTAATTTTTTAATTATTTACGTTATAAGTAATACAAAACAAATATGATAAATAGATTATTTGTTAAACGTGAATGGTATTAACTTATATGAAAGGATCATCTATAAATAATTCTCTCCCTAAATACATAAAAAAAACGTTGAGCAACACACAGTTCAAAGGCGCAATAAAATTCTGGCCAAAAACTCAGACAGAATGTATGTTTATAGAATGGTCACCCCTTCAATATGAACACGTACAGAGTCGAGACTTCAGACCAAACACCAATGAGTGAGCAGCCTGTGCATGTGTGTGTGTGTGTGTTTGATTGATTTAAATTATACTGTATTATTTTAACTTGTTAAAATGTGTATTATCCTTACAAATTTCAAATAGATTATAAATTTCTCAAGATCAAATATTGCATCATATTTTGTTACTATATTTTTTCCTTCTTATATATTCCAAATTTATAATTGATTAACTAATTATGTATAATATGATTGTTGATTAAAAATGAAAAAATTTTACCTCAGCACGGGAAAAGCCCACTGAGGTAGATATTAAAATACGATATGATAAATAAATATAATAATATTACTTAAAAAACATTGTCAGTCAACTGCAAAATAAAAGCCTCCCTTTGACTGTCACTCCCTTCGGTCTTCTGTCATTCCGGTCCCTCGTATATATATATCCATATCACTAATACATCACCCTGTCGCCATTATCGCCCTGTCTGCGGTGCGATATCGCACAGCTGCCAAAGTAGCATTTAAAAGTGCCAACCAGGTGGCGAACGATTTGGACCGAGATAGGAGCCTTGAGCTTATTGCATCAGTTCTAGGTAAGTGGTGGGTCCACTCTCATTGTGCATCATTCAATAATAAACGCCAAAAGTCTTGTTTCATTTCATCAACCTGCTCGAGGCACAAACACCAACACACCAATACTCACACGCACGTTTCGCAACATTTATATATACTGCGACATTCACATACACTCGGACTCGCCTTAAACTGATCCTTCTGATATTCATAACCTACAAATATCAGTCACCAAATTCAAAATTAATTCTTTCAAACCCTACATGTATATTGTATGCCAAATGCGTTCCATGAAAATTCTTTACATTTTTAAAATTAACCTCAAAGTTTCCGCTATGAAAACTTACTTGCTGGTCTCCGGGGACTCGGTCTCTAATCATCTCTCATACGTAATCGACCGAAGTTAAAATGGGTTGACTGCAAGACGGTTCTGTGTGTCGTATTAGTTTTATGTCTCCGGCACTGGCCGGCCAGTACCGCAAATGGCGAGGGCCGTGTAACTTGCTGGCCGCAATTGAATTTGACCATAACGTAAATACGGATTGAATACGGAAAACTCAGATCGGGATAGGGTGTTCCGCGAAGAGATGGAGGTATTTCACTATTATTTGACCCAAAACAATAAAAAACAGGAAAACTATCGGATCTTTGATCTAGATACAGTTATTTAAAACATGATACTTCCCACTGTACCTATATTTTTTACTCATAGCACTGTACAGTCGGCCACAGTATAGTTTTTTTTTATTATTACAATATAATAATACATGAATTTATTTTATTATTTTATGGATAAGGAATGAAATAATACTAATCACATTTTGATAATAATAATGACAACACATTTTTGAAGTGTCAAAAGTGATCAAAAAATCGACCTGTGGACCATTGTGGACCTTTAAAGAAAAAAATGTATTATGTAAAATATAAAAAAAATTACATAACACGTATTTTATTGGTTATACAATTTTTGATGTCACGTAAAAAAAACTCTTGACACTTGAGAATCTAGTAGTCAGAATAAAGCTAAACTTCTAATCGAAGGTGACAAGAGCTGCTGTGCGCTATACAACCTCATGACGAGCTTCCCAGACTCCCATTCACAAAGCAGAGGACGCAACCACCCTGGTGTTGAGAGAAGAATGAGAAGATCTCGACTTTGCTAGAGTAACAGTAGACACGATAGTCGCCGCAGATTCCCAATTGGAAAATAAGTCGCTGGGAACATGAGCATTTGTAGATGAAAGATTATTCTTCCTTTTAAAATTAGCAATATTAACTTTGTGATTAAAATTCATATTTTTATTTATTATCTTTGTTTTATTAACCACTAAATTGAGTTTAAATACATCTACCGTTTTTTTTTTTTTAAAATAGATTTTTTTTAAATAGATTCTGGCAAATAAACAATATATGTTTTAGTTAGTTATGACATCCTGAAGAAGAAACCGGTAGATGTATTTAAACTCAATTTAGTGGTTTATAAAACAAAGATAATAAATAAAAATATGATTATTTTTCCAATTCCTTAAGTGTACGGTATTTTGAATACTCTACATGCATGCGGCTAGATCATCTAATTTACTACTACAGGTGCATTGGGGCTAACATTTTTACAAACTACCTTATTATTATAAACATCATTTATGTTTTATATTGATACATTAATTGGAAGTGTAATAAAAAAAACCCTTATACATTTTACAGTAATTTAAAAAAATGAGAAATTAACTATGTAATTAAAATAAATTATATTACACTTAAATATTATTTAGAGGATTAACTTGGAGTGGAAAGGTGCAAGATTTGTGGAAGTTTGTTTTAATAAGTGAACAATTTGCAATATAAATAAATGTTAAAAGTACCAAAAAATAAGCACTAAAAATAGTATTTCTTCGTACAGGATATGGAAGTTGTTTCACAACGTCAGCTACATATGGTGGTGTTATAATTGGTTAAAATAAATCTGGACCAAAACAATATAAAGGTGTTTTCGTATAAGCAAAGAGTACTCTTTGTTTTGGCACCAATTTGACAACACAGCTTAATTATTTATAAAGTGACATCCAGTGACAGCGAAAAAATGAGCTAAATAGAGTTAACTTTTACCATACCATGACATAAAATACCCGAATGCAGTCATGCTGTCAACTCGTGTTACCGTAAGTTTACAGTTAGAAAAAATGTATTTATTAGCTTAAATGGCTTTAATGGCACGAATTTACTCTAAATATTGAGCATTCAATTTTGAAAAAATGATTAATAACATAATTTGGAGCATTCATTAAGTCGTATACAATGTGTCCTTCCTTCTTATCTCTCTTCATTTAATTAGTGAGAAAGAGATAATTATATTTGTATTTTTGTTGTTCTTTTCACTGTGAAAATAGTGTATGATTTCTGTCTTTCATGTCATAAATTATATTTTTACAAACGTATTAATTTTACAACGGAATTGAATGGAAAAAATAATTGTTTTTGTACGATTCCCTTTTCATAATTGGTTTTCCACTAGTCATTACTAAGCGCTAATATTTTCTTTAGGATTATCAAAAATTTGAATTTTATGTTGCATGTATTTATCGAAATATCACAGGTTTAATTATGATGGTAGACCTGTGTTACAGCATGGTTTGGGAAGGGTTAAATAATAATAAAATAAGATAAAATTATGCTCACTCTTGCTATAGTAGTCTTAGCTTTAATCGATGGGTTATTTTAATTGATATTTAGATCCAAACTACCAAAAAACCTGAAATGTTTTTTAAAAGGAATGTATTCCAATACATTAACGATGGGTCCACACTGTACGAAGTACTTCAACGAACTAGTTATTTATACTCACGCTTCGCAGTTCGCACGTTTTAAATCGTGCTGAAGCTTCAATAGTTCAATACTTCACACGCACTAGCAAATAACTTAGTTGCCTGCAACGAAGCTCTGACTCAGCAATGCACACAATTAACTGCGAACTGTGTTTGTATAGAAACGAAAGAGTTTGCCGCTTACTTCATGTAGTTCATTGAAGTATCCTTCGCGAAATGCCACACTACATACTTCGCTCTTCGCTTCGCACTTCAGACACTTTATCGAAGTATAGTTCAGTAACGGTTTAAATAACGACTTAACCACACTTCTGTGGTACCAACATACTTTGAATGAAGCGTTCAAAATGAACGCTGTTGGTGAACGTGGATTTCGTGAAGCGTTCATTACGAAATGAAGTTTTGTCCTTAGCTACAATACACGAGTTGAACGAAATGCCGAGTTGTTTAAGACGTAAACTATTACGGCATAGACAAGCGATTAAGATCGCAGTGTTGCCAACTTTAACAATGCATTTGGAATAAATTCCGATGCGTACTCTTTACTTGCTTTATGATGATTATGATATGATTTTAATTGCTTCGTTTTGAATTACTTGAAGCTGCTTGTGTTTCGTTCTGTGGATGCTACTGTAACAGACGATAGTTGGCAAGGAGAGTTCTATGAGCGGATGCTCCAATATCAGGCCTTCTCATTTGCCGCAAAACAGTAGTATATATATATCCGGATATATTTTTCTAATTAATACATTTAATTTATATTTAATTATTTACCTATTTATTTTGTATGTTTTGTTAAAATTATTACAAAGCTGGGATAAACGCAAAATAAACCAATGCAAAAACAATTGTGTAATGACAGATTAAAGCCTTGACTGGCCAACTGGTAACGAAGTGGCACAAGATAAGGAATGGTAGAAAGGCTTCGAGTCTTTGAGACTCGGACCCTCCTAAGTTAAGGGGATAAAGATGATAATGAATATTAGTACTAAATATTAAAATTCAGTGCAGGGCTGCGACATCCATAAGCTAAAGATCAATGAACCTAAAGGCGAAAATTTGGCGGCGTTAGGTTCCATAAAGTTAAATATATAAAAGTCATATACAAAAAAATATATTAAAACCCAGTTACTGTCAGGCCCATGTACCCTTCCTTTTTCTTTTTAGAAGCTTTTTATAATTTTATGGCTTATATAATCATATTAAAAGTTTTGAAGAAAACGTGGCTGTTATATTTTATAATATTTACAAGATTTTTTCACTGGTGACCACAAATTATTAAAATAGATTGTAAAGGCAAATTATTATAATACTGTTTTGATTATTGTTACGCTCAGTGGTAGGTGCTACGCTTCATTTTCTTTAAAATTATTAAAAACAATTAGCGTATTCTACCATGTGTCTTGCATCCGTTATGTATATATATAGATAAAAGTATATATTGCATATAATAATAATTTATAATCTGTTAGGTACTGTGTGAAATATTGATGAATTGTCATCAAATGTTTGTTCTAAAATTATTTTCATTGTTTAAAGATTAATCTAATATATATTAGATACAAGGTGTCCCAAAAGACTTGGGTTTAAAAATGTTTATTTTGCATTTAAGTACCGTCCCTGGAAATTTATTTCTTAAAAATTATGTTTTCTACACGTGGTCCGTTATTTATTAAATTTTTATTTGTAACTATATAATACAATGTAAAAATCTGTTTGGACTGTGCCCGTCTCACTAGAGAAATTCTGTGTCGAGACGGGCATAGTTTACAAGCAATTGTTCAATTAATTGGAATTACAAGTAGTAGATGGAATTACATTTATTACTATATAATAGGTGTATATGAAAAACAATTTTAAAGTGATATTTTAAATATGAATTAAATATATTAATTATAAAGATATACATATAAAATCAATTTTATCGAAAAATATTGTTGTTGCGCCACCGGGATTCGAATCTGGATCTCTTTCCTAACCGGGGAAGGTGCATTATCCAACTATGCTACAGCGACAATATTTTTAGCGACAATTTTCCAATATATATGTTACCTTTTTGATATTAATACATTTAATCGTTCCATTATTTGAAAGAGCCATCTACCTTATTTTTACAGAATCTCAAATACCTTTGAGTAAACTGATAGCAGACGCCAAAATTATCAATTCATTTTTATTAAATTTTGGACACATTGATACAACTGTATTATTAGGAGAACACATTCTTATTGTGAAGTTGTAATTATTCAAAATAAAATTGATTTTACATGTATATCTTTCTAATTAATATATTTAATTCATATTTATAATATCACTGACCTATGTTCTGAATAATTACAACTTCACAATAAGAATGTGTTCTCCTAATAATTTCAAAATATGCTTGGGTGAGTGCACCGATACTGGCTCTACCCATATTACGAATCCAAGTTTTAATATATAATTTCATGTTCTTGGTTCAATTGGTTTAAATCTTTTAGCATTCTATTAAATAGTTTAGGTCCAAAATATTTGTAGTTCCTTTGGTCATATGTCGTATGTGATCTAGAGGTTTGTAGGTTATTTGTATTTGTCCGTGTGGAAATTATAGCACACTTCCTTGATATGGCAGAAGTACCGGGACTAACATTTGGCGGTGCCTGGTATCGATCGATAAATGTATAATATAGATTCTTTAGCATCGTTTTCCGGAAATAAATTTTCTTCGCGAAATGTGAATTTGAATTGCTGTTCGCATTCAGACTCATTTCATTTGATGTTTAGAATGGGATTTTGTTTCGTGTTGAAGCATCATTGAAGCCTTGTTTATATTATATTATTGTAAGCTATTAATACAATCACAACAGCATGCCATAAATTAATTCTGTAAATTGATATCAGAATTTTCCAGAATAATCCGCGATTTAATCAAATTTTGTTTGATTGTTTGCGTCCATCCGCGTTTATTTGACAAAATACTGTTACAAATTGTATACGGGATTGATGATTTCTGACAATTATATCTAACGGTTTTCTTTTAACTTAGAGCATGTTTGTAATGGTATATTCAGCGGGTCCCCTAATAAAACTGGCTGGAAACAGTGCATTACAAAATTTCGCAATATAATATTTTTATATACTATTACGATGCAGTCTGGCTCCGGCAGATCGAACGCCAGGGCACTTCTACCTACTAGACAGTGGTCTGTGGGTGTGTGAAATGTCAGAATGGCTAGCTCGGATGGATGGAAATGATATCTGGTAGATAAACATTAGATTTAACACACTTTATTTACAATAAACACATGAAGTACCCGACACAATTATATATACCAACGAACTATTCAAATCTTCAGTTTCCATCAAACGTTATTTCTAAGAACTTCGCCACTAATCAGACCAACGCGGAGACACATAACAGGATTTCTGTTACACAAATGAATACTAAATCTGTTGGATTATGGCGACGGCCGTTCTCCAGCCGACCCGCGCCCGAATCCAAGTTCCCTCATCTTTGAATCTTGTCAAGTGTACGCCATCTTGCGTGAGGCCGAGTTGAAAGGCCTCGTTCTGTTACGCGGGTGAAAACGGGGCCCATATTCTCTCGATCACCGCGTGAAAACTCTCCTTGTTGAGATTCTTCGTCCTTCGCCATTTTCCACGGCAAACGCTGCTCGGCGTCGCTGCCCGTCACCCCGACAGTCCGTGCGGAAGTCCTCCAGCTCGCCAACGTCCGATCTGTCCGTCTGTCATTCGTCCATCCCCCAGCTAATCACCGCTCGGGTTCATACCGGTCGAACAGGTAGCTGCAATTTGCCGCGTGAATTCAAACGTCACAATACTCTCACCTTACCTTGTATATATTATATTTTTGCCTTCATTGGTACCGGGATCGATACCGAGCTCTCCCAAAACATTTTTGAAATCAAAAAAGTTTTACAAGCGTCGAGTATCGATCTCGGTATCTCTCACTTGATATGCCAGCGCTCTGCCATCTTAGTTATTTACCTAATTGAATTGACATACAAAGCTCGACATAAAAATTGAGTTACTATTAGAATAATTTGAGAACAAACTTTCTATAAAATATCACGATATTGCATGTATCAACAATAGTATAACAAATTACATATTAAATGACAATTTAAAATCAATAGTTCGAAGGTGACGTCTTACATGTATATTCAATTGAGATATTATAATATTGCGTATTTGATTAGCTCTAAGACGATAGTCAGATTGATAATTGGATAACTCCTCGTACACGCCGAGCCCTAAGGTAGGTGTCTAATTTACCCGCTAGCCTCGGGAACCGCCGTCATAGGGATGATATTTTAGTTTAGAAAGTGCTCGCGATTTTTTTTTCTAACTCATTAAAGCTTTATGAACGCATTGTTACATCGTACGTGTTTAGAGTTAGTATAATCAATTCTTAGATTTTTTTTGTAAAAACCAAGGCATTTGAAATATTTTAAATATATCCATTGACTTTCAATAATAACATTTAGTGAAAACATATTTTCAGCACTCAGTAATTTTGTAATAATAATAAAAAAAATCTTAAAACTTTTAATGATGTTATTTTTAAGCAATTAAATAAGCATGTATGGCTTCTTATTTTTTTTTAAATTCTGATTTGTTAGATATGTATTGTTTTAATAATGGTATAAGATGTTTTATTTATTGTCTGTTATAAAATAAGTAAACATAAAAATAATCAACCCAATTTATAATATATATTGATACAGGCAATCGATAATTTCGATTATGGCAGAGAAGCTCTGTGGTAGAATATGTAAAGTTGTGGACTCACGTGCTTCAAAATGTGTCTTCAAATCCTATTTTCTAGCTAAAATTAGAGCTCGTGTTATGAACATAGGACTTATTGCTGGTCTCTCGGGACGAGGCTCAAATTATCCCACTAGAAGGCGCATGGCACATATATAACAAATTTTTATTGATTTATTTAGACATATATAGATATGTACAGCTACAAAAAAAAGACAGTTTGTTATATATATTGTACACACATTTTAAAATGCATCGCCTAACTAGGCAAGCATGTTTTAGAGCAGTATTGTATCAAAACTGGCAGCTACGTAAAGAACTGTAAGAGACAGAAAACCAAACGAGTGAGTTAGAAAATAAATATATTTTAACTAGTGTTTAAAGACGGGCGCTAAAAACGTATGTTTTACGTTTGTTCTCATTTTTTATGTCCGTTACGATTTACCAATCTATGTACCAAAATTTTTTCTATGTAGTCTATTAATGTCATTACTCTATTGAGCTCGCCATTTTTGCTGTTCTATAATTAAGCGTCGTTTTTCTGAACTGAATCATCTTCCATATTAATGAAAGATCACAAACTAAAAACTATAAATATTTTTTTATATCCAACGTCAAGAAAAATAACTTCATTTATAATGAAATAGTTATAACTATTACTTTATTGTCTACATATAATTTAATCCATACATCAAGCAATATTTTTACTATTTTCAAACTAAGTTAAACGCTTGTGCTATGAAGACAGAATTAACTTGATGATCGTAACTATTAGGCGAGCATCGTAACCATTAGGCCACAAGCACGCCACAAACTTCACTTCAAATAACTGACAGTTAATTTCTTTTTTTTGTTTTGAAAAAAAAGTTACCTTTGAATCCTGTAATAATTTTGAAACGAATTTGACATATATCTTCAATGAAATGAATAAATTCACCCATTCAATTTTTATTTGTGACAAACAGACATTAGGATTTTATTTATAAGATGGTGTTAAAAATCAGCCTGAATGTAATGTAATAAGTGCTTGGAATTGAAGGAGATAGATAATATGTAAATGAGCTCTAAATATCTGGACATTTGAATATAATCAAGCAAGTTTTGAAGTCCATACATATTCAAAACTAGGGTTCATCATGTAAATCCACATCTTCATGGAATATTAATGTCCGAGACACTAAGCAGCGAGGAGTATCTAAAAAGCTATTCGCTAATTGCCAAGTCGTAATATCCAATAAAGTTAACCGGCATCACATGGGCAACACGAGAGGCTCTCACAATATTTGGAAACAAGATTTCAATCTTCTTGTACAGTATTTCGGGCTAATCTGCCGTGTATATCCCACTGTGATGTGTGACTGGTGGTGTTATAATCAAGTACTAGTTTGAAGTACAGTGTCCAAAGCAGGATGTGTCATCTATAGGTATTGGCTTGCAATACCGTGTCAAAAATAGGGGTTGTATGAAATGAGTAGTGTTGTTATGTGTATGTTTCATCTACTGTCAGATCGCTATTTGTGCGGACTCTTCGACTCCTATGGGAAGCGCCGGATACTAATAAAATGTGAGAATACCAACGTCGGCCAAAAAGGTCATATATACACGGAAAATTAACTCAGAACTGTACACACAAGGAAATAAGATTCTCCGATGAATAGAATTAAATTTACAGCTTAAATATACGAAAAATAGCTATATTGAAGTCCAGAGAGCGGGTCACGTCGTACGAGATAACTCACAAGGGGATAACTCCAAACCATTTAACCTTTTAATTGCTAACCACATTTGCCGTAAGGGACACCACACAGAGGAGGAGTAGGCTTTAAGGGACATACGATTTATATTAAAAGTCGGAAACTGTCGTCCATAAGCAGCAAAATGATTTCAAATATACCTACTGCGAAAACCATTTTAATCCCCAGTAAGCTAAAGATTTGGTGTTCCGAATTCGTAAACACACTTTTGACGCGTCTTTTCGAATCAGCTGCAACCAATATTATTGACACATTCCGCGTCCAAATTCTCATCCATACATTTCCTGATGCTCGTCTATCAGTGTGAAATGTGACCTTGACGCCAGCAGACGTCAACTTGATCGATATTGTGTTCGATCTTGACATCGCGATGGCATTCGCTGTGTGGACCCTTTCAGCTCCAGTGCACCAGTACTGTATTGTTTGTGATCCTGTGAATTGTGTACACAGTGATATTGCTTGTTTGTGAACTTGTATATCACTATGGTCACTTGGTATCTCGCAAAATTTGTCGTATTAACTCACTCAAGGCATTTAAAATTGTGCATTTCCTGCTGGGATGGAACTGGAACACTTGCATAGCAGTTGTAACCCAGATGGGCTCTCGTATTCCATTTGCTAGTTTAGACTAACTCTACTACTAAGGGATTGATGGTGACAAGCAGTGGCGTGCAGTAGGCTTAAACTTAGATTATGCTGTTACCGACGAAGTTTACGTAACTATACGGAAACCGGATGCGGTTGTCTCTGTTTCATATATATATATATAGTATGTGCATGAGTTTCTATAGCAGAAGAGAACTCTCTTAGCCGCCCCAGATATCTCAAAAGTGAATAATATAAATGGCATCTAGCTATATATATGAATGAATATCCGGGGCTAATTATCAGCTGCAGTGTGTGTGTGTGTTAATACTAAAGATAAATATTTGTATTTCAATTCAATCCGTCTCAGTAATTTCGTAAATTCACCGATAACATCGTTGTAAAAATTTTCCGATCGTCTTAATTCTGAAAAAAATTCTTTTTCAATAGCAACCATTGGAAGATCCGAAATTCGTGTCTGATTTCGAATATTCCGTAAATAAGTATGAATTCGTTTTAGTGAACTATATAAAAATTTTAATTCATTTTTAAGGCGATCAAAATCTAAGAAATGTGAATAAAAATTTTGTAATTTTAAAAACGATTGTATTGGAAATTAATAATTCTTAAATGTAGAAAATAATTTAGAATTCATTAATTCAAAAAAGGTAAGTTCTTTTATTGCTCCATATCGTTTTCTAAATTCGCTTAAAATATTATCTACGATTTCCCTGAAAACGCGATCGAAATGTACTTTAACATCAGCTATTAATTAAAATATATATATATCTAATAAATAAATATATATCTGTATGTACTGATGTATTAACTAAAAGTAATAATCAACTTGAATATTACACTCTTCTCACGCTTCGCAGATAACAAATTGTCCGTTGAAATACACTGTGGAAAAGAGTTTAGTTAGCGAAGCAAATATGTAAAAGTGTTTTTACTCGGAATTTTCAGTATGAGTTAATCCCTTTTGAATTATGCACAGATTGTTTGAATGAAAGGTAAATTTATTTTTACTGTCCAAAATCTTTAGTTATGCACAGCTTTTTTGCTTGTATGTAGTGCACGCCACTGGTGATAAGCTATTAATTATGTGGGCGTTTGGTAGTGAGAATGAAGCACATGGTTGGGTAGACACGTTTATTGACTTAGGAATATGAAAGAAAGAGTTCAAAACCAGCAATCGGGCTAGACTGCGGACGGATTCTCTCCACGGAAGCCTGGACCCTGGATATAGATATCGTTCACGTCATCGATTGGCTGAAGCGGCGATGGCGGTGATAAATTTAAATCGCCACCCCCTACAAATCATAGAGATTGCTAACGTGAATATATTTCGCATTTATTAACATAACTAGAAAAGATCAAATATACATGCTAAAGCTCAATGAAAAGCGTTGCTCAAAATTGATTGGATCAATTTATACTCTAGATAACGATGAGCTCGGAGGTCCCAGCTTATCAAGAGAGAGCGTTTGGTCTGAGCTGCGAGTTGAGGCATCGATCGCTGCGCGCTGGATCGTCGTTGCGGACCGCCACTATCTGACGCGCACGTTGTGCTTCTTGAGGCGCCTCTCGTAACCGCTGTATGCCTTTGCTTAGCATCAACAGAATGAATATGTGGATGATATAATAAATCAAAGATTGCCACGTGTAGGAGGATGTATGGACAAGAAAATAGAAAGATATTTATCAAGGTATAAAAATACTCTTTTTGAGAATGTAAGCACAGAAATTAACAGATTATTATTAATTTTAACATTTTTTCTATAATTGCCTTAATTTTTCTACCCTCAAAAACACAGAAAATAGGAAATTAAAAATATGCCGTGATCAAATTAATTTTCTTCAGTCTTCAAAAGATTTGTGCGGATTTTTTTCCATGACAAATTAATTTCATTTGAGATACGGTGGACCTCTCCGGTAACAAGAAATGAGTTACACTGTTTTTAATTAAATAAATTTCACAAACAGAAACGAGCTCCACCGCTTCCGAGAAAAGGGGGTGGGAAAGTAAAAACATTAATGAAAAATTGTAAAATGTAATTACCACGTCAACATGATTGATGAGTTTATAGATGAACATGGACAATAAAAATAGTTTCTTCCAGTTAATTAACGTTTGATTCTTCGTCATCCCTGTATTTGAGTTCAATCAGTTTTGTGTCGTCCCTTCAAGGGCATTTTATTATTTTGATACCAAATTATATATTTAATGTGATAAGGTAAGGATCGGTCCGCGGTCGGCGAGCTCTCTCACCTCCAAACCGTTGAACTGTTAACATACAATATTGACGTATACTCAATTATAGACCCAATCCCTCACACAAAAGAAATATTAACATCAGCACAAAAGGATATATTTAAATTGATAAAAAATGGTAAGTGGTAGTTGTTACGAACGTGTATAGCCATATTATCCGAGAATTCATATAAATACATCTATAAAGACCCATGTACGACATTTCCCGTGTGCCGCATTTAACGGTAAAAAAGACACCTGCAAGCCGTACATGCGTTCCCAAGTTTTTCGCATGTAAAAACACGTAGAACCTGCCTAATGGACGCAGGTAAATATTTTGTGAAGTCGCAGTTTTTTCAGAACATAGTTCTTTGGTATTTTAATGCAAATAAAATGTATCAACTAGAAAGATATACAGAAAAAACAATTCATCGAAAAAATATTTTAGTTGCTACCGGGATTCGAACCTGGATCTTTTCCTATCTGGCAAAATTCGTTATCAATTACACCACGCCAATCGAGTAAGTTGACGACAAAGTTTTGAACTTATGTGCTGCAAGTTTTTCAAATTGATGCATCTGTTATTCCATTTTTAAAAAGCTATCACCTTTATATTGCGGCAAGTCTCAAATACATTTAACCAGTTCTCTTGAATAAATCCAACGTGAAACAACTTTACTTTTATTGACGGAGTACATTCTTTAAATCGTAATACATAATCTTCGCGCAAATCATTATCAGTCAGTTAAAATATTCAGAAGATTGAAAAAACCACCCCCTGAGAAAGAACACGAAAACCAGGAAATACAGTCTTTATTTTGAAGTGGTTATGATGTAAGACTTTGGAAGATTTTTGTATAAATTAATTCTTCATATCATATGCCATATGAGACCTTATCCAGGATAACTACATAAAGGATAGGTATGGACAAGAAACAAGGAAGGTACACAGCGTGTATCCCAGTTTGAACATGTCGATAATTATATCTATCTAAGACCTCAAATTTTCATAGCAGGGTGCATAGCAGAAGAAATTATTTGCTTTACAAAACAGGGAAAAATGATTTAAAATCATTTTTTAAATATGATTTTCAAAAGTGATTTTCAACTGCATTAACTTGAAACATGGACTCTCAACAAAGAAAGGGTCCACGTAACGCAAAAGGCATGAAAAGATGTATGTTGGGCATCATACATGTGAATACGCCAATGGCAGGTCACGTCGCTCGGAGGACGAACAATCGTCGGACGAATGCAGTCATCCAGAGGTATCCGAGATCCGAGGGGAATCAAGTACCGACAGGCCACCCTGAATCTCGCTGGACTGGATATAATTTATACAAGTTAATTTCATACCTCATATTATTATTGTGTTCGTTTCTGTTTTATAGTAATCAGACTAACGAACGCGTTTAGATTGAAACACACTTGGGATTCCATATTAGCCAACTGGTTCAATGAACCCATAATAACAATTGAGACTAGTCTAACATTTTCTCTTAAAACAAATAATGTTTATATTAACCGAGAACAAATGATATAGATTATAAGAGGCCCGGAGCCATAGCTAGAGATCACTGAATTTTGGGTATTGGTCATAGAAAGTTCTTCTCAAATAAATAAATAAATTTCTCTTGCAAAATGTACCAAGAATATATTTATTCAAATTCGACACCATGCCCATGTGAGAAATATAATTCGCGCACGTATGCCTTGTAATTCCCTTCCGCAGACGAGCGACCTTTGTAATTGTTATTAAATCAATTTTCAGATTGAAGTACGAGTGCTAGATATTAAATTTAAGTCAAATAAAGTATTTTTTTATACAGGGTATAACAGACCTAGTCCACAATATTTTATGGGAGGATACCTGACTAAATTACAAGTCAAAAATTCCAAATGAATATGTGCAAATACTGCACCGTTGCGGAAAATATTATTGCTTGAAATTTTTGCAAAATCATATTAAGTTGTAAGTCTATGCACTTAGAAATAAATATTTGCAAAATTTATCCATTATTAATTTTTGCTTCAGGCCCTAAATCATCAAACATCGCTCGAAATTCTATGACTTTTATGTTTTTGTATTTTATATATAGTTTAGAACCAATAAAATATTTCAATTAATCGAAATAATCGCATAATAACGTTTTTTTGTAATGCTTATATATCTGGCATAGCTGAGATTAGGCACATATTTCTTGATCATTTTTGACTAGTAATTTAGTCAGGTATCCACCCATAAAATATTGTGGACTAGGTCTATTACATTCTATATATTTTGCTATTGTATTTTCGTTGATTTTAAAAAATAAATTAATGTTATTATTGGCGGATTTAAAATTTTGTATAGTATATAGCAATATTAAATCTATTATGCAAATCTGAAACTTAATATATTTTCTTCCCACTTGGGTAATAGAATACATTTCGTAGAAATCATATTTTATTAAAGTAGAAAAGTCTTAGAGGACAAATATCGTTATCTTATACGGGGTTGAAAGTGAATGTTTCTATTTACAAAATAACCCGTGTAAATATTACATTTCATCGACCCACTGGAGTAGCAGCGAATTTCGGAAATCCAATTCTGAGCTTTTGTATAGTGGGAGTGTACACGGGACGAGTTGCGTTGCCATCTTATTGCTGTGTATAATGTATATATTGAGTGAGTGCGTAATTGGTCGTCATGCACATTGCAAGAGTATTATTCAAAATGAAATCGTGCAATGTGATAAATACGTTTTAACTTATCAGTCATGTTCTACACAAAAACAAAGACTACATTTGGACAAATATTTTTCCTATACTTAGCACCCAAACTTTATAACATTTTAGACTCCAACACAAAACAAATTCTATCATATGCGTTTTTCAAAAATAAAGTTGTCGAATGGCTGAGAAACAGAGGAATTTGAAAGGCAAGGATACTTTTGTTTATGCTACTACTACATGTGTGTTATTATTTATTTTTTAATACAAATTAAATTAATCCACTAGTAAGACATAAAGAAAATATATATCAATCGAAAAAATATTTAGTTGCTACCGGGATTCAAACCTGGACCTCTTCCTATCTTTCTATTTGATTAATTTAATTAGTATTAAACACCGCAGAACTATGTGAAGCGGTTAGATCAAGTGGAAAACTGCCATTATTGAAAGATTTTCTGTATACAAAAATAAATTGGATTTATTTTTTATTTTTACACAATCATCAGCCGCGTAGGGTTGTTTAATTACCCCCATTCAAAAAATATTATTATTTCTGTTCGTTTTATTCTTATTAAGATAAGTCATAATCTGATCTGCTGCTGATTTTTCCGGTTATTATGAAATTCTAATCAGGTCGGTCTATTAATTTTATATGAATTGTACTACAAATAATTGTATTACAATTATACTTTTAATTCCCTAATTTAGCTAAATATACATAAAACAATTTAACATTTTTTGGTAAGCTGGTTGATATTTTGATTTGGTACGAATGTAAGTGCCAAAAAAACATATAAAATTTACCAATTTAATCTAGGTAGGTAGGTATACGTCAGCATTTATATCGAAATGATATAAAATTGACAAGCCTAACATGTATAAGTACCTGATTTACAGTTTCAATCTCTTCTACTATAAAATGTCATTTTTGCACATATTTTGACAAAAGATAACAGATATTATTTTCTAATATATACAAACAAACAATATCTAGAAGTATAATTTATACAATACACAAGTTATTTATTTTTTATTTTCTCTGTCATTTTAATAATAATCTTCATTGGATTACACATCCTAGATTTATGAAATTCGGCCATATTCCTGAATGGCAGCCTTTTACCATTGATTTGCATATTTTTTTCTTTTAATTGGGGCATTTATTCTACTTTGAGAATCACCAGCACCATATATAAAGAGCATCCAACTTCTAGCGTTTCCGCTCTCTCTACGAAGTTATAAATTTGGTCACATTCATTTATCATTCACCCCTATTTAAATAATATCTTCCATAAATTTTCTTTTAATCGCCCTGTCATACAAATTTTATGGACCTGCAAGAGATTCCAATTTTTAGATAATAAATGTTGTCTTTTTGGTGCTTTATGAAACAATTTTACATTTTGTTTCAAAACTACCGTCTCGTTTGAAACTTGCAACTTTACCGGAGAATCGACGGTAAACATTGGGGCTGAAGAAGAAAAACAGATAAGGGATGTTCTCCCGGGTCAATTGCTGCGCTCTTTTGGGAAAAGAGCGGAACAGGATGCGCAGCTTCCTCCGCGCTAGACGGAGAAGCAGACAGATGATCAACAACGCGGATGTATGTACGGGAAACATAAAAGCACACGACTGATGCAGTGAAGCTAGGAGCATCTCTTGTTCCGCTGTTCGTGGATTCCCTTAAGGGTTATTTAACTTGCCCTTTTCTTATTCTTATACACAAACATCAGTATACGCTTCTATTAACCGACTTCGACTGATTACTCACTTCATTGCGTACGGCCGCTCTGCTTAATATTATCAGACTAAATCAAACATACCAGCAGAAATCAATAAACTTCGCCGATTGCTTTTACTAAATAGTGGCCGCTTCGGAGCTACCATAAAACCTCAAATTTAGTGTTGAGAATGATAATTAAATACACCATAATTACTCCAATGCTACCTGATAGTATATTAGGGATTTCGCTATTTAAAGTAGTTTGTGTCTTCGCAAAGAAAAAAGATTTGAAACTGCGCCACCAAATCTAATTTTGATTTATGAACTTAGCATACTATGCCACGACCGACTGTACAACATTATGTGCGACGTTTCACTGCCATTTTTTACGACAATACAGTTAACAGTTTTATTTAGTCGCCCCTAATACGCTGGGATAACCGTTATCAACCGCTAAGTCAATTTTTTCTCCAAAATCTCTTCCCTTAATATTAATAACTTCTCCTTCGTGTACCATATTTACCCCAAGGTTAGCAATCAAATTGTAGTATACTAATGCTATGCCAGATGTCCAAGATCACCGGCATTTCAGGCATTGAACCACTTTCTGCAGTCAAGGCAATCACTTTCCACCTATTTAAAAATCTCTGATCGTAGTTGCATTATCTCGACTATGATTCCATATTATTGCTTGGCAGCGTGAACCGTAATGCTTCGTGTCCACTTTCTCTCTCTCTCTCTCTCTCTCTCTCTCTCTTTCAATGAGACTTTGATCTATAAGAGTCGGTAAACGTTAAGGTACTTGTATAATGAATTCGCCATTTTAATCCTCGAGCAAAACATATATGGTGACAATTCATAGATCGCTTCGTGTTGAATTCTGAACTGTTATTCACGCGCACTAGAGTCAAATCTCCGAGAGATGCATCGTCCGTAGACACGGGCCATTAGTTTTAGTTCATTTTTACGTTATACCTTATCATTATATTTTGCGAAGTCACTGAAATTATTTTTGTATAAAGTTACGCTTATAAGTATGACCGTTGATACCGGTGTGAGATTGCACTCACATTACGCCATCCCTCGGTATTATTCGTGATGGCATGTACTATTGACGTCAGGCTTCCAATTATTATAGGATACAAATCATGTTGCTAACTTTAATACGCCTGCAGACCAGTTTATTGATGTAACACCAAATGTATCTGTTTTACATATATGTTTAGTCTAAAAATATTTATTGTAAGTTTGGATACATCGAGGTTCTCCTTCACATTCACAATATTATTGGTGTATTTTTTTATCCTCGTATAAACCATCACTTTTCGGGCATCTGTTACATTTCAGATTTCCCGGGTTGCGATCTCTCTGTTTGTTTATTAACTGGTTTTCAAAATTAAGTAGTCTCTTTTTATTGCACGGATAAGAAGTTTGGCTATACCTTCGACCGTGCAGTGCATCTAGAATTCTCGCTTTCTTGCAATTACAAACGAAATAAGACCATACGATACAATGTAAATCGATATTTAAACCGTTACCGTAAATGTAATTCTTGGAGCAATAATTGGTAGAAAGTAAATCTCCAACAGTTAAATAACAATTTACCATAACTTGTATTATGTATTTTCTTCTAAATTTTCTGCACTATTTTGCCCTGATTCGACGTTTTTCTGTTGGTTTTGTGTCAAAGTCAGCTGCGTAATTACGCCAATTAGCCAATGCGGTGCATTGAGACCCACGTTAGATAGAGGACCAAAAGGCCCGTGTCCTACAATACTTTTGGTATCGATCCTTTTACAAGTATCAATACATTTACCAACCCTAATACGGACTTTATGGACAAATATAGTGACCAATCACATTGAGAAATGGAAATGTATAATTTAAAAATCATTTCTCACGCGTATAATGAAAATGTCAAACACATTATAGTAGACCCGACTAATATATCGGGTTAGGGATCATCCCTACAGACTTATATCGGCGTAAAGCGAAACTATAGTTTATTTTTATTAATTCGCAAATATTAATTAATAATGATTATTTTCATTGCAAAACACACTTTTGTATTTTCATGAAAGAAAGAATATTATAAGAGACGAAAGCTCAATTTTGTTGTTCTTGATTTTTAATAGCTAAAGTTCGCATTGTAATTAATATGCATATATTTTATATACATTATATTAATTATACAGGGGGGCCTTTTTTCCATTTTTCATTGGGGCCCAACTTTTTGAGTTAAGCCGCTGGTCAAAGTGCTGGCTAAAACACGGTATTACAATACCTTGCTTATGGCAGAGTATCACGTTATGCGGTAGTTACATCTATTGCATACCTTCGACAGTTCTGCGACCTCAGGTACCACGAAGGTTCACAAAAATATGAATCCATCAATATATGATACATTGCTATGGGACACAAATAAATTAATAATTTTATTCTTTTCGTTTTTCAATTCACCAAAATAATTCAATAATGATGACAAAAAACTAATTCACATACTTTTCTTCTTCTTTCAGATGGTACCAGCGTGAAGATTAGACAGAAGATCAACTTTTTTTGTGGCAATTGAGAATAAATAATAAATATAATAAATAAAAAATGTGGTAGCTTAAGTTTGAAACATTTCGTTAAACGTGTTGACTATTTTGTGGTATCCTTATTGGAATTTAAATATTAAAGATTAAATTAGATTTTTAGAAAGTCAGTAAAATATAATTGATTAATAACTTGTCGAAAATACAAAGCACAATGAACAGGGACAACTTGCCCCGGAGGAACCTTCCTCACTCGCCAAAAAACACGGTGTACGATTCCGTTGTCATATTCTTCTTTTTAATATCATTGAACATAATTTTATATTTGATTTATATTAAAGTTAAATATCCGTCAAGGAACCTTTTGGACGTTCTAAAGGAACCTCTATTCTCAAATTTTGGTAATTGAATTTAAAGTTTTTTTAAATTTATATATTTTTTAATTATTCAATTTTTAATATCTCGGTTTTTTTAATATTATTTGAATACTTGATTTTTGAATAATTTACAATATTTTATGGTTAGGAACGTAAATATGCATAGCTTTTATATTGAATGTTAGAAAATTAAATTATTTAAAGTATCTTAGATTTTTTTTTAAATAATATTGATCAATAAATTTACATAATAATAAATAAGAAAGTATATTAAATGAATAATATAAGTGTATAAAATAATGTATAATTAATAATAATATGGACAATATAAGCGAGTGAAACAAATTAACTTCAATAATGCTACAACATCCAGATATGGGGAGTCGCTCGAGCGACAGACCGAGCGACATGTCGTCTTTCTTCACTTCGCCAAATCAATCATTCTACGAGTCGAACGACATCCCTACAGACATAATGCGACACCCCACACGCCACAACCAAGAATCTAAACACAGGTTCGATTCGTTAGAAACGATATTCAACACAAAAATCGACAATGAACTTCAGTCGCTGATGTACCCCACAGTGAACACCACCATGCAGCAGACGAGCACCAGTAACACTTCTGATGATTTCTTCAGAATGTTCAACAACCTGAGCACGACTATTCCTTCCTTCATCAACGTTACAGGTCAAGAGTCGTGCAACAACTCCAACGATTTCGTGAATGTCACCTGTGAACTGCCCATCAAGTATGCTCAGCCTATGTACGGGTACATAGCCCCGTTTTTGCTGGCTACCACGATCGTCGCAAACACTCTGATAGTCGTGGTGTTGAGCAGACGACACATGAGGACTCCCACCAACGCCGTCCTGATGGCGATGGCGCTGTGTGACATGTTTACGCTGCTGTTTCCTGCTCCGTGGCTGTTCTACATGTACACCTTCGGAAATCACTACAAGCCACTGACGCCCATAGAAGCCTGCTACGCCTGGAACATTATGAATGAGGTTAGTCTTTTTTTTAATATCGGGTTTATTCCAATTTCAATTGTTGCTTATTGCTATACTTACATTCACCAACTTTCTATGAAAAATTATTTTTTGTCTGTATTGTCTCGAAGTCTATGAAAGTATACACTATTCTTATCTACTACAAGTTACAGTAAAGGTCTACTGAACTATCTTAATAAATTCTAAAGCCTAAAGTCATTTGCATTTCATCTACCTGGTCACGCGGACGTCCAGCATCTCTGGTACCATCAATACTTGCGTCATACTCGTATAAAGTTGTAACGCTATATAACTATTCTCTTCTCATTCAATCATTCATACATATAATACATTAATAAATCACCTAAGCGATCCTATTTTGAATGGTATTTTCTGTGTTAGGATCAAAATTACATTAAATATACACTCCATCGTAAATGGATTTTCTAGGTATGCCTAAGTGATCTCATTTCCACTTTATTCAATCTAATTTCTAACCTCTTTTGCAAGCTCCAGGATTCACTTCCATACGTCGGTGTTGGTACCAGGGTTGAGTCTCGTTAAACTTGCCACGGTTAACAAGATTCCATTAGAAAATGTAATATAAATATTTAATATCCATAAATTGGTACTGACGCATCAATACTTCATTGAACAGGTGCTTTGTGAATATAATGATTGAATTCATTTTAATTGAACTACTTTGAAACGAGTACTGCTACACATTTTAACGTAAAAAGCAATAAGAATAACGCACGGTCAACGAATTAACGTCGTTGACCAAAGTACACAATTTAAAAAATTAATTAAAATATGTACAGTACTTAACACGTCAGTAAATTTTAATTAATAAATCGCTTGGTTAACATTTTTTTTTCTTTCAGTGTTAATTTAGTGTTGTGGTTCATGTATCATTTGCTAACGTGACTGGCGAAAACACGAAAATCGTTTACCAACTTCCATACCAGGGGTGCATCACATACAGTTCCTCGAGCAAACCCAATTGTCAGGTGTCATTAAAAATCTTGTATACAGAGTTTACTTCAGAATTGTTGTGTGTAGTGTGGCCCTGGCTGGCTTTTAAACCGTTCAAATGATAAAAAATCTTTAATTTACATATTTAAAATGGATTTATTTAACCTTTCAGGTACAGTAATATAAGTGTATATTGTTAAAGATGTTCACTGTCTCTTTAACTAGACCAAAGTATGTGCTAAAAGAAGATAATAAGATAAGTTGATCAGTGAATCTAAACAATTCATACACGATTCACAAAATAAATAACCAAAAATATGAATTGATTTCAATAAAAAAATTGAATAATAAAAGATATGAAATAATTTTAATAATACAAATAATATCGTTTGCTTATGTTTAAAACAGTGGTGTACAGTAGGTATAGATTTAGGTTATGCTGTTACCAATGATATTAAACAATCATATATAATATATGTACTACAATATATGTTATACATAGGATTATGAACTTTCGTTTAACCAACATCTTTAGACAAAATGAATCCGTCGTTTATACGACCCTACCATGATTTATTAATAATTTTAGAGTACTATTAATAGTGTTTTTAAAGTTTAAGATTTAACGTAAAATAATACTACTAATAATAAAAAATGTATGGACGTTTTTAAGAACACTTTTTATGTCTAAACACTTCTATTGTTTGAAAATCCTTCACGTAATAACTATTTTTTGCACGCAGTTGTAAGCTTTTCTAATGTTATTCTGTTCAGAAACAATATAAGTAACGTCTCCATACAAAACTGATCAACCGAAAGGAATTTTCAATTCAGTAATTTTTGTACGTTTTATGTTTTTTACCACAAAATCTTTCTACCCAAATAGAATATAAAATATGTTTTTTTTTTAAATCATAGTATAAGAGACGAATATGTCAAATAATAAATTTATTAACAAAACTTAAAAAAAGATCAATCTGTAGTAATTAATATATTAGGTTATTCCGAAATTGACCAATTTTAGCTTCAAAATTCAATAAAACATAACTCTAAAATACGCAATAATCTACGCATTTTTGCCAACGAATTGCAAACTCATGTAACAATGTATATGCTCAAAAAGCAAGAAGCTGATATTGAGAGATGGGGGAAAGGAGAAGATCTTTGAAGAAATGTTGAATGAGGAAGCTTGAAGACAGAATCGGCGGTCATAGCTGTAGCGCTGTATCCACAAGTGAAGTGACACAGGCTGATGATGATGATGATACAAATTTAGTTAACAAGTTGAGCTCTTTGTTCTATATGTACATTTTCAAATGGAAAACAAACAAGTCCATTTCTATTGTCAGAAATTTGAAAATTGCAAAATAGTAATACTGCCGTACTGCAGGTACGTCCGTCCTAGAATTGGTTTTAATACTGATGTACAAATAATTGTTCACTGTGTTGTGCATCCCTGCCAAGCGTAATTAGCGTTATATTTACATTTCACGTTACTGAACCCTTTTAGTGCCACAAAAATAAGCGTTGCTTTGAATGTAGGCTCTACCGCGTGAAAGCTGCGGTCGGGACGTAATTTATCAAACAAACATGTCTATTCAGCAATTAGGTTTATGGGGTAAACGTTTATTATTGTAGACAGAGTGGCGCTCAAACCCTATGCAACGAGTTAACGATTTTTGCGGAGTAAAAGCAATCACAAAAATGTATAAATCTCTGTATGGACCGAGAAAAAGATGTTTACAATTAATTAATGATGTATATCTATCTAATCATTTTTGTCTTTATCCGTTCATCTAGAGTCGGCTACTCTTATCATTTTTCGGTTCTTAATGCATCCTTCTTCTTCATCTTCGATGAGAGCAGTCGTGATCATGTAACTGCGACTAATTGCAGATGACGGGATGGATGATCCTTCGCTACCTATTCTGGTCCACGACATTTCTTGTGCATTCTACGTGTGGGCCATGCGTCAAAGTTCTAATCAGGTCAGTCCACCGCAGTTTTTCCACGGTGTTACGGTGTCATTAGTATAATTAAGGATAGACGTGGATCGATATTTGATTCCTCTATAATTGAGGCATTCGTTCTGCGGGTTATCCGTGGTATAACGTGTGCGCGTCGCCAGCACCACATTTTCAGAGCGTCTATCCTCTTGCGTACCCATCCTCGCAGAGTTCATGATCCGTCGCCATCTATTCCGGTCCGTGCCATTTCTTGTGTATTCTAAAAGTGGACACTGTATCGAAGTTCTAACCATCGTATTGATGACGAAGATCACTAAATTCTCCATGGTGACCTCATGTAAAGTGATATTGTTAAAATATCTGACAATTCAGAGTCTATAGTTGAAGATAGACGTTGATCGATGTTTAATTCCACGGTATGCAGAGCACGCGGTACCATTTATGTTTCAACATCGAAGAGAAAGATCGAAAAGATAATGCTTCTGATATGTCTCACGTTTTCCTAATTACGCTTCAGTCTTGCCAGATCTCTCTGAAATTGTCCATAGTAGACTGTATCGTGGCGTTTTTCCTCTTAATTTTTGCCTCGCAGTCTCCCTCATTTGTTATTCAAGATTTTAGATATAATCGTATATATTAGTAATGAGCTTAAAATCACGAACCTCGAGTCAACCACTGATATCTTTGAGTCACACTCACTATCAGTGATTGAATATCCGGGAATATCGTGATTCGCGATTCATTTTTTAATTTATTCATATTTGGTTGTGAAACGTGATTCAGCGCATGTGCAAATGAAACGAAAATATTCATGAAGGTATGATGTTATAATTCGTGATTAGCTATATCTAGTAGATTCTTTTAAAAAAATTTACACATACCCGAAATACTGAGAATTTGACCCGAAAAAGTAACACATTTTTAAAAGGTTTTCATTCTCTTTGTGATAATATTATTGTAAATTAGATGTACTCTTATATGCTAGAATATGTTTTTTAAGCAAATGAACTTTGAATAATATAAGTAAATACGCTAAAAATTGTTTTTTTAAAAATTTATTTCGTATATTGTAATACCGTGCGGCGCACGCGTATTAGTAATGAAACTGTGATCACAGTCACAGTTTCCAATCACTGATAATATCAAACATCAATCACAATCACACCGGTGAGTCAAGAGTAGCATTTTTTCCCATCATTAGTATATATGATTATAAATAATAAGAAAAACACTCGATTTAAAACCACTATTTATTGATACATCGACATGTTTCAATACTTATGGTATCGTCTTCGAGAAACAATGTATAATAACTAAATTTAAAAATACAAGCATAGATAAAAACGAAACCATAACAGTATAAGTGGTGGGTAACTAATTAGTAACTACTGTGAAATTGATATTGTAATCCTGTTATCGAACATAACTCAACAAAGAATTCCTCTTGAGCCAAGGCTTGTTGTGGTGTGTGGCATCTGCTGATTATATTATGGAGCGTAGTTATTAGAATGTATTGACTTGACGCACGGGTATTCTGTACTACGTGCACATAATAGGATCGGTCCATTGGAATGGGATATTGCACGGCTATTGTTAAAATGAATTGTTATCGGAGAGTTTAACGTCTACTAATTCGAAGACTATTATATTTATTTTGTTTTCAGTATTATAATATTGATGACGATTGATCAAATGTTAGTTAGTACCCACGCTTACAAAGTATCTGTAAATTTTGATGACTTCATTAATTATAACGCTTTCGTCAGCGTCTAGAATATTCCACGGAGCCGACTACTGAATATCTTTTTTTAGGTAGTTTGTAGCTAGGTTAAATAGGAGTAGTATATATAAATTAAATGTATCAATAAGAAAGATAAAATCAATTTATCGAAAATATATTTTTGAACTATGTTCTGAAAAACTGAAAATTCACAATAATGATGTGTTTTCCTTAATAATATTATATTTAAAAAAAAAATCATAAGCTCCTCTTTTAAGTGATATCTCACAGTTAAAATAATAGTATTGTGTTGTGTATAAAAATAATATTAATAAAAATAGATTCAAAATTAAGTAATTAAACAACATTTCATTTCATTCCGCCTTACCAGACACTCTCCTAGTTTACTGTCTTTTTTATGCTGCTTTGTGTTATAAAGATCGTACTTGAACGTTCCAAAGTATGGGAATCTTCTTTTTCTGAAGTTCACAATTTTCCTCTATTCCACGTATTCAAATTTCTTATTTTGTTCGTTGAAGACGTAATCATGGAAAATATGTTTTAGTTTATCTGTTTACGCACATAATTATTCCTTCGGTTGGCAGCCCATGGTTTTGCATGTTGGTATCTATGAATGTTCGTGCGAGTGTAACGTTGCCGCTTTTTCTGCGAGAATCAATTACGACAATTCACGTCGAGCAAGGAAATAAGCCACTTTAATATCAGGTTAGTGGTTAGGTTAGGTTAGTTAGCATTTATGCTAACATAGAATTTCATATTATCAATAGGAAACCCGGGGAACAACAAGCTATCGAAAAGATTCTCTAGAACACTTTTTTAATCTAACCTGTCCTATCTTAATCGTACCTAACTCAAATTTATTTTGTTCAGATATATACTGTAACATCTCACATTTTTTTATTGTCAATAAACTGTTCATATGTCTACAGGTTCTATAGGTTGCGTTGGGTAGTCGAAAATTTAAACCTTGTTTAAAAAAAAATAATTAAAATTTTCGTTCAAATCGCGGAGCTATTTAGTTGCGTAAGTGGTACCTTAGTTCATGTCTATATACAGCATAAAATTCGGTTAAAAATAACCGAGTACTTCTTTATTCCACGGGATAGGAAGAGATTTGTTAATCTAACAACGCCGCTTAAGAAATAAGAATGATGATACAAATTAAATTATTATTCTGGTATTATTTTCGAGTTACATGTATGTATTTATAAAATAAATTATGAGTAGATTATATGATGTATTAAAGGCAAAAACTTATTTTAAAACGCGTCAGAAATAGTTGTTCAATTTATTAAAGTGCATTATGAGGTAACCTGGAAACATTGCACTACCCAGCTAATCTTCAAAGTAGGACTACCTGCATGGATATTGTACGAAATATCTGAATTATTCAAGTTTCTGTCGGATTAAGAGTACATGTGTTGTAGAACCCGCCCCACCCCCCACCCCCCACCCCCCATCTGACACCACCACCCGCGTGTTGCTTGTTGGCTGTAACGACGATCCTCGGGGGAGTCCCCGCGCCGCTTCATCTATCTCACGTTTCCTCCCTTAATAATATTACGTCACGCTGAGTAAGTGACTGTCGAAGGTGTTGGTGAAAATTAGACATATTCTAGTTAAATCTGGTTTAATTTATTGGCTGTTACAACTTTACGTTATTGCAAAGCAATTCGTCATAACTAATATTATTATGTTGTACCTAAAAGGTTCAGAGGTTCGTTTAACTATATTTTAGATACATTATAGGTTATTATAGATCCCAAAAATATTCCACTATTTTTAAAACAAATCATAAAAAGACCATAAGAAGATTTTGGCTGTGTCTGTTACGCTAGTTTTTTACTGTATTATAGCATTTTCTTGGAGAACATCTGGGACTTAGATTATAATAAAACTTTTTAATTTATTTATCAGACTTTATTAACATACATGTTTTTGTTGTAATAGAGGTGAATATATTATAATATAACATGATAATCATAAAATACAATTATATTGCAATTAAGTATATACTCGTTGTTTATTGTGTGGGATGGAGTAGACTCCACCTCTGATATATAAAGCATTGTCCTGGCTACTTTGCTAGACTGCAGTTTGTATTAAAATAGCCAGTTTTTTTTCGTACTGCTGTGGTGTTATTTAATTCAAGAAAGATAAAGATTCGACAGGAATAAAAATAAAAATAGAGAAAGAAAAAAAAATGTCGAGAGTGTTGTAGAACTAGTGAATTATTAGTGTAGGTATTGTATTATGATTATGTTAGAATGTTGGATAGCGATGCTTCTGATTTGTCTTTACCCAATTAGATCATATATTGAGTCTATATTTGTGTAATCTTCTTGGAAATGAACGATTTTCAGTTGGTGCTAAGTGTGTTGTACAGTTTCGGAGCTAAGAGCATGTAGAATCTTTGATGAAATGTCGTTGTTGCTCTCGGAACTGGCGGGCAGATGTTCGTTGTTTGTCTTGTGTTGTGTCCATGATTTATTGCTTGGGGTGAGTTGTTGTTAGCATGGAAATATTGGATGATGGAAATGATAGGACCCTAGACACCCTTTCTTTCTTTAGCGGTCTTAGTGGATGGTAGCGGAAGTCACATATGTAGAGCGCGATCTATTCCTCGACATCGCCAATGTGCATCAGTCTGCTGTACACTCACCAACCTCTTGCAGGTCTGCTTGACATTATCCGCATATCTTAGTCTTAGTATTTCCCTTAGTCTCGATCCTGTTAACTTGTGTATTACTATATACTCTTGCTACATATCCCGCTCACTGCAGCCTTCTCGCTTTCACCTTCCTCGGAATATCTGAGGCGTAATATCGTTCCAGCAATTCTTGATTCTTTTACCTCTTACATTCTCCGGTTAGGTTATTACGTATTGGGCCGTTAACTTAGACTCCTTTGAAAGAAAAATTCTTTCCGGAATTTATGGCCCTATAAATTATAACGGTACATAAAGGGAAATATATAACGCATAACTACATGTATGGATATGTCAGTGTCGTCATATCAATAAAAATTTGGTCTTTTCTGGGGTATCAGCATCATATGGGAGACCAAGAACCAAGTTTTATTAAATATCTAGAAGTGCACGAGAGAGTGGCTCGATAAAGGGGGAGATGAACTGGAAGAGAGATATCCTCAGATAGAAAAAAACCTTAATAAAACCCGATAAATCCTGTAGACAGCCATGAATTTCGACTTTAGCTGTGTGACTAAATATGAGGATAAATTTGAGGTTCAAAGATGGGTAGATCATGCTGAATGTTGAAAATACGATGGACTAACATGAAGAGGACTGCAATGCAGATACCCCAAAAATATAGCATGGACCGGAATAAGTGGTTACTATTCATCCACTCTCAAAATCCATCATCATCGCAATGGAAAGGCTTATAAGTTTTTTTTACATGGGGAAATTCCTCGACTAATAAGGATTATTTTTATTACTTTTAAAGGATCAAAATCTCAAATACTTCCGTTGATCGGACTCTCAAATAAGGAAATAAGGATACTAATATGCAGACATTAGTTTTTATAGAGATACATCAGTAATTTCGTAGCTTGGAATGGGGAAATACGGGATGTAGAAATGGTGAGAGGAATTTGGGAGTAGGATAGGCATGAAGAACTAAGAGGGGGGGGGGGTGGGGGGTTGAATTCACACTTCATTGATGGTGCAAAATGTGACACAATAGTAAGATGTATAGATTTCGGTACGCACAGCAGATCCGAACACACAAATTAACACAGGCCAACAATTCGTTCCCACACGGCAAGAAGAACTTGGCGGCAGTCAACGCACCCAACGGTAAACGATTACAGTCAAACTTTAATTTTCAACTGGTCCAAACCATAAACAAAAAACACCACGGAAGAGGTCATGTTTTAGGTATAAGTGGGAGAAATACGTAAGTAATGGAAAGGAACCATTACATCTAGTATGTCGTGTTCACATGCGCGCGCACACGGTGATCGGCGATCCATGGATGAGTTATACAGATCGATCAATATTATTGAAGGCATGTCACCATGTTTGCTCTGTCATTTATTCTCAGTTGATCCTTTAAATCCAACCCGTGCTTGCAGACTGCAACAAGTTCGCTGGTCTGAAATTGTAATTAATCATCGACAACTTCGATATTTTGATATCTTAAGCAGATGCTGAAATACAAATCCGTGATTAACTGTTTATTTATTTTGTGCGAGTATTTTGTATATGCGATGCATGAAATATCGCAGTCTCAGGAGGTAGTTATACCTATGAATAAGTAGGCTATCTTTATCGGCCAAACATGTAACAGAAATAACTCTGTTAATGTAGACTTATTGTTATGATTGAAAAAATTATAAAATTTTTAATAAAATACGTGTAACATCAATGAATTATTAAAAAAAGATTAGAAACATTGTCCTTACAAACCGTAAATAGTATTAACATCAGCAAGATTAACACAAAATCTTATTTGATACGGTAACTTTATAACGAACTCCGAGAATTGTTATTTATTCAGCTTACTGATTTCTTGAAACCTTTCGTGAGGGCTGTTATAAAATATTACTTTACTAACTAAAGATATGTACGGTGGATGATGATTTACGCTCTGTAACAATTCAACCCTTAATTAAGGCAGTGAGAGAAAGATTTTCCATATATTAATAATTACATTAAATGACAATAAAATATTTGAATTGGAATGATGAACTAATCCTGATTTTAAAAATGCTCTCTTTTGTATTTATTTTAATGTTATTTGTATTTAAAACTTGCTACTCAAAACAAATCTTCTCGGGATTAGTCCACTTTTGCTCTCACTGCCTCAAATAGAATTAGACTCGTAAAATTTTATTGAAATATTTTAATTTTGTCTCTCGGATGGTGTACCTCATGGTTTTAAGGCTGAAACAATATATTAAGGAGAACACATTCTTATTGTGAAGTTGTAATTATTCAGAACATAGGTCTGTGATGTTTTAAATACTAATTTAATGTATGAATTATTAATATATACATATAAAATCAAATTTGTCGAAAAATATTGTATTGCGCTACTGGGATTCGAACCTGGATCTCTATTTCCAATCCGGGGAAAAACACTACCAATTGTGTTATAGCGCCGGTATTTTTCATGACAAATTTTCGAACCTATATATTACACTTACCAGGTTCGAATCCCGGTAGCGCAAAAACAATATTTTTCAATAAAATTGTTTTTATATGTATATATTTATAATTAATACATTAAATTAGTATTTGAAATAATATATACTATATGTAAATAATACCATAACCATTATTTAAGGTAATCGCATGTTAGTTTTACTAACTATATGAAAAATTATCAATAAATTAATATTTTTTTGTTAATTGCATTTTAATTTAATTTATTTAATTATTTTAGCAAAATTTAACTATAAGAGCAGCTTCTTCATTAGCCTGTTTGTATCCACTGGCAGACACAGGTCTCCCTCATAGCTTTCTACGATTCCTGGTTCTTCACAACTTTTCTTTAACACAAGCAGTCCTACTTAAGACATAATAATTGAACCATCTTATCTTTTCAGACAGATAAATATTTCTAACGTTAGATTGTATTTATATCAGATTTCGAATATGATTGTATTTTATGTGTAAAAAATAAAGTAAATGCGATATTTTGTTTGGTAAACAATATATTAGGCAGACCTGTTTAGCAACCGCATTAAATATACTAATATATAAATGGTGTTTTTTTAGAGGTATAGAACTTTAAAATGAAATAAAACACATAAAAATCGTGGCAATGGCCACGGTATTGGCTTCATTGGAAAAATAATTGTATGCCATTAGTGTTTAAATATGATTTCGCGCATATGAGCACCGTAACTAGTTCGAATAAAGCGCAATCTGGAAATCCAATTGTCGACCACTTTTTAGAGCAGCTGGGGACGTATATCGGCAATAACGCGACGAATGTTGACTTCCAAGTCATCTATCATCTCTGGTGTATCGGCGTAGACTAGCGGCTTTACATATCTCTACAAAAAATAATCCAAAGGTGTTAAATCACACGATCTTAGAGGCCAATTCACGGGTGTGTAGCATGTTGCATCGTCGTGTGGAAATCACAGCTTTTTCACATTATAACTATTTAATTGGGAAACGAAAATTCAGTAATCATGGATCTATATCGCTCTCCATTGACTGTAACGTTCTGGTCGGCATCATTATTGAAGAAACGACAGCTTCTTCGGTGCGCACTGTACGATATCTCTGCGGATGCGTATGATCAATTTGAGTATGCGTGGTGCGAAAACGATTCATGGTTATTCGAGTTACGTACTTGCTACCGACGATGAACGTTAAGCGAACAACCACGATATTAGAAATAAATTTACAAGCATTGTTCTGGCGTAAGTCTATTCATGGTGAAATGGCAAACCGAGCTGAGCACGAATCAGCTGCCAGCTATCAAATTGGCTATCGCAGGAAATAGTGTTGGCAATTCGAAAAACAAGCCTCTAAAAAAACACATATACAAACATATTATTTGATACGATAACTTTATAGCTAGCTCCAAGAATTGTTATTTATTCTATATATAACATAAATAATAATTATGCTATTTAATTTAGTTTCGTTAAATTATACAGCTTTAAAAGAAAATATTAGAATATAGATGTTCAAATCGTTTGAAATTATTGGACTTGGGCAGCTTGGCTTACAGTGAGGATAGGTTTCGAACAATAGCGTGCGTGAGCAAAATGAGCACTAGTAGTTTTATCCAGATTTATTGAATACTTCACCTTTAGTGTAGCAGGCAGGGCACCCAAATATATGTCTTACTTTGCTGAAATGTTTATCCGTTTATAATATAACACACTGTACTATGAATCAAATAAATAATAATAATAATTATTATTATTATTGTATAGATATTCTTCTTCTCTTTCAATAGTCTCGTGCAACTCGGATGTCCATGATCGCAGTCACAACAGAGCGCCATACATCTCTTGAAATCGTCTCTGTGGTCCAGTGAATACATATCGAATCCCGGTGACGACAACAATATTGATTTTATATGTGCATCTTTCCAATTAATACATTTAATTTGTATTAAAAATATCACAGAACGTCTGTTCTGAATAATTACAACTTCACAATAAGAATGTGTTCTCCTTAATAATATATTAGTTGTATCAATGTTTTTAAAATTAGGGTATTTTAGATTCCGTAAAAATAAAGATGATGGCTTTCAAATAATGGAACGATAGATGTATTAATTTGAAAAGTGTAACATATAGGTTCGAAAATTTGTCGTCAAGCATAATCGGTTAATGCACATTCTACGGATTGGAAGAGATCCAGGTTCGAATCCCGGTAGCAACAACAATATTATTTTCGTCATACTCTTAATAATAATAATGGATAATTTGTATAGCACCATTTTTGTAAAAACTTTCACCTGAAGGGCGCTTTACACAAACTGTTTATAGTTCTACAATTATCTTTGTTTTTAAAATTAAAAGTTGTTATTTTCACTTATGGGAATGACTTTTTGAAAAGGTGCGTTTTTAGTTTTATCTTAAATAGTCTCTGATGCACTGTTTCTTATGATGGAGGGCAAAGAGTTCCACGCTTTTGGGCCTGCCATCGCAAATACCCGTTCACTAAATTTAGACTTCTGGTAACGGGTGGTCGGTTCTACAACCCTTATTGCGGCTGAAGTAAAGGTTGACCTCTTCTCTACCCGTTTCTAGTTCTAGTTTAAAGATTAACTAATTAAAATAAGAACATATTGTAGCGATCCGCCATACTTCCATTATACTAAACCATGGACCACTCTCCATATTATCCTCATACCTTGTGATTTAGCATAATCATTTTGTGGTTGTTCGTATTTTTAAACTGCTAGATGCTTCTCACGTGGTTTTTCCTGGTTTACGCAGTAATCAGTAACATACTTCACAATATTTTGTTGGTGGATACCTGACTAAATTACAAGTCTAAAATGTTCAAGGAATATGTGACTAAGCTCAACTATGTCAGAGATATAAACATTTCAAAAAATTGTAATTATGCGATTATTTGGATTAATTGAAATATTTTATTTGATTCCAAATTATATATTGAATACAACAAATTAAAGGTCATCGAATTTCAAGCGACCAGACTATTTTTTGTTAGATGATTTAGGACCTGACGCCAAGATATAGATTAATAATGGATAAATTTCGCAAACATTTATTTTGAAATACGTAGTCATAAAGCTTAAGATGATTTTGTAAAAATTTCAAACAATAATATTTTCCGTAACGGTACAGAATTTTCACATACACCATGAACATTTTCGATTCGTAATTTAGTCAGGTATCCACCCATAAAGTATTGTGGACTGGGTCTGTTACACGCTGTATTTGCATCTCATTCCTTCCTAATTTCATTCTACTTTATTTTTACTTTCTCTACTTTTAGTATGAAAATTAATTCAGAAATAAGATTGTCTCATTCTGCAAGGGAGTGCAAGTAGCTTGACTAAACCCATCAACGATGAATCCATAATAGATGAGTCAAGATCTGTGCTCGGTGATGCAGTAAGCCAACAATTTAGTAATGTACCGTTCACTCTCGACTAACTTACAAGCTATTATACATTATGTACCAACACTAATTGTATCCATACATATCATACTGTAAACCACATATTCAAAATTAACTCATTTATAATTCAACTCCTACGGAATAGCAAAATTTAATGGATTAAATATGATAATTAAACCTATCCTAGAATTCATGGACAATGTGTGAAATTAGATACCTAATTATTCACATTTTCTTGTTTTATAAGTAGTGCACTGAGCTACTAAAGCTTATAACTCCCATATATGTATTATATTTGTCTAACTAGCCTATGACTGTATTATGAATTTGATTTTATAATAAAAATTTTGATTTTATCTCGTTTTTATTCGTCTTTAAAATGAAGGTTACAGTGAAAATATATATTGCGGCTGTATGAAAATGTTGAGATTCTGTTTACTTAATATTTGGCTCTTCTCACTAGAAAGTCTGCCGACCCCTGCACTAGACCAACAAAAATTCAGCAAGCGAGCACCGACAAGACACGCCCAAAGCATATCTGAATAGTTGTATTATTTATTTATTATAAACAAATTGTCAACAGATCGTTAATGACATTAAGGTACAATATAAATACGTTTTAAGACAGTTGGGGGAATATCATGATCATATACACTTTTTTATGGGTGAGAAGTTGGAAACACTAAAAGAAAGTAAAAATAAATGTTATGTTGCAAATCGACCATCGAGAAGAATAAACAAGACATCAACATGTTAGGCCTAATTTAGAAGATAATGGATTTGGATACGAAAGATAACAAGACATATTACGGAAAATAGACAATGTTTTTGAATATTTATTTCCTTTAACTACAATGTTTGTTCAGTGAGCTATCTATGGGTATTCTTAATATGATATCTTATGTCACTTTTAATATTATGTTTCTCAATTTTGATTAGTTTTCTCTTGTATTTTATTATAAAACTCTTGTCGGTATACCATCTGTCAGTATTAATTGGCGCGATTCCTCGTAAAAGGACACGATTGTCTTTTTCATTACTTACTTCTTTCTCGGCCTTCCTATCCATCGCCGGTATTCAATCCTTTTAATTGAAATTGTGAGCAATTAAAGCATAGGAATATTCTTGGTTTGAGAGCAACAAAGTTCTAACGTATAACTTAAGATATTTAAGAAGGCGTTTTACAGTTTATTCTCATTCTCTTTTTAAGTTATCTTATACAGTATTGTCAACAAAAGTTGTGTTAATCTGAGAAGAGTTCAAACTTGTTACTTTCTTAATATCCACAGTCAGTAGGCAAGTTTTCTGAGAAATTTTTCCATACTCGGGTAGATAGATGGTCTTTCTTGCGTTAGTTTCTCCGCTAAACAAAGGGATTCCATATTTCCCTTGCAGAAGAACCTCCAAGAAGAAGTTCAAAAAGTTGAGATGGAAGTATTAATAAAGGTATTATTTCTGTTTGTTATAAAAGTCAAAAGTTTGTTGGGGAATTGTAGTGAAGTCGGGAGTCGAGGAGTCTCTTCAAGCGAGGCACATCAAAGCAACTTAGTCTTAAACAGAATCAGAGCTTTTTCTTGTCTCATAAATAAAATTGTTTTATTTATTTTATATTAAAGTGTGAGGGATTTTTCGCAGTAACATCGCTGTCAAAAGGAAATTTTCTAGACGCTATATCCAATATTACACATTCACATACGATTACGTTGCGTTACTATTTTAGGGTACATTTGAAACATTAATTTAAATTTAATATGACTAACAATATAAAGTAATGTCAATATATGAGTTATGTTTTTGATGCTGTATTGAGACATTTTATTTTAATCTTTTGGCTCATTATAAGGGTGTAGATATAATTTTTTTTTAATATAAAATAAAAATATGACGTGCTTGTAGTCTAGTGATTGCGATACTCGCATAGTGATGTAGTGGTCGAAGGTTCGAGGAGGCCATCTAGTTTTAATTATTTTTGCAACCTTATGAAAATACAACTAAAATAAAATAATTTACTTTGTTTGACGCAGTAACCGCACTCTTTCACGTAATTGAATTGACAAATATTATTTTATGTTTCTATGCTGCATGGATGAACAGAAATAAAAAATATATAAACGGAATATATTTCACACAAATAATCCATCTTTTTAAACTAAGCTGAGTTTTTGCATTATGTAAAATAGAACTAAGTTATTGTCCCGGGATGAGGCTTGGTAACTAAATAAATATCTTGCGGTTAGACCAAATAAGTACGTATTTAAACTAGACAAAACTATGTACATAATCATGGAAGTTTTATGGCTTTAGATTCTGACTGGTTTAAAACTCGGTTCACTCCTTCCTCAGTGCGATATAAACTCCCCGACGATAGAACGGATAGCTTCGAAACCACTCCGCATTATTTGTTCTTGTTAAATAGTTTAAATGTCGTATATTGGCATTGAAAATATCGCACATCTAGATCAAAACTAAGACAACCCAAAAAGTCATTTTTCGGTAGACAAAAAAAAAATATTTTTCTCCATTTTTTATTACGTACTAAAGTTATGAAACTAAATAACATTTTAGGTCATAAATGTATCCTAAAATGACACTATTCGAGAACTGGGGCTAAATTAGTTGCGTGTATGACACAGTATCCAAATATAATAATAGCTCAAAATTCTTGTTTTTTTTTAGTTGTCTTAGTTTTGATCTAGGTGTGCGATATCATCTGTTAAATACCTACATATTATAAATGTTTAAAATATTTTTAATGTTTGCTCTATACTAATAATAGTAACTCTTTTGAGTTCTGTTTTGACTACCAACATTAAACTTTCCAGATCTGTCATTTATTTTATGAGGTCTGTATCGGAATGCTACTGTAGTATGTCGTCGAAATAAGGTTGACTAAATCCTTTCTATGTATTTGTATACAGGTCCTCAGAAAAGTTTATGCTGTTTATTAATTGAAATTTTTTTTACTATTTTTTTATTACACTATTATTTATCATTAATTAAGTTCATTTTTGAAATAATCATGGTAATAGCCGTGGAGAAAAGTTGATAGTTCTTTTTTCAAATCACTGTCATTATTGACAGTGATTGGTTGCCCAAACTGAAGAGCCAATGAAAGGTATGAAAGACAGAAGCTTCCAAACAATTTCCATTCACTTATAATTGACCAATTATGCAACATTAGAACTAGTATTGTTTTAATGAATTTAAAAAATCTTGTAATGGTTTTTCCTTTTTTTAGAATCTCGTGGTGAGTTATTTCTGTTGAATCGGGATTAGCCTGCTTTTAAATATAAAACAGGGCCGAAAGATTTGTATCTTGGATAAATGTCACGTGACCGTAATTGCTTTCTGGCAGGTGACATACTCAAATATTTCCCAGTAAAAAGATTTGAATATATAATATGTGACGCTGTAGATATTGAGTTATTTTTCTCATAAATGTCAATAAATAAATAATCTGATCTTTCGTAGAATAATCTATACATGTGATCTAGTGGTCGTGGGTTCAAGCCTCGTTCCAGAAGACCAGCAGTTAATTCTATTTTAAATGGTAATAGTAATGAAAATTGTAAGAATATTGATGTTACATGTATTCCGTGTACGTATCTCTAATTCAAAAAAAAAGACAAACAATTCTTTTAGATTAATAAAAATGCTATTTTTCTTACTGATTACTCGCGTTTTTTATGTAATATATATTATACAGGATTTTTCATCGATTTTATTGTATATAAGCGATATCGCAACATCTATTTATTTAAGAATCCTTAAAATCTATGAGTTGCATTAAATAAGACGATGTAATATATATGACAGAACAGAAGGCTATCACGCGATTTTCTCATTATTTTATCCAAAATACGTATATTATATTAATGAAATTCTAGCGAGACTCATTTGTAACATTTATATATTACTAAAGAACAGGAAGTTTAATTAGAGTTTATTAAAATTCGTTCATATAAACTAAGTAACACCAAGAATCTCTTCCTGATTTAATTAAACAATATTTTGAACCCTTCATAATAATCTACGATCCGCCGTATATCCGGAAATGCTCCGGAAAATGACACGATGAAAATAATAATTCAATGTAGAAACAACGAGAAAAAATTATTTCAACTCTTGACAGATTAATGGTTTTGTACGTCAACTCAATAACGATACAAAATGTCATTTTTGATTTAAATCTTCGCGTTCCTGGTCGGTAAAAAATGTTTACATTCGTGTCAAGTGTTAACCACACGGTTAAAACGGTACCGGTAAAAGGCTACTGGACAACTCATTGCCAGCGAACTGTGGAAAAGAATTCGCTGTCAAATCTTCTTCTTCTTAATGGGATTCGAAAGTTCACCACAGGGCGCCGCCACCCACCACCCGATGCCGTCAAGTATGTTTGCGGTCTGCAGTCGCCTGCAGGTTTGTCTCGACATTATACGCTCATCTACTTAATGATCTTCACCTCCTCCTCGATCTTGACCCTCTTGACTTGTGTAAGACCAGTTTGTGCATTTTACGAGGTTTGTCTACTCTCGCTACATGTCCTGTCTAGTGCAGGCTCCGTGCTTTTATCTTCCTCAGGATATCTGGGGCATCATACCTTTTTCGAAGTTTAAAGTTCTTTCACGTACTCTGTTCAAACAGTCAGGTTATCACGTCTTTTGCCGTAAATTTTGCGTTCAATTGATTCAAAATCTTGATCTCTTACGATGAATGGATGTAATAATGATGGCGTCAATTAAGATTAAGATATGAACCTTAAATTGAAACTTATTAATAAGATTAAAAACTTATTTAATCGTCGCTTTTTTAATTGGATCTTCTTCCATATTAATTAAACACTTTTTAATAATCAACATCTTAAAAATTGAACAAAATAATTGAAAAAATTAAGTATATAATTGAACTTTTTTGTTATATCTTGAAAAAAAAAAGTGACGTAGCCGTCACGATATTCAAAATAAATTTAAACTTCACTCCAATAAAATCTAGTCAGTTTCCCTAAGTGTGACCTATGGAATAATAATATTAAAAATAAAAATGTTCATGAATTATAATCATCCCTCATTTCTGAATGCCACCACTTTCGTTCGACCTTCCAAGCTTCATCCCTTAAATTTTCGCTAAGTGTCAATAATCGCCCGTCAGTCATTTTGGATTAAACTGTTTACTCGATTAACGAACAACGAAGGAACGTTTTGTGTTCACCCACGACCAGAATTAATTACAATGTAAACAACCTAATAGGTTAATGACCCAAAATTTGGATACTCGGTAAAATGCGCGCCATCTTGTTACGCCAAACGGCGGTTTACCCGCTGAAAATGTTTCGGAATTTAGTCGACAGGCCGCGCAGGCTGCGGGCTGATCACCCCTGTGCCCCCCGACAAAGTTGAACATTTTGAAATTAGTTTTTTTATGGAAATTTTTACACATCGATCCCTCTACGGTTAAGGATATAACTCAATTTTGTCGATATTCAATATTACTTTTGCAGTTTTCTTTGAAATATTTCACACAATGTAACTAATAAATAGATAAGATAGAGCCGTACTTTCCTGTTCTGACATTCAACTCTCGCCTCGTCCACGCTCAAACATTTTTCCATGCGTCCTTTTCGACTGTTGAGGATTCTGACAGACCAAGATCCAGAATTTGATTCATCCATCGTGCATATATGGAAAATACATCATGAGAAACGCACTAGAATACTGGAATGGTGGAGTAAAAATTGGAGGCAGAAAGATTTCCAATCTCAGGTACGCGGACGATACAACTTTAATCTGATTCTGATGAGAAGAAGAAATGGCTACACTACTCTGTCGCATTGGCGAAGAAAGTAGAAAATTGGGCCTCGGTATAAATAAGTAAAAAACAAATATAATGATTATTGATCAACATAACCAGCTTTCATTGCCCTTATAATTTTGTCTATTCATCAAAAATCATTATCTCGTGGATACTATTCAAAGATTTTCTGTCTCCATTCATTATTTCTGTATCTCTTGAAATATGGCCCGCCCATTACCGTTACGCTTTTTAGCAACGACAGTGACGTCATTGTTTACACTTTAATCACGTGTTTCTTCATACTGTGTCATCAGGAGCTTTAAATTTATCAGACTATAGAGCCAGCGTATCAGTTGTCGATCTATAAATCTATGCTATCATAAATGATTCAAATTAAATATTTTTTTTACAATATTTTTTACATCGCACAGGATTGAGAGGTCGCCAAAGTGACGCCAATAAAATGGTGTGATAAGAACATGAGGCAGTTATTAAAATATATATTTTCGGTGAATCATCAGCGGGGCGCCAGAAAAACGTGAGATAATTATCAAAAAACAAAGATTATCATTTTTCGTTCGCTGAAATGGTGGAAAAAACGTGAATGTATTGTTTGTATCGGAAATAAAACGGAGTATACTGCGGGGACGCATTCTCTACTTTGTCGCCGCAGTGTCTCTAGAATTATATGTTTCATTTCTTCTGATATCATCATTATAGCCAGTTGAGAGAAACGGAGATTGACGAACCACCCTTGTTTTCTTGTAGCTGAACACTCCAATATCATTTATCACATTTTATACATACCGACAGTGATTTTCGTGTACACTTCTTCAATAGTTTCAGATATATTAATTAATCCACAAAACATATTAAAAAAAAATCAGTTTTTTGCTGATAAACTAAGCATCTGAAAGTACTAAAAAAAATCTATTTCGAAATCAATTCTTGTTATTTTTGGTTGCACGACTACTCTATGAAGTGTAACTATTATGTGACCTCCTACATTCTTATATACCTTTACGCGGGACTCTGGATCCTGATTTAGAGCGAGATGTTGTGTAGAGAGAAGTGGAAGAGAGGTTATTGATAGGGATAGGATTAGAAGACCAAGACCCCTAGATAATAAAAAAAAGAAGCGTAAAAGTGTCAAATCATTCCAAATCTAAATGCGTGACGTGAAGGAAGTGTTATTTCTCATAAGGCTGCTGTTAACCGTGTAGTACGAACACAGGTCGCGTATTAGAATCATCAATCTGGATTATTTACAACCTCTCTACTAGCCTCATGGACCCAACTCTTTCAATTCAATAGGGGGGGGGGGATCATATGTTAATACATTTATTAATAATGTTGAATTATATTTAAAATCAATTCCAAATATTTTTTTATTAAATAGAGTTGCGCACAGTGGCGTACCTAATTAAGCAAATTGGGTCCCAATGTAAAGTGGAAAAAAGGCATCGGGTAAAATAGAACTGTAGGTATGTATAGTATATATAAGATTTAAGAATATTGGAAAGATTTCATCCATTAAATTAAGAAAAAATAATTCAGGCATATACTATAATACAACACTCATAAAATATGATTTTATGATTTGTCCCTCCCTCGTATACAGTCCATTGTATTTTGTTTTGGTTATTTCAAACATCGTTTGAATTTTATTTATTTTATTCAAACGATGTTCTTTTGTTTTGTGAAAATAAAAATGATTTATTTTATTTTATTTATTGGATATATAGAAAAACGTTAATTCAGTTTTGCGACATCACTCATTACAATTCAGTCCTTCTCCAGTCTTCTGTGATATTTGCATTTTCGGTAAATAAAAAATCATGTATTTATGGATGTACGTCATATAAAAATTGACACTTTTTTCGAACTAACTTGGTGACCGTCGTGACGAGACTTGAACCTCTGACCGCTTGCAAACTAGGCGAGTGTCTGACCGCTAGATCAAACAAGCATAATAATACGTAATTCGCCAAACATTATTTTAAAAAACATAACTTATAAACATCGGTGTCAATAATTTTAATGGCAGGGCCTGAATCGGTTCGGATTGGCCACCGACAAATTCCGAATTCATGACCGAAATGTATGAAAATGAACAAAATGCAAATTTCTCAATAACCCAAGCGATAAGGGAGCCCACATTAAAATGTTAACGATGTTTTGTTTTCCATTGCTGGTGACAGCTATGACGACGATGGTGGTGGTGTTCTTTTTATTGTTTTATTTGTTAAAACCAACAAATTATTGTATTACATTTGTAAAACGATCTATAAACTGATATTAGGGCTTACCCACAAGTTATTATTTGTTAATAAGTGAACAACTTTCTAGATGTTTGTTAGCAGGTTTCTAAATACTCAACACATTTGTATATAAATTAAACTGAATGTGTCTGATCTCTATAGAATGCTTAACGCATTTAAACAAATATTGCATAATTACTCTTTGGGACAATGCTCAAAAAAAAAAACACCCCTCCTTTCTTTTGGCCACCGCATTACCTACCCTTGGTGTATAGCCCATAACGCCATTCAAATGATCCTGAAGAAAATATTGTGTCCCTTCGGACATTTTAAATCTGTCTGGACATAATTTAACATAAATCGTTACACTTTAGGGTCTATGCATAACAAATTCCCCCTCCACACACCTAATTTACATCATAATGAAGTCTAAATTCCAAACAATCACTATGTACCTTATATATATATATTGTATATAAAAGATATTTTTTTAGAGGATAAAACTTTAAAATGAAATAAAACACATAAAAATCGTGCCAATGGCCATAGTATTGGCTTTATTGGAAAGATAATTTTATGCAGTTAGTGTTTAAATATGATTTCACGCATATGGGCGCCTTTAAGTCCAATTATCGACCACTTTTTGGAGCAGCTGAGGACGTACATCAGCAATCACGCGACGAATGTTGGCTAAGTCGTTTATCATATCTGGTTTATCGGCGTAGCGACTTCACATATCCACACAGAAAATAATCCTAAGGTGTTAAAACACTCGATCTTGGAGGCTAATTTCCTTCAATAAATATATTGTGGCGCGTGCTGTGTGGCATGTTGCGCCGTTATATTAATGCCATTCAATTGGGGAACGAAAAAGTCTGTAATCATGGATCTGTCGCTGTGCACGATTGGGAATCGACTCATTTGGGTCCTCCTCAATACTACACTGCAGCAACAGCTTCTTCGGTGTGCACTGTACGACGTCTCTGTGGATTAGAGTATGCGTGGTATGAAAATGATTCACGGTTATAAGAATTGCTTGCTTGGATGATGGTTATGTCGACCTTAAAATGGACGTAGCGCACGGTAAGTACGCGAACTGAGCCACGATTTTCGAAATAAATCTGCAAAGTTTGCAAGACTTGTTCTGACGTAAGTCTATTTATAATGACACGACAAACCAAAATGAGCATAAATCAGCTGTCAACTGTCAAATAAGCGGTCGCTGGAAAAAGTGTTACCATTTCGAAAAACAAACCCCTAAAAAAACACCCTAACTTTGCGGACGACGACGATTGTTACAATAATGGTGATGGTGACGATGCTTCTGATAATTATACATATCGCGCCCTCGGAGCAATAAGGTATCTTCTGAAATTTACATAGACTAAGATGTAAATGTCAAAGATTTTAATTCTTAAAGATTTTAACATTAATTTTTCACGAGGTGGAATTTTTTTTTAAATTTCGCTTTATTATTTTGACATTTTAATAAATAGATTCCTGATTTCAGGCACTTTTTATTAAATACCTCGTATATATTATTTGTAGATACTTAAATCTACTAAAAATATTACAAGTGCTATTAAAAAATATAACTATCCTTTGTACGAGGAATTTTAACATGTTTGAAATACAATTTTAAGAAGAAAATTATTTTCAGAATTTTGTCATTATAATATCGCACACTTAGATCAAAACGAAGACAACTCAAAAAGTCATTTTTCAGTAGACAAAAAAATAAAAATATTTTTCTCCATTTTTTGTTACTGAATTTATGAAACTAAATAACATTTTAGGTCATTAATGTGTCCTAAAATGGCACTATTTGAGAACTGGGGCTAAGTTAGTTGCATATATGACAGAGTATCCGAATAGAATAATAACTCCAAATTCTTCGTTTTTTGAATTGTCTTAGTTTTGATCTAGGTGTGCGATATATAGACGAGTACAAAAAAGTCAATTTTTACCTAAATCTTTATTATATATTGCGTTTCTCCATCTATGACTTTCTGGACATCTTTGACAGTAAATTGAGCATCTGTCATCTTGTCGTAGATAAAAAAATCATCTTGTCATCTCATGTATGTCTCATGGTCATATCACTTGACACTCTATGGTTTCTTTCCTTATCTATTGTAGCACTATCAAATGTGACATATGAATGTTTTGTTTATACTTTTCAAGAATGTCTAAGAATCTTTTAAACTTTCTAAGAATGTTAGTGCAAAAAGTGTTTTTGCTGCTAGGACCTGCCAATAGTGGCCTCTATGCAGTCTATGGTTCCGCATTTAAATATAGATTCTACTGAGACTCTAACCGCGCAGCGGTCACCAATGGCCACGTAGCGGTCACTATTGCATGTCATGATATGCATATCTCCTAAATACATAACACACCTTTATTTTTACAAATTTGGAGCCAAATTATTATCGTCTTTAGAATATAAATGTAATAATTTTTAATATAATTTAAAATACCTTGTTAATTAATTTTTCTGGTTTTCATTATATGCATAATATCATTTTATTATTTTCATTTAGCAAACTTTAATATTTTGTACTGCACTGCCAAGCCCAAGTAAATCGATATTAAAATACTGGCATATAAAATTTTTAAATAAATTATTAATTTTATTTGAAATATAATATATTGCAACTCGATATATTAGGGAGCGTCCCGTGCAGAATAATAAAATATTAAAATAATAATCTCGCGAATTTTATACAAAGCTCGGGACGGGCATTTTATTACACAGGCGTATCAACTTTTATTATTTACATTTAACGGTGGTCGGCTCCTAGCGGCATAAAAATATCCCTTTTGTTTGAAAAGAGACATGTTTTATTGGACGTTTTCAATTCAAACAGAAAGTTGGAGTCAACCCTCGCCCGCAAGGCCCGTTTGCCGACTGCTTATTTTTTAATGGGTTTCGATTGGACGGCACCCGTGTAACAATTGAAATGTTAAAATTTTTTCGTTTTTTAAATGTCAACATAGAGCCTGCGACCCTCGCGGACGCTGCAGGCATGTAGCTGATTCCGAAGGCGTAATTAATATAATACATTCCGTATTCAATTTTTTCAATTCAATGAGAAGATATATTAAGGTGAACATGGAAAAAATGTGTTGGAGAAGGTACAAACTATTATGTACCTGGGTTGCAATATAAATGAAAGATGGGATACTTCCATTGAAATCAAATGCCGCATTGAGCAAGCTTTTATCCGCATAAAAAATATGTTCTGCAGTCATGATCTCGACCTTAGATAACAAATTCGAATGGCCAGATGCTATGTGTTCTCGATATTATTGTATGGAATGGAAGCATGGATACTTAGTGAAGAAATGATAAGGCGACTTGCATTTGAGATGTGGATCTACAAAATAATACTCTATATAACTTATACTCTACTTCTTCAATTGTAATACGAATATATATATACTCTCTATAATACATACTCTCTTTCAGTTGCGTTTCAAAGTATTGACGATCACAATCTCCTCGGGACATAATACTGATAAAACAGTTCAGGTTTCACGGTCTTCGAAAGACACATTATTTAATTGTGCACCTGATACCTGAAATGTTTTTTATTTACTTACTTCATAACATAACAAAACAGACTCGTGATACATTATTTATATATGTGCGTTTTTATAATACGAGATTTGTTTGGAACAAGGATCGAATTACAAGTTTCTCGGAAGAGAAGAAATATATTAATTAAAATGTTTGATTAATTAAATAAATAACATGTGATTAATTAATCAGATAAACATTAGCGATCTGTACAATGTAAGGATGATATTCATTTCATCAATATAATTATATAAAATGACATCAAAATCGAACAAACAGGTCAACAATACTACATTTTATAATGAAACATTTAAATATCCTATTAGATATTATCTGAAAGCGGTCGGTAATAGAAGATCCGAAAGGCCAGGATCATAGAAAATTGTATATGAACAACGCTCGACTTACCCGATAGTCTCGTCAACATCCACTAGACCTTTGGACTCACCGCGAACACCAGGAGGTCTCAACTCTAGTTATGTGAGATTGTGGTCTGATCCACACGATTTACTTGCTTACCATCATTCCGTTTCCCTGCGGCGGTACTCAGAGAGGAGAGGAGCGCCACATTCATCTGTCCTGACACAATTCTATTCACCCTCCTTCCGATCTTTCTCAGTCTTTCCGTTTTTATCAATCATATTTTCCTCCTTCGTTCTTTACAACACAATATATACTAATTAGGTTAAAAAATGATTTATCAACCAATATATTTAACTTTTAATTACATTCGAAGAAACACAACATTTTAAAAGATGAAATAGATCGTGTTTTACACAATATTGCATCTCTTGTGGCTAGGTGGATTAATCTTGCACCACCACTAAAATCAATAATTAATTTAATTATTTTATTTTATAAAAAAATAAAGATGCGTACACGGAATACATGTCGCGTCAATATTCTCACTATTTTCAAACAAAGCTAAACGCTTGTACTTTGAAAATAGAACAAACTCGCTGGTGTCTGGTGGTGGAAATAAAGCATTTTCTATTAAATACATATTAAGGCGACATGATACAACCTTTTCCATTATTTTTGAGAGGAGCGGCAGATTAAAGACCGGCCGATAATTCATGAGGTCTTCGGGGTCTAGTGTAGCATTTTTCAGTAGTGAAGTCACGTGGGCTATTTTCATAAAGTCTGGAATATTTGATGTTTCTAAAGATTTGTTTAGTAAATCTACTAAAAATGGAACAATTTCTAAATGATACCCTTATTGACACCCCATTGGATCTAACGCACATTGCTTATTAGATAACCCTTTGACTATTTGCCTTGTTTCAGCGATCTTCGTCAGCGTGAAATGATGCAATCGTGATGTAGTTTCTTCTTCGATTACAGGTTTCCAAGCTGAGCTTGTCGAGATACGAATAGCAGTCACTTTATTTGTGAAACTCTTGTCTTCATTATGCAAATGGTTTTGAAATCATTTCTAGAGAAATCATTGGCAGTGTCATCACCATCGCCGGCAACTGAGTGTCAGTCGCCTGCTGGACTCTCGATGGCTGCCACTCTCCAATATTCACCGTGTCACTCTCCAATCGTCCCGACAATCAGGCCTATTCTCAAAATTGCAATATTGAAATGAAGGTGATTGTTACACCAACCCTCAAAAATAGACAGATAGTTTTGACAGATTATGGTACGTTTATCTCCCTCTCTCTCATTCAAAAATAGACAGATAATTTTGACAGATTATGGTACGTTTATCTCCCTCACTCTCTCACTCTCTCTCCCTCTCTCTCATTCAAATATAACACTATTTTTGAGGGTTGGTGTAACAATCACTTTCATTTCAATATTGCAATTTTGAGAATAGGCCTGAATATCGTCAAACAAGATTATTTTTAAAATAGAGATGCGCACATCAATATTCTTACTATTTTTAAATTAAGTTAAACTCTTGTAATATAAAAATATAACTTACTTGCTGATCTCCTGAGGCTCGCTACCCTCAACCACTGGATCATCATTTTCACTTTCTGGTGAGAAGAGCCAAATATTAAGTAAACAGGATCTCAACATTTTCATACAGCCGCAACATACATTTTCACTGGCGAAAAAAAAACGAGATAAAATCAAGATTTTTATTTAAAATTCAAATTCACAATATAGTCGTGGGTTACTAAGAAGAATTGAATATATGGGAGTTATAAGCTTAGTAGCTCAGTGCACTACTTATAAAACAAGAAAACCTAAATAATTAAACACTAATAAAATAAAATAGATATGGAGGTTGATTGGGTGGAATAGTGAACGTTACATTGTGTAAAGTGATCACTTAATCCAGTCGAAGATAGGTCGTAAGCCCTGTAATTACCCATATTTTTCCGTTAATAAAAATATGAGATATCTATTATTTGTTTAATAACAGTGCCTTTATAGGTGAAAATCCAGTAATTGTGTGTTCTTGGATATATTCAAATATCGCCACTAATAAAATACTTAGTAAAGTTGACTAGTTAGAACGGCGACCTTGCACGCTGTCTGGCAAGTTTACTGCTTGTTCGATTTTAGGGCATAATTGTAAACTAACGTCGGTAAATTTGCTTCTAAACTTATTTTTTATTTGATTCTCAGAAGGGAATATTTGCTCTCTTAAATAGGTAGAACCAAAGATTGTGAGAATGGCAAAAGCTACATCTTTCAGTTACACATATTTTAGGCAAACTATTCTATGTATCAAATATAATTGTAGATGAAAATATGAGCAAATGCGTATGAAAAGAGCCGCGGTCTGCCGACCCCTGCACTAGACCAACAAACTTTGCACGACAACTAGGCGATCTTTTGTTTTCTGGATAATAATTAAATTTCTTTGTCCATCGATTATTATTATGAAAGCCCTTTGCCATTTACGCTTTTTAATACTGACAATGACATCCTTTGTCTTTGAGCTGTTTCTTATTAACGGTGTAAAAAGCTAAATTGTTAAGTATAAATAATTTAGCGTAATTTGCAAACACAAATTTCACTATCATTGAATAATCATTATTTTTATTTGTTAACTTTGTTTTATTGACCACTTATTGAGTTTAAATACATCTATGGGTTTCGAAAAATATTATTTTCTTCTTCAAGATGTCAATACTAATAAACAGTGTTGGTCACAAATTAAATATTTTGAAATCGTTGGAGATAAATAAAGCGTGTAAAACTAATTAAAATTAACTGTTCAAAGGTTTTTGGTGAAACTTTGTGAAATTTCATGATTATTTTGTAAATTGAGTCAAACTCTGTTTTATTTCACTACACTTTTCATTGTGTTAAATGATATATAACGTTTTTGGGAACATCTTTTCATTATCAATATTATAGATTATATATATATTATATCAATATTATGCATAGATCTAAAAAGTTATAAACAACCAACTAAATTTAACTACGAGCCCCATTCTAAAAATATTTTCTAAAAATTATTCGAGTAATTTTGTATCAAGTAACAATTTGAGTTCGGTACTGAATTTATTTTTTAAATAATTATTGTTTTTTAAAAATAGATTCTGTTAAAGAAATAATTACATGTTTTTGATTAGTATTGACAACCTGAAGAAGAAAATTATATTTTTCAAAACTCAATAAGTGGTTAATAAAACAAAGTTAACAAATAAAAATAATGAATTTTAACCACAAAGATAATTTTGCCAATTTTAAAAGCATTATTGAATAATCAAATGAAAAAGTGTCCTCTAGATAAGGTAATTATACAATTTTACTCGGTAGACCTTGCTTCAAATTGGATTCAAAATTCCATATTTAAAGCCCCATCACAACAACATCAAAGATTTCACTCGAATATATTGCGTACTTAAAAAAAATTAAATATATTATGTATTTATATTTATATATCAAAGGCTTTCACAGTGTAGAAAATATACCTGAGTATTTAGAAATTTTTGCATTATTCGAAAATCATCGAATTGAATAAACAAAATAATTTTAATATTATTTATAACCATTATTATTAATAAACTTGATCACGGTAATGCTGGTAAAGTAAAGTAAAGTTCATGGACTCCAACAAAGATATACGAAGTAACATTAGGTGTGTTTGAAAATAGAATCCTCAGGAGAATTTTCGGAGCTGTCAAAGAAAATGAAGTGTGGCATTATAAGCTGAAACTTTTTTACCTATACGAAAGTCACAAAATTCATAACATTGGCTAGATCATGTAGAATTTGTGAATTATGCGCAATCCTCGAAATAGCTGTTCAGTAATAAACCTGAATTCGGGCGAAAAATAGGCAGGCCCAAAATTAAGCAGCAAATGATATAAATAAAGACTTAACCATTTTTGGCATCAGCAATTTGCGGAAAGCAGTCTAGTGTTATTGGAGGAAATTCTTGAGATAAGGATCAATATTATCTATACATTTATAACATATTACCATACCAGTTTGTGGCTACTGGGAAGGTCTGGCTTGACTATCAAGATACTGTTGACGCAGGTCGAGACTCCCGGTGCATTCCGTCTTTCCAAAAAAAAACTGAATATACATTTCTCGCTCTTTTTTTGTAAAACGAAAGTGTCGTCGTGCGTAACAATCCGGACTACGAAATAATCGGTTTTCTACATCATTCGAACGTGCAATGAGATCTTCGTTCTTCACTGTAAAAGTGCGAGTCAAGTGGAGGTGAAAATTGTCGCGCAACCCAGTACTTAGATCACGGTCGGCCAGATCCATCTGCCATTATTTCCTTTCTGAATCCAATTCGGGTTGCGTTAACTAAACCATAATTTTAATCGATACAGTCCACGGGATCTTATCCCAACAAATATTGGTCCTTTGAGCCGGATGATCGTATTATGATCTCAGTGAACCGGAAGATTGTGTTTAATCTATTTGCTCATTATATTACATAGATATTGGCGCTATAGTATTATGGTGTATTTATTAATTGTAATAAATAAGTCAAGAGTACTAAGAGTGCAACTATCAAAGAAAGCTGCATACTACACAGCTGCATACTTGGAATTGAAAAATATGATATTTCAAAACTCATTATGCAGAGGAAGATAGAATGCAGCAGAAACGTAGGTAGAGGGAGATTATCTTGGCTGTGTAACCCCACAAAATGTTGATGATCTTATACGGGATAAATCGATAAATTGCATCATGGTCGCCAATCTTCAATAGAACGCGGTACATGAAGAGAAAGTGTTGTTAAATAATATATGCGCGCTATATTTTTTTGTGTGCGATATGATGCCAAATCGTGTGTCCATACCCCGTTGTAGAGCCAGGAATGATGAAAGTAGTATTTTTTTCAGCTTCTTTTAATATTTTGAAGTTGATCTTCTCCTTTATACGCTTTTCACATTTCAATAGTTCGCGAAAATTTTCGCTTCGTCAGTTAGTATCGTCGCACTCATCGAGTCTTTTCGGGTGGATTGAACCGATAACAACGGGCATACTAGGAGATGATTCGCATCCTGTGCTGCTCTATTGACGCCGTGAATTCTGTGCTATTCAATTGATAACGGATGATGATGGTAATATATAATAATTATATATAATCAGTTAAAATTGCGAGTTTTTTTAATAAACTACGTAAAACGAGTTTAAAATGAAATATGATATAATAAAGGATTCTGTTGTGTGGCGCTTTTTCTGAAAATGAATATATTACCTTCGCAATATGAGCGTCGGGGAAGACTTTACAACCTCAATATAAAAATAATTGGTAGAATGTTACCTTTTGGAATTTCCCGAGCGCCGCAGTGTACCGTCGGGCGGGACGTGACGTATCTACGAAGCGGAAGCGGAACCACCGCCATCTTTGTATGAGATTTGAGCAACGACGAACAGGGGAGCAGATCTTCCGCCGTATTTACAGAAATGATCAGAATCAAAAGTAATTAATTTAAACAATTGTTTTGCTCTGAGTGAGAGCATGATGCGGTGGATGATGGTGTCACCATCCGGTTCCGATTGGTTCCGATCCATGACATTTTTTGTACAGTCTGGGAGGAAGCTCTGTATCAAAGTCTCAACCGTTGGTGCATCATGTCGGTGACTTTCTACGAAATCTGATTCATTCTACCTTCCCTTGGACCATTAATGTTCTCAAGACATTTTTATAAAATATAAATATCATAGACATTTAAATTATTTTGCTACCACAGATATTCGAATAAATTCATCTTTTCATATAATACTCCATGTTTTTTTCTTTTTGATCCTCGTATCTTCGTTCATGATCTAAGTCATATTTTCTTAACATCGATAATTTCTCTTAATAAGCGTTACATTAACTTCATAATAGTTTCAGATTCTATAAATAAACTCTCAAACAGTTTTCTGCTTCAGTAATTAAATTCTTGCCAATAATGCAAGTCACGCATATGATGTTATATAGTTAGTATTGCCAGTAAGAAAAAACACAAAAGAATCGGTTTTATTGAATGTAATAGAATCTTATATGATACAAACTGTTCTGTCTTTCTATTAATTTTTTTAAAATCAATCTAATATTAATGGCTGTGATGCGAGATTCGTAACATTACCTGTGATCTAGTGGCACGCGTGTCACAAGAACGATCATTACGTTTATGATCATTATGATTTTATGAATATATCTTATTTGAGTGTTTGTTTGCATTAATTATTGATTAAGTTAAGTTATCGTACATATGGTACACCACTTCCTATTTAGGTCTTAAATTGAAGAAAAGATTTTACGGAAATACCGCCCGACATTGACCCATGCACGGCCACTGCCTGAATATAAATATAATAGTATTGCTTTATGCTAGTAAATTGTTAATGCCTTGGTAAATTTTACCGGAAAAATAAAATGGAATCGACTCCTAAAAACCGTTTCTTCATGTTATGTGAAAACTAAAGTGACGAACCCGATTACAAAGCACCTAACCTAACCAACCACCCCAGAATTCTGTTTGTATGAATCGCATTGAATGTGCAAGTTTGGTCGTTTTGGTTCTGCAGGACTCCTCAAACGAGGAACACGTCGTGGATACACGCCCCATCTCTTTCCCTCCATTTCAAAAGATAACATTAAACTGGATACAAAGTATGTCTGTCCTACTTTAACAGCCCTACCACCACGCGAAAGAAGAACAAAGATATAAGCGTAAAAGCGCCATAATATTTACTACTGTACATTCGTTTACACGCTGATGGTGAACAAATTTATCTAAAAATTATATCTTTTTTAATACTTATCTAAACGAGAAACCCACCCCTTTGTGTGTTGCGGTTAGTATAGGAGAGTGTATAAGAAGAAGAACATTCACAGTGGCGTAGTCGGGCCTGAGCGCACTGGTTCGACGTTCCGACACTTTTTTAAGCATAACGGAACTTTTACTTGTATGTATTATATGTGCCCGTTATTATAAAAGTGGTCTAAGTCATGTTTTTTTCGTTTCGAGATATTTGAAGATTTGCGTTAGAATTAATAAAAAAGAACATTATATTACACATCACAATGTTTCAAAATTTATTTAGTATACTAGATTAATAATTATTTCGATATATAAATGTTGCATGTAGTTTATAAGGAAATAAAAAAAATTAAGGTTGAAATGACTTACTCTACTATCAAAATAAACACTAGCGGAATACCGTTGAAAGTCGTAACAATACACTGAATATAACGCTTAAAAATATTCACAGCTGTTACAATTTGCATTATATTGTATTCATTTAAAACAATGTGACGCGAAATAACTGATAAACTCATTTTTTATCAATTCCTTGACTTAGACCACTTTCATTATAATGGGCACATATATAATAAAAAACATAATTTATTACAAAAAAAGTCTTTAAAAATATGCAGAATACGACAATTAACTTTATTGGCCCGTGTCCGCGTATTAGATTTCTCTCGGAGATTCATCTCGAAAGAAGGTAAAGGCGAAGCGTTCTATCATTATCGCACGCGTTTTGCTCCCGAATTAGAATAATGTATCCAGTATATGAGTATCTTTACTGACTCTCAGAGATCAAAGTCTCATTGAGAGATCACCGTGGACACGGACCATACAATTTAAAAATACCATTGTAATTTTTATACATTCATTCTTATTTTGCTTCGATTCTTTTTACATTTTTAATAGATTAATAAACAGCGAAGGGTGGAATCAAGGTGCAAATAAAAGAAAATTTGTATTCGCTGCGGTTCTTTTAGATATATATTTTTTCCCTTTTTTTAATAATATTAAAAATATAATATAATTTCAATAATCAGTGGATATATATATATATATATATTTTAACATTTGTTTCTTCTCTATGAGAGTAAGACTCGTGTATAGAGAAGGAGTATATTCGAGTTAATTTATGTTTCAGTTAGTCTGTGTACATATTTTTTTTACTTCAGTTACAAATTTATGATAGTCCGTAATTTTTCTAATTGCGATGGGGAGATTGTTAAAAAATTTGATACCTTGATAAATATATTGATTTTAGTTCTGGGATATCAATTTGATCTCTATATCTTGTAGATCGGCATTTGCTTTTAAAATTTAATTGATTTTTAATTTTGAAAATTTGAATTATTGAATTTTTTTGTATATGTCTACTATTTTGAAACTTTAAAATCTGTGAAAAGTTGTATACTTGGATAGTCTTTTTTTTTAGAATAATTTTTATTATCATTTTTTGAGTGATTTATAATTCCATCTCCCCATCCAATAATACCGTATTGCAAATGTAACTGTACAAACGCGTAATATATTATTTTCAGATATATAAATATTATCTACTGCAGAGATTCTCATGAAGCGACATCCTAAAATTTCAATAATTGATAAGATTAGTTCTAGATGTAAAATTATTTTATTTAATATTATACAACGCTATGAACCGTTTAATAATACAATAAAGGTTAAAATAAGTGAGCTACATTAAAAATACGGTCATTAAACCTTTAAAAATGTTTGTGTTAGGGCGACATCTGACGAATGTCATAATAATAATAAATTTAATAAATATGCATGTTACCGTATCCTTACATAGATAACATGCGAGGAGAGAAACCTTTGGTCCATCGCCCACCACCTGTCCTATCCTAGTAATCCAATTTATATTTTTTACCGAATTGGCCAGATAAAATTTCAAAACAAATATGATTTGTAGATATACATTATCACCCTGAATTTATGATATTGTTCTACAAGTTTCAACAATTTATTTTCATTACATTAATATTAAAATTAAATCATATTTTATATCGTGTCAATTACAGTCAAATATTTCCTAACCTAAGGGTGATGTTTTGTTTTCAAAATTTTGTAGCGTTGTCCTCGTTGACATAATTACCTATATAATGACCTTAACCTTACTGCATACATGGCGGTCCTCTGTCGTCAGGCGGCGGCAGCTTTTTAGCCTTTGGCAATGGGAGGTAAAGTACGTGCATCGTTTTACCGTCGGAATGGTACACTACAATATAGTAAGTTAATTAAGATTTACTGTAGTACATCACTTCCCCTATTTTTGATAATAATTTGGTTAAAAATTATTTTGCGGAAAAACTGGCCATGGCCGCTTAGCCATTATAGTCATCCGTAGAGCTTGGCAGCAAACTGCGCGTTAAATTTTAAATCTATCAATTCTGTTAGAAAGAATCGATAAAGAAAACGTCGTATTTTAATGAAAAATACAAAATAATTTTCGTTACTACTTGAGACATGTGAAGAAGTATTTAAAGTTTTAATATATATTTATTTATCATCATATCTAGAAATTCCAATATAAGCGGATGGTCTTCAAAAGGTTATTCTGTAAAATTTTACAAAAAAAAAAGATTTAGTAAATACATTTACTACGAACTATCGAAAGCAATCTAACAAATTGATATATTCCTGAAAGGCATCCCAACAATGAAAATCAGTCAGATGATTTCATGAATATAACACAAGTCTGCAAATAGAATGTTGTATGTGGACTCTTGTTGAGTTTCTCTGAGGTTTTCAATCTGTAAGTTCTCAGTTGAGTCTGCTTGATTTTTATTGAGTACATATATATATATATTAGGGGTACCCAAAAAAAAGATTTTTTTTAAATTATATTTTTTATAAATAAGTTAACTTTAGCAACATTAATCTAAGATACATTCTCAATCAATAGATGCGACCTTCCTCTATCGTTCAAGCAAGTTTTCGATTTCTCGTTTATAAAAACTCGTAGGCTTTGACGAAAAATACTTTATTAGAGCTATTTTTACTTTACTAACATTGTTAAAACTTCTTCCATCCGAATCAGCCATGCTCAACCTTTTTTTTCTGCGGGCCACATACACATGTTAGGTAAGTTACGCGGGCGGCAACATTATACTGATATGACGAAAAATAATTCGTATAGAAAAAACAGTATTGGTTGAAACCCGTTTGATTCAAGATTAGGGCGCCGCCACCTGATAAATCAACAAATATATTTTATAACTAAAACAGAATTATAATAATTATTTTCGCTTATCAGCATACCAGCCAATACCAGCTCAAACATTAACAACAGCGTATTTTTTATATGAAATGTATGTGTACCCGGGAAGGGTAGGTATGTGCCGCCGGCGTCAGTTCCAGTCAGTTCGCAGTGAGCGGTGATTGTTCGCGCGTATCTCAAGATATTTAAAACTTAGAACGCCAGATTTTTTAAAAATCACGTTCCTCATAATACATGTGTTTCGGGCCGTAGGTTGAGTATGATAACACAGATTACCCAGACACTATTTCCTGATGCGAAGTAACGCTCTCGATCCTCCGGACTGAGATGCACACAGAAGCGGACAGCGTCGACTGAACTCTCCAATAAATGACTTTGTAAAAATAAAAAACAATATTCTTAAGTTTAGTAGTAATTTACTTTAGTTTACCTATAAGTATTATGTTAGAATAAGGCGGCACTGTACATAAAGTGTCGCGCCTAATTAATTTGAAATACTTAACTTCCAGTAAATTCCAATTCATGTATTTAATTCATGTAATTCATGTAAAACACTTATGATGTTTATTACAATAAGGTAGTTAGTAAGAGTGTCAAAGCGATTAGCGCTGATGCACTTGTAGTAGTAGATTTGGCGGTCTAGCCGCACGTAGAGTATTCAGAGTATCGTAGACTCTTAAGGAATTGGAATTGGAAATTAGTTGAGTATGACTGATATAAATAATGCAGCATCGATCTAAACAAATGATGATCAAATGGTGCTAGATCGGGACTGTAAGATGCTTGATCCACAATTTTTCATACTACTGCATTGATTTTTTGAGGATGATTTGATTTGAGGATGAGCATTATCATGTTGCAAAAAGGTTGCGCTTCGACATACCAAAGCGGGTTCTTTTGTTTTTAACAATTGATGCAATCGATTCAGCTGTTCACAGAGTACTCTGCCGTTATTGTTTCACCTGGTTTTGAATAATTCACTATGAATTATTCCACGAGTGTCCCGCCAAACAGATAATATAACCTTTTTTAAAGTAAGGCCGGCTTTAGGGATTGTACTCTCGTGTATTGTCATTGAATTTTACATTTTTTATTATCATACGGTACCTGTTTCTTGTCTCCGTTACGATATGATGCAAAAAAGGTGGATTTTTTTTCTACGTGGCCAAAACGTCACACGTTTGAACTCGTGCCGCTTTATCCCGTATTTCCAAATCTTCCCGATTTTTTAAACGTATCTTTGGATACTGGTCCATGAGAATCCGGTCTTGTTAACTAATTCTTGAATAAACATTTCTCGATTGGCCTCCATTGCAGTAGCCATTGAATCATTGAAGTATAATTAATAACAATTTATATCGATTTAACCACGCTTCATTGAACTACATGAAGTGCGAAGCGGCACCAACATAGGTACTTCTAATGAAGAGTTCATTTTGAATGCTTCAAATTGGTGAACGTGCATTTCGTGAAGCGTTCATTACGAATTGAAATTTTGCCCTTCGCTACTGACAAAGTTACTCTGGTAAAAAAACACCCTTTTTATATACCCCTTAAAATATATAGGTATACACATATAACTCCGGCTTTGTGGTTAACGAATTCTTTTTACGCAAACTTAAAAGGATACTAATTCATCACATCGGAGTGAAATGTCAATTTCCTTTGAAGTACTAATTTAATTGAAAAGTAACAGTTTTAAAAATTAATTTTAAAAATAAAATAATGTTCCTTTTTGACACATTCACTAATCACTTGACACCGCAAGGTGATCAATGAAGCGTTTGAAATGTTATGTAACTACGTACAAATAGTGTTTTTACTTGTTTAATTTATTTTCACACATTTTACCGATTACAACGTCCTTGGATAGGTTAACCCCTTTATACAATAGAATTGCTAATCAATTGGATTTTAACAGATAGGCACAACGTCAAAGTCTATCCTCTAGTTATTAATATAATGCTTTTGTTTTATACTTAACCGAAATAAATATTTAATAGTATTATTTATTACTAAATAAATAACACAATTTTTCCTTAAAAAATACAACCCTTAACTATTGAGGTTTCTACTAATTAGTTATATGGTGAGCTAGACACAGGACGGCATCTATAGACGCAAAATCAAACTAGCAACAGGACGTCTGCAGCTTGCCGACCAGCGCGTGATATACCGAGCAGCCAGACTCGGGCTTGCTGGGCGTGACGCCAGGCGCCTCGCAACGTGCCTTTATTCTCTACCGATCTCCACTGAAATAACAAATTTTACTCCCAGCGTCCGCAGCGCAGCGCATACTGAAAATAAATAATAAAAAAATAGGACATAAGTATCGGAAAAAATCGAACTGCAGAAAAATTTCATGTGCCATCGAAAATTTGTATGCGTATTTAGTGGGTTTTTTAGCACTTATGCCCTATTTTATTTCCATAGACGCGTTATACTGTAATTTTGTATTGAATAAATCAAGTATTTTCATGTATGTGTTCTTTTCTCACGCCATGTCGTTGTTTTAGGGTCGGTCGTGTGATCGGTAGTAACTTTTAACAATAGTAACTTTTTACTAACGCCCGCAGTAAAAATCCTTTGCGGGTTGTTGATACATCAAATTTACTACTGTCAAAGCATAGATGGAGATTTCTATAAGTGCGATAAATAATCATGAGATATGCTTTATTTTATGCATTATCTATGGATTTTTTCGCCTAGGCGTTCGATATCTGTCACTTTTGTGGTAATTTTTTTCGTAATATGTGTAATAATGAATATTAAACAACGAGATCATCATCGGACTAACTGTCAACTCTAAAATAGCGGGATATTGAATGATTAATTGTCGTATACTGCAATTTTCAAAGTATCAATGTGTCAGATGACTTTTGGAACAGCTGTGAAAAGTCCGCCATATTTAACTGTCGATTCTCGTTTTTACTATCGGATATTGCAGAGTAAAATGAGTTTACCACGAGATGTACTTTCTAGAAGGAAATTTTTTTTTTACTAACGATCAAAACCGTTTTCGCAAAAATTGTAACTTTTTAACTTGTTTTACTATAGTAAAAAGTTACCATTGATCACACAACCGGTTCTTAATTCATTTTATTCCTCACCGTAAATTATGTTTGATATTGAAATATTTAAGCACGAGTGATTGTCCGAATTATGGGGGCGGTTCATCGTCGTATATCCTTCGGATACATTTGTAGGCGACCAGCGCGCGCCCCGCAGAACTTGGCTGTCGGCCACTTGACAGCCGGCAGGCACTTAACAGCCACATCAGTCCGCCTGGTATTAACATTATATACTCGTGTATTAATTAACTTTACACTCGCAATATACCTCGCTCTAGTTACAGCATATATACTCACTCTATATATATACACTGTGACATACATTCGAACGAATGAGACTTGAAGAGAGATAGAGCCTTCAGTCTCACCATATTCTGATCCGACTTGCATAACCTTCAAACGTCAGTCACCCCATCCGAATGACTCGACAACAAAGATCACACATTTCGATACATATCACGAGATGAAACATCGCCCCTACGCGTTCACTTCACTCTAATCATGATATATCTCCAGCCACTCTCATTTACCTATATATAATCAATTAACGCTTCATATATTCGGACCGTGGAAAGTGTAATTAATTTATTAAACATATTGTCTTAAACGTCTCTCCGCACTTCCGGGTGAGTTCATCAAAGGAGTGGATGATCACGTGGCTGTACAGCTGTGGGCCTCGGTCTCCATGGCAACCGGGTGGGGAGGCCGCTGAGTTCACGCTACACGTACAGCTAAAGGAAGATAATGCCGACACACACACACCGTTAAGGAATAAATTCTTGTTATTCACAATATTCGATCGTAAAATTAAATTCTTGACTAAAATATTATTATTTATATAATATACATCTTATAACTTATGGCTCGTATCCATGAATGAGATTTTTAAGAGATTATCGACTCGATACAATCTCTGAGATTTTGCCCCATTGAGATTCCTTGGAGAGAACTCTTAGCTTTTGTAGTTCTCGTGTACACATCGTGTCTCAGATATTTACCGCTCATCACGTATGTCAAACATCAAAAGTCATTGTAGTTCATCAGTGGAGTGATTTTGAATCTCTCCAGCAGCAGTTAAAATTTAATAAATGTTTGTAATTAATTTAACGTCACATTATTGTTAATGATTAATGATTTATTGTGATGTCGCCGGTTGATTCAACTGAACTATACGACGATTATTAGTAGAAGTAATTACTCGGAATTATGAACAATCATTATTTATAATATATAATGATCAATTCAGAATGGGAGCTACGAACGTAGTTGCCGAAGGAAAATAAAAAGAGAACGTCTTAATATTTATTTACAAATCATATTTATAAGTACACCACACTTATGTTAACTTTTCAGAATAGATAGTTGTAGGTGTCTATGGTGATTTTGATGTCGTTTATGTGCTCGTGTCAAATCTCAGATCGAACATTGTCTATAGTAGTTTGAGTTTTTGTCTCTTTCTACCAATGTTTATCTCGATATTAAATCTCAACACGTGTACATGGTATTGATATGTACTTTAGATACCGCACCATACTTTAGATCATCAGGGATTGCTCGATTAAAAATGATGAAGTTAAAATCTGACAAATATATACATGATGTAACAGACCGAGTTCACAATATTTTATGAGTGGACACCTAACTGAATTACAAGTCGAAAATGTTCAAGGAAAAAAATATTTACGAAATTTATCCCTTAATAAGCCCCAAAGAATGTAACAAAAAACTGCCTGGTCGCTCTAAATTCGATGACACGACATTTTTTGTATACAATATATAATTTGGAATCAATAAAATATTTCAATTAATCGCATAATTACGATTATTCGATGCTTAGGCACATACTCCTTGAACATTTTCGACTCGTAATTTAGTCGAGTATCCATCCATAAAATTTTGTGGACTAGGTCTGTTACAATCTGTATGTGATCCTCGGTTCATCATTTATTTTGTATTTGTTAGATATCGTTTTAGAGATTCGCTTAGAAGTTGAAAAAGTATTCAAATCTATCTGGCTGAACCCTTGCAAGACTTGGGATCCTATAGAATCTAAATTGCCTGTGCACCCTAACAGGGTACGTGGTCCAAAGAATGTTATAGTAAATTAATCAAAAGTAAGGTAGATAAATTTTGTAAACGATATCATTAAATTTATCATTTATGTCGGTCCCCCGCGATCTTCATGAAATCCCGCTTTCTTAACTATGCTCTTCCACTTTTCTCAGCATTCTGCGAATCTAAGGGCTGCCACCGGATAAGTACCCGCTGCCTTTTCTTCTCGGTCGGTTCAGCGAGTGGGGGATCTTTCTCTTCCTCTCCGTCCTTTGACATGTCCCACCTCAACAAGGTTCTCCGGCTATCTTCCCTTATCGCAAAATATCCAAATGACGGAGATAAGTAATGATAAATTATCATCATAAGCCTTCCCGAAGGTTTTTCTCCATTGATCTCATTTTTCTCCAGTTTTGGAACTGTAAGGCATCTTTGAGGACAGTGTCACTCCATCTTAGCTTAGGCTTTCCCAAGTTTCTTAGTCTTATTGGTCTGGTGTTAAGTGGTGACTTCGGTGTTTGCTGTTCGGTCATCCACTTTTCATGGCCCAACTATTTAAAAAAATATGAATTAAATATATTAATTAGAAAGATATACATATAAAATCAATTTTATCGAAAAATATTGTTGTTGCGCCACCGAGATTCGAACCTAGATCTCTTTTCTAACCGGGGAAGGTGCATTATCCAACTACGTTACAGCGACAATATTTTATATGTTACCTTTTTGATATTAATACATTTAATCGTTCCATTATTTGAAAGAGGCATCTATCTTATTTTTACAGAATCTTAAATACCTTTAAGTGAACTGATAACAGACGCCAGAATTATCAATTCATTTTTATTAAATATTGGACACATTGATACAACTTTATTTTTCATATTATTAAGCTTATTAAACACATTATATACCTCGTTATTATTAACGTCTACATAGAAACACATATATGTACTGCAAGTTATTGGATTTCATATCTTGAAAATGTATTTTTTTGCATTTGGGTGATTCAAATCGAATTCGTTATATTTATGATCGAGTCACTACTGCAGTTTGAGAAACACTGCAGGACTACACGGACACGGGCGGTGACCACTGAAGCAGGTCTCGACACCGGGCCCCGCAACGAAGACTAATAGTCTGGCATCGCCTGAACATAAATAATTCAAAAATAACAATATTGAAGTGGGAAATTTCATTTCCTAAAGGGGCAAAAGTCATTATTTACAAAACGAAAAGCGATTTTGAATATTCACAGGTACCGATCTGAAATTTTCCATGAATTTTAAATTAACTTTCATACTGACTGACCGTATCAGTACTAAACTATGATAATGTTGACAAATAAATTTTAAATATGAATTAAATATATTAATTATAAAGATATACATATAAAATCAATTTTATCGAAAAATATTGTTGTTGCGCCACCGGGATTCGAACCTGGATCTCTTTCCTAACCGGGGAAGGTGCTTTATCCAACTAAGCTACATGATGATATGATGGAACGATTAAATGTATTATTATCAAAAAGGTAACATATAGGGTCGAAAATTGTCGCTAAAAATAATGTCGCTGTAGCTTAGTTGGATAAAGCACCTTCCCCGGTTAGGAAAGAGATCCAGGTTCGAATCCCGGTGGCGCAACCACAATATTTTTCGATAAAATTGATTTTATATGTATATCTTTATAATTAATATATTTAATTCATATTTAAAATATCACAGACCTATGTTCTGAATCAATAAGAATGTGTTCTCCTAAAAAATAAATTTTATTTTATTTACTTTTCTCGCTTTGAAAACTTATTATAGGTGAGCTTATAAGTTGCATGGAGATTATAAAAATTTTTTTTACATACCTAAAACGAACAAGCTAAAAATACCTACATAAAAAAATATATATGTTGAAAACATTTATGTAATAACTTTTTAAATATTAGCCAAATTACTCTGTGCTTAAAAATGCAAGCATAGATAAAAACAAAACTATATAAGTATAGGTGGTGGGTAACAAATTAAGAACTACTGTGAAAACAAATTTAAAAGGTGACTATTTACAAAAAGGATTTGGTTACTTATAATATTTAATTTTCTATTAACACTTTTTCTTATTTCTAAAATTTCTAATTGATCTAACTGTAAATCCCTAGTATTTGTATGTAAAATTTCTAAACCCTTATTAATCGTCAAAATAATGGTTTGTGTCCAAAAGATGATTGACGAATTCAGAATAGTTGAATAGTTTTTTTTCTTATTATTTATATTTATGTAATTACTAATTTTTCTTATTATTTATCTGTTTATCGGACTTTGGATATCATCAAGTGCTTTTTTCGTTTAGCAATTTTACCTTAATTGGTGGGACTTACGATGTGTTAAATATTGTAATTTCGGAATAAAATGTCCCTATCTTCCCAGCTTATTGTTGGTAGTCGCCAGTATAATATAGTATAGTAAATAATAAAAAATTATTACCACATGTGAAGAAGTTTGTACATTTGGGAAGTTTGTTTACTAGGGGCGGCAAGGATTAGAATGATATCAAAAAAATGGTGACTGCGGGAAATCAAGTGAATAGTGCTCTGAATATAATTATGAACAGCAGAAATTTAGTACACGAATACCAGCAGCGAATAATGGAGTTCTGGTTATTACTAATATGAAGCCCAAAGTTGGCAAGAAATAACGAAAATGGATATTGTGAAAATGCGGTCACTTAAGCTCATGTATAGAAAATCTAAGAATAAACAAAAGGTCACTGAGATGGTTTGGTCGTGTGGAACGTATGAGCTAAGAAAGTATGGTAAATAAAGTATATGAGAGTTGAAGGTAACAGCAACAGGCATTTACAAAAGACCTGGCGTGATCGGATATAATATTGTAGAACTACCCTGTTAAAAGTTTCGGTAACTGAAAAGCGTGCATGAAAATATGAAGTGGGCGAGGTAAGAATGGTGTGCCAGGACATTAGAGTGTAGCGTTTTATCCTCTCTGCTGAGAGATGACGTCATGGTAATTTAAGTTAAGTTTGTGGTGGTTCTGCATTCGCCCCACAGTCATGGCCTTGTAAGGACTCATCTTGTAGGGCCGAAGCGAACTGACCAATAAGCAGATACCAACATCTCAAGCAAGCCACTCCAGTCGTCAACCTCATATACGCAATTAACTTTATACTCGTCATACCTGCCATTGTAAATAGTTCCGCAATAAACGCCAACTTTTTTTACTTCTACTTTCATTTACACACCTTGCTCTAGACACAGCATAAATAATCATACACGTACATTCATACACATTGCGACATGCACCAACACGCGTGAGACTAGAAGAAAGTTAGGGGCTTTAGTCTCACCATGCACAAATCCTTCTGATACGAATGAACAATTAATATCCTCCCGAGTCAATAATATAAAGTAACCACAAACCCTTCAAGTTAAAGAGTGGCAGAGTCATTGAGAGGTCTCCATCTTTCAGCCTGTGGCAGCTGATGATGATATTATTGCATAATTGCATTGTGAACAACGTGATGAGAGAACGCTGTGTTGATTTCGTATGCGCATAAACCTTGGAGTATCGTGACAAGTTGACGATGGCGAGGGTGTGTACTTAGCGTCCTATCTCTCTAACGACATGACAACCAACACGTCTCATTTTATTTTCAACCACTCTGTATATTAAAAATTGCTTGGATGTTCCATTTCCTAAGCTCTCGGGGTGCTACAAGCTCGTGGGGTGGAAGAAGGGTGGCATCGGCCATCACCACTTTTGGTTGCGCTTGAACGTGTATTACTTTACAAATCAGTTTTGTTGCTTCCATTAGTAGAAATTAATTTATTAGTGCTGCGGGAAAATGAAAGCTTTCAAATTTTTTTAATGAAATTAACATGTTGATACGAATCGTTTTCACGATATGGATGCAATGCTATTGCTCTTATTGTCCATATCTACAGATGAGATTTTCGACTCGATACAGGGATTATGCTGAGATGTATGCCGTTGGGGTCACAAATTCTGCAAAACGAGGCTCTCCGGGTCGCATTGGTTGAAATAGAATTACTCAACTCCACCACGACTCGGAAATATCAAGTAAAGACCCGTTAAAACAATCCAGCATATATAAACTAAACTGTATTGACTGTCCGGTATTTGATATAAGTAAAACATCACGAAGTTTTAATACAAGAATAAAATAATATTTCAGGTGCCTTAACAATAATAACTTCTCAGAATTTTCGAAACCAACTTTTAGAGACTGGCCACAATTTAGTGAAAAACCGGCATTGAAATTTTACACATTAATAATAAAGGCCTAAAGTCTAGAAATCTAAAATTCATTCAACACTAAGTCCAATATAATTGATTTCAATGCGCCCCTGTTCACTCTTACCACGAATCCACCAAATTTGATGGAATATGACTGTTCAGTTGTACGCCAGTGCTGACGAAGATACGTTAGTATCAAAACCGGCTGACGTAAAAACAACACAGTGGTTTAAACAAAGTTAAATATAAATACAATTTTAAATTATGTCTAACCACAATGTTAATGTTACTAGCATCAACAACCGTTAAAGAATTCATAAGATAACTTACCGAAGGTATTTATGCAGGAATACTATTCCATTAGAACAAATATGATCATTAAGGAGAACACATTCTTATTGTGAAGTTGTAATTATTCAAAACATAGGTCGGTGATATTTTTTTTAAATACAGATTAAATGTATTAATTAGAAAGATATATTAATACATTTAATTTATATTTACAAAAATAATCCCTCAAAAGGAATAGTTATTGCAATTAGCTCGCAGAAATTTTACAACATTCATTGTTTCCATCTTAAAATATCACTAAATTACAATAAATCCACCCTTTGTGAAAGAGCAGGGTGTGTACTCACCTAGTCCTCTGTGAACCTAAGATCCAGGTTCAAGTCCAAGCGGTGCACAGCCACTGACCACATGACCACTGACCTGGTGACCTCTTGGTGCTCACCAGGTCTTCAATTGTTTACCCACCTGTAGTTGCCTTATATATACATGTTATTCACCATCATACGGATTATTTTTCATACTTAATGCTTCTGACGTTGCCTTTCCAGAATTACGGCGAAAAATACAAAATTAAAATATTATTTTCAAACAGTACAGGGTGGGGGCAGGCTATCATCGAGGTGATAGCAGTGGATACAGGGTGTCCGCAGTAATTTGATGTGTTTGTCGAGTAATTCTCTATCAATTAGGTAATTGGACGCGCCCCTAGAGGGTCGGCATGACTGAGTGTGTGTTCGTGGAATATTGTTAATTTGGTCTAGCAATCAAGTATTATTATTATTTTTAGTTTCCACGCTCAGATTCTTACATATTTTTAATTAACACAGGAATAAATTATTTCAATAAAAATTAATTATATAAAATAAATTTGTAAATTACCACATGAGTTTTCTAATCAAGTAACCGGTATTCGAATGATTTGTCTTCTTTCATTAATAAAACTATATCTAAACTTTCATCAGGCCATGTTAAAACTATATCTAAACTTTCGTCAGGCCATATTAAAACTATATCTAAACTTTCGTCAGGCCATATTAAACCTTATCTAAACTTTCATCGGGCCATATTAAAACTATATCTAAACTTTCGTCAGGCCATATTAAAACTATATCTAAACTTTCGTCAGGCCATATTAAAACTATATCTAAACTTTCATCAGGCCATATTAAAACTATATCTAAACTTTCGTCAGCCCATATTAAAACTATATCTAAACTTTCGTCAGGCCATATTAAAACTATATCTAAACTTTCGTCAGGCCATATTAAAACTAGATCTGTTCATATAAATACGTATTTGGTTTCTTTTGTCTTTTCTGGTAGTCAAAAGAGATTGGATGAGGAGTATTGCATAAAATAATACTGACGTGATATGTGTTTTATGTGAATATAACTCAAATGCACCGTACATGTTAATGGCAGAACGTCTAACATTTATAAAATGTGTACAGGTATACAGGTCGATTTTTTGGTCATGGCACTTCAAGAATGTATACCGATACACGTCAATGTGTGCGTGAGCGCTATCTAAGCGAGAAAAAGCTAAAGTTATATGACCGCTTCACGCTAGACAGTACCAACAGTAGCCAACAACACTTGACGTCAGTTGACGCATAATATTGCATTATAGTCTCGCCGCCAGGATTTTATCGGAAGCACTTGACGGATATTTGATATGGAAAAATAAAAAACGGTCTGGATTTTTTTTAAATATGCAGAGCATCACTACTGTAAACCAATTTTCATTTAAAAAGAACAATTGTATTAATGTATGTAATATACTTTTTTAAGATATATTTTTTTTAATATTAAATTAATATGGTGCCGGAAAACTCTTGGTAAATAGAACACAACACATACAAAGCTCAAGTTTTCATGTACACCGTATCTTACGATATATATTAAATGTTTTCTATCGCCGTGTATATGTGATAGAAATAGGTTTAAGTATAATTATGTACATAAGAAAAATGGTTTATTGAAATATATAATGTTTTTAGGAATATTTATTTTTAATAGATACTAATACTCTTAAAGTGTAAGTACGTAGCTATACATTTATAACAATGGAAAAATAAACAAATGCATTCGACTAAGTAAGACGAATGTTGATAGTTATATAAAAATTCAAAAATACGACTAACACATAAACAAGAATTAAAATGTTTAAACATAAACATAAATATAAACTTCCCTAATTTACAAAATTCAAACATTTCCTATTTTTTGGATACCGTGTTTTTAACTAATTTCAAACGACAACCCCGCCTAGATACTATACAATACACTCTTACAATGTGCATATTACGTATGGTTTTATTCACATACTCAAAGGAATATACTGGCGTATAGCATTATATAATAAGACATGATTTTGCGAATTAAATTTATAAAATGATTGCGATAAAATAATGTAAATTTGTGTTTAAAAAAATCTCATAGAAGAATCTAATGTCTAGTCGAGCGCCTTAACTACTGTGCCATGGCCTACATATAAATTAATTTTAGCGCTTTATATAAAATTGATTTTGGTTTATTACCTTTTTCATAGTTATAATAATTATTATATTATTAAAATGTTTTTGATAATTTATTCCATAGTTAATTATATAATGTATGTGCAATTTAGTTTGGAAGAAGGGCCACCGAGTCCTTAGCGAAAATGAGGTTGCAGACGAACCTGCTACCAAACAGGGTTGTTGCGAACCCAGACAACCTACAACCCTCTCAGTTTCTCTAAACAACAAGCATACGTTTCCGATAAGCCGATGAACGGAATGCGAGGCACATGACGCACATGCAGAGCAAACAACTTAGATGTTCTTTGAAACTATGCACGAAGCTAGCAAATTCCGAAGGTTATTCGGAAGTTCGTTTGAATTAACACGGTAGTACATGTGTAGGTACGAAGCTATACTACATCTATCTATTTAGAATTCGTGAGTCAGCAGAATGTTCTAGTTTATTTATTTATTTGACAAAAAAAATTGTATATCAGAAGTGAACATTCAATAATATAACACACTTATTATTTGACTGTATGGGATGAGGGGTTATCCACCTCTGATATATAAAGCATTGTCCTGGCTACTGTCTGTGTTAAAGTAGATTTCAGTGATGGTGCATCATCTTAAAATATATTACCTAACCTGACAAAAGTATTTTCGAAGAAAATATGATCGCATATTGTATTCGAATAAATCTGAGAAAAATGTATTGCTGGAGAAGAATGTCAGATATCGCATGATTACTTTTATGCCACTCACGCAATCAAAAAACTTGGCGATTTTTTTTTAAATATTACTCGATTGGCATGAAAATTTTTGTAAAAAATACGTATTTTCTTACACAAAGATTTAATTTTCGAAGAGTTTTTTTTTACCGTTGCATAAATGTGTCATAATCTATCGGATTTATGTTTCGTTAGATAAATATGTGTAGAATGCCTCCCGACCCGCTAATAATATTCCAAACCTCTCTCTTATATATACACTTCAATTCATGTCTATTCATTTACTAGTATGTGTTTACAACAGTGGACATAGGAGTCTACCAATTTTTTGTCTATGTATATTATGCGTCAAAATGACAGCCTGAAAAAGGAGATTTTTCCTAGGCGCAACTTTGGACCGAAAAAGACATGGCAGAGTACCATAACGGTGAATAAATTCGTTGCGTCTGGCTGGAGAGACCTGGAAAGATACACAAAAATATCTACCTTTTGAAAAAATATTGTCAACACCGTGAATAATTTAACCAATTACGCCTTAATATAAGTTATAATATGAGTTCGAAAATTTGACGTCGATTTACTAGGCTGACATGATGTAATTGGTCAGCGCGCTTCCCCGGATAAAAAGAGTTCCTGGTTCAAATCCCGGTGACAGCTAAAATATTTTTTCGATAAATTGATTGTGTCCGTATGCATATCTTTCTAATTGATGCGTTTCATTTGTATTAAAATATCACAGAACTATGTTTTGAAAAAACTACAATTTCACAATAATAATAATGTGTTTTGAATTGTTAAATTTTGATCTATAGTTGAGATATCTAATTACTTATTTCTGATAAAGCAGTCCACTGGTAATATAAAGATGCGGGTATAATTAAACACACAATTTAACTACCGTTCTGGCCATCAAAGATATGTTGGGCATTAAGCAATGATGTTCAAGGAATAATTTACAAATTATTATACTTTTAAAATTAGCAATATTAACTTTGTGGTTAAAATTCATATTTTTATTTATTATCTTTGTTTTATTAACCACTAAATTGAGTTTAAATACATCTACCGGTTTTAAAAAATAGCATTTTCTTCTTCAGGATGTCATAACTAACTAAAACAAATATTATTGTTTCTTTGCCAGAACCTATTTTTAAAAAAAAAAATATTTAGTACCTGACTCAAATCATTACTTATTTTTAAAAATAGATTCTGACAAAGAAACAATAATATATGTTTTAGTTACTTATGACATCCTGAAGAAGAAAATGGTATTTTTCGAAACCGGTAGGTGTATGTAATTTCAATTAAGTGATTAATAAAACAAAGATAATAAATAAAAATATTAAATAAAAAATTATTGCTGCTGAATATTTACCGGACATAGAAATTTTGACAAAGAGCAAGAATGTCGTCGATTTCTGGAGACCAAGGTTAGGTTATGTTAAAATCAATGATATGAGAATAGTCCGCGGTTTAAATTAAAAAATTATATTGCCCGGAGAGTATATAGCGTAACGCTCAATTTATTACTATTCTCTGAGCAATATGAATAATTCTCTCCCACTGTGCATAGTGCCCTGTTATTCGCTTGGTATAATAAATAAAATATATGATTTTTTGCAATCAATTGTGTACCTGCCAGTTGACTAAAAACTATCTCACTCATACCACTGTATTGGTTTGAAATTAGTTCACAATGCAAATTAATATTTTCAATTCTGGTATATCTGAATCTAATTGTTTCAAGAGGCGAGTTGATTTAATGAGTTAATTTTTTTTCTCTTTTTTATCACATATACATGTTTTATGTTACTTTATATATAAAATGTTTATTCAGATCAAGCAATGTTTAATTTCTGAAGAATAAAAATAGATTGTTCCGAAAATAATGGCCGATTTTATCCTATAAATTCAACAAAACATAATTTTCGAATAAATAAACTTTATTAATCAAAATAAGAGTGATTTGATTCCACGTATTTTGCCAACGAATTAAAAGTTATTTATGCCTATAGAATCAACTCAAGCGGAGTGGAATCCAAGAATTTATTAAGTATTTTAAAATGCTTCTGTGTTAATGATTTTTTTCGGTTTTTTGAAATATGTTATCGACAAGCTTAAGAAAGTCTTGAAGCAAGATGGATCGCATGTTTTCTTCCACTAAAAGTAACTAAAGTTAAGCAAATTTGTTTTTTTTTATTACATTTGTAAGTTGGCATTAGGCTAATATTTGTTTTTATATATTGGCCACACCGTCTGTCTAAAATACAGTGCTAAGTTATCAGGTGTTGAGCGATGGTTCTATAAATCATAATACATTTTACTAAGTAAAAAGTAAGCATTTTCTTTTAATTTTAACAAAATTAAATATCTAACTCAATAAATAAATACAGCAGATTTCTATGGATAAATATTTTCTAGCAAAGAATTTCCAAAGTGATTTTTGTCATTTTATATGAGTGTCTTCTTATAGTTTTTTTAAATTAAAAATATTTCAGTATTTAATTGTGTCTGAATTAATATTCATCACCAACGATGTAGTCATGGCTTTGGGTAACAATACTAAACAGGTGATGGTTTAAAACTTTTTAATCCACTGCTTTTCAGTTATCTACACTCCAAAAAATAGCTCTACGTAACACCGAGTGACTGAGGATTTAATGAAATTTTCCCTGAAGATGACGATGGTACCGATCCGCTGCCCCGGAGGAATTCGGAGAGCCTTTTTCAATTTAAGGGAGTGGACCCCTCGCTATGTAGCATTGGTGTGATGGGGAGTTGATTGGAAAGTACACAACCGAGTTACTCCATCTTCACAAGTGGGTATATTGGGAAAAAATCGTGTTAAATCTGTATTTCGTAGAGTATTTGCTATAGTTGAGTAAACCATAAAATGTGATATTTATTTAGACTTTAGTTCCAAGATTAACTCATAGTGATAAAATAACTATATTTTTTTTTTAAATAATTGAATATATATATATATATATTTAACAATACCCTGTTATACTACACAATTTTTTTTATTATAGTAACAGTTTTAGAACTATTGTTATGTGTTTGACAACCACAAACTGCGCAAAAGCACCAAAGATTTAGTCTACCGTACCAAAGTATTTTTTACACTACTACAATATATAGCTGCGAATCATAGGTGTTATATACTGTGACCTAAAGTACGCTTGAAAAAGATCTTTGGTATAATGTGGGAAGAGCGCAGAACCTGGAAGGCAGAAAATATAAGTCCTTAAAAATTTCTGTATCAAAATAATGATCCTGATGCGCCAATAAAGATGTAAGTCACTGCACACGTATAGGTAGATCAATTCAAAAATTGGTCTCCTCAGCTATATGAGGATACATAACACAAAAATCATAACAGACATCATCTTAGCAGCAAGGAACCGTCTAAAAAGTGAATTGTTGAAACCGTCTTATGTTCCTGTTTATCTCGTATATTTTCTTTATTTAGTGATATTATTTAACTTTGATTATTAACTCCACTTAATGAGTAATTTAAAATATCAACCGGTTTCAGAAAATATCATTTCCTTCTTCAGGATGTCAGATTAATTGACTTCCTGAGGAAGGAAATGATGTTTTCCGAAACCGGTTGATGTTTTAAATTATTAATTAAATGGTTTTAACAAACAAAGTTACATAACCTATAAATAAATGAACACAATAAACCGCAAAGTACAATTTGCAAATATAAAAAATATATATTAATTGTTGTGGCTATATACACTCAAATAATATTCCAAATTTTGGGTCCGTTTTATATTAGACAGACGAAGAAAAGTTTCTCGAAAGTCGGGCGGCATTAAATATCAGCAGCTGTTGTACAAAATTGTTGTAGTTTATTAGTTAAATAAATAAAGCCTACCATATGGGGCTCAAGTGTATCGCATGCTGGCTGGTTTGTGTATAAAAATATGAAAGTAGCCTTAATCCAAAAGCGCAATAAATAATTCAACCGTCAAGATCGACTAAAATATATTTTTGCGGTGTGCGAAATTATTCCATAACGAAAAAGGTTGGAAAAAGCTCACAATTTTACTTGCATTATATTCTTAAGGATTTTTCGACAGATATGTCACACAGCGTGTATGAGGGTTGGAGAAGAATTATCTTCTTGACAGATGTCACTCAGTGGCGCGATAAGATGGTCCTTAGGGCTCAAAGGGACAGTGGGGCGATAAGGCATTATTAAACTGACGAAATATCAATGTATTTATGTCCGAAGGCTACTGGGTTATGACGACGTAGGGTTGCAGATAAAGTATATGTATATATTGTATATAAGTATAAATAAAATAATTTTTTATTTTTATTTGTTAACTTTGTTTTATTAACCACTTATTAAGTTTAAATACATCTACCGGTTTCGAAAAATACCATTTTCTTCTTCAGGATGTCAATACTAACTAAAAACATATGTTATTGTTTCTTTATCAGAATCTATTTAAAAAAAAAAAAAACAATTACGTAAAAAATTAATTTAGTACCTAACTCAAATTGTTACTGAATATAAATTTACTCGAATAATTTTTAGGACAATTTGGAGAGGAATATTTTTGATTGTGATTCTCCTTTGTTAAAAAATGTTTTTTTGTGGAAAAGGTATGTGCATGATATATTATGTATTTGGTCAGGTTCACAACGTCAACTAACTACATTTTTAAATCTTATTATTTAATTTAATAATAAAATACAACTTACATTAGAAATGGAAAATAATTCGACCCTAAATTATTTGGATCTAACATTGATTAAAAATAATAATAAAATTGAATTCAAACTTTTTAGAAAACCAACTTTTACAGATACTACCATACAAAGTGAATCTAACCATTCATTATCACACAAATATTCAGGGTTCCACTCCATGACACATCGTTTAGTCAATATTCCTATTTCAACATCCAATTTCAATATTGAATTGAATACAATTTAAAAAATAGCAGTTAATAACGGGTATAATACAGGTTTGATAGGCACTATTTTAAAAAATAATTTAAAAGAATATAATAAACAATTTTTATATAAATCACAGATAAAACACAATGATAAAAATGATTATTGGCGTAGGATTTATATATAAATAACTTTTCGAATCAAATATCTAAACACCTACTACGAAACATTAGACCGGCATTTTATACAAATAATAATATAAGAAATTTATTCATAAATTCTAAAGACAAAGATGATAAATTTAACAATGCTGGTGTCTATAAACTTAGTTGCAAGGATTGTGCTGCATTTTATATTGGTAAAACGGGTAGAAATTTTAATATAAGAGTAAGGAGTTAATATAAGAGTATTTGAGATGTTTTAACAATAGTGGGTTTTCAGAATTTTCTATTAATTTAATAGAAAATGGTCATGGTTTTGATAAACAATTGGGATTGTCAATTTTGCATGTAAACGGTGTTGGGCACAAATGAAATAATTTGGAATCGTTGGAGATAAATAAAGCGTGTAAAACTAATCAAAAAATTATAAACAATCAACTAAATTTAACTACGAGTCCCATTCTAAAAAACTTTCCTAAAAATTATTCGAGTAAATTTGTATTAAGTAACAATTTGAGTTAGGTACTAAATTTATTTTTTGAATAATTGTTTTTTTTTTTAAATAGATTCTGGTAATGAAACAATAATATATGTTTTTAGTTAGTATTGATATCCTGGAAAAGAAAATGATATTTTTCGAAACCGGTAGATGTATTTAAACTCAATAAGTGGTTAGTAAAACAAAGTTAACAAATAAAAATAATGAATTTTAACTACAAAGCTAATTTTGCTAATTTCAAAAGTAAAATTATTCTTAACCAGACAGCAACAAAATCAATAAGTAGCTAACCTCTAACATTTTATATTAAGTGTTATGAGAATGCTTATAACTAAAATAAGTGTAACATTTTAAGATCAAAATTTTACCAAGTTCTTTAGAACTTATTTGGAAAAGCAGTATCTTTATTTTGTCGGTTTGTTATTTTTTTTTTATATCTTTCTAAGGGATTTATATAATTTGTTTAATTATCAAAAAACTTCCATGTATTTTAAAATCGCAACATCAAAATAAAATATTAATTCATTTAAAAACGAAACATTTTTGTTCGTGCCTTTTTAAGCTAGCGAACTTAGACAATGTTAAAATAATTAACCTTATAATTAATGTATATTTACACAGAAAGAAAACTTACTAGTTATATTCTTAATTTTACTCTTCACGTTACTTTTAGCACAGCTTTAGTCACATCAACCCTTTCTGATCCCGACGAGATTTTGCGCGCTCTCTAAATGTTTTCGCCCCACGAGTATCTTTCACATATAATCTATATTCATTGGTTATCTATGCCCTTTGCAATATAACCTGTCCATTGAATTTTAGCAGCTACAATGACTTTCTTCAATTTGGTTCTATATTTTCCTAATTTTTTAATTTAAAAAATAAATTCGTGTTGAACATAACTGTTTGCTAGAATCTTACAAACATTATATAAATTCCAGAATAATATCTTCTTAGATTGTACAATTATATAGCTGTCCTTTTCTACAAATTACCCATGACATTAAAATGGTTACTTAGAATAATTAAAAGCATTCAAAATGTATGGAAATCCTCAGAATTCCAATGAATAATTTTGTCCCTTTTCATCTCATGCAAACATAATTGTGCAGTTGTCCCAATTATAGTTATAAATACAAGTTGTTGAGTTCAATTGTTAGATTGATAATGCCCTTACAAGGCGAAATGAGACTCAAGTAAATCAAACGAGTAGAATAAAAAAACAAGCGTATTATTTTCACATAATGTGACATCCTTCACTTTGATCTGCTCTCTAACCAACCCACGTGCGTATATTTTTCTGCCTCTTTTACTAATTCCCACCGTACTACATTTCATACTATCTTGTGTCGCTTCTGAGTTCACTTGACATTCAGAGTTTGTATATATTAAATAAAACTAGAACACCACTAATTAAAGTTCAACAAATAGTTAACAAAAAGCTAATTTGGCAACCCTAACATGTTTACCGCATTTTCCGGTAAACTTGAGACTCAAAGATCCATTAGGCGAAAAGCCGTGGAAAATCAACAAGTGGGGATACACCACACACGCACATAAATATACATTTGTACGAGTGTGTGTGGTTTTATTGGTACTATACTTAACGCTCGTATTTCCAATCCGCTTAGGGTGGACGGAAACTGCCCGAAAGGTTTCGTTTATTAGGCGGGCCGACCGGAAAAGGAAGTGACGCACTAGAAAAATATTCCACTCTCCATACCACGTATTTATTAAATTTTTTTGTAATGTGTTGGCAGGTTTCGTGCCAAGAAATGCAAACTAAGTTAAGGCAGCGATTTAAAAGCCGTACTAAATAATTATTTTCGTGTTTTTTGTTCGACTGTTCTCGTGTCTACTTGTTGCTATGCTGGCCGGGTCACGCCCAATAGAAAATGTATTTTTCCATGTTACCATTCACGGTACTAACGTTTGTAGCATAATATAATAATAATAATGCAAATTAAATTATAATACGATTTTAAAATAATGTGAGTCTACAATTTTAAGAAGCCATTATTATACAGGTAATCATTACAAAATTGATAATATTTATGTAAAACTGCTCCACATATTACACACATTTACGTGTATTGCAATATATTAATTGCACATATAAAGTACGCGATATCAAAGATTTTATAAAAATTAACAGAAGGAAAATAAATGGTACATAAAAAAATTCAAATAACGTCAAGTTGTTTTTGATAAACAAATTAAAGTTATCAAATAATTAAATCGCTTTATATCTGACAAATATATTAGTTCAATAATTTTTTGGAGTATGTAATAGAGTATAATTATTGCCTGTATCCTTGGTAGGTAATTTACAAGTAAATTTTACAGTCATACTTAGAGTAGATCTCGATTGTGTTGACTTTCTATTATATATACACAACATAATACATAGTTAACAGATAAAAGGAACGCAACTCAAATGATCTAATTTCCTCTCTAAGCACCGAGTACGAAATTATTATTACGAAGTCGTCAATATCAATTTATTGTGGGTACTAATAGTTTTCAAAGTAAATACATGGAGCGAAAATAATTCGTATTAGAAATTCTCGTTTGCCAATGATAATAATAAATATAGTATCATTTAAATTAGCTTTTACTTTCCGGTCCAATTATTTAGTATTGTGATATATAATATGGTAGTTATTGTTCGTTGCTTAGCAAAGTCGTCGAAGTATACAAATTCACAATTCACATTTAAAATTGGTTACCAATACCTTCTGTATTATGATATTCTTGTAGATCAGTGTGACGCGTGATGCTGAAATGGTACTGGTGCGATAGTGTAGTCCTGGTGTGTTAGTCCGTGTGAATTGACTAATAAAATGTAACTTTATCACCGAGCGTTACTAATATACGTGTGTTTTTATGGTTATATCAATGTGATTTGGATGTACTAACATAGGTTTGTCATTATATCGCCATGTGTCTATTAGATGTTAGGGCTTTAAAAAAACATTTTAAATTGTATTGCGGATTGACGCATTACACCGTTGATGCTCAGGTGTGGTCTATTTTGGTTTCTTTTCTTAGTTTTTTAGTGCTTGTCTGAGTACCAAACGTTGGCGATTAATATATTGTTTGCAGCAGCTGAAAATAATTGGACTGTGAACATGCCTTAGATCGTTCGGCAAGGATATCATTTGACTTCGAGGGACTTTTTTGTCTTGAAGTATGAGATGCAAGATCTGGTACTTTTCTGGATGATGTATTCAAAATATTGCAGTTTCCGGGTTTTTATCGTTTCAAGGATTTATTTTTCCTTTCGTATCCGGATCTTCACATTACCAATCGCAACCATATCGATCCAATTAATTTTTTTAACGCTATCTGTAGATACACATCTCAAATGCTTCAAGCCGCTTTAGCATTGGTTTTTCCGAGACCACACTATTGTACTTGTACCGTTGAAAGTAGTGCAAGCGGCACTCTCATGGAAAGCTAATTCCCTAACCAAAGAATGGAAACGACTGCAGAATAGCTACAGATACTGTTCCGGATTCGTAAAACACATTTTTGACATGTTATTGACACCTTTTCCCCGTCCAAATTTCCCAACCATACCTTTTTAATGCTCGTCTTAAGTTTGAAATGTGACCTTGATGTCAGCAGACGTCAACATGACCGATATTTATTTGATCGCGACATCGCGATAGCATTCGCCGTGTGGATTTGTCAGCTCCAGTGTACCAGCACTGTAATTTGTGATATTGTGTTTGTGTGAAGTTGTGGTATCGCCGTCTTCAATCGAAAGTGGAGATCCGCGTGTCGTTTATATGATCTCGGCGGCGACTGGAGGGGCGACGGAGGCGTCATACACAAAATAAGGCGAGCAGTCCTTCGACTGGAACCCCTATCCCATCATCGACCCTTATCCCTTATATCCAGGTTCCCTTATTTCCTTCCTTTACCCCTCCTGCGGCGATTCCGATTTACGACCGGAATCGTCGTAATCCAATCTTTAATTAGATCATATCGGCGCAGGACTTACGTCTCCTTTACAGATACAATAAGTGACTGAAATATAGTATCTATGTTTTATTTATATTTATATATGGTATATGAAAGTGTGAACTTTTTAATTATTTTTTTTTGCTTTTCTTTTCATGACATAAATAATATTTCGTAACTTAAATGTATTATATAATATGTATAATCTTTATAGCGAATTGGGTCTTCATAAAAAAAACCCGATCACGCTGGAATAAACATATTATTATTAAAGCAACTCACGATAAAGAATGGTCGGACCTTATGAATACCTACCAGTCTACAGGAACCTTTAACTCATCCAGGTACTGTTGATCGTGCAGTCGGAAGTGGACTTTATAAAGGTATGGTTCAAGAGCCATTTTGACAAATAGCAGGCATGTAACGGGTGCATCTATTTTGCTTACCAGTAAATCCATGCGGTGTAACCATAGAACTAATTTTAATACTCATGTGACGGTTCATTGATTTAGAATATATGAGTATTGTATGTATAGCTCAAGGTGTAATATTTGAATAACATGCAACGTACGGCAGTGTTATTTTTGGTGACTGGCCACCCTTTTTGATTGACCATTTAGTTGATTTGCGGCTTTTACGTGGCTTTTTTTTTCTTTCTCTTTACTGCGGCCTTCGCCAATTAGGCTTAATTAACCATTATAAATATATACATAGATGCAGTAATATAATAAACAATTTACATAAATTAAATAATCAGTAAAATATTATTAATATTTGTACAAATATTTGAATATAAAAAAATTATACCTAAAATTTTTAAGAAAATTGTGCAAATATATAAATTATACGTTCACATTTCCCTTTATATAATTCTTTATTGTGAATATTTGAAAATTTTATATTCACAACATTAATGAGCATAGTAATAATAATAATTCATAAAACATATAACAAATTAATTAAAAATTTTCGTTTAAACGGCAATATTACTAATCATGTTTTTATTCCAGCGTGATTAGGTTTTTTTTTATGAAAATCCGTTTTGCCATAATACATTTAAGTAACATAATGAAAAGAAAAGCAAAAAAAGATTTACACACACATATACATATATATATAAATAATCAAAATATAAATACTACATTTCAGTCACGGCCATTATTGTATCTGTAGCTATTCTGCAATGAATACATAAAAATCACCAAAGTAAGTAATAAACAATAACTTTGACAAAAAAAATATTTTACATGGTTTTGTGAAACTGAATAACAATAATTAGATTTATTTCGAATATTTGAATTAATATTCAAAATGCGATGTCGCGTGTTTTTTTTCTTATCTTCCATATTAATAAATTGGGGATATGTAAATTGTATCTTTATGTTGTGGTGAGAATATCACTCCCACTCATGCATTTCGGTAAATGGCCATCCTATTAGTTGAAAGAAGCAATATTGTTTCTTCTAACGCCTAAAATGTAATGATTTTTATTTTATTTTTTAAATAATTATTAAAGATTATTATTTATTCTTAAACTAATACATGTGTTAGCGCCGTTTAATGTACTCACGCACATACACACGCACACTGTGTTAAATTATCGAAAGATATCTTTTCCTTTTCTCCTTCTCAACCTATCTGTAGGCACGAGTGAGAAAGAAGATATCCCTGCAGTTTAATTCGCCCGAACGACTTCACTGCGTTTATTGGAACCAATCACGGCACTCTGCCATCGCTGTAAATCCGCTTTACTACCGCTTATATTAATTAAGAAAATAATTATAATTAAATCCCGCTAATAGAAACAAAGAATTCCTTTAACGCGAGTGTCAACAGGTGTTTTGTTACATAATTCTGCGTCGCGAGTGAATTGGTGGACCCAGGGAGACAATCAGAACCAGGTTTCAGATATACAAGTAAGTGCCATTCTTTTATTCATCTCCCGATATTCCACAAAATTCCAACATGTATATGTAGACACATAAGTACGCTTTAATATAAACATACAATACATCCACTTTTAAAACCTATCTAGAAATTATATACAGCATAGTTTTATTTTTAAAAATTACTTTTTTTTCCACCTTACATTTCTTATTGCACTGTACGCCATAGATTTCTCAGATTTGGCCTTCTTCCTATATGTTAAGCGTCTTATTGAATCATGCTCGTCTTCATATTGATTTGTATCAATATATATTTTAAAAATAAACACCATAACATTAAAATATATGACTAATTTCAACATTGCAGTGATTCGAGTATACCTGTCTCTTCTCAATATTATTCATATAGGTTAATTTTACAAACTAATAATTGTTGTATTTATTCTTCACTAACCAACAAATAATGCCGCTGCAGTAGTTTATATGAGAAACAATACTGGAGTTGTATACTATTTTACAAGACTCATTAATAAAGAGTCTTCTAATTTGATCTTCCTAAAAGTGAGATCTTAAAGCAATATTTTAATGATAAGTTACTTTTAACGTGTACAAGGCGTGAAAAAAATATGTTTTAAGATATAAGTATCGGGTGTCAACAGTTAATGTCGACACTTTAATATAAAGCTTGTTTTAAAGGGGAGAAAATATTTGTAAACTCCTGTCTTTTCTAAACTCGGTTACAAGGGGTGGAGAAACATTGAGCCAAAGTTGGTCGTGTGTGCAGCGCACGGGAATGGTCACGCAGGGAGTAATCCCTAATAAAGCTTACATTCTCAGAAAACGACGAACGTTCATGGTTGTTGCGCTTTCATACAAACTTCTGAACAACCTCTATGATTATGTTCACAATTACGTTCGCCACTGGCAGGGGCGTGCACTCCAATCAAAAATGATGTGCATAACTATAATTTCTGTGAATTAAATCTAAATTACATGTTTATTTAATATATTATGTAATAAATATGTAGGTTCACGTGTAAATAATTAACAATTAGCAAGTTAATGTTTTAGTAGAACCATCTAGCGAAAGAATTTATAAATGATAAATAAAGCGTGTTGGTATATGCCCAAATTATATACTAACTAAGCGCAATAAGACAGTGTATGTATACGTTTTTGTTTGAACAGATGCGTTGCATGAAGCTAATTTAAATGTATGTGTTCTAAAACATTTTGAACGTGGTGTTCCGTATTTGTAATTATTTTGATTTTTGATAGGTGAACACATAATTTCTACATTTATTCAATGACTTATCATTGTTAAATGTAGTATTATTGCCACCGGTTTTAGTTTTGTTCCCTCACCTAGTCCGCTCCCATTCAGTGCACATTGTTTCTTTGGCTCGACTGGTTTGTTTTTGATTTTGTCACATTTGGAGAGGAAGTGTCCCCGTGTAATCGTTTCATTTGGATCACTAGTAAAGTACTCGGATACATCTGACTCCCAGCTCAACTTGTTCGTTTTTTGTACTTGTGAACCTCGTAGAGAATCGGAGTGGAAGTGTTGTACCGCTGTGATTTTTATGTTTTGTGGATGGTGAATTTCGTCAGAGTTGTACCAGTTTTTTTATCGGGTTGAACTTCAAGATATTATCTGTCCTTATCCCGTAAGCCATCCTGGTCCGCTATGGAAGAATTCCCTCATCCCTCATCATTCCCTACTCCTTCCATCTACCCACCCCGTCCGATTCCATCATCACTGTGATTGGCGACTTGCGTCGGAAAAATTATTTTACATTATAAAATATTTTTATTCTCTCGCTTAATAGCAAATAATAGTAATTAATTAAAACATTTTTTACGAATGAAAATTAACACACACAGGTATACTTTTTTAAAATATCTATCCAAAATAGTGTATTTCTTTCAGATGAATACAACACAAGTGACATTACACCCCAGCGTAGATACATCTACAACATAACCTAAATCCATGCCTAGTACACGCTACTGATCACTATTATGTCATGTATGCCAACTTGTATATAAATGATAATAATTAATTGGAGCACTGCCGATAATAGCTGGAGCTCGATAGAAAAGTGATAGAAGAGCTCCTGGAATTGGTTGCCTATGAAGCCGCGATTCCACATTCCGGGTCCAACGGCCTCATATGGTGCTAGATTACATTGACAGAAGCCACTCAGGTCCAACTCATCATTATTATATATATGAGCAAAATGAACCCTAAAGAAATCGAATAATCACACGTATTATTAAACCATTTTGGTCCGCATTCGCATGCAAAAAAGGAAAGTAATCCTTTACGGTGTAGCCGAAGCGAAATAGGGTTGTTAGTCAGGTTTATTTGGTTATTAATTATGTTGGACTTAGTATTGAATGATTTTTAGATTTCTATACGTTCTAAATTATCCCATCTAAAGCCTTTATTATTATTGTGTAAAATTTCAATGCCATTTTTTTTAAGTGGAAGACTTAAGGTGTCTTAACAATAATAATTTTCAAAATAATTTTCCAACCACCTTTTAGAAACAAGTTGATGTAAAAACAACACAGTGATTTGAACAAAGTTAAATATAAATACAATTTAAAATTATGTCTAAAGATAAAGTTAACGCTACAAACATATAATATTAAAAGTATTATTTTCAATTCGGTTAACGCCTAATTCTTCAAACTCAACTGTGAACATCTCATTCTCCAAATTAATTTGCAATCATGAGCGACATCAATAATTCTAATTAATTAGCTCCATACGAAATAGCGTCAGAGGCTTTTGAGCAAAATCAATTAATTTTTCAATTCTAAAATTGGCGCCTCTAACGCTTACCAAAGGAGCCAGCATGTTAATTTTCAATAATGATCTGTTTATTTCAACGTGATCATGTTTTCGGTGCAATAATAAATAATTATACAACTATTTACGCAATTATATATTGAGTAATTCGTCAAACGACGTCTGAAGCCTTTGAAATTAATTAATGAATTATCCCCTCAAAAATATCTGATTCAATATTTAAAAAAAAATAAAACCACTTAGGAAGTATCTGACTATTCTTGGTGTTCAGATCGAATTGAGTTTTTCTTTAAAACTGTTTCATTTCTTACATAGTTTAATTTGAGAAAAATTGCATTTTTAGATGGTAGCTGCTAATTGGAAAAATTAATGTGTCACTGAGGAAGGTTATGAACAAAAAATCTAAATTTCCACCTAGTGTCGGCAATCGAACCTCCCTGTCTTGTGCTAAATAAAACAGCTCGTCCATCCTCACGATTCCGGTCTAGTTAGGGATGTTCCTTAGCCATGATGCCTATCTCCTGTAGAACGATTTTTTCTCATATAAAGAAACAAATCAAGTGAGGTAATTTGTAACAAAGAATATCCCTTCCGGTTTAGCTCAGTATGTAGAAGTGTCAATGTCATTCAAATGGGGAACATCCCAATAAAAAGATATGGTACAGTTTATTTAGAAACGAAGTTTATTCAGTGTGGCGGTAACAAATGTGGATGGCTCGTAGGCCGTATCACTCACTAATTTTACTTTGGATTAAATATTCAATAAATACCTTGGAAATTATTTAGTAAACCTGAAAATAAATTAAGAATGCCTGCACAGAGACCGCAGGGTACAGTGGCGGTGGAAAGATTTCGGGTCAGACGATGCCAACCGGAATACAGGAATGATGAGGCAGGCGTCAGCAGAAGCAGCTAGCAAGGGCCCGTAGTGGATGGGAGAAAATGGTGTAGAATGATGAGAGCAATCAATGCAATATAATTTGGACGGATCGGCTGATGCAAGCGGCATGAGAATTTTTGCGAAGGTGGTCGGTGGTGCTCGAGAAGTTGACAATCCGCGTAGCACAATGAGATGATGGATAAGACGGGCTCCGAGTGTTCCTTGGCGAGATCGGAATTTATATTGCAATAGGTTCAACACGACGATTTAAGCGAGATCGCGTGGAACGCGTAAGGGTAATCAATGCACTACGCAATAATTAATAAGATATATATAAATATCTTGGAACACTCGCGGGTATGATGATAACAAATTACACAATAAATGGGTAAATCAGATCACGATGGATTGGTTCCGAACTACAGCTCTTTAAAGGATCGAGCTGAGTTATATAAATGAATTCCAAAATCCACACGCGACGATGTTAATACTCCGAGCTCGCTGGGGAGAGTGACCGTTGGAAATTGGCGTTGGTCCGTTAGGAAGTGTTCCCGGCGAAAGCGGATATTCCAAGATTTGTAATGGAACGAGGGACTAGATGTTCACGCGCCGTTTAGTTATTTATGGCGGTAGGTACTTAAATATTAAAATAGACTCACGACACTCCTTATAGAATCTCTACGTCCTTTCCATTTATTACAAGGTGTTGCATTCAATCATTCATTGATAGTCTTAAATAATGATTGTCATTGCAAATGAGTGATCTGTCTGTTTTCTTCATCTCCATTCTTTATTTTACTTCTTCCTCTCAATTCTATATGTCACTTCTTTATCGGGATTCAGTTCATCTAATTGTTATGTAATTAGTTCCGTACAGAAGAATTGGCATTTATCGATAAAATATCATTAAATAGCTTACAACAATAGTACTTAAATTTATTACAAAATATAACAGCTCAATTGATATATCGGGTTTATTGTTAGCTATCGCCTATCGGCCTCTACCTACCTCGCCAGGTACATATAAATATCGTTATTCTAATATTGAAAACCATCAGTTTTCTTTTTATCAAGTTTGAGTTAACCTTTACCATACCATGATATAAAATGCCCAAACGCAGCCATGTTGTCAACTCGTGTTACCGTAAATAACAGTTAGAAAAAATGTTTTTATTAGCTTAAATGGCTTTAATGGTACGAATTTACTATAAATATTGAGCATTCAATTTTGAAAAAGTGATTAATAACATAACTTAGAGCATTCATTAAGTCGTATACAATGTGTCCTTCCTTCTTATCTCTCTTCATTTAATTAGTGAGAAAGAGACAATTATATTTGTATGTTTGTTGTTCTTTTCACTGTGAAAATAGTGTGTGATCTCTGTCTTTCATGTCACAAATTGTATTTTTACCAACGTATTAATTTTACAATGGATTGAATGGAAAAATAATTGTTTTTGTACGATTCCCTTTTCATAATTGGTTTTTCCGTAGTCATTCCTAAGCGCTAATATTTTCTTTAGGATTATCTAAAATATGAATTTTATGTTGCATGTATTTACCAAAATATTAGCGGTTTAATATGATGGTAGACCTGTGTTACTGCACGGTTTGGGAAGGATTAAAGAGATGCCCCCCACTGTGTGTTAGGAGAATTAGGACTAATGATAAATTTACTTTCGTTTAACGATAAAATGATTAATTCAAAATAGTTGAAGTAGGTACTTACAGTCATTGCTTTTAACAAAATTGTGACCACGAGTAAAAACTCGCAGTCGGTAGACAGCACCGCTGCCTCGCTTCACAGAAACACTCCATCACTCTACGCGACTCTAGAGAGTGAGAAAACAATGATAAATTGTATGGCAAATGTTTAGCTAAAGACGACAAATAATACGAGACATTATTTTATATATACAGTTCCACATTGGTCTAAAATATGAGTAATATTTAAAAATTCAAAATATCTACCGGATATTTCTATCAAGTATATGTAGTTTCAAAATAGGCTTCTTCTTTTTTTTCTTCTTCTGGTGTCCTGGCCGATATCAGGCGAGCTTATCAAAATGACTACAATTTTGATAAGTTAATGAAATCGTTTTGACCTCTGCTGAACTATTTTTCAGCATTGAATCCTGACATCTAAGACATTCAAGACGTCATAAACGATAGGTTAGAGGAATACTAGAAAAAAATATTGAAAGAAATTAACTTCAGTCGCTTTGCATTTGAGTGTGTATGAAAAGGTGTAAGATCAATATTAAGAGAGTTACAATTTATTTCAATTTTATAACAACCGCCATTTTGAAACAAGATGGCGAATCAGACCGGCAAACGAATTTAGCTAAGATATATTAATTTTTCAGAAAGGTTTCAACGACGTCTGGGAAGAACTACGGAAGTTATCGTGTCTACAATATACCCGAGAAAAGTAGTTCATAATAATAAGAAATAATCTTGACAATGGCACGTGTTACCATCCTGAAACGTTTTTTTTTTAAGGAGAACACATTCTTATTGTGAAGTTGCAATTTTACAGAATATAGTTCTAATACAAATTAAATGTATTCATTTGAAAGATATACACATAAAATCAATTTATCATGCATTACGTATCAAATTCCGTAAATATAAAGAAGATGGCTTTCAAAGAATGGAACGACAGATGCATTAATTTGAAAGTGCAACGTATATTTAAAATTTTGTCGGTAACTTACTGTGTTGGTGTAGCATAATCGGTTAATGCATTTCTCCGGGATAGAAAGAAATCCAGGTTCGAATCCCGGTAGCAACAACAATATTTATTCGATAAATTGTTTCAATATGTATATCTTTCTAGTTAATACATTTAATTTGTAATAAACAAGTTACTTATTATTTCGACATGAGACCCTCTACAATAGATAGTGTTCGTATATCTAACGTGCACACGTTTTGATACCTTATTTGGTCTCCCTAACGTATACGTAATTAATAAACTACTCATAAAAATGATAACGATATTATGTAGATTTTTTTATTACATTTCGAAGAGAACCGATCCATCAGAGAGTATCATCGCTGGGGCTGTGGAGATTGATTCTGTTTGCGCTGCGATCGGATCTCTCGGCGAAATCCGTTACAGATTGTTTTATTAAATCTGTGAGAAGTGGCTGCAGGCTTTCAGAAATCAGGGCCACGTCACACAACCTTTGCGAATTGGAAAAAGCCTCACGTACCATAAATAAATACGGGAAAATATACGTGAGTTATGCTTTTATATTTATTTTACTCATTTCTTCGCGAGTGTACAGGCTGTTGAAAAAAACGAGATAAATTATCCTTTATCATTAACTTTTGTGCTCACATATATTTATGGTAATTTTAATTCACGCTGTTGTGTATTATCTTGTACATAAAGACTACCTACGAATGCACTGAGATTACTAAAGTTAAATTGTGCGAGGGTAGAAGTTACTGCTAGGCGCGCGAACTGAGCTTGGAGGCCGCTTCTCGGCCTTGCTTGGGAGACATAGGCAGGAAGACTGATCGTGACTTAGCTCGTCCGAGTGCAGCTGCCGCTTTTGTATTGTTACATTTATATTGTACATGTCATCTTTACACTACGTCTATATGGCTGGTGTGAGTTGCTCTGCAATTACCGCCTTGCTGGGTGCTTTCAGCTTCGCTGTGCGGTTTCATAATCTTCTTGAATGAACTTTTAATTTTTATTGGTGCACGAGCATAATTATGTTTCCACATCAAGTATGTGCATAAGTATATTCATACAAATGTATAGTGGCCCTGCTCGCACCTCACAGAGCTGCATAAATAAACAGTCAACAGCCATATAGTCCGCCTTTTTCATTTAGTCATAGTCCAATTTGAGATTTTGTTTTTCAATTTTTATATATTTTTCGGCCGCTCCCTTGATTTACTCCGCCTGTGCGTAACGCCGGCGCTGAGTATCAGTGATTCAGTGTACAAGATGCTTTTGGTTTTAGTCATTTGGCTATGGATATAATAAACAGCCTGTAATGCCGACTGCGCACGAAGTACAAATATGAAATAAGTTTTACCGGTCGCCTACTGTTGTGGTGGCGGGGATCTAATCTGATATATTGGTATTTGCCGTAAGAACAACCCACAAGAAAACCAGGCCGAAGATAATAAAACATTGGATAAAATACACAATTCGAAAAAACATTGCAATCCAATTTGATGTTCATCCGAAAGGTATATTATTTAATATTAAATCATTTGTTTGCCTGCGGCTTTTAAGAAAGATTGCTTCCATAATACGAGTAGTAGAATAGATAACAGTGTACTTTATTTTTAGATCATTCGTCGATATTTCGAAAAGTTATTTATTTATTACGACTAACGCCATTTGAGACATGGGGCCCATCCTGGTCATACATACTGGTCCATACTGGTACATACTGGTACGACTAGCGCCATTTGAGACATGGGGCCCATCCTGGTCATACATACTGGTCCATACTGGTACATACTGGTCCTTCCTGTGGGCGTGTGTCGGTCCACGTCGCTACCTCATGATTGATAATCGTGATTTCCATTTTTGCTTTTGATTTCTGGCATCCTGTAGACATCCTGACCTTAGGACTGTCACCAGAAAAGTGTATATTGTGCAATCGAGAACTGACGTTTATTCACAAACAGAGATGAGTGTTCTTTACTAACGTCACCTGACCATCCAGAAGTCATTTTCAGATTTTTTTTCTCCATAAAAGTCTACACCATTTTGAGATGTTTTGTTTAACTCAATTCAGCATTTCCAACAAAGTAATCTAATATTTTTAAGAGAACACATTATTATTTGGAAATTGCAGTTTTTCAGAACACAGTTTTGTTTTTTATTAATACAAATTAAATTAATGAAATAGAAAGACATACAGAAAAAATCCATCCATCGAAAAATATTTTAGTTGCTACCAGTTGCAATTAAAATATAAACTATTATGGAAAACACATTCTTATTGTGAAGTTGTAATTATTCAGAACAAAGGTCTGTGATGTTTTAAATACCTAATTAATGTATTAATTATAAATATATACATATAAAATCAATTTTGTCAAAAAATATTGTTTTTGCGCTACCGGGATTCGAACCTGGATCTCTATTTCCAATCCGGGGAAGTACACTACCAATTGTGTTATAACGCCAGAATTTTTCATGACAAAATTTATTTTTCAATATAATATTTTTATATTTATATTTTTATTTATATATTATTAAATTTTGCCCTGTTAAAATCCCTTAATAAATAATTATGTTAAATTAAATTACTAAAACGTTTGTCCTGTTTAGATCCCATCAGCCTTGGGGGTCGACAAGGTGGTCTCCATTTTCCCTTGACTTGCGCTGTTTCAGCAATCGATGGCTAATCAACGTCCAAACAGTCTTCATTAAGTCTTTGTTGCTGTTTATCTCCACCTATCGGCCACCGTCCCCCCGGATAAACGTGGATACATGATATAACATGACTAAATTTTAAATGTATCGCTCGATAAATCAAGACTCTCTGAATAACAGTAAAGATTTTATAGTTCCTATATTGTATTTACCATTCATAATCAGTTTTTTTCAATTACTTAAAGTGTACAATACTCTAAGTACTCTACTTATGGCTAGATCATCTAATCTATTAATATACATGCATCAGAGCTGGCTCTCCCACTTCAACTTTTTACTAACTACTTTTGTTGCTATTAACATCTTAAGTATTTTATATAAATACATAAATTAGAAGGCTTAAAAAGTCTAACAAAAACCCAAACATTTTAATGCTTTTAAAAGACAAATAAAAAGAATAGATGCTTTATCCACAGTATCGCCTTATTTTTGAGACAGCAGTGGCGTGCAGTAGGTATAGATTTAGGTTATGATATTATACAATCATATATAATATATGTTATATTTGTAAACGATGATTCCTTACGGGATAAAATAAATATTTTCGAGGTTAGGTCATTAGATATTACTTCGAATACATGCGCAGCTAGCTCTATCGGCATGTGATTCTCCTCCTGTAATATGGTGTTAGATCACCAGAGTGTGATTGATGGAAAGCACTTCAATAAAAAGACAGGAAGTGATACTAAGACAGAGGCTTATTGTAAAATCAACAGTACAGTATACAACAAGACTTTATGCGTGGATGAGATGGAGAGATGATGTAATACAAGTAATAATTATGACAGTGATATAGTTCTTTCGGATAAATCTCAATAGCAATACACAATTGATAAAAGTTTGCTCTTCCAGAGAAGGCTTGTATCTCGAGACTGAATTTTGCTGAGCGAATCTCACTACTCTCAGGTACTCTCAAATACCTCAGATTAAACATATACGATTATTCACAAGATGGTTAAGATGGTGGAGGTGCGGAGTCAGCGTAGTGGGTGTGGCGAGGACTCAGGAAGAAACAGAGTGCACTAGTCATGATGAAGGCAGAATACGATGGTATCAATGGATGCTATCGGCGCGTCTGTTGATCTGGCGCGTGATCTCAGAATCGAGAAATCATCTGGCTGACAGAATGATAATTCAGCTCAGGGAATATTCGATGATATGCGAGGCGGCAGATATACATATATTATTGCTGATGGCGTGTTCGGAATACACGAGATGCGTTACAAAAATGGCGATTCTGGGAACGCTTGGGATTCCAACGGCTCGCGAGATTTAAAGCGATATAAACACGAGTGCAGGTAAAGATCTTCACAAGGCAAAGTAGTACAGTTAATAACACAGATTTTAACGTCATTAGATCTTCGCACAACTTTTGCCGAAATAAAACTTATAAGAGACGGAGAAACGATCCGGCCCGTACGGGGTCTGAACGGTTTCCGTCTATGAGATCCTTTCTATGCAAAATGCGACAGGTGACATGAAACAAAAATGGAACAATTGCTTAGGAGAGGACTTACGTTATAAAAATATACCTATATCATACTATATATGTTGTACATAGGATTATGGACTTTCGTTTAACCACCGTTGACAAAATTAATTATACAAAATAAATCCGTCGTTTGTACGATCCTACCATGTATTTATTTGTAGTTTTAGAGTACTATTAATAGTGTTTTTAATGTTTAAGTTTTAACGTAAAATAATACCTTTTTACCCATATAAAAAACGTATGGACGTTTTTAAGAATATTTTCTATGACCGAACATGATTAATTTATTGTTTGAAACGCAGGAAATAATTCTGCCAATTGCTTTTTGTTTTTACCAATTTTATGACTTGAATGATACACCAGTTTAAAAATAGAAGATAGTAATGTGAATAACTACAATCGACGTATTTTAGCTGCTAGCGCTACGGCTATAGCGGTGGGTTGTAGAGGTAGTTTTTAGAACTAAGCCATTAAAGTTTCTACTAGTACACAGATGGCGCTAATTGTAATAAATCCGTAAACAAACGTTAACGATCCATATTATATATTATTTCATTTATATTTGTTTTCCAGAATTTTTAGTTATGCACAGCTTTTTTGCTTGTATGCACTGCACGCCTCTGATATTAAGCTAAGCCTACACAACATATTTACTTATTTACAAATATCTGTAATGGATTCATGTTGACGATGTCCGCAAGTCTGCGTCGCAGTTCAGAGGATAGAGTGCTATACTCGATGTTTGTACCTAAACGGCATTAGATTTATATCATGCTAACACGAGTTTACGGATGAGGGGTTATCTTGAAATGGAAGGGTGCAAGATTTGCTGACAATTTATGAAAGCGTTACGTGATCGCATCCACCTTGTGCTGAAGGGGCACTATTCTATGTTTGAACTGGGCGAGGTATTGTGTACGCTTTTTATAGCTTTGTTTTATAACCCGTTAGCCACGCGGAACCAACGTTTTTGATTCGCTTGAAAGTCGATACATTCTGAATAAGAAGAATACTGATAAATTAAAACTGAATACATAGCAGGCTTAGGAAACATTTTTTTGACGTACATTAATGTCAAAATCTAATATTCACAACAAAACTTTGTACTACATACACGTTGAGTTATTTTTACTTCTAGTTTCGAGAGATGTAATCTCTCTCATCATCAAGTGATAACTAAAAACTAAATACGGTATTGTAGTCTATTCTGGCAATGGGGCGCGGCTTGAGAAGAGGAAGAGGTTTCGGGGAAAGGGTTAAGGAATGTTATGTTGCTAATGAGTGTTTTCTCCGAAGTTAAATTCGTTTGTATTTCAACGGTTTCCAAATTGTTCATTATTAATCCTTTATAAGGTAAATTGAGAAGTTTTAGTCTATGACTATCGAAAGAGTGGTTTGTTTCAATTATGTGATAAGAAAATTCCGAGAAGTTGTTATTTTTTAAGCAGCGGCTTTGTTCCATTAATCTCGTATTTAGATTTCTCGCGATTTGCCTACATTTGAATTGCAATCTCCACGAGTTATTTAATATATTCCGCTTTTTTCTAATATATTAATTTTTGTTTTGAATTGAAAAGAGTTTTTCCGATGTTGTTAGTGTAAAAATTAAAGTAAATCATTTCACACCATAAAGTTAACATCATGTCAATTAATAATACGTTGATGTCATTTCGACAGATAATTGGTTAAAAATATATTTAACGAGATCTTCTTATTCTTATTATACGAGATCGCGATTGAATGAAGCCAGAATGAAGAAGGTGTTTAATTGAAATCAGAAAAGCAATAAAAACTCAGGTTGGCGGCTTGCCCTGAGCCCGGATTGATGAGAAATCCGACTTGGAGTTTCCTTTGAGGATTAAAGGATCAGCAGTCACTTAGCACCAGATTCATTAACACTCGAGGCCTTGGCTTGATCTAAGTCAATCCGAGGCTCCGCTCAAGTGAGGCTTTTGGCTTACAAAGAGGAGATAAATTATAAATGCTTCGTAAAACCGCTTTGAAAAAAAAAAAAATTTTTAATAGTGCTTTTGACTTTATTAAATTTTTCTTCAACGGATTAATTATACAGTTGTCCTTTTCACTTGTCTAATATACAATAAAGAAAATCAGATAAATGTGCCCACTAACGAAGTCACCTTCCAAATTATCCAAAGGGAAATATTATCTTATCTTAATATCTGACATTGACTCTGCAAGAAAGGTAGGTATAAGAGCCTACTCTATTGTCTTCGCTTCGGAATTACCATCCATAATTTATATATTTATCTTATCTACTGTTATTAAAATTCACTTTCTTTCGGTCTAACGTTATTTTCTTATACGTTCATTTCTTTATCTATCTTACACACCTTTTTCACAATCCTATACACATATCTAAATTATCAAAGAATTTAGTTTTGAATGTGTCATGAGAAAAAAATATCTATATATTTTCTTTTCTTTTCCATGGTTCAGAGGTTTTAAATCCAAAATCATTCTGTATGGATGTAATATACATAGAAGTTTATTACGTATAAATGGCCCGCGCTTACGATTATTTGTATTCGCAATCTGTTTAGTTACGCAACACTTAAATTTGTGATTTGTCTTCCACGTGCGCTTCGTTGACTTCAACACGGTACACGGAAGTAAGAAAGTAGTAACGCACACATACATTTTAGTGATTTATATAATGGGTGGCGTATTCCGAGAAGCAAATAAACACACAATCTATTTTATTTTGCAAATGTATTTTTTTGCGCGAATTTTTTAAGAAATAAAAATAAATAAAATGCCGACAACATATATGTAATAAAATTGCCGAACGAAGTTGTTGGAAAAACAATTCAGTCTGGTAGTTGGCAGGCAGACGGGGGGGAAACTTTGCTTAATCGATATTCACAAATATTAATTAACTGTTTTCATAGGAAAACTTTGCTTGATTAATATTCAGAAACCTTAATTAACTACTAGTGGCGCAGCACACGTGACTCCAGAATCAATTATTACTTCCGTTGCAACGTATTTTTCCCTTCACCCTCTTCCTGAACGAAGTATAAGAGTAAGTTGCAATTTTGATAGGCCCCTGTTATCCAGAGCGCCCCAGATTTTCTGAGAAAAGGGAAGTAAAACTAGGTACAACAGAAAAAATAAAATCCTAGAAACTAGGAATTGAAGTTAAATTAAAAATTATTTGAGTAAATTTGTATTAAGTAATAATTTGAGTTAGGTACTAAATATATTTTAAAAATAATTATTGTTTTTTAAAAATAGATTCTGGTAAAAAAACAACATATTTTGATTAAGTATTAGTGAAGAAGAAAATGGTATTTAAACTCAATGAGTGGTTAATAAAACAATGTTAACAAATGAAAATAATAATTAGATATAATTATTTTAATAGTTAAATTTAAATTAATCAAAGGCATTATTAATTTAGTATACGCATTTAATTGCGGAGATAAATGAAAGGAAACACTGATTCCACGAAGCCTTATTGCTGGAGATTAACAGCCCATCATTATGTTCTCTATTTAGCACTACGGGCCCTCTGGATCTGGTTGACTGTTCAAACATTTTCCAGGCATTCCGATGTACGGTTTATGTAACCGGGGTGTTGGATGGCAGGATACCCTTTCGTCCTATCGGCCTGTCTACCTGAGACACCGAGTAGTCGGTTATCTCTGTCAGACAGGTTGCTAGACGTAGAATATCTCAACGTGAACAGATGGGAGAATTTGTTGAGCCCGAGGCTGCGGGTCATATCTTGAGATTTTGAACCTGTATTTTACATAATCTTACCCTTGAGAAATTTATTTATTTTCCTTCATTATGTTTTTAGCAGAGCAGTTATGGTAGCTGTGATAATTATGACTTCTTCTTTCACTTTTAAGCGCTGTTCTTGTCGATGCAATGTTCGCCGACTCATGCCTTACTTTACGCTTGTTATATGTCAAACGTTAAATATCAGTTCATTGACCATTGATGTTTAGTTTATCAGTATTTTTTTATTTATTTTAAAATTAGAAGATATAATACAATTTAAATCAGTACTATATATATATATTTTTTTTTTTAACATTTCTTTCTTCTCTATGAGAGTAAGACTCGTGTATAGAGAAGGAATGTGAATGTGAATTTGAATTTTAAACAGCAGTTAAAACGGAATAATTTTTCACGATGATCTCTCAATAAAATTGACCTTTAAGAGTCAAGAAGGATGCATGTATTAGACCCGTTATCTAATTCCTGAGCAAAACATACATGGTGATGATTCATAGATCGGTTCATCTTAAAATTTGTGCGATCTCGAGTCTGAATGTCTGAAAGAATTTTTATAGTTCTTAATAGTTGTTCAACGTTTCAGAAGAAATAGTTATCTACGGTTCTAATTTGTCTTTCTACCAATCTCAAGTACATGATACTGAGATTTATCTTATCTTGTATAACTGTATATATATATATACATTTATTAAAACGAGCTAACCAACAACAGTCAGAACAAATGAATAAGAATTAAAATAACAAATAAACTGCTGAATATTCCAAGTGTTGGGCCAGCTCATTGAGATAGAACTCCAGTCCATAAATTAGAATTCCATCTGCGTCCTGCTAACTGAATGTAATCTCATTTTGACAGGCCTCCAGCATCCAATCATTCGAACCCATGAACTATTCGAATATGGATTAGCTAAGGCTTGAAATATTTCAATATGCTTATTTGAAATGAAAAAATATGGCAAGGAGTCGGTTTGAGTAACAGAATAAGAGAAATTATCTTCTTGATTTCTTACGTTCAAGGTGATCCTTAAGGTCACACTTATAACTCAATTATGGCGACAATTTAATTTGTTATTTTATTCGACAGAATTCTAGTAATTTCGCTTTATTTATTTAATAAATAGAATGTAGATCATTCGAATAATTTTATTATTTTCTTGTATTAATAATTATGATATATATTATATAAATGCTATTGAATACGTTCTCCTCGCCGTTTTACAGGAAATAACGTATTTTTTTAGCTGATTCCCTGTTTACTGAGAATCGTGATCCTCGGTTTGTGACCTGTCCATGTCCTTAACGATTCTTCTCCATCTTTCTCGGTAGCCCGCAGTTCGGATAGTCGTTCCAATAAGAAAGCCAACGGCATGGTCTGTGGACTGACTCGATAGATCGAGTTGAAGATCACCCCCTTCTTCTATGGCATTTCTAGCCACCACCATTTTCTCCAGATTATGTTGGAAGATGCGACTTAGACAAACCAAGGACAATCTATTTTGAATCCATAATTGTTCCAAAAAATTGAGACAGAAGTACACATTTGTTGTCCAATATTTTTTAAGCATTCGCCTCCAGCACTAAATGTCAACAGCGTCAAGTTTATTCCTCGTACTAGCTCTAAATATAAATTTTCAAAAGTGTATGAAAAAAACTAGAGACTTAACTTTACACATTTTTGGGTTACGATTGTATATACATGTACATATACATTTTTTTCCTGATGTTACAATTTCATAATGCTGACATTAAAACAAATTAATTTAATCAATTATAAAAAATGTACAGAAATAAATTATCTAACAGAGATATGAACTTAAATTTTTTTTTTTTTTCTAAATTATTCAGCTTTGACATCGCACTTTTTGCCATCCCAATTATTCTCTTTAATTCAGCTTCACAGCCACCATGATCGCTCAGATATGCCCCGAGATAAATAAAATGATTCACGATCTCCTAACGCGCTCCAGATCGATCGGCAATCATGACTTTGGTTTTTGTTCTACTTATCTCAATATAATCCCACACGCTTTATCTTCTTCAACTGTAGTTAGAAGAAGTTCGGTGATTTGTTCTTCCAATGGGATATATTGTGCATATGTATGTACCACAATGATTAATTGAACGTAAAGGTCATCAAGCGCCCTCTGTAGATGCACGTGTAAAGCACTTTTGTTTTAGATCCTTTGCGATTCGTCAAGTTGTCACTGTAGTTTTGTAGATTGTACAGTGTATTTTGAATGGGTCGCTGTAATCCTACTTTGAACATAAATACAGAAATCTTTTAAATAAAACAGATATTATACGTGCTTCGTTTTTCGAGGCGTGAAACTTATCTCAGACGGTGGGGATGATTTTGTTTTTATCAACAGCAGAACATCCCTCCAGCGGGGGGCGGGGAAACGCCGGAGCCGAGGAGATAAACTTTTCAATGCACGGCGAAAAGAAATGGTAATATTTGTATGTAGCAATCTTTTTTCATTTACTTTACTTTACTCTACGTCTCTGTGAAATACGCTCAACTGTGATTTTATTTGTTCGATGGGTTCCTTAATATGAGAAATATTTTTGTAAATGTTTTTTCCATATAAGGCAGTACTTTCATTTTTCCAGTTTACATTTCGAGATATTATTAGCACTTTGCATACATTTTTCAAGATAAAACTAATATTTCATTATTTTACAATATCCAGTAAATATAAAAGTGCGTTATTTTTTACGTATATATTGCTAGAGCAAAGCAGGTAACAATAGAAAAGAATGAGTATACAATTGTTGGTTTTGTTAAATTCCTAATATGCTATTAGCATTCTCGAGCATTCCTAATAATATATAATATAAGGGTGTGTGGGAACTCATACCTAAGGATGTCCACGGAAAATTTTCAAGTTTAATATTAAATAAAAAAACTACAGTGTTATCATATTTTATTTATACAAAATGGAGTTTAACGATGTGGATTTTACGTTTCATAAATAATATCGTCTAAATGCCGTCCATTTCTCTCAAGACACTCTTGCAATATCTTAAATCTTAATCTCTCTCTGGACTCTTAAATTTGCGAACACGCGAGAGCAAAGCGTTGATTCAATGGCAGCAACTTCATGGCAGATATTTTCTTGTAGGGCCTGAATCGTTCAAGGATTGTTGCTGTAAACTCTTGACTCAAGGTATCCCCATAAAAAAGTCGCACGGTGTAAGGTCCGGTGACCGAGGTGCCCAGGGTATGTCTCCGTACTTGCTGATTAATTTATTGGGAAAAATTACCCTCAGCTTCTCCACTGAAACTCTAGCTGTGTGTGAAGTGGCCCCGTTTTGCTAAAATTGTATTATTTTATTGAACCCGAGGAACAGCTGCAGTTGCGGTACCAAAAACTCGTCGATTATTCGGCAATACACGTCAGCAGTGACTGTCTCTCACTGGTAGGTAAAAATAAGGGCCAATTATCCCTCGGGCAGACATTGCACACCACACTGTCGTTTTTGGACAATGCAAACGTTTTTCATGGCGTTCTCTTGGATTGTCGGAGCACCAGTATCTCATGTTCTGTTTATTAACATAGCCATCGATATGAAAATGTGCTTCGTTAGTAAACAATATGTTTCTAAGCGTTCGTGCTGTTCTAAAACGTTCCAGCATCATTCTCGCTAAGGTTTCACGTAAAGAATTTTTCGTTGAGAAACTACACGATTTGCAGTTAGTATGGGTGAAACTAAAGTTTCTTTTTCTAAATAACGTACACTGTTGATTTTTTTATTCCAGTAAAGGATGCAATCTTCTTTATCGATTTACGCGGATTGCGCATAATTTCACGTCGAACTTGAGCCACATATTCTGGTGTCGCTACTGACGTTGATGATCCCGGAGGAGTTTAGTTAACCATTGTCCCTTCTTGTCTGAACTTTTGAACCCAACACTAGATAAGTTGCGTGCTTGGCCCATCACTTACTCGTCGAATATAAAAGTGAGTACAAAAAGCATGACGCGCACGAACCAATGAATCACTTCAACTTTAAATATTGCTCAACCGCGAAAGCGCGGTGCGCTCCCGACCAGTGACTCATTGCGACTGACAAATCCTCAAATAACGCTCGTCGAACAATACATCTCCCACTTACCTCACCCTGATGTTTACGAGCAATTACAATTTAATATTGAATTTTTTCCACTGGACGCCACCCTATATATATGTGTTGTCATTTGATATTATCAAGCGAAAATTAAATAGTTTGTTAAAGTTCTCACCTAAGAATTATTATGTTTATACTATGAAGAGTTATTATGTTTATGATAAAAAACATTGTTTTTGTCGATAAACATATGATGAAAATATTAAAATTTTGCCCCTTTTTATAAGAAAAAAAAATGTAAATTCATACTCATAAATAATGTTGATAACTTTTGAAACAGATCTATATTTGAAGAGACAACTATTTATACTAATATTATATTATATCATATTTATACTCAGGTTGTAATAAAAAAAAATTATTACAACTGAGTTCATATTTTTATATTCATTTATTGTTTTAATACACAATACATTGCATATATATTTAATATTAAAATATATAATATTATTATTCACAGTTAAATAAGTAATTGTCTATCGATCATATTATCGTTCTTCAGAATGGTGGTGTACCTGAAAACATCCGCAGATTAATTTTTAGCATAAATATTGTTATAACGTAAAGTTTTGGGCCGAATTCCACAACTATTCAGGATTATTCATAATCTAAAATTAAAATAAGAGTTTGATTAATAATAATTATTAAATAATATAAGATGACACCACTGGTGATGACAACACATGAAGGCCTTGTCCATTAACATAGCATAATCCACCATATATTGCAATGTTTTTAGCATACACATTGATGAGGTCCACACAACTAAATCCATTTAAATTAAACATATCCAATAATATTTGATAGTGCAAGATTCGTTATCATTATAGTATGTAAAGAGATAAAATCAATAGACTACAGAATTATTTACTTACAATGCTGGTTGAAGGAAATACTTAGTGGTCCTCGTTTGCTTGTATTTCCGTAATTTCCAATAAAATAAAAAAATGTTAATACATGTATAATAAAATCAGTATTTTATGTCTCAAATATTAAAATACATGTTTATTTCTTTATATGACTATAGCAAATACATTTGTCTGTTACGTATTATTCTTTTGATAAAATTATTCAACTTTAACGATATGTATTTCCAATAGAAAATAATTTATCTGCACTACATAATATATATATATATATATATTGAATTGTATAATTTATACATTTAAATTTTGCTTCAATGTTAAATCAAATAGATAATTGTTATACGAATGGTAAAAATTATCACCTTACGTTGCGATTTTTTGAAAATTTTTTTCAAGAATTTTACGACCATTGAAAATTTGGTTGGAACATTTCCTAGAGCATGTCAATGGATACTTTTAGACCTAAGGCATCACAAGAGGCAGTAATTTCAGAACAATAATATGTATAATAATATATTATTGACTTTTCACGAGAATACAAAATTTCGCGACTTCGCTAATTTTACGGCAGCATCGCGAAAAAAACGATCAAATCGCCTTTCTTATAATGCTTGTATTTTCTTAATTATGGCAAATAACATTCAGTTTATTAGTTTCATAGTAGTGTAAAGGTCCAATCTAAGTAATACTTTAAAAAAAAGTCAAATCTAGTGTATCTTCTGATATAAATGAATAATAATAACAACCAACATTTTCGTTAAAAACATGATAATATTAATATGAATTATTTTTGAAAGGGCGTCCTTAGGTCCAAATCACAATTAGATGAAATTAACTTTTTTGACATATTTTACATCAGAGGTGAACACGCAATAATATCTAACTTACCATCACCTTACCGTTTTACCTCGAGGATAGACAGAGAGGATAGAGCGCCTGACTCTCATGTCCTGACACATAATTCTCGCCTCATCCACATTTACACATCTTCTCATACAAACTTGACGATTATTGAGGCTTACAAATAAATTGATATTCATTTTACAAACTCATTATTTTTTTGAGTGAGGTGCGGTAGGTATCGCCTCTGATAGACTCAACCCTCTCATGGCAACATTGCTAAACTGTAATAAAATAGCCAAAATTTCCATACACTTTAAAACTGGACTAACCTGGTTAGATCTTTGATGCAAAGTACTCTTGGGCTGCAAATCCACAAATTTGAATATGAGGCGATAAATCTAATTACGCCATCGTCCGTAATATGTTCACAATAGCCTTGTACGAAAATATAATACTGTTAACAAATAAACATATGATGTTTTAATGACTAATGAATGAGGCTTACAATTTATATTGTGCCTTGATCGCAAAGCAGGTGAAAATTTTAGACTACCGACAAACACGCTGAGACGCGCACATTAACAAACGTGTTCTCCGCCAATCTGGTCACGATTTTCTCGCGACATCTCCTTAAAACTCTCTAGTTTTCATCACCTTCGAGGAAATAATGAAGGTACTTCAGCTTCTTTCACTTGATCGATCCACTGCATTAAAAATCGTTGGCGTAATCTTCCTGGCATATTCCGCTCCACAATAAGACACTACTTCTGCGGAGATTAAATAAGTTTCACTTTGCACGATGGTGCCTGTAACATTAATATTTTTTAGGCTGTTATGTATATTTCCGTTAATAACAAAAAATAATTCTATAATTGTGTGTTCAAAGTATGATTCAATAATATTTTTAAATTTAAATATTATACCACCAAGTGACTGCCAAATTAATTAATGGTATGTAAATTTGTAAAAAAAAACAATTCCTTTTCACTATAGACACAACCCAAATAAACTAATAAATTTCCATCGACCATGACAAATTGTAATTGCTTTAAGGTCTTCGGTGTGGTGTTTTTTCCTCTAGTTAGCATTTTTACAAGAATATCCTTATCCATATATAATAATCGACACAATGGTTACTTACCCATCGGATAAATTTATTTGTCAGATTATCCGGATTTAAATAAGATTTTCCATAGTTTTACAAATATACGATAGATTACTGTCTGACTATAATAGGCGGCAGATGTGAAAAATTTTGATTTTATTTATGATTCTTGCAAAATGGTTAAATGAAATATAATTTTATTCCAATTTGTCTCTCCCACTAAGATTTATATAATACGGCACAATAAATAAAAAAGTCACAGTTTATTAATGATTTAAAAAATAAATTAAAATGTGCTACAGAAAAAATAAGCCGAAATATAAACAATAATAAATTAACGCATTTAAGATCTATAAACTTTCATCGCCACATTTCACCAATCTCCATTCACAATTCTTACCTTAATTTTTATACAAATTAAATGAATTAATATAGGTAGATTTTTTCCGTATGTATTTCTATTTTGATTAATTTAATTTGTATTAAAATTTCATAAAACTATGTTCTGAAAATGCAACTTCACGACAATAATGTGGTTTCCTTAATTTATTTTTAAACATTTGAAATATCGATTATCCTATGTCAATAGGTATTGTACCACCATCAATATTATCATCAGTCATTGTCACTCGTCTATTCATCGAGATTTAACGTGTGTTGTGTCACGTGGGTATCATTTAAAAATATTCCTTGTCTATGGATTATCTGTTCCTTTGTTTTAACAGTACAATAACATTGTTTGTCTTAGTCTGCTAACCCTCTAACCCCAGATATTGTATTAAAGTACATTTATTTAGGCACAAAGATTGTCTAATAACTAGTTCAAAATTCATTCGATCTGGTATATTGAAGATCACTCTTAAAATATGCACCACTGTGATGGATATTTTACTGACTATGTAGTTCACCCCCAGCCCATGATTCCACACTAAAAATCATTCGACCTAATGCGCAGTATATTACATTGAGCGACTTCAACATACAACGTCTTCTACTGGTAAATTTTTCAGATTGAAATTCAGAATGCAGAACCCCCTTAGTAATTTTGAATTTAGAGCATTTGTGACGTCACAGGGATGGCGGCTCTCAACATGGCTGACTTAATCCAGCTTTGCGCGGGAGATTACTCAATGCACAGACGATGTTTGCTTTGCGAGAATATTGGAGGGAACTCTTCATGAGCTTGCCCGGGAGAGGGAATCCGCAGATTACGCGGTTCTCTGGCATTCTTTATGCGAATTATGTTTCATTTTAATTTAGTACAGGAATTAAAATATACTAGTAGAATATATTGCTTGTTACCGGGCCCTCTACACCGGGTGGGAACTTAATCTGTTATCAAAAATGGGATGTGATCTACCACACAGGTGTACATATATATCAAGTAAGCATTGCTCAGAAGGCAATGCTCAGAGTAATACACCGTTGTGACTTTTTTTATCCTTCACATTTAGGTAATTTCAGGTTTTGGATGTAAGACAATTACATGTACTGAATATACTTACTAGCTTTCGTTGGAAAATAAGCACTCCATCTGTGAGGACTAATAAAAGACATTATCTCACAAGAGCAAATAATCTTAAAATCGTTCCGAGAATGTTGACTACTTTTGATCAAAGATTATTCATTTTTCAAGTTTCCAGAATATATAATCAAATTGGAAATAATATTAAAACTTTAAGTGACATTACAACTTTTAAAAATAATGTTTCAAATTGGTTGTTAAAATTAGGTAGAGCAGATACTGGGTGTAAACTATTGCATATTATGAAATAATTCTTATAAACGCGTTTTGTGTACGCTTATACTGAATTAACTTTCAACAAAAAATTTTAACTTTTTGAAACAATTAATTAATTATTAAAAGAAAGCACAACGTTTTTTACTTCACACTACACTTTAATTAAAAATTAAAACGTTTTTAAAGCTTAATACGTCATCTTCAGTAATTAACTAATCTTAAGACTATAAAATAAATAGACTATCGACTACATCGGAGGGGGGGTTATGAGCGGTGTTGGGGAGAGAGGGGTTTCGGTGAAAAGTGAAAGTGGTTATGGGCGGGGCTAATATGGACAGGAAACGAGATGTAATAGGAGGTGTTTGTATGTTAAGTACATTTTAATTGTTGAGATTAATCTCTATACTTTCTAGAATATCTAATTTTCTTCTCTTTTAGCATATATGTAGTACTTCTACGTAGTCATGGGCAAAACGATGACTCTCTGATCTTGCATGGTCTGCCAGCTTTGAGTTTATGCTGAAGTTCTTTATCCCTTGCGGTGTTCTTCTATTCGTGTGTGTATATTTTCCTACCAGTTTGTTCAATATAAAATGAATTCTTCTAGTTTTAAGATTTAGTTTATTACTGAAGATGACGCGTTAAGCGTAGAAAACGTTTTAATTAAAGTGTAGTATGAAGTAAACAACGTTGTGTTTTATTTTAATAATTAATTTATTTTTTCAAAAAGTTAAAATATTTGTTTAAAGTAAATTAATCTGCGATTAATATAAAAAATACGACTTTTTTACACAAAGATTTAAGTTTAGAGGAGTAAATACTTTTATTGTTTCATACATGTGTCATAATCTATCGGATTTATGTTTTGTTGGATGTATGTGCATAGAATGCCTCTCACCCCGCAAATATGTTCCAAGCTCATATATATATACTTCATATCATGTCTATTCAATTATTAGTCTGCGAGTATGAACACAACAACAAGGAAAAATCATTTATATATTACATGGAAGAATGTTGTTGATTAGATCTTTAAATAATGTATATGAACAAATCATTGTAAGTTCGGCACATGCTCACTAGAGAGAGTAATCCAGAATTGGTTCTACTTGTAGGGATGCTGAAGAGAGGTTGCGATCGAGACACTCGCAATGGAACATGGTAATTTATTAATGACAAAAGGGGTGGATTTTGTACAAGCTTAATGTCAAGTAATAAGTTACATGTTTAATACACGGTACCGTTCCAGTAGTGACGCACGTCGGTTACCTAATAGACATGGTGAATATTATGTTCCAGGCCGATTGTATTTGGCAGTCATTTTGGTTTGGCAGATATTTGTCAGTTCAAATTTGGTTTTTATAAATATTAATTGATTACAATTTATCTACCGCCTCAACAACGTCTTAAAGTAATTAAAACATTTCATTTAAATAATAATGGCAATGCTGTTACCATTAATGTGTTGGACACATGTTGTAAATCTTCTGTGTAACCAAATTGGGTCAATTGGGCCTGCAACACAGCCCGAGCTACGATTGAAATTTAGCGAGAAATTTTTCCCAGCCGCATGTCAAAAAAATGTGATATCGACTGGCCTCCTCGATCTCCTGATTTGACGGCTCCCGAATATTTTTTGTATTTGTATTTAAAGAAAAGGTCTACGCCAATAAGTCAACAATAATTCTAATGCTACATGACAATATTCGAAATTAAATTGCTGAAATAACATGCAAAGTGTGTTACGCGAGAATGTTATGAAAAATATGGTTAAAAGAGCATGCATTTATGCCGCTTCTAGAGGCGACCACTTGGTCAATGTCATATTCCATAAATAATTGTAATAAACCAAATAATTGATAAATAAAAATAAAACTAAAGAATTATGTTTCACTTCTTAGTTATACAAAAACAATATCAGTCCGGAACATAATATTCATTATGTAGATAAAGGGCGCTACCGCGCGACATGCTTGGATATAGATTATATGGATCATCTATCGTCGTTGTACGGTTTAGAATATTATATATAAGATTATTGACAACAATTATTTTTGATCGGTACGTTATTATTCATTGTGTGGAAGAGAACGCTAGGTTAGGTTAGGTTAGGTTAAAAATTAGGGCAATCAATGTGTCACATTACCAAGAAATTTAAAATAAAAAACACTTTGATGTACATAAGTTAACGGTACAATGGTAATATAATTTTAGACCAACGCTAATTGGATTTTATTTTCTGTTTTAAAGAGTAAATATGTTATTTCACTGCACGTCATAATTTTATATTAAATATACTATCATATATTTTAGAGCTCACTTCGCTAGTTGCCCCTTAATATTCCCTTGCTGCATTGAAACGGGAAAATACCGTATATAAATAATTACACTTTTTTTTTTAAATATACTAAATGCCAAAACATTGCGGTTAGACATTTTATTAAATTTGCATATTTAACTTTGTAGCTTTTATTAGTCTGGTGGAGGGAAATGATTATTCCGAAACCGGTTGGTTTTAATATTAAACTCATCATTTTACCACGCGCGGTTAAATACAATGTTGATTGAGTGAATTTATTTTAATTATATTTTTTATCTCAGTTGAAAATACTTTTGTTTGGGAATCGCACTCAGCAAAGTTTGATTGTGAAAACGTAATGCGGACATATGTTATTAAGTTAATTAAATAAAACAATAAATTTTAATCTGGAATAACTATGTTATCCCATATAGAGAGTAATCAAGGTGGTGAATTAGATAGACAGACTGTAGAAAAAAATAGAGATATTTATAGACATCGTTATACCGTTCTTTTGTTGCTGTGTCTCCACCAGTTTCATCTAATTCAGTTTACACTGTTACCTTTTGTACTCGTTCTAATGTATAAATGAGTAGTTTGTCGGTTCAGTGGTTAAGACGCTGACCTAGTGATTTAGTGGTCGGGGGTTTGTGCCCCGTTCCAGGAGTCCAGAATGTTAGTCCTTTTTTCATAGCACAAGCGTTTAGCTTAGTTTGAAAATAGTTCCATGTTCACATCTCAATTTTTTTTTAAGTGTAGATGATTCATTTTTATACATTCAGTTGAGTTCAGTAGTAATCTGTCTATTAATCAATTTCTAAATGGAATACAAAATCCAGTAAATAAAGCAGATAACGGGAAAGATCCGAGATGCCTTCTATATCTAATGTCACGTAACCAAACCACCTACATAAGATATTCTTATTTCTAAACTAATTAGTTTTACACAAAGAAATTAACTTCTGTGGTACCTACATTATCTTAGAATAGGTGTGCCAAATGGTGATGAGCTAAAACGTTATTTTAACCGTGATTGGGACTATGATCCTGAGATTTGTGTTCGATGGTATCGTTACAATCGAATAGCATTTACACAATCACAGTCACAATAACGGTTTAGTTCATCACTAGTGCCAAATTTCATCACGATGCGTTTAGTATTAATGGCACAGCGCTCATTTTTGTAAAGACAGGTTGCATATTTCACGAAAATCACAAGAGTTCGACTAACTTTTAAACCGTTGAATATCGGATACTCCTATTTGATGCTCAATGAGTTGCTATTGATTAGACTCCGCTTAAACTTATCATCTCTCGGTATACACTTGTATTTTATTTCTAACAAAACAACCTAAATGGTTCAAACTTAAAACACTTAAAACTGTATTGGACCTATAGAAAAGGCATAAATCATGCACTGACGAAATCTACTTGATTTTTTAGCACTATTTGAATCTCACAAGCTGTAAATCTACTTTAATGTTTTATTTTTCAATTGGACAGTTAATCGGCTCCGGGCGAAAGGTAGCGAGCATCGGGATCGCAACTAATCCCCTTTTGGAAAGCATTTATCCCTTCAGCGCGTAAAGGATTTACCCTTAACGTGTCCCGTTTCTCACTTCCGCTTCCGGCCACTGCAAAAAAAAGTATTGGATCCACAAAAATGAAAAAGTCCTTAAGTTAAGTTGGGGGTGAAAAAAGGCCGTGAAAAACAACGACATTTAGTATTTGTTTTTACATATTCTCCTCAGAAAGGTTATTTGGTTCTTTGTAGTCTCGAAAATTCAATTTAGATATTTGGGTTCTTAGATAATCGTCGTGTTAAATAAATAACTTTTTTTATTTTCTGACATATAATGGTTTCAGTATAGTATTCACATATGTGCCCATTATTATGAAAGTGGTATAAGTCAATAAATTGAAAAAAAATAGTTTACCAATTATTTCGCTTAACATTGTTTAAAATGAATATAATATGATGCAAATTGTAACAATTGTGAAAAATTTGAAGCGTTGTATTCAGTGTATTGTTACTGCGTTCAACGTATTTTGATAATAGAGTAAGACATTTCAAAACTAATTTTTTATAAATAATAAAACAAAATACTGTGATAAAACCACTATTTATTGATTATTCAACATGTTTCAACACCTATGGAATCTCTTTCAGGAAACAATGTATACTGAAATTAAAAATACAAGTATAGATAAAAACTAAACTATAAATAAGTAGGAACTAATATGAAAACAAATTTAAAATGTGACCATTTGCAAAGAGGATTTAGTTATTAATAATATTTAGTTTGCTATTAATATTTTTTCTTATTTCTAAATTTCAAATTTATCTAACTGTAAAAGTCGATTGGCGAATTCAGAATAGTTGTTGCTATTTAGGCATATCAAGTGCTCCTTAATTCTAATATCAAAATTTCTGCTAATTTTTCCTATATAAAAATAATTTCAAATTAATTTGTAGACCCCCGATTTTTTTTAAAATATCGTCCTTATCCTTGTTATGTAATATGTAATTATTTAATTTGTTATTAGTGTAAAAAGCTGGCTGTATAGAATTTGGAATATTTTTTTTATTTCCTTATAAGCTAGATGGTTTCAAACGTTTATACGTCGAAATAAATTATAAATCTAGTAGACTAAATAAATTTTGAAACATTGTGTTGTGTAATATAAAAATATTTTTTAATTAATTCAAACGAAAACCTTTAAATGTCTCGAAACGAAAGAAACATGACTTAGACCTCTTTCATAATAATGGTCATATATTACAGTGGCCTCGACCAGATGAAATACGTCCCGTAATACACCTCCACAATTCTCTGTCCTGAATCACCCCTACAGCTGACGCTCTACCTAAATTCAACATTTATTTATTTATTTGACATTATTTATTAATACACGTGCATCTGTAGATCAGAGTCAGTATCGAAGTGGGCAGTGTTTTACTCTTGTATCGTTTATAACAAGTTAATACAACTCTATATATAAATACATAACAATAAACATGATATTTTGATATTATTGATTGATTTGGCAGTTACTTCGTGGTGTAACATTTTAATTTAAAAAAAATTATATAATTTTTATTAACACTTTGTACTACACACACACACAATTTTTTTGAGTTGAATCACGACTAGTTTCGGTGTCATATAGGGGACTAATAAATTATAGAAATACAAAAAAATGTTAATTCAGAGAGAACATTAATAAACAATATCACATTTTTAAATCTATCGCCGTTATTATCAATATTTCCTAGAAAAAATAAAGCCACTTCCACCCTTACGTGCCACACTACCTCAATAGCCAACTGTATTTAATTTTAGTTCAATTTACACCTGTAGATAGGAAGGACTGCTCTTCCAGAAACTAGTATTGATACAGCTAAAGAAAAATGTGTGTGTAGTACTAAGTGTTAATAAGAATTAAATATATATTTTTTTAATTAAAATATATTGAACTACAATGCAAATTATCGTAGGTTATAATGAAAATGTAAGTATGTTCTTTTTTAAGTCACATGAGAATGGTTGAACAGATTTTAATGCGAATTCCTTAAACGTTTTAGACATTTATTAGTTAATATTTTAAGATATATGTTTCGATGTAACATAAGGAGGCTGAGCAGCGAAAAAATATGTTGACAGCTAAATTATGAGAAAACAAATAGAAACAATTCACACCAAAGCCTGGACTCAGAAGACTCTTGTGACCAATGTTCATCAATTGAAGAAAAATACTGTATCAAGTACCTTGGAATCATAATAGATAAAAAACTCAAATGGAAAGAACATATCACTAATCTTACAAACAAAATAAGAAAAATAGCCTACATATTTTTAAGGCTCAGAAACATCTTATCACTTACAAATCTGAAAATAATATATTACGCGTTTGTACAGTAACATTTACAATACAGTATTATTGGATGTGGAGGAGCATATAAAACTTCAATATCACAATTACAAATCACTCAAAAAATGACGACAAAAATTATTCTAAACAAAAATGACTATCCGTGACTCCAACTCTTCACAGATTTTAAAGTACCTAAAATAACAGATGTATAAAAAAATTCAACTATACAAATTTTTTAAATTAAAAATAAATTAAACATTTGAAGCTAATTCCGATATACAAGATTTAGAGACCAAATTGATATTCCAAAACTAAAATATACCGCAACCTAAAATCACTATATTTATCAAGGCATCAAATTTTTTAACAATCTCTCTATACCATCTATAATCAGTAGGATATATATATATCCTACTGATTATTTCAAAAATGTATTATATCTTCTAATATTAAAATAAATAAAAAAGTGCGTGAGAATTTTAAGATTGAATAGTTATGCAATTCACTATGGCATTTATCGAAAATTTATAGATAACTCACAATCTATTTAAAAGAACACTATTATGTTCCAGGTATTAACAAAACGCCTGTCCAAGACAAATCTAACGAAAGTGTTAGCCACAGGCTATTTATACGTAATAAACTACTATTGTATATATAAAATATTACTGTCATACAGACTAACTTTGCATTTAAGATCACGGAACCAAGGTAAAGAAAATAAAAAAAATATTTCGCTTCTTAATTTTTTTGCTCACATTAAAAAATTCAACAAATGACAATTTTAAAATAGAAATTCTTTTATTTTATCGCATAAATGATTAAACCGTTACTTAAAATGTTATTGTGACTGTGATCGTGTTCGATTGTAACGATAATTGGTAACTGATTATTTGTAGTTCTTTAAGAAATCCTGATACACTAGGAACTAAACATTCTACGGTTAAAACGGAACAAAAAAATTACATAATGTGTCAGTATATTCTTTCACAATCAAAATTAAAAATAAATACAAAATGTGAATTAAAGCAGTAAAGTAATAATGTGGTCCTATAAAGAGTTAAATTTACAGCAAAAATATCGACTACCTCCGCATATTCACTGCCCAAAGAATGCATTCTGGGGATTGCGGAATTAGATAATGGCATGAGTTCTGACATTATGATTCAAGTGACAGGTTATCATCACTAATACATACTTTATTTAGATATTGTAGGTAATGTTCCCACCGGGGTATGCGGGAGTGTGCACGTCAACATTTTTTAACAAGACGTCTTCATATACCGCCTTCAATCAAACCTGGCTCGTTTATATTTTAAAAGTCTTGCCCGGACAAAGTGTACTGTAATTACTATTCTGTAACATACTTTAACTATTTATTAAAGAATATCAACAATTAAAGCCCAGTGTAACGTATTTTTTATAGTTACAAGAAATTTACATTGAATTTTATTTCAAACTATACCGATTTGTAAGATTTTTTTTTTTGATCGAAAAATTATCCGAATTTTTCACTTGTTCCTTTTATTTAATTTCATAAAGGTATAGACATAGTTTCTGCGTAACGAAGGGGAATGAAGAAATCATGCATCAGTAAAGTTTTGATTAAAACATAAAAGAATAAGGTATGTACAGAATGAAACGTGCATAACTTTGAATATTGGCGTAACAAAAATTTTGATCATAAAATATTATACGAAAATGTTCATGCTAATACCGAGGTATATTGGACGAGGGGGATGAATTCTTGACTTTTATATCCTAACAACGAAACCTTAAATCACTACAAATGAATATATGATTATTTTTTAATTTTTACAATAATATAATATTACTTGCAGTGGCGTGCAGTAGGTATAGATTTAGGTTATGCTGTTACCAATAACATTATACAATCATTTATAATACAATATATGTTGTGAGGTGTAGCCCGCCATGACATGGAAGCGCCATTGTGAGGCGTGTTCTGGCAGACTATCCTCCACAGACCAGTAACAGCGGAGAGCATGAGTGTGAGATCGTGAATCAGAAGCTACCTACTTACCATAATATCGAGATCCACCTTAACCATCTTCTGGGAAAATAAACTTTACTAAACAGCAAAATAGTGAAAGGTGATATTTCATGATGGAAACATTATTAACAAATTTTACGTTAAATTTTATTGAGAGAACAAAGAAAAGAGAAAATTACGAGAATTATTACTTTTTGAATAAATAAAATAAAATTACGGAGCTACAAAATAGGTGGCGTTGACAATATTAATAGTAAATAAAAATGTGTCGACCTTGGGCGATTTCTCTTGCGTCTGCCGTAAAAAATCATTATCATCTTCTTGCATCCTCCCATTTTGGTGTCCTGAGAACAGCATCTACCGCCGTTTCCAATTGGTCAGGACACTCCTTCAACCGGCGGTCCACGCACGAATCTTCATCTCCCAGGTAGACCATGATGAGAAATGACAAGAGGTAATGGCACGAATATATAATGTAAAGTAAGAAGGAAAAGAAAGAAGAAGTAAAAGAAGTAAAATTAAATTATTTCCTTTCTAATTTCTCCATGGCCCGATGTCCATACGCTATTCTCTGGCGTTGGTTCTGCGCCTGGATCTTGTATAGGGCTCCATCCTCAGCGTATCTTCTAATACGAATCCAACAGAATGGCGGCAGCAGCCGATCTCCTCAGCTCGAAGCAGCAAGTAGAAATGATCCATGTACCTGCTAGCGCTGGTTCGTCGCTCGAAGCAACGGCGCGAACCTAGCAGCCAACCTCGAAATTACTACTCGGCGATCCGAGCCGAACGCGAAATTATTTAACCAGGGTGTTAACTAGTTAAATAAGTACTAACGTTACATTCTTCTTCTGCCAAGAATTCGTAACGTTATAATGTACATTAGTTTAACCAACGTCTTTAGACAAAATAAATCCGTCGTTTATACGACCCTACCGTGTATTTATTTGTAATTTTAGAGTACTATTAATAGTGTTTTTAAAGTTTAAGTTTTAACGTAAAATAATACTTTCTTACTCATATAAAAAACGTATGGACGTAATAACTAAAGGAAATAATAATTTATATTAAAGGTTAACGTAGGAAATAGTTATGCCAATTGCTTTTTGTTTTCCCCAAATAAAAAACCAATCCATGCACCAAATTTAAAGAACAAACATGAAATCAACACTTTAAAAACAGTAAGATAGTAAAATTCGCGAATTAGTAAAAGAAGAAGTAGACACTTCAATGTTTTGCATGCAGTTGTAAGCCTTTCTAATGTTATTCTGTTAAAAAATAGCATAGGTAACGACTCCATACAAAACGAATCAACCAAAAGAAATATTCAATTCAGTAAATAACCAATTATATGACTCGAGTAATTCACTAGCTTAAATACAGAACAGAATAATGTAAATAGCTTGATGCGGCGAATACAAAAGAGCGCCATGGGTGTAGCGGTGAGTTCTCGTGGTAGTTTTTAGAACAAAGCTATTAAAGTTTCTACTGGTACACAGATGGCGATAATTGTAAAATAATGTTTTCGTTTATGTTAATCAAATTATTTAACTTATATTTTTATCCTAGAATTTTTAATAATGCACTGCTTTTTTGCTAGCATGCACTGTACGCCACTGATTACTTAATTCTATACAAACTAAAGTTACATTTTTTTGTATATCGCTGTACCTTTCCAAAGAGCTCTTGCGCTTGGAAAGGGATTATACATTAATATAATCAAGAGTTATGCCAAAAGAAATTAGAACTTGTAATTGCTGTCGGAGTTTTCTAGTAATTGTTTGATTTGTGATTTGAAGGCTTTACCTGGATAGGCGTAATGGTGTTGAGAAGCACTAGTTTTAGATTTGGGGATTTCTAAGTTGCCACGCGACCTTGGTTGATCACTTATGTATGTGTAAAACTTTGTGTTTGTTGAGTTCGAATGTTTTTGTGAATTTGTAACAAAGCGTTATTTTTCAAGCTAACAGCTGTGTAATTGGAAATGTTGATGGTTTTCGAAGGATGACATTCAATATTGTTGCTTTTTATGATAAATAGTACTAAAATAGCATATGATAAAATAATACTTGATGAAGAAATGATCTCTGGGTACAAAATTTGGCTGATGAATGCTGCAAAAAATGCATCAAAATAACAGGACACCATGTCAAGCATTTAATTTAAGTACAATTTATTTTTATATATCTCGACTTATTTTCAAACCAAATTATGTGAAACATTTTTTATTCAGAATTTTAAGTTATACCTTTATTAATGTTAAAGTTACGCGCGTTTCGTGTAGAACACCCTGTACAATAAATAAAAATTCGGTGTGCAATTAAGATAAGCGAATACATAATTTATAAATAAATTTTGAACGTCAAAGGTAGGAGGTGAAAGGAAATGAATGGAGATAATGGATGGACGGAGATGAATTATATTTACTCCGTTGTTAATATTGGAGCGAAGCGTCAATTTCCTTTAAAATATACGAATTAGATGAATATGTAACTTTCTTATTTTGAAGGTACACTTTTCAAACAGATAAGTCGAAATTTAAATCGGAAATTAAAAAATTTTGAAAACTGTAATGTTGCTGTACCTTAGGTAGGTAAAATAGTTTTTAATTAATATTTAATTAAATCCTATGTATGTTTTTCGATTTTAATAACGGGTTTTAAAAACTAGTTAGTTATAAAAGGATTCAGACAAATTATAGATATCTCATAGAGACGAAGCTATTATATTATATGGGAAGTATGGAAGTATAGGTATTACAGGGCTTACGACCCTTCGGCTGGCTTAAGTGATCACTTTACTTTACTTGGAGGTTGATTGTGGGTAGAATTGGTGAACATTACATTGTGTAAAGTGATCACTTAAGCCAGCCGAAGACTGATCGTAAGCCCAGTAATACCCATACTTCCATACTTCCCATATAAAATAATAGCTTCGTCTCTATGAGATATCTATTATTTGTTTAATAACAATGTCTTTGAAGGTAAAAATCCAGTAATTGTGTCTTCTTGAACATACTCAAATATTGTTAATAAAAGGATTCATTAAAAAATATATCTCTTGAAAGTATATTTCCAGGCGTTGTAAGATAGAGGAGAAGAGAAAAAATTCTCTATTGCGGCACGTAAGCAACAAAATAAAAGTTTGAATATCGTGATCTACATTTAGAGAATCATTGGCGGCGGGAAGCGTAAAAGTTTGCCAATAATAAAAATATGAATAGGTAAGGTTACCCTGGACGGGATCCAGAATTTGTACTTCCCGGCCGAGCCGAGCGAGAAAGCCGTCGCAAATGTAATGCCCCATATATTGAATATTCATTGAACACCAGTGGTCGTATTTCCACGCTACCGATCATCCTCAATCCAAATTTTGTTCAACTCACTTTAAAACTATTATTAAAACGATAGAAGGAAAAATTTCAAGATTAGGTTGCAAGACATCATTTTTTTAAATGCCATTATCTTGTTTTTTCTTCATCTTGTTCTTGTCAAAACACTCATTACTTTGTCACTCCAACTATCATATTTCTGCTACTAACTTTTAGAGCAAACTTCTTCATTCCTTCGTGAGTTTTACTTTTCTGTGTAGTTGTGTTAGTATGTTATAACTGAACTTTTTCTCACTCTTTTTACATTGAACATTACAATTTTACATAAGCTTACTTCATATTATATATTATTTACTCTTACTTTACATACTCTTTTTTATTTTTATAAATTGAACATTGCATTCACTTTAAGTTTTATTATGCTATCTAAGTGCATCTTATTTTACTCATAATATATGTATATTTTATACATTGAACATTACATTTTGTTTACTACTATACCGGAAAAGCACTGTCTGATATAATACAGTAAAATAATAATTTAGTAGGTAAGTCACCGAAATATATGTCTTACTTTGGTTTATCCTGTTATAAAAATACAACACACAGTACTATGAATCAAAAAATAAATTATTATTATTATTACTTTTGTCACGTAGGGACCTAAATCAGATAACTGCTCTGAATGCATCCCACGAGCTCTCACGGCCGATGGAGTCTGTTAAGTAAGCTAAGGAAACTTTTGCTTCGTCACATGTACTTATTAGGACAATATTTTATTTGCTCGACTTGACAATGCCATTCTCTATTTCTGGTTCTTGGTGATCGCTTCACATAATTTTACTTCCATCTCCCTACCAATTTATTTCTAGTGGCCATGAAAAATAAGATATTGTCTTTCGTTGTCAGCTCAATCAAATGCCTTGTAATGCACCTCCACAAATCTTGGTCTTGAGTCACCCTCGGGTCCACGTCTCTCCATTCAAATGCAATGCGACTATCCACCGTCGTAGTATTCTTCCAGAGCTTCTTCGGCTTTAAAATGTGCTTAAACTGACTAATTTTATTTTTCTAGGCTGTTAATATACATTGACACATTGAATTCGAACTGTAAATTGTGCAAACTACGGGTCACGTGTACCATGGAATGGAATACGACAATTCCGGTCGTAAATCGGAATCACCGCAAGGTAGGGGAGGGAAGTAGGGAAATATGGTTCAGTATGAAGTCGGTGAGGGGATAAGGGTTCTAGTCGAAGGACCAGTGATCTCGGGAACCGGTATTCGGAAGAACTGCTCACCTTACCTTGTATATTATGCCTTCGTAATCCCTGCATTCGCCGCCGAAATCACACAAAATGGCACGCGTATGAGCCAACAAACAATACGTGATTAAAATACAGTGCTGGTGCACTAGAGTTGAAAGTCCACACCGCGAATGCTATCGCGATGTCGAGAACGAACAAATATTGGTCAAGTTGACGTCTGCTGGCGTCAAGGTCACAATTCACACTGACAACATGAGCATGAGGAAACGCATGGATGGAAATTTGGATGCGGAATTGTGTCAATAACAACGGTTGCGGCTGATTCGAAAAGACGCGCCAAAAGTGTGTTTATGAATTCGGAACACACATAATGTTATCGGAAAATTGGAAGAATCTTTAATGTACTGCCGTAGATAGAACTTTCCATAATTGGATTGAGGCATTCGCGCTTCGGTTTTACCCACAGGATATGCAACATCCTTCTTCAGATGTACAATTCAAGATGTGTATTTTCCATGTCTCTACCACCTACATGAAGATTGGAAAGACAAGAGTGTGAAGCAACACTATTTTAGTTTTAATACAAATTACATTTTTATTTATTTTCTTTGTTTTATTAACCACTAAAATGAGTTTAAATACATCTACCGGTTTCGAAAAATACCATTTTCTTCTTCAGGATGTCATAACTAACTAAAACATATATTGTTTCTTTGACAGAATCTATTTTAAAAAATCTATTTTTAAAAATTTTTTTTTTTTTTTAGTACCTAACTCAAATCATTACTTAATACAAATTTACTCGAATAATTTTTAGGAAAAAATTTTAGAATGGGACTCGTAGTTAAATTTAGTTGGTTGTTTATAATTTTTTGATTAGTTTTACACGCTTTATTTATCTCCAACGATTCCAAATTATTTAATTTGTGACCAACACCGTTTATATGCAAAATTGACAATCCCAATTTTTTATCAAAATCATGACCATTTTCTATCAAATGATTAGAAAATTCTGAAAACCCACTATTGTTCAAACATCTCAAATGCTCCCTTACTCTTATATTAAAATTTCTACCTGTTTTACCAATATAAAATGCAGCACAATCCTTGCAACTAAGTTTATAGACACCAGAATTGTTAAATTTATCATCTTTGTCTTTAGAATTTATGAGTAAATTTCCTATACTATTATTTGTATAAAATGCCGGTCTAATGTTTCGTGGTAGGTGTTTAGATATTTGATTCGAAAAGTTATTTATGTATAAAATCCTACGCCAATAATCATTATTATCATTATGTTTTATCTGTGATTTATATAAAAAATGATTAATTAACCACTACACCACCTTTTATAAACATTATTTATCTCATATGTAAAAAAGAAGATGATAGAAGATTCGAGAATTTTGCGCATTTCACATGAAATATCCGCATAGAAGCGTTGAATATTTGAGTGTCGAATCAAACCAAAGATTATCTGAATATGAAACGGTGAGACCATTTATAAATATTGTAAAGGACATTAAAGATGTTCTTCGAATTGCCTTGCTTTCAGTAAAAAAAATATAATAACTATATTGTTATACTTCCGTTTGGAAACATTTTTTTTTAATTGTATGGTCGTAAAATTCTCATTTTTCACCCCTGGGACACTCGTTAAAATTAATATACACGTATTAAAACCCCGCTATTTATTTTCCTTTGTATGTTATTTAATATATTTTGTAATAAATTAAATGGAAGAAGGTTGTAAAGTTGTACAATTTACTTTGTATGCTGTTTGCTAAGTTAATTTACGGTTTCCACGTTGCTAATTGGGTCGCCGGTCCTATATAATAGTGAACGCTATTATCAGAAATATCTTACTCTCTCACTGGCGCTAAGGATCATTGAAGTGCATGACTCTTCAGGCATCCCAGTCATGAGCTACTTCTTTACAGCAATGTACAAACGTGTGTTATCCTTTCTCACATTGTTAGCCCACCTCGTGCGTGGGCGATTCAAATGCATCGCCATCGTCGCCGTCCTCAGCTGATCGACGACGCTGGCGACTTCTACACCGAGAGACCAGAGCTTCCGCCGAAAGAAGCCGCGCTCCACTTCGACGCTCGTTCCGACGAGTTTCGCCCGGCATTCGAGCACCGAGCAAAACTGAGAGTCCCAACTCGCTTCGGTTAATCTTCATACTTCACGCTCTCCTATCTTCTATATACTTCCTTTCTTATCCCTTACTCAATAAACGATATCTATACAAAGGTTCGTTTCATTCTACCACCAAACCCCCACATAGCCAATCTCAATACATTATTAAAGCATAATTCTAACGTGAAGAATCAGATAGATAATCGGACATGGCAATGCATGTATAAAAAGTACCTACAGTATTCGCATGGTTTATTCAGATCGTTACAATTAATTTTCGATTTGAATTTCGACAATATTTAACGCGACGTGGTCAAGCGAGGCTCTGCTTTGAGCCTGTTACCTGCTCAGGTATGGTGAAAGAATAATCGAAGGTACAACTTAAGGCTGGCGATGAGTTCTTTAGCATTTACATGGCGTTCCCACAGATAGCACCATAAGTCCACATGAATATATTAGTATTCTGAACTAAAGTGCAGCAACTATATTTGGCTTAAAAGGGACTACTTTAGCAGATTTTGCTGCGTTATTCCTCGATTTTTAAAAATTTCTTAAATATCTTATAAATTTGTTGAGATATTTAACTATTTTTCTGCTATAATTATGATACAATAACAAGTTTTCTGAAAGATCTTCATCACGAAACAGTTCAAAAATTAATTAGCACTCCATATTTTTTGAGCGCTTTCATCGTCAGTTCTTCGACCCGGATTATATTCCTAACACAGATAATGTTTACGTTACATTAGATACGTTTTCTTCACAGGACGCGGGTCTTTGTTGCGAGCGGAAGAAAAGTTTCAAAATATCTCGAAACAATAGCGGCGGGGTTATGATGGGAACTTCAATAATGCCTTAAACCCATTTAATTTCTTAAGATTTATCTTAGTCCGTGTTGTGTCGATCCTCCCTCGCAACCCTCCGGCGGTGCGGGGGAACAAGAACACCCCTGCAGACAATAGTAAACTTTTAACGGTTCGAAATTTTTAATTGCTCTTGATGAAATAAACTTTGCCAGTGGGAGATTTTCGTTTTTATGATTCCAGAGTCGTTAATGAATTAAATGACGAAACCTGGATGAATGTACAAAGAGACTCGGTATATCTTTAGAATATTAATTCGGCTGTGCTGTTACGTTTGTTTTATTTTAATGATTGTAATGCAAATTTTTATATTTTTTACTTCAAATACAAGAATACAGCATTTTGTCTTGTTCTTTTTATCACCATTGCTATAATCTTGACAGACCTGTCACGGGTATTGTGTTTGTGATCACATTATAACAAAGGCAGGTTAAGATCTCTTCATTGCGTCTTGTGATATGACCAAAGTATCTAAAAATGCATGACTGTATAGTATTAGAAAAACTTTGTACAAAATTGTTTTCTCGACTATTTAACAGCAGGGTCCATTGTGGGGTCTGTTATTTCATCAGCATTAAGCTATCATAAAACTCTACGTACATTCTGAACAGCCATAATAACCTGAGAACATTCACTTTTATTTTATTAGAATATTATATTATATATCTTCCACGTGATGTATTTACAATCTAGTCAGATGGTTAGTTAAGTTTTATACAATGTGCCGTCAGTGGGATTCGCAACAAAATATGCTGACAGCATCTTGTTTAGGGTACATAGTTAGGGGCTCCAGTCTCGCATCCACAAAACCTCCTGATACAATCACAGTAAATAATATTCAACAGCCACAACCCCTACATATAAAAATGGAAAAACAAGTGAATCGACAATCTTAGTTATGTTTTGGATGTCTCTGATATGTTTGCCAAATTTTCTTCATTTTGACAAATTGTTTTATTTTCTCATGAAATGCAGCCGTGTTGTATTTCAAGGAATGTCATTCACTTATCTTTGCAGTTTTCTTTGAACCCTCGATATTAGGGCTCAGTGGGAGTAAACCATTTATTTATAAATACGGACAATAGAATCAAGAATATCAAACACAAAATAAAATAAATTCCACTTAATAAGTGCACTTAATTATCAAAACTATTAAAAATCCCGAATTCAGATCACGGTAGCAGCTCAGAATGTTAATATTTATAAAAGATTTGATCTTGTTTAGCTTTAGCTTCTGACTTACGACCCTGATGGTTTGAATGAATGAAAAATTAACCCTTATTCAAAAATGCTTAGCACCGGTGAAGCCGACGCAGCGCCGGGTGAAAACAAATTAAAATATTTATTTTTTAGTAAACTTTTTGTTGTGCTAAAGTTTCCAACAATTATTATTATTATAATGTCTGCGAACGAATTTAACTTTTAAATTGGTACACGAAACTCCGTTCCGAACAAAACATTTTTAATTATTCGAAATACATTTATTTTGCGAAAACTTTTTCTTAATAATGTTCGTGATGTTTGACCACCCCGGAGGATTAACAATACTTAGCATAATGGGTTCTTGGAGCTCGTTAGCAAAACCATTATAAGATTATGTACAAAAGATAAATTTTACGATATTTTTAATTAATGATTTTGCGGTTTAAATATCTTAACTCGCGTTTCCCAACAAAATTTCATAAGAATAATCTATGAAAAGCAACTGACAAAAAACAAACACATACGTTACTATAAATTTTATTCAGTACCCATAAACGTCAAACTTACGTTATTAAAACACTCTCAAATCCGAAAATTATATCATTCTGCGTCCCGGTAGGTACATTAAAAAATATTTATAAAATTGGTATCTATACGGTACCAAAAAAAATATTTTAAAAATGGTACAATCCTAATACCCGCCCGGACAAAGTACAACAAACCCAACTATTTTCTAATAAAAGCAGTTTCAAAACAGTTTCACAGGCTTGGGAACAATTTTGGTCTTGTAGATATATTCTGATGTTCATTGTTTAAACATATCAGTGATATTTTTAATACTGTCCTTAGTCAAAAGTATTATGGATTTCAGTCATTCTGTGTTAAACCTAAATTTTTTAAATTTTTTTTATTCCTTTTTTTTTTATCAATTTCTGTTTTATATATATTCCATACTATTTGTGTAGCAGCACATCTTTTTTTTCATATAATTAATTTTGTAAAAAGGGCGTGCTTACAATATAAATTAATTAAATAAATCGACAACATTTCATTAATCGCGCGCGCGTAGTAATATATTAACTCAATTCTATTTAGTAGCTATTGAATATTAGCGTGCGCCGTCCATACACGCACGTTCTCACTTTAATTTATTTGTGATTTCTGGAGAATTTTGTCATTGAATACTTAAATAGTCTTTAATTATTTCTCTGTAAGGCTTTAAATTTCATATCTATATATCCTTATTATATATTGCGCTTCCTCGTATATTTCTGTGAGCCACGAGCAGGGAAAAAACGAACTGTTTTTTAAATATGAATTAAATATATTAATTATAAAGATATACATATAAAATCAATTTTATCGAAAAATATTGTTGTTGCGCCACCGGGATTCGAACCTGCATCTCTTTCCTAACCGGGGAAGGTGCTTTATCCAACTAAGCTACAGCGACATTATTTTTAGCGACAATTTTTCGACCCTATATGTTACCTTTTTGATATTAATACATTTAATCGTTCCATCATTTGACAGAGCCATCTACCTTATTTTTACAGAATCTCAAATACCTTTGAGTAAACTGATAGCAGACGCCAAAGTTATCAATTCATTTTTATTAAATTTTGGACACATTGATACAACTTTATTATTTTAGGAGAACACATTCTTATTGTGAAGTTGTAATTATTCAGAACATAGAACTGTTTTTAATATCTCAAGGTTAAGATTACATAATTTTTTTCTCTTTTATATATCCATTAACAGTGCGTAAATATATATTCAATTTGAAATGAAGTGCACATTGTCTTTATTACGAGTAAGAAAAAAAACATTTTGATGAAATCGTACAAGACTACTAGTAAGTATATTGACATCGGTCATCTTTTCTTATATATGCTGTCTATGGTAAGGGAGAAATCTTAAAACGACGATTTTTGGTTATGTTATTTGTCAAAATCTGCTGAGAAAACCATTCATCTGATTCAGTTTTTATTTAAATGCACATTATACTGATAAAATAGCATTTTTGTGTTAATTATTGTTTATCGCGATTCTTATGTCATCTAGTTATCAAGTATTGACTTAACTGTCACATTATAAGTGTAAAATTATGCATTCAAAATGTTTATTGTTGCCTCGAAAAGAACAGGTTCATAGAAATAATTAACTTAATTTTAAGATAGCACCAGCAATTTTCATTATGCTCTCACTACAGGGATGGGAGTTTTAAAGTTTCGCTTCAAATTTGATTCACGCTCGGGACTAGAGCCGGTTTCTGTGCAATTTAATTAACTGGCCGTATTTAATGAGTTTAAAATTATACAATTTTTACATTGAAAACGATTTTAACTCTTAGCAAAGTTTAGAGGTCTGGCAATTTGTGACTAAGGTTTTATAGACATTTTATTCGCGATCGATAAATTTAGATATTCAAATAATGCACATCTTTCTGTTTCGCTCTTCCATTAGCTACTAGATTAGATTAGATTATCTCATCGTGTCTCCTTCCGTGGACACAGGCCATATTTATTTAAAGCAATGAGTACGCAAAATATATTTTTACAGCTTAAATTTATATTATTTTGTTTTGCGTAATTATGACAGATGTTCTCTGCCTCCCTGATTAGACCAAAATCTATGGTAAATGGAGATAGACGAGACATGGAAATGAACATGCAGTCTCTCATAAATCTCTAGATGTCTTATGGCATTCCCAAAATACATTAGTTTCATTATATTTATAGTATCTACGAATGATTTCAACGTCTTTTTCATTCTCATCTGTTGTTTGGACCCACATTTCAAATGCTTTAAACATCTCCAACACTGCTTCGGTGAGGGTCCAACTTTTTACACCACGATCTAGAGAACGCCTAAAAATCTCTATGGATAGACAAAATTATCTTTAACTTAAACATGGAAAATGGAAAGGTTGACGTCATATGGATGCCTTTTAGAGTAGTCGAGTGACAATGACTGATGATGTGTAATAAAAAATATTCGGTACTGTAAAACACTCGTGAGTATGTTCCGTATTTGCAAAACACACAGCGCGTTTATAATATTAGGCGTGAAAATTATTGTTGTTACTTGCTCGCGTCCAAATTTCTTACCCATGACCTATCATAGTGCTCGCCCGCCAGTGTGAAATGTAACCTTGACGCTAACAGACGTCAACTTGAGCGATTTTGATATCGATCTCGACATCGCGATAGCATTCGCGGTGTGGACTCTTTCAGCTCCAGTGCACCAGCACTGTATTGTTTGTGATCGTGTGGTTTGTGTGCACAGTGATGTTGTCTGTGTGTGCCGTGGGTGAACTTGTGACATCGCCGTCATCGGCTCATCCGCGTGCCATTTATTGTGTGATCTCGCCGGCGATTGCAGGGATTACGGAGGCGTCATATACAAGGTAAAGCGAGCAATCCTTCCGAATCCCGGTTCCCGAGATTACTGGTCCTTCGACTAGAACCCCTATCTCCTCACCGATCTCTCCTGTACCACGTTTCTCTACTTCCCTCCCCTACCCTGCGGTGATTCCGATCGTAATCCATTCCGCGGGACGTGTGACCCGGAGATAGCACAATTCAGGTACTATTAATGAATATGCTTTACCTTACTCGCCCTTGATCAAATCATCTCACTCTCGCGGCTGGCAAATAACGCATCATTTTGTATCATAATTGCGGTTGTTAGCACAAATTTTTCATTCTAATTTCTGTTGTCCAAAATAATCAAAAAATAATACTCCTTTAGAAAAGTGTCGATGTTATAATATTTTTTTAATGTTTCTTGGATCACGCCACGAGCGAGCTAAATTATATACATACATTAACTTATAAAAAACAATTTTTCCGAGGCTCGGGTATCGCTAGCCATCTAGATGACAATAAATAAAAGTATCTGAATTGACAAAATGTTATTCGAGTTCTTCAATATGAGAGAAATAAAATGTATACGAGAATACCTCCCACGTGACGGAGCTAAATCCTTTCAATGCCTTCATGTCTGGATTACTGCGTACAAAGGTAGTACCAAAAAAAAAATTCGCGTCCAAACAGGACGTAGGCATACCAAGTTTGACTTATACCAAAGTAAATTGATTTTATTTGTATATCTTTCAAATTAATACATTTAATTAATATATATTTTTTTTAATTTGAATTGATAACATTTAATCAATTTGACATATGATTTTAGTTAGTTTTTTTGACATCTTGATGAAGGAAAGGGAACTTTCCGAAACTGGTTGGTGTAGAATTAACTCATAAAAGGGATTTAAAAACAAAGTTAATAAATAATTCAATATTATGATTTCATTCGATTTCTGTTCTGCTACTGTCACTTGGGTTATTTACATAATTTCTGGAATACTAAATAAAATTACCGGATGTATCTATTCTTCAGAAACTCCGTACTAAACTTGTAGGAAAATAATGATTTCATACATTTGTTCTATTACTAAAAGAGGTGGAGACAGCCTGGAGAAATTGGTGATCACTAGAAGTATACAAGGATGGAGAGTAAGAGGACAATCTCCGATAAGATGAATAGATCAGCTCCGAGACATAAGCGAGCCTCGCACTAAACAAGATCAAGAAGAGCAGACGCAAACAGTTCACACTGTAGAAGCATGCCAAAGTGCCACGATGCATAGTCATGATCACATCGACTGAGAGATTTCTGAGTTAGCTTTCTGCCCTACCCGTAACCTAGACCAGAGTTTTTTTATTGGGTTTAGAATGCGCCAGGGATTCATATTTCGCCCTCTCCTTAGTGCTGTGACGTAAAAGCCATTTTCCACGCCTCAGCTACATTAATAAACCTGCTTCTCTGTCGCCTCTCGCGTGTGTAAAAAGGGCCAATAAGAATAATAATACGTTGGGAAGCGTCGCTCATCACTGATATTAAGCCGTACAAGTCTGCGGGGCGGGCAACCTGAACATCCCGCAGGAACGTGACACACCACCCCAGTGTTCCCTTCCATACAATATGTATTACGCCGTAAGTCTCCGCTTCCAGGGAGGAAATTTTCGTATTTTCGTCAGCGTTATTTATGTTCTCTGCTTACAAAACGTGTGAGTCTAAAATTCCTGGGAATATTTCTACAAAGATATCTAATTTTCGTAATGCGGCCGGATTTACTAAAGCTTTTGTAAATAAAATTTGATACAAAGAATTCTCATAATTTTTTATTAATATATATTTTATCATACTTCGAACAACCAACAAAATACTACAGCCTTCTGATATTAGGTAAGAAACATAGGTTTATATTTATGTTGTTTATTCAATATTATTAATATTCAACAGACTACCAGATATATGTATAAACATGAACTAACGCAAATTCCTTATTTCAACATTGATCATTGATGATTATTTTGGTACCACTTACGCAATCAAATGGCTCTGAGACTTTTTTTAAAAATATGATTCCGTTGGAACGAAAGATTTAATTTTTGGAGAGTAAATACTTTCACTGTTGAATAAATGTGTCATAAACTATCGGATTTATGTTTCCATCATGGCTGTGTGTAAAATGCCCCTCGTCCGGCAACTAATGTTCCAAACCCCTCTCCTATATGTATATCTTATTTTATGTCTATTAATTTACTGATGGCTGTGGTCATATGGCCATTCGTGACTGTGGTCATATGGCCCGAAATTTGATCGTGTCTAGAGAATTGACAGACACATAGAATTATTTACTATCCTATATAGATAGTACACGCTGTAATTACCTTTGGTCGACAAGTATCATACACTAATAATTATTATGCTATATGTTACTTAATATCATATTACATAATGCTTATTATTAGTGCTTGTAGCCTAAGTATGCTATGTAAACTGAACATAATTATACGGTAATATCGTCACATCGTGTATAACCGGCCGCGGCTGAGTAAACTAAGTCGCTTGACGTCTAAAAAATGAAATTCTGAAAGCGCAGGTTCAAATACCGCGAATGGTCAGTTTTCAACATTGAAAATTAAGTTTTAATAAAACATTGGCCGTGGCCGCACAGCAGCCATATTGCACTCTGCTAGTAATAATGATAACCTCGATTTCTTGCGATGTTTACTTACTTTTTAAAATTGCTTGTACATATATCGTTAGTTTAATGTTATTTTAAATATTTTATTAGAGGATATATTATATATTATTATATGTGGATATACAAATTAAATTAATCACCAAGAAAGATATACAGAAAAAATCATTTTTTATTTTTATTACCTGAGGCATTTCCCCTGATACGAAAAGGTCTAGGTTCGAATTTCGGTAGCAACTAAAATATTTTTGCGATAAACTGATTTTTTCTATTCGATTAATTTAATTTATATTTAAAAAATATGTGGAGCATTCGGAAAAATCGCGCGCGTGCGGCATACCATCATACCATCATATTCAATACACTATAAGACATGTCGAAACAATATACTTACGTGAAACTTATATTTGTACAAAAAGTCAACAGGGCATACATTTCAGTTCAATAGATAACTCACAATTTGATATAAATGGTTTGTGTAAAGCCGAGCAAAACTGGATTTTTTTTTAGTATATTTCTTATAATTTATGTGCTTTGAAATATTATATGTATATTAAAACACATAAAATAAAAGTCGCGTTACTTGTGCCATACAACATTTACCCGGAATATGTTTTACTGATTTGAAAACTATATTATGAAATATTCATAAATTTATTATAATATTATAGTTAAATAAATATAATAAAAAAATTGATTTTCCTAGCGCGGAACCGAACCCTGGTCTCCTACGTGACTACATTATAAACACTATGGTTCATGTCCATGGATGAGGCTGATCTCTGGGAGTCGGTAAAGGCACGGTAAAGATATATACTGGTTGCATTATTGCAACACATTCAGTGATGATTCCGAGAGAATATCATATGTTCACTCAGGTCAGACGGGCCAATACCCTCACTTAATGAAATGTAAAAATAACATTTTAAAAGTAAATGTATCTCAAGCTCTCTATCAATACTTACAATGTTCAACTGGAGTAAAGTTGATGTTAGTAAAAATATAAATCAATATATGATCAATTACCACACATATACTTATATTAAAGTTTGACACTTAGGTCTATTAGGGTAACTGCGAGATGGTACAACCTTTGCTTAGTATATCAGAGCTAAAGGGACTGTCGATCGACGACTCTCAAAGAAGGTTTTGGATGGAATCATTTAAACTGTCAACATAATATCGAGGTTTTGGTCAGTTCTAAAATGTTTTCTGCCGGCAAATATAACCAGTTGAGCCGCCAACAAGTAGAATAAGATTGATCAGCAAATAATAGCATATTACATATATATGCAATAAAGAGACAAATCATAAGTCACATTTAAATAAATTTTGGTAAGCTGTAAAATTTATTTTATTCTGCTAAACTTAATCTAAACTTTTTGTTGATGATCAATTTTATAATCTTGCTGACCAAGTAATAACTTCGTAGCATGACTATTTATTTACAATACGCATAAATGTGAAGCTGATTAAAGATGTTTCAAATACTAATTTAATTATAAATATATACATATAAAATCAATTTTGTCGAAAAATATTGTTTTTGCGCTACCGGGATTCGAACCTGGATCACTATTTCCAATCCGGGGAAGTATACTGCCAATTGTGTTATAGCGCCAGTATTTTTCATGACAAATTTTCGAATCTATATGTTACACTTTTTCAAATTAATACATCTGTCGTTCCATTATTTTTGAAAGCCATCTACATTATTTTTACGGAATCACAAATACTTTTGAGTAAACCGACTGCAGACGCCAGAATTATCAATTCATTTTTATTAAATTTTGGACACATTGATACAACTTATATTATTAAGGAGAACACATTCTGATTGTGTTCTCCTTAATGATTAAAGGTGTGTTTACTTGTTGATAAAATTAAGTTTGTTTCTAACCACGTATTGAGGCTGATATTTTTTCACTGCCGACAAAAACATAGTATGATGTCCAAATGATTTAATAGCTAATTTTTCTTGCTAACCCAATATCAAAATGACGAATCATTCAATTTCTTCTCGTTTTGGAGATGTCCGGTATCGATCCTGGTACCGATAAAGGCGAAAATATAACACAAGGTGAGAGTATATAGAAAGATTACAAAAAAAATTACTGTACAATTTCTAACAGTTTTCGTGGCAAATTTTCTAGAGAAACCCACTGAATATATTCAATGTATAAAAGTATCACGTGACGGCTTCATAGGCCTACAAAAATGTATTTTCTTCTTATGGTACAGACTCTACATAATACTTAGTACCTTGTTTATGTAATATAAAAAAGCGATTGAAATCCATATGAAATATGGAAAGAAAAAGCAAAAAGGGAATATTTGAAACAAAGAGAAATTTTTTAATGTCTTGTAATTTAGAATATGTGAAAGTGTATGTTTAGTTGAACATTTCAAAAGTACTGAAAATTTTATTCCAATTATTTTTCATTAAAGATAACGAGTCCAAAGCATTACTGTGCTATATTATTATACAAAGCATTAACAGTTTAATGATACAACACAGCTTACAATTAATTAGCTACATAAAAAATATGATCATTAAAAGTCTTAAAGATGCTCATCACACCGCGTGTGAATTGTGAATTGATAATGAAATATAATGTATTTTTAAGAAAAAATGTCGTGTACAAGTTCTTTGTAGCTTAGTCAAATGCCAAACCAATTTACTTAATACTGACAAATACAAATACTGACTTTATGTTTTTAACATAGCAAATGAGTTGAAAATTCTTTTATAACATGCTGTTTTTTTAACTTTCCTTCTATTCGTTTATATTTAACTATGTATATTTATTCAAAAATATTAAAAATCTATTTTATATATATCTTTGATCTGAATGCTTGCGTATGGTAATACATGAATGTATGATATGAAGAGGTTGAAAATTTTACATACCTGAGCCTTAACTTGAACATGCTAAACATGACATCAGAAGAACTGAAAATCTGCCTTCCTGTTGAAAACAGATGCTGTAAGTTCTACTGGAATATAAAATATCTAGTCGTAAACAAACTTCTAATGCACAAAAAAATAATAAGGTCACTTATGGTTGTGAAACATGGTGTAAATATATTAAATATTAAGAAAAATGTATGAATCTTCTTTAGAAAATAGAACATATAAGAATATAATAATAATGGATAATTTTTATACCGCCATTTTTGTAAAAACTTTCACCTCAAGGGCGTATAGATTAATAAAAATGAACCACAGCTCAATTATTTAATTAACCGAAAAACAATTCTATGATCCTGTAGGTTTTAAAGGCTGCGATGGGCTTACCATAATAAAGCCAGATGATACCCAAGATTATGACAAAGTGGATACCCTAGCAGAAATTGCCAAAAGACAGACCAAGTATGAATTGAGGACGAAGGCTGAAAGAGGACTGAAAGATTCTGGAACTGAAGAAGAGTGGCTAGGGATAGGAGCCGGTGAATAGTAGTTATGCGGGAGAAGATATATAATATTTTGATCAAAAAATTAGAGATAAGTACGAAAACAATTACATTTTTTTCATATAAAAATTGCGATATGTAAAAATATATAGAAATATCTCACATCCAGAGATGAAGAGCGACTTCTTAACCTGTTCGTCATTACACATCGATCAAACATACGAAATAGTTAACTATGTTTGAAAAATCTTGGAAATTTTCAGTAACAATTCTTAATCGTAAACTTCTGTTTTTTTAATTGGATTATTAATTTAATCATGTCACAGAACGACGTAGCTCCATCACGGGCTGTGATTATTAAATTTAACTGCCTTTGTTAAAGTTTATAATAGCGCACTCTATGCAGAATTTTCTTTTGTTTTATTCTTTAAATATCTGATCATGGAGGTGAAATAATTTTAATAATACTTCATTATAATTTGAAACGAGATTTCTTCTTATATTTATGAATAGTTCTTGTCCATGTAGTTTTTACCATGTGTACCTGTCTATCACAGCTGAAAATTCTCACCATTGCGTTTATCTAACCTAAAAAAAATACAATAGTATTGAAACCGGTATCGAAATCAATGTGGTTTATACAAAGTTTATTATTATATATAGTTAATAAACAAAAATATGTTAATTTTATATATAAGATATTAAAATAATGTAATAAATCAAAATTATTTATATAAACACATATACAATATATAGGAGATTATGTGTGTGTATTGTGTACTCAACCTTTTTTTCTTCGTCCCACATACATATGTTAGGTAAATTACGCGGACCGCAACATTATACTGATATGATGAAAAAAAATTCATATAGTAAAAACAGTATTGGTTGAAACCCGTTTGATTCAAGATTACGGTGCCTCTACTTGATAAATCGACAAATATTTTTTAAAACTAAAACAATCATAATAATACTTATCGCTTATCAGCATACCATCCAATACCAGCTCAAACATTAACAGCGTATTTCCCCAAAATAAAACTCACAACTAACGTTATCCAAGCGTTTATTTTAAAATTAGTGTGATTTTTGATACGGAGATACATTTTTTACTATTTTAAACGAGAGCGATGGTTGTTCGCGCGTATCTCAAGATATTCAAAACTAAGAATGCCAGATTTTTTTAAAATCACGTTCCTGATTTAAAAAAATGTGTTTCGGGCTGCACATAAAATTGAGTTTGGCTACTTTAAACTAAAACGATAATTTTATGTTATAAAAATTAATGTCTGATACATAAGAAATAATACAGAGATGTATATGAAATTATTTCTATTCTCTTCGATGATTTATTTATTTTTATCTAGTTTTGTTTTTGAGATAAGTAGGTACTGCAGGTGTGTCTTTCATATTCTCTTCCGAGAGATTAAAAAGATCTTGGTCCAAAATTAAATAAATATTGTCTTTCGGATAAGCCTGCTTATCGAATAGGTACATCATAATAAACCTATTATGATATTGAATCTGCTCGCGTTATTTTGAGTAGAATCACTTTGTGGTGTGACATATTAGATTAAATAAAATAACAATCACTTTGTATGAAACCATGAAATTTATTATACGTCAACCGGTTTCGCTTATCTCAAGCTTCATCCGGACGTATTTAAAATTAATCATAAATACAAAATAGTGCACTTATCCAAAAGATCCAGGTTTTAATCCCGGTAGCGACAACAATGTTTTTCGATAAAATTGATTTTATACGTATATCGTTCTAATTAATACATTTAATTTATATTTAGAATTTAATATCATTAATAAAAATGTATACGAAGGTGTGGTGATAAACAGAAGAATATGCAGTGACAAAATATTTCAGACTATCATCCGGTTCTGTTATTGACTTCGGCTACACTGACAAAGTGGAAGATATTGATACAATGGCGTGAAAAATGATAATACTTACTTTATAGAATGAAAAATGTTGTGTAGTTGGAATTCGGCAGAAAAGTAAAATGCCGTGTGCTACATGCGCTGCTGTGTCGACATACGGTGTCGAGGTGTTGACGTTCGTCACGTGTAATTCTCTCGTATTAAAAATATTTTAACAGTGAAATATTTATTTTCTTATGTAGAACACACTTTTGTAATGTCTGTTTTATATATTACAATTTCTAATGATATTATTTAATTATAATACGTACTTTTTTTAACAAATATGCCGAATTCAATGTATAATGAAACAAATCATACAATCACAAATATGTTTAACTGTTGAAGAATATAAACGGTACGCTCATGCGCTGAACTACCAAAACGTTATGATTTTGTAAAAAATTCAATCATTATTCAAAAGGCACTCAACAAAAGAATCTAACTGACAATATTCTATTCTATACATTCGTATGTAACCGCATTCGTAACTTGTTCCGCGTGCTCTTTCAGTAGCATTCCAACAAAGATGAATGTAAAACGAAGCTTTTGTTTGCTTAAATGCACGAAAGATTATTTTCAGGGGTTTTATTTGAATTTTTATCGTCGTTTGCTGCTCTTTATTTAATCAAAAAAACAGTCAGAACTAATTAATTGTCCCGCTGGCAGCTCAACACATTTTTCAGTGATAATATTCAGTGTTTTATTTCTCAATTAACTATTTTATGATCTGAAAAATTGCGACACTTTAATATACAATCCTTAATAATATTATGCTTCCCCATCTATATGACTTTCTGGATAAGGCGGCTTCAGCAGTGTCATTTTTGGCTATGGCGAGACGCGAGCAAGGCAAAAACGAACATTAATATCACTAGATTAAGATTACTTAAATGTTTTCTCTTTTATATATATTCATTAAGAATACGTAAATATATATTCAATTTGAAATGACGTGTACATTGTCTCTAATAAACATGTTTTAGCGAATTAGCGTACCAAACGACTGGCAAGTATGTTGACATCTGTCATATTTCAATGGTAAGGGAGAAATTTTACTTACCATAGAAATTATCTATCCGCGTTTCTTATATGTTATCTAGATGTCATTTTTGTTCGTTTTGACAGCTAACTTACAAAGGTGGAATAGTTTTAATTACATCGACATTTTATTTACGTGTGGTTTGTTTTGGGAAAAGCTCCATTATTGAAATAAAGATTCTATTGAAACCCTGACCTGAAAGTAAAAACCCAAATTAGGTAAAAAGGCCTCTTAGGTACTCGCGTTATTCTATTAACTAATTATTCCCTAACAGATTTATGAAAAAATTGTAATAGATTTTTTATTATAATCACATTTAAATTTGCAAGTCGAAATTTTATAAAATATAACATAGGCGGTCCTCGTATAGTGGGCGTGACGTGGCACGGCTTCTCGTATCGGGGGCTCTCGATTCGATTCTCGGTGAGAACACAGCTCATGTCATTTTCTCGAGCCTGAATATTTTTGTGATGTATTTCACTGCAGTAATTGGGATAAAAAAATATCTGTTAAATATGAATTAAATATATTAATTAGAAAGATATACATATAAAATCAATTTTATCGAAAAATATTGTTGTTGCGCCACCGGGATTCAAACCTGGATCTCTTTCCTAACCGGGGAAGGTGCATTATCCAACTATGCTACAGCGACAATATTTTTAGCGACAATTTTCGAACCTATATGTTACCTTTCTGATATTAATACATTTAATCGTTCCATTATTTGAAAGGTTTTATCTTTCTAATTAATATATTTAATTCATATTTAAAATATCACAGACCTATGTTCTGAATAATTACAACTTCACAATAAGAATGTGTTCTCCTAAAAATATTTGTTAGTTGAAATAAATTAGAAAAATCTATAAATAAGACACGCAAAAAAACTGTATATATATATAGTTACTACCGGGACACAAAATAATTATATCTGTACTTATTTTTTCCATGTATCTTTCTAAATGATTCATCTAATTTGATTTTAAATAAACTTGTTATCATTTACATTAAGTTATCACACGCAGTAAAAAATGAGTTGAATGATAATTTAGTTATTGTTCGATCATCATGATTATCTAACGATCGCCGGTCACGATCATACGTTGATCGGTGATTCCTATTCAGTACCTATCCATTACCCCCTCCTCCTATACCAATACACGACCATTTCTATGGTGTACTCTCTATGGTTCACCTGTTGAAGTTGTACCTTCGAACTGTCAAGGAGAGTGGATGATACTGTGTGCTCATCACTAACTAGAAGCTGTTGTCAAGTTACTTGTTGATGGTGTTTGTTTTGGTTTTGGTTGACGTGCGTGCCGGAACCTGTACATTGTGCAAGGTGCAAGGTATGTTCAAGTGTACTTCGTGTTCGTATTCTGGAGCCGGAAGACCTGTGGACCCAGTAGAAGAAGATCCCCGAAGAAGCGTTTCACAAGTTGGTCATGTTTTCTGGTTCTGGCGGTCCTTCAGCCAGCCCTTTTTCCATATTGCTGTCCATCTCCCGCATTCCTCCCTTATTTTCCCCACCCCCTCGTATAAACAGTTATTAATTTCGCATGATCTAAGAAATAAAGGGAAAATTATTATATTCAAATGTCATCTATATATGTTTTTAAGTGACACATCTATTATTTCGATAGATAAATTTTTTGTCACTTATTTAATTTTCTTTTCATTATTATCAAGGAATCAATGTGTTCTCATTAAATATAAACTAAAAAGGTCTCAATGTCGAAACACCGCTTTACCACGCCCAGATAAAAAATATTACATGTAACGAAATAAAAAAATAAGACAGAAATAGACGAGGTATTAATATTTATGGATAGTTATAATAGATATTAACGCAACCGCAGTGAGAAAATTTATTTGCGTAAGGTATGGAATAGTCCATCACCGGATGCTCACTTATTCACCTGATGGGAATGTTTGAGGCTGTGCGGCGTAAGGGTGAGGTAAAAATTGTATTAAAATATTTTAATTATTTACCTCTCGTTTTGATGTCTGTGTCGCGTTTGAATTTATATCAAAATTCTCGCAACAGAAATTCCAGGAATACTTTACACGAGAGCAATCTCAGATCAGGTTCATACTACAATAAATAATTTTTTAGAGTTGTCCAACGCACTTCGTATATGTATATTTTTTACAATTTTAGAAGAAATGTTTTCTTTGAATTTTCGCGTACGTATTTACAAGTGAGGCAAATTCCCTGAGAATGATATCTACATAATATATAATATTTCTAAAATAATTATTTCATCTCGTTGAGAAACTTTTTGTACTTTATAATTTACCCTGGAATATATAATTTTATTTTATGCCAGTTTTTTTTAAATTCAATTTATTAAAAAATATATTAGAGGCCCCATCGACGTAATAGGATTTTTTCAATTCTCAAAGTAGACGATTGTTTGGAATCGGAATTACACTAGAATAAAAAATTGCTTTTGCACGTGTTCTTATAAATGAGTACGTCTAGATACAAAAAATTTACATAATAGAAATCTATTGCCTAACTTAGGATGGTTGTTTAAGTTTATATAAATATCTACTTATAATACAGGGAGACTTGCGTTAGGTTTTGCATTAATTTAAAAATTGTGACTAATTAAAAATAGGCTCTGGATATTATTATATCTAGTCTTGTGATATTTGAAGTAACTCTTACATAAAACATGTAAATATATATTATATTAAGAAATACTTTAATTTAAATAGTGGCATGAATAACAAGGCTGTAGGGGTGGTAGCTTGTTCCACCGACATTCAACGGTTCACCCCCCATGTTGCAAACCACCACACCAAATTACCGCACATCCCATGATGCGATGGTTAGATTACACCAGGTAATTTTTTACTGTGACACGCTATATTCAACTCAGGATGCAAATCTGCAAAAACAGAAGATCAAAAAGATACTTTAGAATAATGATGGTTTATATATTTTTAACCTATTGTTTAATACGTTATTTAAACCGTTATTGGGACGTAATGATGATTAGTAATTGATTATTCATGATTCTTCGTCATAATCAAATACAACCACAGTCACAATAACAGTTTACCGTCACTACCTTAATATGATTGTCTGAAGGACAAAAAAAAAATATTTGTGCGTTTAAATTAAGATTGCTCGTAATTCATCCCATCTCAGGACCGATGAAAGGGTGTTGATTCATATTTCAATTCACAAGATATACAAAGGTTATGATAATATGAGATTCAGAAATTAGTTATTATGTTGAATAAAGATGATGGGTTTTTTATATGAAGTATTTGTTTTCTGAATAATATTGTATTTTTAAGGAAAACACATTATTTTTCTGAAGTTACACTTTCTCAGAAAATAATTCGGTGGTATTTTTTAACACAAATTAAATTAACCAACTAGAAATCTGTTAATTGAAAAAATATTTTAGTTGTTACCGGGATTCAAACCTGGATCTTTTTCTATCAAGGGAAATGCGTTATCCAATTTAGGATAGGAAAAAGTCCAGTAGCAAATAAAATATTTTTTCTGTATATCTTTCTAGTTGATTTGTATTAAAAATATTGTGTTTGTCTGGTTTTTGTACTTATACAATATTCGGAACTAGGAGCACAGTCCTCAGCATTATTGGGTTGTTGGGATTCTTTGTCAGCAGATTTATAAAGTCAGATGAGACGGGCACCAAGTTCTCCAAAAAGCTGCAATTTCGTTAGATATATTATGTTGTTATAAAGTTTGACCAATTTTAATTGCACGTGATGTCAAAACCCTAAAGAATCGACAAGCATGTAAGAAGATACATCAATTAAATAATAGAATATATTGTTTTAAACCACTTTATTAGTATTATTATTTAAAATAAAGTGGTTTGAAACTAAACATTATATTATTTAATGATAATGTAAAGCCACTGCGTTTTTGCTTTCTTTGAAAATTTATGTAGATATATTTTAAGGTGTTTTTTAAATTTTTTTAATGCCTGTTGCGTTTTTTTTGTCCTTCAGCACTTCTTTAAAATGGTTTACATTTTAAAACTCCTTCAAACTTAATAAAGATCTATTTTATTAATTTAGTTTGATCAGTCTTTGAAAACTTTGTGGGAGTCCTTAATCTCAAATGGCTGTTATTTTAATGTAATTATTATTTTAATACAGTCGTGGAGAGCCATAGTGGCAACACGGGTGGTGGCTATTAAATTAACACAGTAAAGCAGTTTTAACTCTTAAAAATCTAATTGGAATCAGACAATTTATCTATAGATTATAGGCGTTGTACTTCACTATTGTCAAATATTTTTAGCCAAGATTGAAAAAGGGATATAGGGCCATTTTTTATAATCGCACTTATCTCTGTTGGAGCATTTTTTGTAAATTACCAAACTGAGAATTTTTTTACAAAAGTGATATTAGTCTATATAGACTCTAAACCTTCCTGCAAAAACATCCCCGTGAATATGGGACTTTTTTAAGACAAAAGTTAAGAATTAAGGCTGAAATTTCGCACTGTTGGAATGCATGTAGGTGAAAATGTGTAATAGCAATCCTTTTCTTTCTAAACAAATTTCTTTTAACAGCATATTGACAAGATAAATAGATATATTTTAATTTCCGCAAACCCTTTACATTAAAAAATATCCTACCCCCCATAAAACAAATATGACAGTCACACAAAAACTAAAAACAATAAAATTTTAATAATGGTCATTTTTGAACTACCAACAAGTTAGGGTGATTGCACAAAAAAATTGAGAATATTTAAAAATGGTCAAGCAACCAGTATTGGACCATTTGACCCTAGAGTTTAAGCTATAATCACAAATAAGTAACAATATTTGTTGAACCTGATGGCTCTAGTCCACGAATGAGGATTTTAGGAAATTTTTGACTCGTGACAATTTCTGAGATACGGATTTTGCTCTCATGTGATTCTCAAAGGCAACTCTCAGCTTTCCTCCAGTCCCTGTGTACATACCATGTCTTAGAGATTCGCCGTATCGTACCTACTCGTCTAATATGTGATTTTGAATCTTCTCAGCAGCAGTTAAAACCAACAGCGAAATTTTCTAATCATGCTGATGAACAATAAGTTTACAAGTTTTCTAGGCTCTTCTGCCGTGTTAACCAACTTCTCTAGCACAGTCAATACTTGACATTACACCAACGCTTACATCTCGACATCAACGGCATGATAAAACTTTACATGGAAGCATTGGATTGGCGCGTTATTGCAGCGCATTTACCGAAGGCCGTATACATGGATTCGTTCCGCTTCTGAGACATCGAGTTGCGGGCGTAAAGCTGCGATTGGAGCTCAGCACCAACTCTCTAGTGCAAGCGGCGCTCTCATGAATAGCTGGTTTTCTGACCAGATAATGGCAACGCCTACAGAATAGCTACAGATATAATAATATCTGTGACTGAAGTATTTATATTTTGTTTAAATTTATATGTATGTGTGAATTTTTTATTTATTTATATTTTTTTTGGTTTTCTTTTTCATAACATTATATTTATTTCGTAACTTTAATGTATTATATAATATATATATATTATCTTTATGGAGAATCGGGTTAAAAAAAAACCTGATCCCGCTGGAATAAATGCATTATTATTATTACTAAGATTGTTTTTTGATTCTTTTTTATATAGTTTTTGAGCACAATTCATACCTGGTGTCTATTCTAATTTTATTATTATTATTAAAATGTATCTTCAGCAACATATTAAATTCTACGGTTTTTAATGAAAACACATTTTTATTGTAATGTTGTAATTTCAGAACATAGTTTTGTGGTATTTTTAATACAAATTAAATTAATTATCCCCGGATAGGAAGTCCAGGTTCAAATCAATTGGATGGAATTCAAGGAATACAAGCATTTCGGGTATCAAATGATTAGAAAGACTTGCCTCGGTTCTGCCTCGACGTTTATTCTACAAAAGTGATTTGTCACAATATCAAATTAACAATTAACAATACTTTGTATAATAAACAAGATAAATAGCTTTACTGACCAGACTTACGAGAAAAAATGGCCTCCGTCGTCAGATGCCGGATGGCTCGAGCTCTCTCTCCACTATGTGACGTTCTCTCTCTATCCGTCTTGTCCAGGCCACGAGTGAGCGTGCAACCTCTCTCGGTCGCTCACCGCTGCTACCGGTCTGAGTGTCGCGGCTAAAGCGAATTCGCCGCTCAGCCCACAGGTGGCGTTACCTAACCGCCATAGTTCTATTGTTGGCTATGATAAAAGTACAAACAGTAAAGGGACAAATTAAAAAATCTCAATGTTTCTTTAAATCCAAGTTAGGTACGAAGTCTACAGAACAATTATTTCGTCGTTTTATATCTGTAAGACCATTTGTTTACTAGTGTTCAAGAGCTGGTTATACATGTTTTTGTAAACGACGCATGTACGGCGTGATGATGAGAATGAATGAATGAATGAATGAATATTTATAAACAACGTCAACCTATCCCGGATGCCTTATGGTTAAACAAATTTCCTGGGTACTTTGAAATAAGCCTGAGTGACGTAGGTTCTTACGTGTCATTTATTCCCTAATGAGGGGAGCTTATGTAATTAATTAGAATTCTGCCACCCGCACGATATGGATTAAGTTGTTAAAAATGGCAGGATTTTGAAGGTAATAGATGTAAACCCTCTATCGGTCGTTAATCATAATTATTGGATGAGTCATTTTGAAATACAGGACTTATCTTCGTTCGACATGACAGTTCTACTCTGTTTTAAAAATAAAATTGTTATAACACGGCATTTTAAAGACAATACGATATTTTGCGTCGAAAATCATAATTTTAATAAATCCTTTCGTTTATTCAAATGAATACTTTTTTTTAAGAAAGTAAAAAAATATATAATTTTATATTTTAAGTTGTGCTTTTGCTTTTATGGAGGCACTGCATTGTAGCGGACGAAGATATTAAATTTAGGAGAACACATTCTTATTGTGAAGTTGTAATTATTCAGAACATAGGTCTGTGATATTTTAAATATTAATTATAAAGATATACATATAAAATCAATTTTATCGAAAAATATTATTGTTGCGCCACCGGGATTCGAACCTGGATCATTACATTTTCATTCCAATCGAGTCATATATTTTAAAAAAATCGCGGAGATATTTGAATACGTAAGTATTACCAAAATGATCACGTGGGTGGCACCAAATTGAAAATATTTAAACGAAGAATTTGCATCAGTTCATGTCTACATATTTGGTAGTCTGTGATTAATTATAACATTTTATTGATTCTGAATTATGTTTTGAATACTGTAAATTAAAGTTCATTGAACTGCTAGTAGCCAGAATATTTTTATTATGCGATTTAGAGCCTATAATATGATGGTTTCAAATAATCAAAATGGTAATTAATTCAAAATCATTCAAGGATATATTATATTTTCGTAGAAAGCATTCACTTTGTGACACCGGGATTCGAACCTGGATCTCTTTCCTAACCGGGGAAGGTGCTTTATCCAACTAAGCTACAGCGACATTATTTTTAGCGACGATTTTCAACCCTATATGTTACCTTTTTGATATTAATACATTTAATCGTTCCATCATTCGACAGAGCCATCTACCTTATTTTTACATAATCTCAAATACCTTTGAGTAAACTGATAGCAGACGCCAGAATTATCAATCCCGGTGGCGCAACAACAATATTTTTCGATAAAATTGATTTTATATGTATATCTTTATAATTAATATATTTAATTTATATTTGAAGATATCAAAATTTATCACGATCTGTTGAGGACCTTTGCCTTCCCAGGTAGGACTTTTCGCCACTGCCGTCTATCTTCACAGATAGTCCTCCAGTCGCAAAATTTTCTTGCATCATTTTCAATATTACTCCATGGTCTTCAAGGTCTTCCTCGCGGTTGCATCCGTTGGGATTACTGTTGGGGTGTCACGTGTGGGTATCTTAGAAGTGGGATCCTTTGGATATATTCAGCCGAAGTTAACCGAGCGATGTTTAGTTATTGAATGTAGCCACGATGTCTAATTCGTCATACAATACTTGCAGTTCATGGTTTCACCTGATTTACTACTGCGGATTTTTTTATGTACCTCCAAAAAAAGTACCTTCTGTAATAGATATTATTATAATTAACTTTTAAAAAAACCTTTAACTATAACTATAAATTAAATATTAGATATTATTTATAAAATTCACGATATAGTTGTAAACATTACGCGCCAAGAACTGTTTAGATAACCCCAGTCCCAGTTTAAGATTATTAATGTGACACTTACTTACGTATTCTTTGGTATTTCTATTTCTCAAACAAAATATAAAATTATTTTATTTATATAATACATCATTCATCGTAATAATGTTTAAAAATTTTAAAGATATAACTTTTAACTATTATATTTTAATATTGAAGTAAAGTATTAATTTTCTTGTATTATATGGATACTTGATATGAAGGCAGATTTTACAATTTTACAATATCAGAAATTCTAAAATTAGAAAAAGTTAAAAGCAGTGATATTTCTGTTACGAATTTTATGTAGGTAGTCAGGTAATGTTATTTAGTATATCTCAAACTACACGATTTTAAGATTATTTCTTAGAAATGTAATTTTGCTCATAAATATCGTTTTCAAAGTTAAAACGTCAAACTATTGTCTAAAATAAGACTTTGTCTAAAAAAATTACTCATATGGTACTCATATCAACGAAATCATCATCATCATCATGGAAGCACTATGATATTGTATCCACCAATCATATTTACAAAGAATTTAGTTGCGTAAAAAAATGGTTACATTAGTAGAGAACTATTGTCATTTGGAGACCGCACAGCGAAGCTGAACGTACCCAGAAAGGTAGTACTTGTAACGCAACTCCCACTAGACGTTGAGTACCGACGGCATGTAGCAATACAAACGCGGCCAGCTCCACTCGTACGGGCCGACTCACGAACATAACTCCGACGTCGCCCAAGCAACTACTCTAAAGCCCCTCCAATGTCTAACGGTAACTTCTGTCATTGTACATTCAACTCCAATAAATTCAGTACATCGTAATATATATCGCGACACCAAACGAATATGTAAGTATTTGGGTGATTATTGAGGCATCCAATACCCTCACACAAATCACACTTGCATCATAATCACAACACATTCTCCTCACCTCCTGATCTGGAGTCATCTGTACTGCAATCATCCATCATTGACAACACAATTTTTTATTACTATTTCATGTACGAGGGCAAGTCAAAAATGATCTACATTTTTCGTTCTACAATTTATTTACACAGACATGACTGATGCTTAAAGAAGACCTCCTCACCGATGGTAACTCGCCTATTCGCCAGAACAGTCTCTCGAGCTAGCTGAATCTTGACGTCCGTGGTGGAGGTTGACGGGCGTCTTGCTCCCGCTTCGTGCGTCACACTAGTTCGGCCACTTTTCGATCAAAGAAATCGGATCGCTGCTCGTTGTACCTCGTCGGTGCTGCGGAGGTGCTGCTGGCGGAGCGGACACGATTACACTGTAATAGCCGGAAGGCTAATGACGCGACCGAGATCAAATTTCGTACACGTGACCGCAGTCGTACCAACTCTAAGCACAGAAGGCAGTGTGACAACCTTGAAGGTGTAGATAATTTTTGACTCGCCCTCGTATCATATAAATCTGGTTTTAAATAAAGAGCTCATTGGTAGACACTATTTGTAAATGAAAGGGAAATATGTCGACGACAGAAAACATGTACCTTGAACCCCATTCTGTCATACAATAGAATGGATTGAATGTAAACAAGCGTTAGAAACATCAACAACACTACTACATCCTACCGACTAAATCGGCTTTGAGATAATTCGCGTTGTCGAGTTTGAGTTACGAATTGTTTGTAAAGTTTATTATTCTCTCGTATGTAAAATGTGCGCGACGCAACTTTGTGGTGGTGTCGGTGTATCTGGTGAAGACTTTGACATTGTTGGGTTTTTATTAAGGATAAAGTTTGAAAATGAATAAAGATGTTGGTATCTACTTTAATATAATACTCTCTGTACAATGTGCCACTTACAAGCATTACAAGCATAAGACAATGTTGGAGACGTGTTAAAATAATTAACAAAGTACTGTAATTTGATTAGTATTGGTTAATCATTATTTGTATTCATGGTAGTGATGATCACTGATGTCTTTGAGTCACACTCACTATCAGTGATAGAATATCTGAGAATATCGTGATTCGTGATTCATTTGAATATTTTATTTATATTTGATTGTGAACCGTGATTCGGCTCATGTGCACATGAAACGAAAATATTCATGAAGAAATGACGTTATAATTTGTGATAAGCGCCATCTAGTAGATTCTGCCAAAACTTTTTACGCATTTGACCGGAAATGCTGAGAATTTGAAACGAAAAATAAATTCACTTTTTTTTTTTAAGTTTTCATTCTCTTTGTGATGATATTAAATTATATATATACTAGAATATGTTTTTTACGCAAATAAAGTTTGAATATATATATATTATTTATTTATTTCGTGTATTGTGATATAGTGCGGCGCACGCTTACTAGTGATGAAACTGTAATCACAGTCACAGTTTTCAATCACTGATATTATCAAATATCAATCACAATCACACCAGTGAGTCAAGAGTGGCATTTTTTCTCATCACTAATTCACGGTGACCATACTCACTTTTTTAATCTAATTTAATTTGTCTAAGATATTTTTATTGGGAGAACACATTCTTATTGTGAAGTTGTAAGTATTCAAACCAGACGGTCTGTGATATTTTAAATATGAATTAAATATACCAATTAGAAAGATATACATATAAAATCAATTTTATCGAAAAATATTGTTGTTGCGCCACCGGGATTCGAACCTGGATCTCTTTCCAAATCGGGGAAGGTGCATTCTCTTAATAATAAAGTTGTATTAATGTGTCCAAAATGTAATAAAAATGAATTGATAATTCTGGCGACTGCTATCAGATTACTCAAAGGTATTTAAGATTCCGTAAAATTAAGGTAGATGGCTCTTTCAAATAATGAAACAATTAAATCTATTGATATCAAAAAGGTAACATAGATTTGAAGATTTGTCGCTAAAAATATCGTCGCTATAGCATAGTTGTATAATGCACCTTCCTCGGTTTGGAAAGAGATCCAGGTTCGAATCCCGATGGCGCAATAATAATATTTTTCAATAAAATTAATTTTATATGTATATCTTTCTAATTAATATATTTAAGATATTTTTTGTACAAATCATTAATTTAGTGACCAGACTTGATTACGGACAATTTCATTAAAATTTGACAAGACCGAAATACAACTAGCTACACAAACATTTTCTTCCTGATAAATCTCTGTGATGCTGAAATATGTAGTCTGAGAGAAGAGGAACTCCAGAGTATAGATGCTCTGAAATTTCTGGTGATGCGTGCTCCGCATACAACAAATACCTCCAATATAGATGCTTTAAACATCAAAAAGCGTTCCTCCTAAGTATATGACTCCGAATTCTCAAATAGTTTAATGACATCGCTAGGTTTTAGGACACCACGAAAAAATTGTTGGTCCACGGGAAATTGGAAGAAATCATGGAAGGTGGCCGGTGGCCAACATAATAGACAGACCTGATTAGAACTTTGTTGCAAATACCGCTCCTGAATTGCACAAGAAATCTTACTGATGAAAAACGTGGCAACTGGCAACCGTGCCATTTAGTCACAATTCCATGATCATGATTGCTCTCAGAGAAGAGAAAGATAAAACATGTATATTTTATCCTAATAATAGATTATTAATTGTCTTTGTTTTTAACCACAATGAGTTAATTACATTCACCAGGCGGTTTCCAAAAATGCAGTTATTTTCCTCAGGGTGATGAAAAATATACATGAATTGATGCGAAAATTGTTGTCGTTTTAACGGTACTTATTAAAATGTGTAAATGTTCTGGGACACCACCAAGTTAGTCATATTATCATAGTACAAGCGTCTAGCTTAGAGTTTAGATTAGTAAGAATATTGATATGACATGTACTCCGTGTACGCAATTTTTATTTAAAAAAAGATGGTTGTCCATTGTTTTAAAACCTAATTTTGTTATTGCTTTTAAAAGGGACACATTCCACCGGATTTAGCCAGCTTTCTTTCAATTTTAGTAGTTTAACAATCTCAAACAAAAATGATCAAAAGCCGAGAATTAAATTCATTTGCGACGCAGTGTGAATTTAATAAAGGAAACAACTCTGCGATTAACAATATGTATTCAGTGTACGGTAACGAGCGTCTCGAACGAGTCGTATGTATAATAGTTCCGTTCGGGGAATATATCATTGGAAGAAGAGCCCCCCGGCTGGACGTCCCGACGAAGTTGATGACGAGCAACTCCGGGCTATGGTGGATGCGAACGTTCGCACCAATTCAAGTAAATTTTTCATTACCCTGATGAAGAAAAATACATTTTTCGAAACCGATTGGTGAATGAATATAATTAACTCATAGTGGTTAAAAACAAAGTTAAAGAATTATAATAATTAAAATTAATAACCACAACGTTTCGCGATTAAATATTAAAATTATAATGGATGGATAAAATTAAGATGGTATATAAATAAAACAACGTTATTTAACTTATTTATTTATACAAGAGTTTATTAGCACTACTCGAGTTTCGCGAGAAACAGTAACTCTCATCGAGAGGTGAAGAATTAAACTCAATATTTATATGTATTCATTTTGGTGATGAAACTGTACAAACTCTATCAAAAATTAAAATTATATTTTATGTCCTGATTATCATATAGATACGTCTGTCTGCTCGCGTTGTCATTAGTCATTGTGATTCAGTCAGGACTCTTGGGGATCTTTTTTCGAGGTATTTAATTATTTGTATTTATACTTGTATGTACTCCGTGTACCGAGGTGAGGCAGAATGTGAGCATTCTAATCACGTCCTAGAACCTTTTCCGGACGAGTTCATCCCTTTAGATGCATCGAATCACGCCGCTGGTCCTTTCAATTCATTGAATGGGGTTTCATCAAAGGGTCTTTGATCATTCTAAATTCCAGAACGGCGCCCCTAACTCTGTGCCGTGTACATATTTTTTTGGTGACGAGCAGACCTCCATAAACTAAGTCACCTTTCAAGAAAATCGCGGATGGTAATTCATAATAGCACATATCTACGATATATGACATTGAAAATAGCGCTTTTACAAATTTATTTCTTAGAGCGTAAAAGCGCTACGCATTTAGTTATCAAACAAGGCGTGCAAGTATTTTGATTCCTAAAGATTCTCGCATATAGTAGCTCGTTAGTGTAACGGTCGAAACGTCGGTCTAGTGGTCTAGTCGTCTGAGGTTCGCACCTCGTTCCAGGACACCAGCAAGTTAGTCATATTTTCATAGTACAGGCGTTTACCTTCGTTTAAAAATAGTAAGAATATTGATGTGACATGTATTCCGTGTACAAGTCCCATCAATATTCACATTTATATCTGTATTTAAAAATATATATATATTTCTGCCATGTGCCAGAATGGACATCTTAATACACCAATTAATAATAAATTAACGCACATAAGATAATAAATAACATATCGGGCAAATGTGAAGTGAAAGTAGTAATAAACAAGGCCATTAATGACCTGACCATAAAATTAGTTTTTCTCCGTATTTGACGAATTCAACATCTTGTAACGATTTATTAGACTTATTAATCAGATCTTAATGTAAAAAAATCATCTTTTTCACGGAATTATTTTTAATGAAAAAATATTTTTGTCGTGAAATTGCAATTTGAAAACTTAGTTCCGCGTGGTATTTTTAAAACCAATTAAATTAATCAATTATAAATATTTACAGAATAAAATCTATCTATGGACAAAATTATTTGGTTGCTACCGAAACTTTTATCCGGGGAATTGACAGAATTTTTTTTCTTAATTCAGTCAATGACAAAATGTATCGAATTATTCTGGTATTGGTAAGTTAACCCTATAATTATTTTTTAATATCATTATTATAAGAATAAACTATAAATTAAAGATAAAATAATAATTTATTGCCTTTGACTTTTGAAATTATCCTAAACTAGTACCTAATTGGTATTTTAACTACACGTTGACTAAAAACTTTCTAAAGCTATTAACGCAAAAACAAATACGCTATTGATTTCATAAAATTTGGTAATTCTCAATGTTGTATCTCTATATTTTTCAATTTGTTTATTGAATCATATGTTTATAAAGATAATCGTATGTTTATTATATTTCTTGTCTATTAAATTGGATACTGATTTTAGTTAGCTCGCGCCTCTCCTAAATTTATAGTTATCTCAAGAAATTTAATTTTAAATAAATACGTCATACTCAGCTATATTGATTTCATATATATAAACGCTTATGGGTAGAAACTGAGTAAAATATTTTTTATACGCAAAGTCAAGAATTTATTTTAGAAAAGCTGCAATACCCATTGTCCTGATATATATTGACCTTCACCGCTAAATCTCTGATACACTAGGTCTAATGTTCATGCACCATTAAACCTAGTGTAATGAAGTGAGAAATTCTGCGATAAGTCAAAAACTGACTTTATTGTGTAGCCAGTATCTACCAAATGGCGTATTCTCATATTTTATTTCATCATATTTTGCCTAGATGTATGGGTATTAATTGAAAGGTATAATGATGAAACTCGGCTGACTCAGATTGTACCAGCCAATAAAATAATGTGTAAGGAAGGATGACATCTCGGGCGTGTTTAATAAAGAGAACCAATCCTCGGGTTTTGTTTGGTTTATTTGCGGTCCGCAGTTGGAACACGCTATAAAATACAGGTAGCTGTTAGATTTAAAAGTATTAATAAGTTACACTTAAAGAGAGAACTTGTTTAAGGAACCAGCCACGGTAGTAGAATGAAATTGGTGCTCGCGTCTCCAGGCCAGGGACTGCCGGCCGCCTCGTCCACTAGCACCGCGTCCCTCTGTCGGTGTCTACTGCAAGCTTCGTCTGATATATACGACGAACATCAATCCAAAATGCTTTCAAAATACTGGTTATCCAGTGAACGGTCCAATCACTACCCCTAAACTGTTTAGAAGATGGTGCTCCCACGTCAAAGCAAAGCACACCTATATTATTTTCGACTATACATTCAGTGTTATCCATTCTTCGCGTTTGGAACATATATTTATGCTTAAAAGAAGATAATGTACTGTGCCTTCCACCTCCTCCTCCTTCCTCACCTGCCACCGTGTCAGTCGATCGGCGACCCTGAACCGGAGCGGTAACAAGTAAATTTCGCAGTGTAACAATCGAGTGAGACGTGTGTCTAAGTGTCTATTCTGTGCAATCTGAAGGAATCAAGACCCTGAACGGAGAAGCGTTAAAAAACCTAAAGTTACAGTCCACCTTGGAGGTGCCAGAAGAACGGGACTGTGGTGAGTGGAACTTCCTTCCGAATATCCTGTTTCTTCAGGCATCTATGCTTTTACGCAACACTTCGGGTGTTCTAATATTACCCACTCATAATTCTATCTCTTTTCTTTGGCGGTTTCCGTTACGAGGGTGACGTCGGCCATAGTTTTTTGGCTCGGAAATACCATATGTTTGTGCGTAGTACTGTTTAAAATGTAAGTGATATCTCACAATACTACCCACGCGTACAGAGTTTGGTTTAATCCGAGACGACTGGAGTTCTCCGTTATTTGGACTATTTTTTCGTCTATGCTCAGGGCTCGGTGCAGACTCTACTCCATGACAGCTACGGCGCCAATGGCATACGCGGAATAATGCATAATTTAATGAAACTAATTACTCATTACATTTAATTCACGTTATTAGTCATTCAGTCAATTGTTTTCTGACACCTGACACTTGTCACTTGTCACATCAATTTGTCAATTCCTGTTGAACAAATGACGAGACCCTTATGAGGCTCCTAATTGCTTGCAGCGAAGGTTACTACTTGACCTCCATTGGCTGTAGAATTCGCCAACTTCACTCGTGCTCGATGTGACATGTTTATTTGGCTATTAGTTGACTTGATATTTAGGTTTAAATGCACTTGTGATAAGCACTAAATGCACAATATCTGCACTAAATTTACCGCATAAACAACAAGTCTCAGAACTTCGCTATTTCGCGCCTCACCTCGTGTCGGGTGCCGAGACCGAACTAACATACATGTCAATCTACTATATTATATCATATCAAACCGACCATGCTGTGACGTAACAAAATTGAGATTTAAGACGCACTTTCCAGCAATAAGCAATGCCATCCATCACCAGGTGGCGCCGTCCGGTCAATAATCAGGATTAATCCCCGTGTTGACAACTACTGTCCGGTAGATAAATCAAATAGTTAGCTGGGCAGGTGTCCATTTCTGTCGCAGATAAATCTCCTCCCTCTTCCCCATCCAGAACCTTAGCACGCTATTATGAATTGACCATTTTTTAGAGAAAATATTGCACATATGCGATAATTTTTATTATCCTATGTAGTTGGTATTATTTTAAAACATGTTAAATGGATCAATTTGAAGGATATAGAGAAAATTCTATCAAAAATTTGTTTACTACTAGGATACAAACTCAGAACTATTCCTTACCATATCAGAGCGTTAACCATTTAAATATTCTACAATTATATTAGGTTTGAAATTTTTGATACATCTATTATTCAATTTTCGAAACCAATCAACTATATTAATTTGCGATGAATCGCAAAAACCTTTCAGTAATACGTGCTATATAGGTAAAGATAGGATAAAATGTTCAATACATTATATGTATATACCTACCTGTAGTGTAGATAGTTTAATGAAAATGCTATTTTTTTCATTTAATTTGTTTTTATTTCACAGAACTTGTGTTCTGAATTGCGACTTCTCAATAAAATGTGTCATTAAAACATGGCGCCTACTGTTTTATTAACATTCTCAATATACTGGCCTTAGACCATCACAACAGCGGGATTTTAAAGCTCGTAAGTAAATATGATATTCATCAACGTAGGTGTGTGTTTAAAAATATATTAAATTGAGTAATAAAATATTTTCTTAATTTTTTAAAGTTAAACTAAAAATCGCACACTGAACTTGTGTGTCAATATAAAAAATACAGTAGATTTATAATGAAATATGGTTGAAAAACTTACTGTAAAATAGAGAAAAGATTTTTTTTTCAAAGTGTGTCGTGCCATTAATTCTTATTTTAATTTCGAAGTCTCGGTTCCAGGTACCAATTTCCAGTTCCATACCTAGGAATCATAATAGATAGCAAACTCAAATGGAAAAAACATATTATTAATCTCGCAAACAAAATAAGGAAGACTACAAACATGTTTTTAAGACGTAGAAACATCTATCACTTACAAATAATAATATAATAATTATAAATAAATAAATTACTATTCAAGTGTCCAACTATTTACAGAATTCAGAGTACCAAAAATAATAGACAACAAAAAAAAAACAATAATTCAAATTTTTTAAATTAAATATTAGAAGCAACTTCTGATCTATAAGATTTAGAGACCAAATTGATATTCCAAAACTTAAATATAGCACAACCCAAAATCACTATATTTATCAAGGCATCAAATTCTTTAATAAACTCCCCCTATCAATTAGAAAAATTACATACAATTATAAATTTGTATCTAAAATCAAAAAATATATACACAAACTAGCAGACACATAAATTATATACTCCTTCTTTACACACGAGTTTCGGCTCTCATAGAAAAGAAAAAATATAAAAAGAAATATATATACATATAATTACTGATTATGTTTGAAAATATATGATATCTTCTAATAATAATAAAAAAGGTAAAATGGTTTCAGTCCTCCTTTAGCCTGCAGCCAAGTTAATCATTTCTACATTAACAGGCCGCCAGCGCCATCGATTGACAAGTTAACATTCTCAACATTTTGTCTACTGATTACTATTTTCAATTGTATGTTGATTCAATTTAAAATTGTGTTATATCAATAATATCATAATTAGCGTTGCATTTGCTGATAATAACTATTACATCAAGTAATTTAAACATTTTTTTTTATTAATTAGATATGCATACATCGCAACAATTTTCCTATCATTATTATATAACTTATTATTAACTTTTGGATCACTGTTTGTGCAAATAACTAACCAATCTAAGAAAACCAGAAGTGAGTTCAGCTCTCATGCGCAATACATATTACTATTCGTCTGTTTCAATAATGGTTTAAAATTGAGTGTAATAAATTTAAAAAGAGGATTCCATTCAACTCCCACATAAAGTGTGAAACAGCTGATTAATCTACTTACTAGGATCCTCACTGAGAGGTAGCATTTATCAGTTAGATCCCCTGCCGTATAAATCTTTGAACCACAATACATATTTCACTCTTGCCATCAATTTGTCCGTCCGTCCGCGCGCCGATAACGAGGCGTCGATAATGGCGTCTACCACCACTATCCACTATCCACTATCCACTCACTACCGTCGGATCTTCACGGTACAGTTCAAGACAATTCGAGTTTCCGACGCTAATTTATATTTTACATTCAATATTAAGATTACTCCATTAAGATTGCTACAATCGAATACATGAAGTCAGTACTTTCAAATAAACTACTTAATTCTACCTTTTAGTATACATATAAAACGTAATTAAATATTTATGTAATACAAATTAAATTAATAAATTAGATAAATATATAATTTTTAGCAACCAAAATTATTTCGTATAATCTTGTCGACACGTTACTCATTTGTTCAATGACGTCTCGCGATAAATAAAAAATTCTACTTAACGTTTCAAATTTTTAACCCGTTTTATCTATTCTTTTATATCATTTTGAATATTTAAATATGTTATACGTCATAGTAACGTATATGGTGTTCCACAGGGACCTGCAATTACAATATGTTATTTTCCAAAAAAAAGATTATTTCAATCATATTTGCAGTATACGTAATATAATTTGATAGCTATTTGTAAAAAAATAATTTATCGCGTCCTTCGCAACATAAGCCAGACACAGACTCGTACAACAAAAACATTCATTGAAGTCAAATTTAAATTCAAAGTCAAATTCAAGTCAAGATGAATTGTAATTATGCGGTGTCCCAAATGAAAATGACATTTGGCTAACTGAATACTTCGCTCACAAATTATACAAAACATTAAATTCTTAGAGAAACAATCTGTCTCTCCGTGTTTTAAACAAACAAAGTGTAATATTATTATATAATGATAAATTCCCGACATGTTGGTTAAGTGAAGTGTCTGTGATTCTTCAGAAAATATATTCGTCCGTCACTGTAAATTTGTAAATATGTAAAATGAAAATAATATTTCTTTCTTTACTGGGACTTGGATCCAGGACTTTTATATTGCCAGAAGAGTGCTCTCCCAACTGAGCTATATCAGGTTGGATGGATATAAATGAAAACAATGTTATTACTCTTCTTGAGTTTATTTGCACTACTCGAGTTTCGAGGGAAACATTAACTCTCATCGACAGGTGAATTCGAATGAAAGATTTTGTTTTTTTCAGTGACGTGTGAATTTTGGAAATATTATATTATTTAAAATGCCTCTGTTTTTTGTGAAAAGCGGCAGATTTATTATTTTATGTTAAACTAGCTAATATAGAACATTTTAATTTCAAGAACCCTTTAGAAACATTTCAAATTTTATGAAACTCTTCTAGAAACCCCCACTCCACGTAGGAGCATCTTGTCATATATTGTTAAAGATTTTTCTATTCTGATAGGCCTACATTACCCACCATGAAAATATACCTCTTCATTCATAGTAATGTGGTTAACCTAAGATATCTTTAACAAACATCGCCTGCATCAATTTTTCTATTTTTTTTTATTTTTTGTAACGATTTTAGTATATTTTGCTCATCTCATGTGTATTATTAATTTAAATAAATAAATTTCAAACATTAAAATTCACATAGCATCGCGAAAAGTAACATTAAAAATATATATATATTTTCATCACGTCACGTTGGAGGAAATTTTATTTCGGTATATTTAAATTCACGGCGAAAATATAATATTATCGCAAAATATGTACAATCAATTTGCAAATTCAAATGGCGTCATAAAAGATGAAAGAGGCTGATCGATTTACTGAGGCAAATATTAATGCGTTATCGAAAAAGTTCACAGATGCAAATATGTTAACCGTTTTTAATATATTATACGAGAGATAGAGAAAATGAAATGAACATTGACATATACTTGCCTCATTCAGATGAGCTCATATCTCGGTGCTGTGTTACCCTCGCAGCTGACTCCGAGTTCTCTCCATTCTTGATCTGTGGATAATTTATTTTTCTGTTTTATTACTTCACATTTACCTTTATAATTCTTAGTCCTAAGTCCAAGCTCTCTCATCCAACCACCTCTGTCGTATTTTTCCAAATCTTCTGCATTTTAGAATAAAACCTAGAGTAATTTCCTTTTCTAATTGAAAAATTGTAAGAATCTTTTGTTAACTACTAGACAAGATGAAATGCCGTAGTTGGGCATGGGATTCGTGTGTTACATATACTACCCGAGTAACACATAACACGTGACACATCACATGTAAAAATAATTTATATCCAACAGAATGTGAGACAGGTACCGAACAGTTTCAGGCCCGCTTCCAGAATTGGAGATGCCGCCTACAAGAGAAGTACTCTGAAGACGACAGCAGCCACTAGTCTACAGCATCACACATATGTGCATTCCGGGTATTAAATTGTCACGCCTCGTTAGTATAAGGGGCGAGTCTAAATATTTTCAAATATTTATTTGGTAAATTTTCATGGATATAATAAAATATATTAAAACAAAAATATTGTGATTTCCCATTGAAACGAATACATTCAAATTAGGCTCATATTTATAATAAAGATAAATTAAATTTCTAGAGAATTAAAAAAATAACATTATGAATCGTGTTTGCTTGCAGTATTTTAGAATAAATATCTGATTTATTATATCTTAAAGGTACGTTTGTTGATTAATACATATTTAATGTATGCTAAAAAATACAATGTGATAATATTGTATTTACAGATCACCCAAACTAATTATTCCATATATTATTGTACAGAAAATTGTAATTCGCAAATTCAGCTAACTTATCCACAGTGTAATTTAAGTGTAAGTCCATAGAGGTCTAGATGTTAATTATTAGCTACACGATCAGATGGTTCAAAAGGTTCCGTTTCCGCGATGTATCATTTTTCTGATAAACACCTTTTCTGTTCATAACACACTTCTCTAGCGGGACTTTTTGAAGGCTTCTGTTTTTCCCTTGTCGCTATTTCGGTCTGACAAGTCTCTGCTGCCTACAATGATTGGAAAGACAAGAGTGGTTGCTTATATAATGTGTGTGTCTTTCCATATTTTGGTTGTTGATTGGTTCACAGCGCCTTTCGCAGTACGAAATATATTAATTTGATCTAGTTTGATCATTCAAGATAGATGGGTATATATATAGGTAGAAGCTTTCCGCTGTGCTCTTGGTGCTGTCTGACAAAATACGATGATTGAATATTAATTGAACGACAAAGACAATGCCGTGCCAGCGTATCGCTGAAGGGGATTTTATTTGTTTTGAGACAACAAACGACCATCGGTATCTATATTTGGAGATTACCTATTTCGGAAGCATTAATTAAGACTATTTGCATGTTTTCTCGAAATGTTTGAACCGGGCGCGGTGCTCGAAAGGATTTATTTATTTGCTTTATAGATAAAATAACAAAACATTTTAACACAATTGGAAAAAGTTTATTCGGAGGTTTTTTGTGAATTTAATGTTATATTCGAGAGTTTCATTAGAGTCCGGGGATTAATTAAAACAATAGTTTAACTCGTTTATATTTGAATTATATTTTAGCTCAAAATTTCGTCTGCTGTATAAGCTTTTTATATATTTATGTTTATGAATATTCTAAAATAATTTAAGCGCTTTATTTTTCAAATGCTTTCGAGCACCCGAGATTTGAGATTAAAACTGAACCTCTGACTTTCTAGGACGACTTAAATAAAATTAGAATATTAGCTCTTTGAAGTTGCTCTAGTATTACTGAAGATTACGACTCCCTAGCCATTTCTAACCATCCATCAGCTTTTACCATTCGTCTAGATTTTGGGCAGCGTCCATTGCCTTTCACGATATTGGAGTCAACATTTTTGCGTGGGTCATAATTTTTTTTAAATTGTTATGGTAGAATCACGCCAGTGTCCAATATGTCTAAAGTATCGACGGATGCAGTAAAGGTATGTAATAGAAAACTTATCCTAATTACCAGGTTCTTTTAAACTATATATTATATGCGTACGTTTTGCTATTGACTGTGTCCTCAACACGCTCCTCCAACATCTCCAATGGCCCTGCAGCCCATGTCGACCCTTGGCTTCCGAAATCTTTCACCTCCGTACGCTCCCGTTCTCGGCGACTGTCTTCCAGTTCAGAATCCGTAACAGCTCTACTGTATCCTTAACGTCATCCTCTCAGCGAATTCAGAGTATTTCAATACTACCACCTGAGTGTTCCTGTAAACTATTATACTTCGATAGTCCGTTTTATCCTGGGTTTTCTATTGACAACGTACAAAGTATACAATTCTATATTATGCAAGTAAAGCCACTAACCAGGTTTGTCTGTTGCGATCTTCTGGACGGCAGTCCAATATCTTGTTCCTCCTGGCTGCGCTTTGCTAATAATCTTCTCTGTGTGCTTCCTGTTCGGTCTCTGACACTTAAATAGATCTGTTCCAAGGACGGCCCGAATAGCTTCGCTACCGAGAGCGGTTCGATTAGTTCTGCCTCCCGCAAGGTTTGTGATATACCCACACAAAAACTGGAAGGTACATACTTCGTATTTTTAAATTCAAGATTGTCAACCGAAATATGTATAACGCGCAAACATTGGGTTTACAATAAGGATTATTTTGAGATCCCCGCTTTCTGCACCCTCTGGACGTGACCCGTCCATCTGAGTCGCTATAGTTTCATGTGGATGAAGAGTCTGTGATTCTCATAAGTGTTACACATCTCGTTATTGTATATGTGGTGGACTCGTAGTGACGCCCGCCAAGGGTATTCGAAAACAATTGCCGACGCGCGTAGCTCGCGCGACTCGAAAGGGCGACCAGTCCGCCACCAGACGGCGATACTCCACAGGGCGTGACGAGAGATCATTCTGCTTCTGTGCCAGGTGCTCTCAACAAGTTCTCTCTTAAAGTGTAACTTATTGTGTACTTGTAAATCTAACAGCTACCTATACTTTATAGTGTGTTCCCCAACAACAACAAAACCCAAAGTTTGTTTCTCTTGATTTAACACGCCCGAGATGTCATCCTTCCTTACGCATTCTTTTGGCTAGTACAACCTGAGTCAGTCAAGTATCGTCACAGTGTATTTTAACTAATACCAATCTAGCCAAATATCTTACTAGCAAGAACACTACTATCCAAGAACACACAATTACTGGATGTTCACCTACAAAAGCATTGTTATTAAACAAATAATAGATATCTCCTATTATTCATCTTAATTACTTCTATATTTTTCTATAACTATTATTTGTTAAATATCTTATTTCCGCGCAATGTATAAAAAAACTTTTATTCAATTGAAAATATATTTTCTGTGTTGATACTGGTGAATCTACCCTAGAGTCAAATTTGCTATAATCGGGGACTGAATCTTATTAACGAATAATGAAACCTACGACACGTATTTCAACTACTGTTACTATTATCAAACAAACAACAAATGAATTCAAATCCTATAAACGTAGTCACGAGGTATGGAAAGTGATTTTAAGGGGAATATTAAAAGTTTCTGGTAATTTTCGGTTTCAGCGAGCGTTAAAAATCGACATAAGCGAGAAATCGAGACCGAAAATCCTCTGGAAATATATACGGGAAATACCCGGGACAGACAATGGTAGAATTAGTCAAATTGCTGTACAACTGCACTACATTCCGTCTGAATCAACATTAAAATTAAAATTTTCTGGAATAAATGCATTTAGAACGATAGAGTTGCGGAGGAAAGTCTGCGAGCAAGAATAATATTGCAACAGCAAGTGCAATAATTGCACTCCAGTGTTCTTGAGTTCGTGCCATGCTCATTAGCAAGGCAGATTCTTCAAAACCTTGCAGACTTATTTAAATAACTTAAGATTGATAATTAATAATTTTGTCATTCTTTTGGCGTCAAATAAATTATATTCACGGATTAATTAGCAGCATAATTAAGCTAATTATAATTATTATTTTTTTAAGTAGAGTTGCGAACACATTTAGTGTCACATCACAGATCACCAAATATATAGAAATAAACTAACACAAAAATCTTATCTCAATATTAACATTTTGGTATCAACCACGTTATCACTTTGGTACCACTAACGTAATCAAATATGTTGTTTTTCTTTTGGCTGGGTAGAGTTCGACCGGCCGAAGTGCGCACTCCTGACGATCGGTTTATTTGGACCTCTGTACAGGTCGGAGCACGGGATGTAATTGATTAATTGATGCTTACCGTCTTCTTGCATTCTTCAAAAAAAGGCGGCAATACACACATACACGCACGCACAGCCAAGAAACTCAGTGGTGCCAATCGGAGTAACAAGGCACGTAAACAGCCTACAACCAGTGCTTGCTTTCATGTTGAACCCTTGAAACAATAACGTATCATCAGACATTTACACTAAACTGATATAGTCTTCAAAATTTTGAATATCTATGACGTGAAATTTTTACAAAAATATTGCTGTAAAATTTACGGTAATAAAGTTAAAACTGATTTCTGATTTCGGGCACGTTATATAATATAATTCATACATTTTGTATGAATTCAAATCAACAGTAGTTATATTTCTAAAATATTACTTTGTTATCTTCTAAACTACTAAGAAATTTGATGAATGCTATACAGTTTTAAAGAGAAAATTACTGTCAGAAAATTAAAAAAAAGTTATACAAAATGTTAGATGGTACCTTATTTGTGGAAAAATAAAGGGTCCCGGAGAGGACGCTAAAACCTTCGGGCTGTCATCTAGTTTGACAGATCGTCGCCATCAACAAATGGAGGAGAAGGAATATAGAGAGAGTTAGCGGTACTTGGGAGAGGGGGTTGTATCCAACAGTGGAGACACCGGTAGATGGTGACAGTGATAGTGACAGCTTTGTACTAGCAATTTTGAACGATTTGTGTGCCTAGCCTATTTGTTAATTAATTATCTTGTAATGTATCTAGTAAAATTATGTTCCAGGCCGATTTTGTTTGGCCGCCATTTTAGTCAGTTCGCATTCGGTAATCGTAGGTATCTAGTAGTTGATTATAATTTATTATGTAGCATCTAACGCCTCAACGACTTGTTGAAATCATTAAAACATTTAATCTAAATAATAATGATAATACTGTAACTATTAACGGTGATCTCTATGTTGGAAAACTTCTTGGTGGCCGAATTGGATGGATTGAGCCAGCAGCACATGTAATTTCAACAGAACGGTGCCCCTCACACACAGCCTGAGATACGCTTGAAATTTTGCGAGAAATTTTTCCCGGTCGCATAATGTTAAAAAGCTGTATATTCGCTAATAAGCTAACAAAAATTCTAATGCTGCATGGCAGCCACTTAGCCAATGTCATATTTGATATATAATTGTAATAAACCAAGTAATTGATAAGTTATAATCAAATTAAAAAAATATGTTTTATTTTTTAGTTATTTAAAAATAACATCGGCCTGGTACATAATATTCACCCTGTGTTTTATTAATTTGGTAAAATAAAATATCCATATTTTACTTAAATAGGGCTGAGCAGAATATTCTTTTTTATATGTGTCATTGAAATGTGTATATAAAAATACTACAACTGGTGAAAACACTCTCCTAGCGGGCCAATCACCTCATTTTTTCTTGGACAAGTCGTAACTCAACTTATTCTAACCTCGTAAAAAACGTATAATGGAAAATCCAACAATCCCGCGGCCATCTAACGAAAGTTGTGTTTTGGCACAGCTTCCGTTACACTCAGGCGCCTCGCGTAACGGCCGACGTCTCGGCGTTCTAACGGCGTCGTTAACGAGCCTAACGGCGTTTGAGGACCCTGTCATTACCATAGATAAAGCCTCCTCCAATAGGGCAGCTTCCCGCCTTTGGCCTATCATTACGATTGGCGGAAACTAGGACCAATGGGCGGGCACGGAATTAAGCAGCTTTTGTGCAAGAGTTCAGGAATAATTTGACTGTTGTGATGACTACTTTGATTGTGGGATATTTTGATAACAGAATATTCCTCTTATTTTGTATTATATGTTTACCATTTTTCATACAACCTTAGAAGATTATTTTTATCTGTTTATTAGTCCTTTGTATAAATTCTGTTTACTTGGATTTAACTTAACCCGTCAAGAATAATGAAAACAAAATTACAAAATGAGTTAAACTTTCTTACTATCGATACTACGGATGTAGGTTGTAATTAGAAGGATTGGCAATGTTGATGATGAACCGCCTCATCATTCACATTCAAGATGATATAACACTTAACTCGATTTAATAGTGAGGTATGAGAGAAATTAAAAAAGAGGTGTGGCGTGAACACACAAAAGTACTTACAAAAGAACAACCGGTTTATTCAGTACTGGTTACGTTTCAACTAAGAATAATAAAGGCGCGACTACTCCCGCGGCGCTGTTGATACAGGGTTAGCTTGGTCCGAAAGATGTCACCCTGTGTCCGCTTTTCCATTACACAATTACATTATATTACAGTATATATAAGACTTTAATTTTATACAAAATAAGTCGGTAATCTCATTATTTAAATCACTTTTGTCTAATGCTTTTTAAATATAATCGGTTTAATAGTCTGAAAATACAGAAATAGACTTAATTGTTGTCACTTATCAGGCTCTTTTATGATTTAACAACTCTTTCTATAAAATAAGACTAGGAGTTGCCCCGAAATATATTTCTAGGCGTATTTTTTACCATTTAATTTAATATTTGCACAACAATACCCAACATATTTAATTTTTAAATATACTAACAAATTTATATATATATATATATATATATATATATATTGTGACGTTATAAATAGGGGTCACATACGAAAATGCCCCGTCAAGTGCCTTGAATTCACAAATAGTTATCCTCAAGTTGGTATCACATTCGGTTTCTGAGATTATAAAAACGGTTACATCTGTAGTTCATTTTCAAAACCATCGAAGAAGCTGTCAGACTAAAATGTAGCTGTGTGTGATTCACTATAACCAGAGAGTAAGTATTTTTTATTGTTCAATCACTAGTGCATAATCCACTATTAACTTGTTCATCTAATCGCATGGTAAATAATCTTTACAGGAAACGATATGTTTCCCTTTGGTTTCTGGTGCATACTTCTGGTGTATGCCTTTCGTTTATGACCTTTAACTTCTGCCTTTGGATATCGCCCGTGAGTTAGTCGCCTCACTGTAGGCGACATTTTATATTATGATGTGAACATCTACAACAAATTCCGTTACGAATCCGATCGCATCGGCCTAGATGCTAAGGGCCAAATATGATGTGGAGCCAAGACATCTGGTTGTCAAGGAAGAACGTCGAACTCGCGCCCAGCCCGACGAGATGAGGATTCGTCAAGTGGATTTTATTTTATTGTATTTCTTTTATTTATTATATTTCTTTCAGATTAGATGTCTTTCTTTTTCTAATGAATAACATCTTTTATTTATCGACTTCAGATGTTACTATATTTTTTCCCCAGCTTAGGATGAAGGCAGAATGTGATAAAAATAAGGTGAGTATCTGTTACTAAAGTAAAGAACCCGCGGATCTCGTGTCCTTTACTGACTTGCCGGTGAAAGGAAAGGACGCTGGTACTTTACCCCAACAATATATATTTTCTTCATTCACATATTCTTCACTCGGTTGCTTAGTAATTAATTTACATGTGTATAACCGGGTTATCAATTTCCACACTAACCCATATATAAGTACAAATTAAATATATTAATTAGAAATGTATACATATAAAATCAGTTTTATCGAAAAATATTATTGTTGCTACCGAGATTCGAACCTGGACCTCTTCTTATCCGAGGAACATACATTAACCGATTATGCTACATCAACGCATTAACGACAAATTTTCGAACTTATATATTAATGCATGTTGTACATGAAGAGATCCAGGTTCGAATCCCGATAGCAACAACAATATTTTTCGATAAAATTGATTTTATATGTATATCTTTCTAATTAATACATTTAATTTGTATTTAATGAAATATCACAGACCGTCTGTTCTGAATAATTACAACTTTATAATAAGAATGTGTTCTCCTTAATCATATATAAGTCACTATTTTTTACCTACATTCGTTTTCTAATGAAGATTTCAGTTTTTATAGTTAGAATGACATTTTTTTAATTACAATGTTTCTCAAAAACTTTTTAGTAGATCATGCTAGGTGGCACCAAAAAGTTGTCTACCGACTGTATAAATTTCAGGGATTCGATTTCCGGTGATGATATGTACGAAAAATAGATTTTTATGTGTATCTATCTAAATGATTTATTTTAATTTGTTTTAATTATCGTAATAAAATCGTAACTTAAAAGTAAAATGTGATTTTATTTTAAAAAAATAAATTTATATAGTTGTACTATTTGGCTTTCCGTTAACATTTTAAATACCTTTGGAAGTAATGTTGGATTAATGTTAATTAGCGGGGGAAATTTCAAGGTACTAGATGAATCATGCACCCTAGGTCGGCGTACAGGTATCTTCTAGAAGAACTGACACGAATGAAACGGTCTTTACCATCTCAGCAATTGAGAAAAATAAAATTATTTAAAATATCGTATTGTGGTAAATAGTAGTACAGCCTAGAATTATAATCATCTTAAGCTTTTTCCACTCTTTTCATGGGCTGCATTTCTCCATTTATTATCCCCCAATAAGCTTCCGAATACCGTCTTCCCATCTCTATGATGGTCTTCCTTGTTGCCATTTCGATGTTTAGAAGAAGACCTAACTTCATACATTCTCGCAACTTGTCCATCCAATTTCCACATCAACTGGCATTCTTATTCACATTCGACATTTTTATTTATTTATTTAATTTTTAACATAGTGCCATACAAAACCATAATATATGCTCTAAAATAAACAAAATTTAAGACTTTTCTTTTACTAAAACTTATATCTGGTCAGTTTAACTTTAAATCTATTAAATTTCTCCTCATTTCTTATGTTTTCTGGCATTTCATTAAAAATCTTCATCGCACTATACATCATCGATTTCTGAGATTTGGCCTTCTTCCTGAATGGCAGTCTCAGTCTCAGTCTATCCCTTCCTCTTGTACGATGCTCGTGCTCATGTTGATTTGCATCAATTTTTCGTATAAATTCCGCCGATATTTTCATATTGAGAATTGTATAAATATATACTGTTCCGGATTCATAAAACACATTTTTGGCACATCTTGCGAATTGGACGTGACCCATGTTATTGACACCTTTTCCCCGTCCAAATTCCCCGACCATACCATACCATCAGCAGACGTCAACGTGATCGATATTTGTTCGATCGTGATAGCATTCGCTGTGTGGATTTGTTCAGCACCAGTACACCAGCATTGTGATCTTGTGTTTGGTGATCACGTGTTTGTTTGTTTTTTGTGTGTGAAGTTGTGATATCGCCGTCTTCAATTGAAAGCGGAAATCTGCCCATCCGCGTGCCGTTTGTAATACGAGCAGTCCTTCATAATCTATCACATCATCGACCCTTATCCCTTATATCCAGGTTACCTTATTTCCTTCCTTTCCCTCCCCCCCTGCGGCGATTCCGATTTACGACCGGAATCGTTGTAATCCAATCCACGGGACGCGCGACCCGGAGATCATGCAATTCGTTTATTAGCTTCTATCGGCGCAGGATTTACAAATACTATTATATTAAAATATATTTAGCATTGCACTGATCCGAGTGTATCTATTTCTTCTGAGTATTATTCTCAAAGTTTTATTTTGCAACACTGCCAATTGTTGCATTTCATCTCTATTAGCTAAAAACAAAATGATTGACATGCCCAATTGCAGACATATGGCACTGGTAACATATAATATTTTAATATATATACCGTGCACGTGTTAATATTATAAACAAAATAAAATAACATTTGACAATAATAATGCAAATATTTATATTTGGAGACTATTTTATTTTACTCTACACTATTTTATTTTACTTACACTATTTTTAGCTGATACACCAGTAAACCGATCCTCGGAAGCCTTTCAATCTCACATTTAATTAATTCTCTCTCAAGCCTATAAAATGCTCGGTTTCATTTTGAGGGCATCCGGCCATTATTATGACCAAAAATTCTAAAGATTCACCCTTCCTCCATACAAACAATATGATATTATCGTTGTTTATATAACCAAATAAAGTGGCATATCATTTATGAGCTGTAACGGCCGCGTTTCGTCGACGAATCCACAACGAAGCATGAGTTTTATATTTTTTAAATTCAAAGGGATAACTGAATAACTTGACTCCTCTATTTGGTCTGTCCATCTTGCAAGAGACCGTCTTCACGTGCTCACCTTCCCTGAACTGTCCTTGTGATCTGTGACCTGTGACCGTGAGCTTCTCGAGACTGTCATCATGTCTTCTGGCAACATGTCCAAAGTATGTAAGAATTGAATTAAAGTCGAATAACTTTGTTTACACCGCTTTGTTTGTTGTTAAAGTGGTGTAAGCAAAGTTATTTCACTTTAATTCATTAATTATGTCATAAACACTAAGTAAAAACCAACATTCAGAAGAACTATTCTGGGAAAAGAAATGTATTCTTTTTCTACATATTGTATTTTTGCAATCGTTAACTCCTGAAGGATAAAGATACTTGTGGATTAATTATATCTGCTTATCTTACCATCACGCCGTTTTTCAGGGGTAGGCAGAGTGTATTGAGCGATGTACCCTTCTGTCCTGAGACACAACTCTCGCTTCATCGATATTTCCATATTCACACATTTTCTCACGCATACTTGTCTATTGTTGAGATTTCTGAAAGAAACATCTTCCAGAATCTGGTTTGTGTGGTCACGTCAAGCCTTCCGCGTTCTCTATTTCTATCTTTCTCATATTCTTTCTTCAGTCATTCGTTGTTCCACATGACTACACCACCTGAGCGATCCTTTTCTATATTCGCTGTGCTGCTAATTTGTTCACTTTTAATTCTATCATAAATGAATTTACCACATATACGCCTGAGTGACATCATTTTCAATTCATTATGTCCACTTGCGTTCCTTTTTTGCCAGCTTCAGGCTTCACGTGCTCGCGTGACGAGTACTTCTCAAGTTGTATACCTCGTATAAGATTGTCGGTGATCCAAGAGAAACTCTTAAGTGACAATTGTAATCTTTATTACACAAATAATACAGTTTCATAAACTAGTTTTGGAACCAAACGGTAGCGAAAAGAGGACGTGCCCCACGCGCGTTATCCTTTTAAGTTCGCCACACACACACCCACATACTTACATACATCACAGTTCCATACAGTGTTTGCACTGAGATTCCATTACCTCGGCTGACAAATTATTACCGCATTCAAAGCACCGATCACTTTGTCCAATACGGTCACCCACTTTTCTATACCTCAGCCTTTCTATACCCATCAAACATACTTCCCAAGCACAAAAACTTTTCTACTCGTTTCAAACATTCCTTACATTCATAATAAGGTCACTGTCATAACATACATCGTACTTAGTAGATCATTTAATTATTTAATATAAACGGTAAGTACACAACCCTGGACAAAAACACCGTAACTAATTTTAAATAGAAAACCTCGTTAGGATATTTCCACGCGTCAAATTGACGTGGAATTGCCCGGCGAGTATTGAAGTGTCAACAACTGTCATTTGACGGCAGCGAAGCATTACGCAGAGTGACAGTTATGAAACAAAATGGCGACCGCAATACAACTCCGGACTAACGTGAACATAGCTACAACTGAATCAATACGGTTTACATGTTTGCGATTTTATATTTACGAGGTTGATACGAGTACACCGAGTCTCTCATATCTAGCCTTGAAGATTTGGAGGTAATGCGGCAGTGAGATGAGTGATGTTCGAAAAATGGCTTCCCGACGGTTGCTGGCCGCGATCGTATTGTTACGTGACATCGATACTAGGAGAATTTACGACTGCTCGACGTTTGATTTCACGCATCTGTCGACCATTGTGATCTGCATACAAAATACAACTAACAACGCAGTCGGCTTTTAAGTTAATATGAAAACGTTTTTCATTTTCCTACCTACATAAGAATCTGAGCTAGCATTTTCTGGCACACTGAAAATGAATTGAATGGTCGTGCTCTATTAAATAATACCCATATTGTCTTCATTATTACAATTAATTAGTTTTGTATGAGTATAATGACGTAATCTTAGTAATTATTTTTTAAAAATGTGTTATCAAAAGTATAACTTCTAAAATAAATTAATTAAAAAACACATTTTTGTAAGAAACGCGACAAGGTGAAGTAAATATAAATTGTCTCTTGATAGAAATGATAATATCATCAAGTCATACTAGGCAACAGGCATGTAGTTAATTTACTTTATAAATTCTAAATATGAATTAAATATATTAATTAGAAAGATATACATATAAAATCAATTTTATCGAAAAATATTGTTGTTGCGCCACCGGGATTCGAACTTGGATCTCTTTCCTAACCGGGGAAGGTGCTTTATCCAACTAAGCTACAGCGACATTATTTTTAGCGACAATTTTCGACCAACTATATTATTACAATTAGATTACTACGATTACGATACAACTTTATTATTTAGGAGAACACATTCTTATTGAACAACAATATTTTTCGATAAAATTGATTTTATATGTATATCTTTATAATTAATATATTTAATTCATATTTAAAATATCACAGACCTTTGTTCTGAATAATTACAACTTCACAATAAGAATGTGTTCTCCTAAATTATAAATTATCCTTTAACAAGATTTGTATCCACGGAAACAAGCTCACTTTCATGATTTTTTAACTGAGCTTTTGTGTACTTCGGGATCAGGTTATGTGTTTTGTTATGTATCGATGTTTATCATATTTTACTGTTTTATTTAAATCTTATGACAGATCATCCACCAAATTATCCAAAATAAAATCTAATGGTATATTATTCATCTTTGTCTTCGGGTACAATCTTTTATTTAACCTTTTAACTGCCAACTCTATTTGAAATGAAAGACACCACACAGGATAAGACTAGGCTTTAAGAGCCAAAATGATTTAAAAATATGGCTTTAATCCCTGCAAGTTTGCAAAGTCCAAACACGCTTATAGCTTGGGGTGACACAAAGCTTGACGTAAAAACTACATAGTCTATATACTCTTTCTTCCAATGCCTTTGCCGCCTTATCATATCTTCCCCCGCATAATGAAATGCGAGAGAATACTTTTGATAATAAAATGAGGCGCGCGCTTTAATAATTTATTATTATTGTAAAGTAGAAATTATTAATTTTTTATATGTAGTTGTGAATAAATAATAGTCGCAAGTTAATATTTCAGAGTTTTAACATTCCTTTGTCAGTTTATGCGGCGGGGTTGTATTTTTCGTTTTTTGCAAATATACATATATATACATTTTTCGTTTTTGTGTTCTTAAGCTTATACCACCCTGATGAAAACCACTCTACAGCAAGACCGGATTAGGAAAATTGGAGCCTCAGGCATGATCTTAAATCTTTGATATATAAAATATCCCATTTTGATAAACGAAAAGAATGTAGTTTGATCTTCTGAGATGATTCAGATTTTTAAAGCTTACGCGACTAACGTTCAGATATTCAAAACGAGTGTGAATCCTACAAATATTCTAATGTCTTACCTGACAAAATAAAAGAAGAAGAAATTCTGAAAAATGTGAATGAATTCGGTGAAGACTTTTGATGCCCGATAATTAAATTTATTTTCAATCGTATGCGCACACCGTAAATAAAATATACAGTGACGTGCATTTCGTCCAATCAAAACACCTGAGCATAACAAATAATTCTGTGAAATAAATGTAATTGTGCATAAAATATGTCAATTCCAAGTTTTATTATTTTAACGAAATTCTTCGCAAAATCTAATGCAAATGTATTCCAGCTAAACGCAATACTCATCTCGCTCGCGCCGCTCACTTTTCTGAGTATGACGTGACACGTCTTTGCTTACTTTACGAGTATGTACTATGCAGAGTAAATCTGTATTTAAAGCTGACTTGAATGTTCTATTACATTATAAACGTGCATAATTTTTATTATAATACTACATTTTAAACTCTTAATTGTATAAGAATTTCCTCAGAATAAAGATAATAATATTAATACGTCTCAAGAATAGATGACTCGTACAGCAGTGGCGTAATTACGAAAATTGGCTCACAATGCGCAATGGAAAAAAGGGCCACTGAATAAGAATCGTAATAAATAGTAAGTACAAAATTAGTCTCTCATCTCATATGATATTTACATGCACTTTTAAAAATAAGATACGGCAATGGACTGATCTCTAGCACGGCATATTAGCGAGGGCTTACATGCACATCGACAATGTTTTCATGTGTTTTTGCAATACACGTTTTTAAACTTTATACTCCCATTTCTTGCTGTTGATTACTTTTGACGCTGAGAAAGACATCGATACTCGCAATAATAACAACTTCAAATGGATTGTAAGGATGTGAACTTCTTGGGTTTCCATCTAACGTGGGCCCCAATGCACCGCATTGGCATAGTTATACTTTTTACATCAAAGTGCTTCTAAAATATAGCATTTTCTACCAGGAAGAACGCCTCTAGTACAGAGAATACAATACAACCCATTGCGCTTCTACAGCATAATTATTAGCAGCTTAACCTAAGTCCATATCTAATATTGCGCATTATATTAGATATACATAATCTCCTTATTTATTTATGAGACAATTTGACAATCTTGGAAACTTTAAATTGGCTGTTGAATTTTAATTATTATTTTAATGTTCCGTATATTTTGATGTAAGTTTCTCAAAGGAATTCAAAATTAGAAATACCGCCTTGAATGAAGAACGAAGATGGGGGAGACCGGGATTTAACACACCCTTTGCAGGTATTTTTAACTTTACCAAAGTACTTATTTTCCTAGTGAGCATGGATTGAATTCCATATTTATATACGTCCGCTAATTTAAAATATTGTCTTCTAGTATATATGTTAAGTATCATCTAGGACTTTACCTTCAAATTAAACCTCCATGTCTACCCAACTGCTGTTGATGAAATTGTGAAGAAACAGCATTCATATTTATGAAGGTTTTTTGATTGCTATAAAATCAAATAGAGCTCCAACAATCCAAGAAAGTAAATCCAATAAATAACATTATAATTATTTCATAATAAAAAAATAATTTGTGGTCAACACTAGTGTCCAGAACGTTTTTTAGTAAAGGCCGCCCGTGGGCAAGTTTAAAAATGCCAGACTAACAAAATAGGCCAATTTATGGCCAATATTTTATTACAAACATTGAAAACATCATCTTCACTTAAGTTACTATAGCGGAAAAAAACATTCTTGCCTGTGGCGGCAAAAAGCCTAGCGCCGGCGCTGCGAGCTCCCTCCACTTTCCGAGTATTATTATGACCTAGAAGTTACTGCAGAAGTTTGCTCACTATCTTTTCGTTTTCATATAGTCTAACCATTATTTGTGGGTTTCTTCGTTCACCTCTGAATTTGCTACTGATCTGTGTGATCTTCATGTATTTTTATAGACATCCTCAAATCGTAGACGCTGATTACCGTTAGACGTCAGCATTGCAAAACTCCCCGCAGGTACGTATTCGGGCCAATGGCAGGGAATGGATAAAATCAAAATGAGTAATGATTTTTAAAAATATTGTATGGGCAGATAATTTAACCATTATATAATGAATGGATAAATGGCATTCAGAATGGACATATGAAACGTATAATTGACAGATATAAAAGGGGAGATCCACTGCGTATTGTATGTGTAGAGATTGCTAAACTGTTTTGCTGTGTCATAATCATGATGCAGAATTATCAGCGACGTCAGACCATACTGCAAAGAGATAAGCATTAATTAAAAATCACTTATATTTACATCATCCACGTTAGTCCTTCGTGGATGGTGATCTTCATAAACTCCAGCCCTCTTGACTATACTCCACCACTTTTCCTATTATCCTACAGATTTGAGGACTATTATCACAGAAGTGCCAATTGTCTTTTCGACTTAGTCAATCTAACGGGTGTGGGATCTTCCTCTTCATCCTTCGACGTGGCCCACGCCAACGCTTGTCTCCAGCACCACATCTTAAAAGCATCAATACGTATTTTCTCCCTTGTCTTCATGAGTCATGATTTCACAAAATTTGGAAATATTGAGTGCACCAGAGACTGCACAAGCCTGACCTTAAATATTTTGGATATATCGTGGTTTATCCATATTTAGTCTGGACATAGAAGTTTTCACCATACCTTTTCATCGTTTCATTTATGACTCGCAACTAGCGCGTCAGTAATTATGGATCCGAAATAATTAAAGTCTTTTATTTACGTAAATGAATAGAAATTTTGTTATCTTAGGGTGATTAGATCAACATAATCTTTCCTTAATACAGCAATAAATATACAACTCAGCGTTTTAAGTTACCCCGACTTCCCCTACTCTTATAATAAATTATGTACATATTAATAAGACTATGTACAATCACGTCTGTTATTTCATACCTTTTTGTTAAGTGCCCGTGTATGCAAATCGCGCAGCTTCCACCAAGCGAGCCTATAATCTGCTGAACATGAAAGATTAATTAGCTTCCCCTGTACCGAAAAGGATTATCCGGACGGCACTGAGCTGCGAGCACAATGGGGGATGTTCGTGATTTATGGTCAATTGAACAAAAACTGGAGATACGCACATATTATTGTTCCAAATAGCACGTGACTACGTGGATTAAATATACATTTATATGTTTAAATCCTTACCGTCAGCTCGTACACCCTGAGTGGGAGATATCACGTTTTTGTTGCATCCTAGCTACCCAATTCATTTCCTAGGCACGTTGCCAGGAGAAATAATGACAGTCTTTAGAAGTTATTGATAATAGAACGTCCTCCTGCAAGGTGGGTAGACCAAATAAAGGAGTTACCGGTAGAGTCTTCAATTCGAGTACTCCATTTTTTCAAATTTTTAAGTTCTCGTTATTTTTAGCTGCGTCCTGCGTTCGGCATTTACTGGCCGGGTTAGTGCCGTTACCGTCAGGTATGATTTTCTGCATACTTTCAATCGTCGGCTATGCTAATGGGATACGACGGAATAATTTATTTTGTGTCTTCGTGTCCTCGTGACGTGTCTTATCAATGTCAACAAACTATATAAAATATCAAAAAAAAATCTTTTGGATTTGCCGACTAATGGATACAGTTGTTTGAATTATTAATAGTACATCGGAAACCACTCGAATGTTTTAGGATTCTACTACTCGATACGGATACTTGATGATGTTGAGTAAGTCTGAGTATGAGCCTCTAGTTACAGGGAGGAATGGAGACGTACTGTGCACCTTGCACACAAGTCCCACGACACAACTTTTAGTTCTACAACTTCTCTAAAAAGCATATACTTGTGCAAAAAAGAGGAATACATATTAATAATTATTGTTTACAACAACTAGCTTATAACAAAATAAAATACAATATATAAATAGCAACATTGCAAGTATTTTTCGATAGCATTGATTATTTCTTTGTTATCATTAATTTTTCTGATGTTTTCGGGTAAGCTGTTCAAATTTATTTTCCAATGTGCGTATAGTGGTGTTGTGCAAATTGTGTTTTATTTTTATAAATCGTGATACTATAATTCCACTCCAGTGGTAGCTAATTATTTTTTCGATAGTGTATTTTTTTGTGTATAATTAATTTTAATAATATATATTGTTTTGTATTGTTTCCTTTAATTATTCATATATGAAGATTTAAGGTGTACAAAATAATCGCCATCTAGACGAGGGTTGTGTTTCTACCTGTTAGGGATAGTCACAGTGGACTGTATGAAAAAATGTTTTAAGAAGACATAGGATGACAGTACTAAACTGAAGCCCAGCCTCTCTCTCCACAGCTCTGTAATCCCTCGACGATGCTGGAAATAGATCACTTTTAAAAGACACTCGAATTGAAGAAAGGTACCGTCGGCCACTTTGCATAGATGTCTTAAGGTAGGTAGGTAGAACCGGCGCGTAATGGAAAAGAAAGACAGTTTTAGTTGTAATACGATCAAATTAACACTGAAGTTCGTCGCGCTAATTGGCGAGCAAGTAGGTAGCCAAGCATGTGTCTGGGGTAGGTTGAAAGGAATTAAGAACTTTCTCTAATATCTACGAATGGCAAATAATGATTTTCGATACAGTATATAATGATTTTTTAATTTGACGCATGTGACACTGTATCCAAATGTTGGCAAAATAACTCAAATATAAAATAATTGCTTTTCTGGTGATGATGCAATAATACTTGTAATTTACGATGATTTTGGATTGAATTTGGACTGGCGGAATTGAATTTGGAATATCTCCAACTAAATATAGGGTGTTCTACATCTCGAGATGATCCACCGACGTGAGGATTTCTGCTGAATCGCGTATTTTGAATCTGCTTAAATAATATCGCATACCCGAGTCAATATTAAATTATATATTATGTAGTACAACCTAGTTTACGTAACCTAAGTATTGGTGCGCGCAATGTAACTTACCCGTGTGAGAGAATGTATTGTTACATACGTACGAGGGCAAGTCAAAAATTATGTATATTTTTCTTTCAATCAAATCAAACTTCGCACACGTGACCGCAGTCGTACCAACTCTAAGCACTCATAAAGACAGTATGACCTTGAAGGTGTATTATGGCAAAAGTGTAGATAATTTTTGACTCGCCCTCGTATTAAATATATTACAATTATTATTAGAAGTTTCCATCTTTTTTTAAGGAGTGGAAACATAGATTTATGAAAAATGACAAATATTTTTTTATATTAAACAAACTTTGCACTACACACGCGTTTGATTATTTCGTTACTTAGGGGTGCAATGCCTCTCTGCAGGTGGTAACAGGTGGGAGGGACTGTATCTCTCGAAACTATAATAGTAACGAAATAACTTGTGTGTATAAAATTTAGTTTTATAATAAAAATAAAAAATAGTCAAGTCGCACCACGAAATAACCGCCATATCAATTAATGATATTATATTAATTGATTCGTTCGAAATGTGGTGCTGAAGACATATATTATATTAAGTCTTCTTCGGTGGTACCTCGTTGCGAGGACTTCGTGTGCCATAGCTTTTTATATATGTTGTTTTCATATATATCTAGCTGAGCAACCCTAACCTTGAATCGCACACTCTTCCACATGTACATGTATAATATATCCGCTGTGTAGGGGGACTCTTTATATTATTATTATTTTATATATTTAGGTAGCCACTTTCCATATTTCGCTATCCCCTAATCACGACAATCTTTTATAGGCTGTGGTTTCCCTGTTTTCAAAATTAGTTAAGATGTTAAGTGTACCATAGACAGTTCGTCGCTTCAATCTTAAGAGAGGATGAACTTAGAATAAATGGTAGACCCTTAACTATGTATCTTAGATGAATACTTAAATATTTTGAACATCTTGGCAGTAGAAAGAGGGCGTAGAAAGTTCTGGTGGTTGACAACGTGGAGGTATAAATAGATCGGGAGACAGATCTCTAGATCGGTCGCCAATTGAGACCGCGACTAATTCTTTACTTGCATCTGCACTGGGATATGTAGGATGTTGAAAGAATGGGGAAGAACTATAAAATGAGTAGAGTAGAAAAAAGATTTTAAAATTATATTCAGGCGTATTCTAGTATATACATATTTGTTAACCATTTCGTTACTGATAAAAATAATATAGTTCTAATACTTCAATCAAATAAAAAGATTCTCATTTAGAGACATCCGTGCTGTTTCAGGCGAATGAATATCAAATTTCAAACCATAGATGGCGACAGCGTAGTTGCAATAAATTCTTAAAATGACATGGCAGAAACATATATACAACTTCCAAAAATAGAATTAGGGTAGAATTGGTGAACTTTACAATTGTGTAAAGTGGTCACTCATCTAGCCGACGACAGGTCGTAAACCCTGTAATACCCATGACTTCCATACTTCCCATATAAAAAATAAAAGCTTCGTCTCTATGAGACATCTATAATATGTATTTGTAGAATTATTTAGCTTACAAAGCCACCGTTGTTGTGCCCCAATAAATAAATGCACGTTCCGCGCGCTTGTCACGCTTCGGCCACCTGATACTTTTAATTTCTAATAAATAAAATGCCAACCCAAGTAGACATACAATTTTTATTCAAATAAAACGAACAAAGATCGCGCTAAACCTTAGCCAATTGGAGAGAACTCTCCACAGTGTGCCCCCTCCGCCCTCAACGCTCTCTCCATTCCCCCCGCTTCCGACTAACTGGCGCGGCGCTTGAATGTAGCTGAAAACAATGATTCGCATCGAATTGTTCTGTTTTTTACCGTCACGGGAGTGTCTTCAGGAATTCCCGAGTCCGCCAGCAGGTAACCCCTTTGCTCCGCGGAACATTTCATTAAAACATATATTTTAAAGATAACTTTAATTTCTTTTTAATAATGGCTCTTAGCTGCGGGCAAAAAGGAGTACTCAAGTCCGCGTGTAGGTGATTTAATTTGACCAAGTTTTTCAATGACACTATTACCAAATCGAATCAATCTTCCGCTTCCATGACATTAGATCTCTTTCACTCTCTCTCTCTCTCTCGGTAGATTAATCATAATTAAGCATCATTGCTAACTACTTGTCTCCACTCTTCGCGACCTTGGGCCTTGTTTAATGCGACGTGTAGCGAGGCTAAGGTCATATCTCGTATGCAGTCTGTCCATATTATTGCTGTCCTCCTTATTACATTACCGCTATTGCAGCCCTGAGGCACGACATAGTTACCAAGTAGTGTTAAAAAATGTCAATCTGGAGGTAAATGTGTAGGACTCGTATGCGAGCTTTTGCTCATAATCATAAAGCAGTCCTGAATAAGCAGTAAGAACGTATCCTTCTCTTCTGGCAACATGCCCAAAGTACTACAAAATTATTTTCTTGCATGTTATGAAGAGTCTTTCTTTAGTGGAGATTCCTTGGAGAGTGAAGTCATTCGTTTGTTTCGCCAAGATATACGCAGCGAGCGACACCAATGCATGTTCCTTTATTTCCATCTCAGGGTTCATGTTTTTACTCCGCACGGAGCCATATAGAACCTACTTTTATATGTCTTACCCTCGATCAAATGCAGACTATTTTAAATTATTCATCAGCAGCAGGTTCTTAACATCCATGTTCACAAATTTTCCCCAGCAAGGACTTACTCTGAAGATTTCCGCGAACTTAAATTATTCTAGAAGATCGGTGATTCACCCCGAAATAAACAGCAAACAATGACAGAATGGGTCTTGATTGATTATTAAGTATTGAAAACTCACAAGACAGGGTAAGGTAAAAGATCCCTGACAAGACTTTGAACCCTCGATCCTCGAAAGATAAAGGGCTGAAAATGATGACTGTAAAAACAGCATTATTTATGGGATGACTTAATATTTTAGCCGGATCTGAAAGCGTCACTGAATTATTTTGTTTGGAATCCGTAATAATAAATAGTATTAGGAATATACGGCGAGCCATTTTCTTTGTCCAAATCTGAAATGCTTCTGTGTGCATGACAGCTTTTGTTCCAGACGTCCGCGTAATACTTCGCAGCCCGTGTTTAGAGTACATTGCTTTGTTAGAATAATCATTTTCTTGCTCCATATCGGTTCATGTTATTCTTTACATTACATGAATACAATTACTTTGTTTTGCAACTAAGCTAGCTCACTTTAGAATGATAAAGTTTTTACCTCTCTTACGACTACGTGCAAGTGATATAATTGGCGCCAGTACAATGTAAGAGGGTGCGGTGTGATTTCTGTCCCTTAAAAGGGGAGCGGCTAGACATAACATATCTCTTTCACAGTTGTTGGTATACTGTTAATAAAAATAAAGGTATGGAAGTAGGCTACTATCAGAAAAATATACAATGATGACCATTCATATTGACTACAGTGAGGATTGCAAGGATTTGAATTATTTCAATAGCGTGGCGTGAATAAATAAAAGTACTTGCGAGAGAACATTTAATTTATTCAATACAGGTTACAGTCAAATGCGTGATTACAATTTACGAACGAAATATTAGAGTAAAAGCTATTGCTGGATTGGAGACTGAAGAAGTAACTCGTGCAGCGGAGCGCTCATTATTATTCTCGGCTGGCCCGCTACGTGGCGCTAGTCGACTCGGTGTAATGCATCTGGCGGCGCACGATGGACGTTATGGTGCTAGCTGGAAGTTGATCCGACAGATGTCATTCTGTGTTCAGCTCACTATAGAAGCAATATATGACCAATATATTTTTCATAATATCCCAATTCCTACATAGTGACTAGTATAATCATCATACATTTATTCGACAACATAATACAACAATAGAGTTATGCACCCCAAATAAGAAAGATCTAGAATGATGGGGGTGGCTATCGACATTTCTATAAAACAAGATCAAGATCTATAATAATGTTGAGAAATTGATCCGATTAGATCTTGGGAATCAGAAAAATGTCGAACACATAATTATTTTGAAGACCTTTCTAGAACACATTTATATTTTCTGCTAATTTAATTGATTTTGGCAGTTCGTTGTACAGTCTAGGAGCAATGCAAGATGCGTGTCTCTGTCCTTTTCCTAATTTGGACATTTTAAAAATAATATATTCATTAGTTTTGCTCTGAGTTTGATAGTTGTGATGAAAAAAAAATTTTTTTTTCATATAAGGAAGATAAATTTAAAACAGAAAAATCTATAAAAATTTGTTTGGTTGAAAAAAACCTTGCCACGAATTTCTATAGGATTTGATGATTCCGTCACTCTTGCGAGTTGTAGGGCGGCCTTTCAACCTTTTGTTTCCCCTCGGATACCTACCGGTAGATGGCTATGTTTGACTATCTTCCGATGTAGTCTGCCCATTATCATTTAATTTTCTTCACTTATTCTATTATATTGACTGCACTCCAGCCCAACTTTCGTCAGATATATCTCCGGATACGGATATAGGTAACTATCGACTTGTTCAAGTTTTGTGTAACATTAAATTCAAATTGAAATACTTTATTTGCAAAAGTACGTCCAAGTGCGTTAGGTTAGCTACGAGGGCAGACTCTCATCTATACGTGATTTCAAAATATTAAAAATTGTAATAAATATAAAAATAAATTACTAATATATACAGTTTTACTGGCTATCACCAATCAGCTATAAAGAGGCGGAACTTCTAAGAGTAATCGTAATATTTTTAATTTTTTTTTTACAAATTTTTTATTCAATTCCTCCAAAACACTTTAAAAATTATTCCTTGTTAGTAAAAATAAAGTTTCTATCTCCGGAACACAGCTGCAGTAAAACAAAAAATAATCCCTCTGCGAGCCGAGTACCGAACTACAGAAGCGTGCAAAATAATGTGAACCCTTGGATAACGTTATCTAATTCGAAATGTTTTCTCGATGTGTATTGGATTTTTTTGTTGATATTGATTTATAGTTTGTATTGCAAATTAAAACAGGTTGTGATTCTAACTGCTGTCTAGAAACTACAAGATTTATTTACAAATCACTTACCAAACGAGTGCTTACATTATTACGCGTCTATGACACGAGTACTGACTGAGAAAATTTTTGAGGTTTTAGAGAATGAGTTTTGGCGTAGATACTACAATAAGCTTGTGGAGGTCTATCGTTTATCGTCTCCACAACCAGCAACACTGCCAACAGCTCTTGAACCAGTATACCTGGGAGCAAACGAGAAGATCGCATCAACCTTAAATGTACACCTAGTACCGACCCGCAAACCGACGACAATACGTTACGGCTTAATCGCCTCGGAAGCCAACCACTCACTTCTGACACGGCCAGTTTCTGAACAAATCACCAACCAGCAGGTGCTTCACGTCCTAAATGTTTTTATTTACTTGTTATTGTGCATCTATCTTCAATAAACGCCCATCAACTGTAAGTTATTATCGTGTTTCATCTACCTGTTCTAGCCACACATATCCGCACACACGCCTACACATACTCCGCGATATCATCCTAACCGAACGAAGTAGAGAGCTGGGAAATATACGACTCTGGCATCCACACATCGATCCTTCTGATTTTCACTCATAACTACCCTAACTCATCCTACACTGACAACTCCCTATAAGCTATGTACTTTGTTTAATGAGATAAGCATTTCAATGTTTATTAAAACAAGACTTCTGTTATTGGGTCAGGAACAGGAATAACCGAAGACATTGCTAAACACAAGAACAACAGGGCACAAAAGCTTGGGAAGCGCAAAAGCTAAGATAAAGTGACAATGTCCTTAAACTACAGGACTGGAGGAAATGACGTGTGATAGGGACTAATTGCGGATTATTGAGGAGACCAAGACCCACTATGATGGTGAATAGACTACAAAACGTTATTTATTCAGTCTCCAAATTATGCACGCGTCTCTCAAACATGCACTGTAGACATGCTACAATGAAAAAGTGGAGTCATTTGTCTTTTTGTTTTAATTCTTTAAAAATCTCACTTACAGAACGGAAAGAATTTTTTGATTTGTTACTGATGTCCAAATTTGTCTGTTTTAAAAACGATCGGCTTATACCGAGACGACAAGTCGGTACGCGACACTCCAGTACTAACATTGTGAGTACCGACCGGTACGTACGAGAAATGTGACATCGCACGGTGGATATTGACAATCCGAACGTTTTTTAACAAGCCCAACTTTGAACCCCAATATCTCCGAAAGTATCGCGCGGTTTGAAAAAATTCAAAAAGCATGCAAATCTGGATATTTTTTAACATACTACAAAAAATTATTTCTGACATGCTGTACCACCTCATCGCGCGAACTACTTGCCTCCACTTTTTGCGATCCTGGGCTCGTATAGGGCTGGTCATTTATCAGACTTGAACTGGATTTTTTCTCTCGCTCTTCTCAGTGATTGTTAGTTACACCAGGATGTTTTCATTTCTCTCCTAGCAATATCCTACAGTACTCAGGATATTGAAACACGATTATTAATTTAATTTTTTTATATAGAGAAGCTCACGTGGAATACATTGTACATCAATATCCTAACAATTTTGAAGCATTAATGCTTACCGAAGAAATGATAAGATGACTTTAGGCATTTAAGATGTGGATCTACAGAATAATGCTTAAAATTAGTTGGATGGATAGACTTATGAATAAAACTATTATGATTCGAATGAATAGAGAAAAATATGTATTTAAAACAATAAATATCACATGTGACGGACATTTGATAGACATGTGATGGACATGTGATGAGATATCTAGAGGGGTATTAAATTAGTTCAGGGAACGATTGCTGGAAATCGGGGCCCTGAAAGGAAGATAACATCATAGCTGAAGAACTCAAGGCAACGGTTTCGCCTTACTATCTACTATAGAATTTTTCCGGGTCGCTGAGAACAATCATAACAGCTAACATGATAGCTAACGTTCGTTGAACGGAAAAGACACGAGAAGAAGAGCAAACATATAAAAATATGTTTGTTTGTAATGGAAAATCAGTCTAACTAACTGACTTAACATCACGCCGTTTCTCCGCTGGAGTTGACAGAGAGGATATATCATCACATTCTTCTATCCTGACAAACAATTCTCGCCGATTATTGAGGCTTCTAACAGTTTCTGGTTTTGTAAAGGTATCGCGCTAAGTATTCCGCGGATTTCCTCTATTTCTGGTGCCATCAACACTTGCGTCATATATATTTGTTACCATTCACTCCTCATTCATCCATTCCATATGACCAAACGATCCTTTCTTAATCTTACTCACTACACTAAAATCAGCTCTACATTCTTTCCTTAATGTCATAAATAGATCTGCCACATACACGCCTAAGTGATCTCATTTTCACTGCATTCAGTTTACTTTCGTTCCTTTTCTGCCAGCGCCAGGCTTCTCTTCAATACATCATTTTCGGTACCTGAACTTCATTGTGTACCGCTAATCTTGCCTCAATTGACAAGTTCCCGTTATTTATAATTCCATTCAAAACGCAGTTTACTTTATTTCCTACAGTCGCCCTCCTTTCGATAGCTTTCTCAGCCTTTCTGTATCTATAAAACATTCTTCCCAAATATACACTCATCTACTTTTTCCAAACATTCATTATCTACAAATATTTTGCTGTGTCTCGCTTTCCTCCTTCTCAAATACCATTACTTTCGACTTCTTGAAGTCGCATTCCTTGCATACATCGTACATTCTACTCATGAAATTCTTCTTCATAATTTGCCATTAGTACTGCATTATCGGCGTACATAAACAGCATACAATCAAATCGCCCATTTTCGCTCTTATAATTCCAGTTCTTTCACACAATTATCCATATATAAGTTGAAAACCCATGGAGACATTACACAACCCTGTTTGACACCCTTTGTATCCATTAATTCTTACACACGCAGAACTTCCGTCGAATAGGGATACTTCTTTCAGTCTTCAAATTCGTATTTGCAATCTATAGAATTCTAAAATTTATTTAAAATTTGTCTTCCATGGGTGGTTTTTTTATTTTGGATATGGTATGTCATTAATAAAAATATATTATACTTTATATTTCACGAATTTAAATATTCTTCGCAGTGATCGCGTTCATTCGAGCGCACCTGTATCCAGAAATTATGCTCAAAGAGCTTAGTTGAATGTAATTACGACTGCCTGGACCAAAGAATAGACGAAAATGAGAGAAAACACAAGGAAATCCCTAATGAGATCCCGGTGAATGTTTGCGGGTTACTCGAGTTCTGCCGATAAAGGTGAAAAGGTTCTTTGTGGCGTGGCAAGTGGAATTCAATTTTAAAAACGTAGATTTGGACTGATTTTTTAAAATAATTTTTTATTTGATTTAATTTAAAATTGTAGGTTTTAACGACAAAGGTATAATATTTTTTCTTCTAGTATATTCTGACGTGAATTTAGACTATAATCAAAGTGATTAATGAAATATGTATATTCAAAATAATTACTAGTAATGTTTTCCAGACGGTTCAGATTTTTCTGGACTATTCTACCGTGTATCTCTGACCTCACTACCTTAACGTTTCCAATTCATATTTTAATTTTAATAACTACAATGTTAAGAGTATGACTTATGAAGTCAAGGATATCAAAACATGTCACAATCCGCATCGTTTTGGACGACGTAATGATACAATAACGTAAGCTCAAACACATATCAAGTAAGTACAATACTATTTCGTTTTATGATTTTGATTCGGTGTTATAAAAAATATAGCCATCAAAGTTTAATGAAATCTCCGTATTTCTCCGAAATTTCCCAATTGTGCTCTTTCAGTGAAATAAACATTCATTATCATACAACCTGTAGTTTTTTTTATTGAATTTTCAAACTCCCGCGCGCTGTCGCCCGAGTGTCCTTCTTTAGCGCGGTTCCCGCACAGAAGCGATTTAAAAAGTACAAAAACTTATGGCCCACCTATATAAGAAGGACCGACAATCCAGCTCGGCGTCTTTTCGCTCCGCGTCACTCTCCAAATATGGATCTAATATAATTTGTAATATTGCCTATAGGGAATATTAAATTGACACATTGTACAAACTGTGCATTATTCTCGTCATCACATCCAACCCCAACTCTGGAGATTAAAATACAACAGTAAATCTATAAGTTAAATTATTAAATTATACGTTGGCCGATAGCTAGCAACTATAAAATAACTAGTTAGTATAAAGTAATAAAGAGAAGAAATTGAAGGGCTATTTGATACCTAAAGCCTACGTCCAAAGTAAGATGACGCAACGTGATATAATAACAATATGCTGAGAAGAAGTGACATCATTTTCTACGCTTTGAGAGCAGAAAACATTGTTGGATCATCTGATTATACGGAAAAGTCCCTGAAAATTATGTAAATTTGTGTACAGAGATATCTTTTAAGACTTTCCTGTGAAAATGTTCCTGTATTCTAAAGGGGCGTGCATTATAAATTTTCCCTCCTGGATATATTATTTTTCTTTTATCCCTCGAGGCACCCTCCCCTCCCCCTCCACCTGTAGTAGCTACACCTCCTGAATATATTTATATAAATGCATCAGTGACATCCGTTGTGACCCACTTACAAACTAGAAGATTTATTTAGCACTCCAAAATATAATTCGTTACTATTACGCTAGAAATTCCTGTGTTTATTTAGCCAAAATACAAACCACTTTATACCGGTCCTCTGGTGATTCTCTCGTCACTTATTGGCTATGGAAAACAGTGCCGGAATAGTACATCTTATATTACATTGCATATTTAAGTCATTTTGAGAATATATCTGATTTGGTATTTATTTGATTTAATTAGTTTAGTTAAGTTGTAAAATGGGTTTTAGGGAAAAATAATTTTTTACAGACATCTTCAACTATTCTCATCCTACAATTAAAATAGTAATAGTATGTATTTGTGTGACTATTATCGCCTCTATTATCAGTAAGATTGCAATGATTTGATTGATTTTTACAGAAAAATCTCTATCCTTCTGATGATTATTAAATTTAATCGAAAATTCATGATATAACTATTAATACAGCCTTTATTATAGCTTAGCCAATAAAAACCAGGCTTTGAGATATAACATGGTGGCCATTTTCGTTGGTTGTGTAAGATAGACGTAATATTATCGTAATAATTTTTTGAAACTTTTAAAATAGAGTTAACCAAATATCCGCGCACATCGTGCAGAACATAGCCTACCCCGCGAGGCCTAACAATAGTAATAATGCTTTCTGCAAGAAAATATATAATAAAATACACAGCGTGTAAAATAAACCGTCGCTAGTAAAATTTCAGGTAACAAAATTTGTTCTTTTCGTTATAGACTGTGGAGCAAAATTAACTACCCGATCTATTTAGTCTACAATTTTGTTACATACCGAAGATTTATTTTTCAAATAATGTGTTTATTTAGTACCTATTTAAATATAAGTCAATTTTCAAAGATTATATCGATTACATAAATCGGTTCTTTTTATTGATTTTTTGGTAATTTTTTGAAATCATTTCAACCGGTATGTTTTCAATTTCTTGTCAAATATTGTTCTTCAATTAGTTTATGGTTTATTCGCGTTCACTATGCCTCAAGCTGTTAAATCAGGTGATCTCTCAGAACGATACAAATCACCAAAACGAAAAATTAATCAATTTGGAAATTAATCTCTTAAAATCCATATTCTCTGGCTTAATGCTGTGTTGCGCCATCTTGTTGAGACTTTATAATATTATTTATATAAAGTCACAAGAGATGGTAGATGTCGTTTTACTCTTAACCTTTTTTTTAAAATTAGATCCAATGATATTTTAGACATGAGTATTTCACCATTGAATTCGAACTGTAAATCCAGATCGATAGGATCAAAATGAATTGTGCAATCTTCGGGTCACACATTCCGCGGAACGAAATACGACAATTCCGGTCGTAAATCAGAATCACCGCAAGGTATGGAGAGGGAAGTAGGGAAACGTGGTAAGGGTTCTAGTCGAAGGACCAGTGATTTTCGGGGAACCGGGATTCGGAAGGACTGCTCGCCATACCTGGCATATGACGCCTCCGCAAATCCCTGTGGTCGTCGCCGAAATCACGCAATATGGCACACGGATTAGCCAATCTCCGATCCCAATTGAAGACGGCGATGTGACAAGTTCACCCACGGCACACACACAACAAACAATAGTTGATCAAAACACGACATCACAAAATACAGTTCTAGTGCACTGGAACTGAAAGGTCCACACCGCGAATGCTATCGCGATGCCGAGATCGAACAAATATCGGTCAAGTTGACGTCTGCTGGCGTCAAGGTCACATTTCACACTGACAAGAGCATGAGAAAATGTATGGATGGGAATTTGGATGCCGAATTGTGTCAATAACAATGGTTGCGGATGATTCGAAAAGACGCGTCAAAAATGTGTTTACGAATTCTGAACAACCATTATTATTACATTTTGTGAACGCCTGTGTGAAAATCTGTCGCTCATCATAATTCATTTACAAACATATTTTTCATGAGACTCATTTTTTTGAACGAAAATTGTCACAAATTCAAGTGATTGTGCAAAAACTAAAAATGTCAGCTCTTAAATAATTTTTCCAGCCATTATTTCAGCGATTAAATACAGTATAATTAAAGATATCATTGTGCAAAATAATAACTTAGTGATTCCCTTTGGAAACTTTTTCCCAGAAAACTGCTTGGCCAAGCCCTATCTCCCATATTTAATGCTTTCTTCTGCGTCTTGTAATGTTAAATGTCTTTATTTCTGCAGACAGCGCGCGTGTTCTTTTACGGGAAATATCAAATTTTAATACTTTTACCATATGGTGGACGTATACATTTATTTATGTAGGGAGCATCCATTATTTTGGTAGCGCAGGCCTGATTATGAAAACGGTCTGAAGGATGTTATTTTACGCTTTACGAAAACAAGGGATCAAAGAAAAACCTCTTTCATATTACTACAGGATGTTCTCACAGAAGTTAACTGAGAAAATCTCTATTCTATCTATGTAATTTAAATCATTTTCTCAGAGACTAAAAAAAGGTTTTTAATTAAATAAATCAAAATATTTTAGCTACTTATCGTGTAGAAGTAGTAAGTAATAAAGATAAAATACAATTTACGATTACACTAAGTTCATTAATACAAGTTACGAGTACACGAATTGACGTGTAAGTGACGACGCTGGCGCACGGCTGCACAGAGCTCGCGATGACCGACGGAAGCTGTATAACACATGCAGCCAGTATCTTGTGTAGCTGTGGCGTGCATTGGTAGGCGTCCGCCACAAAAGCACATTCATAGATAAAACAGACATTGTTCAATTTTCTTGTTCTCATTTATTGTTCGTTAGATTAATACATTAAGTGTCAGAAAAATACAAAACAGGAAGAAAAATAGAACTTACCGAACTCGCCTATCCTGGTTCTCTCGATCGCCTTTGGACACAGTGGACTGTATATAGAATTATCACACAGTATTTCGCTAAAGGTCACCAAAACACAATAAACTTACGAGGCCTCCGAAATTGATAATACCGTTTTTAACGATCGTTAGCAGCGGGGGAAGGAGAAAGAGGATGTAAGGCACTGACATTAGTTCATTCAAAGAACTATATTACTAAATATAAATCCTAAACAATGTTCATATCTACGGTTTTAATTATGTGGTGTTCACATATTTGATTTACTTTATTTGCACCTTAAGGGTATCGCACGTCCCACCTCAAGGTCTGGAATTAATGTCATTATAATTATTATTATTGCTTTACACGGTTAGCTGAAAATTCGTCACCGGTACCGCATACAGCATCTACCTTCCTGCATCCCCGTGCTGTACCCGTATAGGGAGAGCACGCGCCAGCACCGCAAAGGTGAGAGATCTAATTAGTTGAATTTTGGTCGGTCTGTCGATGTTCATATCCCGCCAAGCATTAAGATTGTCTATTATGTTTTTTGGCACGGCGTTACTAACCCTGATTTCTACATCAGTGTAATTCGAAATAATATAATTCTAACTTTAATATATCGCACTTCTCATAGAAAAGTGTCGTAAGTCAAAAAAGATAATACATTTAAGTCAATTAATTTATTAATTATAATTATAGTTTGCGAGAACTATAGGTATAGTCAATAGATGCGTGTGATTAAGTAATTTCATTATTAGATTTTCTTAATACGCTGCTAGATGAAGGCCTCCCCGTGACTATCACTATTTTCGCTCTCGCGTCAATCGTTACCATATCAATCCTAATGCTCCAGTAATTTTGTGAATCTATTGAGATTTTGAGTATCGTTTAAGTCATTTTTATCTCGAAAATATCATTCTTTTGAACTGTTATATTCCTTAATTAATATTAAATTAATCAATTAGATCGACATACGGAAAAAATCTATATATTTAAAAAATAATTTTGAATTGCTACCGGAATATATATTTTTTCCATGTATTTTTCTAATTGATTAATTTAATTTGCATTAACAATACAATAGAATTATTGCAACTTCACAACTAAAATGTGTTTTCATTCTTAAAAATGTAATATTCTTTCATTTAAAAATATATATAATTTTCATTTGGATTTTGTACTACACACACTCTATTTTTGAGTTAATATCACGACTAGTTTCGGGAAGAGCAGTCCTTCCCAAAAATCTATTTATCGAAAAAATATTTTGTTGCCGCATTTTCCAATTTGAAAGTGCAGCAATATAGGTTCAAAAATTTCTCGTTAATTTACTATGTTGACATAGTGTAATGCATTACTCCGGATAGGAAAGATTCAGGTTCGAATCTCAATGGCAAATTGATTTAATCTGTTTATTTTTCTAATCGATACATTTAATTTGCATTAAAAATATGACAGAACTATGTTCTGAAAAACTGCAACCTCACAATAATAATGTGCTCTTCTTAAAAATAAAAAGCATTTATTCCATAATAAATATTACTTATAACCGTCATTTGTAACAATAGCTTAGCGAAATAAAAGTGGTGAGGTCAAAATGTTTTTATGTAATATTACTTAATTGGAATAAAATTCAGATATGCCTGTTTTGATTGAATAATGGGCAATGTATTGTAACAAAAAACCAGACATTCCTTTTTGAAAGATGGACGACAATATATGTAAATTTGAAAGCTGTGTACATTAAATGTAGTCGACTTATTGTATCAGTCATCACGCTGAACTGAAATAATGGCAAGCTTCGTGGATACTCAACCAGGATTTCCCATGTGAAATCTTAACATTAGACAAAGCGATCCCAGAAGATGAAACCCGGCTGCGCCATGTAAACAATTTAACCGTCCTACAAAGTCATGAGTCATAAGAAGTGCAACTTTGCGGAAGTGAGCTAACAGCTGACGCGAGTGTTTATCTTGTGCATCATCATTTTATACAACTACCGTTTTATTATGACTTGCGTTCTGTCTTCGTTTTTCTGAGTAAAATATTTGTGCGCCGCAAAGATTTCATGGCATTTTTCACGTCCTGCAGGTAGGTATAAAATGAACTGATTGTAAGCTCACTCACAATATAAACAGTAAGACCATAAGGTACCGAACCCCTAAAATATTTTTGAAAACATGTCTCAAAACACATGGATGATGTAAATACTAATTATTACGATTCAGTGTCAAGATACTCTTTATACTAAAAATTTTTGGTTTTTTAAATAATTAGTTTTTTTTTTTTGTGAAATATCATTCATTTTTTCTGAGAAATTTAGGGAGAAGTTTATTTTTTTAGGAGAACACATTCTTATTGTGAAGTTGTAATTATTCAGAACATAGGTCTGTGATGTTTTAAATATGAATTAAATATATTAATTATAAAGATATACATATAAAATCAATTTTATCGAAAAATATTGTTGTTGCCACCGGGATTCGAACCTGGATATCTTTCCTAACCGGGGAAGGTGCTTTATCCAACTAAGCTACAGCGACATTATTTTTAGCGTCAATTTTCGACCATATATGTTACCTTTTTGATATTTGATATTAATACATTTAATCGTTCCATCATTTGACAGAGCCAAGAAGTTTATTTATTTTATCAGAATAATGCGCGGAGAATTCTGTGTAGTGAACGGCAGCTGCCTGAATAGCTCGACCGCGCGGCTATGCCTTGTATCTTTTTGACTAAACATCGTCTTCAGTCCAGCTGATTTCTTCAATACTTTGATACTTCGACTACGGTGACAAACTTTATTTTCATTTTACGCTCTTTTCTCAACGTTACCGGGTCAGTATTATTTTAGCTTTGGTTCTGCGGTGAATATTTTCATTTTGACTTCCCTTTCGCATGGTCCCCAAACTTATTCGTTTTAGAAACTCAATTTGTCTTGTATTTCCTTGCATCAGGCCGCATGAGTCAGGGATAGCAAATATGTAGTGGGTATACCAAAAGACCAATATTTTGTATACCAATTAAAATTATTGACACTATTTCTCGACAACATGGTGTACGGAGCGCGCGTTATCTATGGATGTATTGTTCATTATTTTTAACATTGTAAACACAGTATATTTCATATTTTCTGTCTTTTAAATATTTCCAGCTAAATCTGTACAGGTTTCGTAATGTTTCAACATCTGGATCTGTTGATTATAAATTTATTAAACATCTCTACAATTGTCGTATCGGTGTTTACGATCCACGAGTAGCTGAATTAAATATCCCGTCCGAATGAATACAATTTTATGATTTATCTTATGGCCTTATTCACCCTTGCGTTCGAAATTTGTCACTTTACTGGCGAAAAATCTTCAGACTATCTGTATTCACTCGACAGCTAGATCGTCATCGGATGAACTCTCATCACTAAAATAACGTGATATTTAATGATTCATACAAATTAAATATATTTATTTTTGTATTAAATAATTTATTTTATATACCACAAAACTATGTTTTGAAAATGCTACTTTACAACAAATATGTGTTCTCTTTAATGAATGATTCATTATCGTATACTGCAACTTTCATAGTATCAATCAAACAGATGACTTTTGAAACAGCTGTGAAGAATCCGCCATTTTTAACTACGCGATTTACGGTATTAAATAGTAAAATTATCCGATATTAAATAGTAAAATTAATTTACTATTGAATATCGAACAACCCGTTTTCGCAAAATGTTTAAAAAAAAATTTTTTATTATAGTAAAAATTTACAACTGAACTAATAGCAGACCTACTGGCATAGGTAGATAATATTTTTAACATTTCTCTATACAAGGTTTTTGAATAATTGTTTATTTTTTTCAAAAATTTACTTATAATTTTTTTTAAAAACATTTCTTTTCTCGAATAAGGCAATAAAAAACTTGAGAGTAGTACAGTGCGAGCACGTTCCGTAGCATGCGATGATAGTCCGTAGCATGCGATGATAGTCCGTAGCATGCGATGATAGTCCGTAGCATGCGATGATAGTCCGTAGCATGCGATGATAGTCCGTAGCATGCGTGACTCTCAAACTCGCGGAAGTGCTGAAGCGTCATCTGCGTGTGCGATGCGTACTGCTGGTCTCGATGTGCTCATGAAGATGAAGAGCATGCGATACCCAAACTGTTTTATTCAGAGGTCAGCAGTTATGATACCTGTAAATTTCTCATCTATATGATTTTCTAGCTGTAATATAGATATACGGTTGAGATGGCAGCTTCCCCACCACAATATGTTTATTCAGCGAATAACTCAGTAATATTTTTTACGCAAACTGCTTCAGAAATAGCACGGTAGCATTTTAAAATTCTCTTATTTTTACATTGTGTTTATTTTCATCTTTATCGGTACCGAGATCGATTTGATCGATAATGTCGCCTTGAAAACTTTTCGGAAAAAAAAAAGATTTTAGATTTTAGAGTTACCGGGTATCGAGTATGTTGCCAACTCGGTTACGTCCACCTAGTTGTCAAATTTTCGATATTTTTTAATATCGATGACCTAAAGTGTAAAATTGGTAACTCCACTTTTGGTCAAAAATGACGTATTAATGTCATGCTATGAAAATCTGATATTTAACTAATCATCAATTTATTCCTAAAAAGCGTCTCGAAAATTTGCTTACTCCCGGGTCACTAAATGTAACACTGCTAAATATGTAACTCCCCCATTTCGTTCGCGAACTTGTCAGAACTTGTACCCATCAGCCTCTCGAGTAATTCGTTTAAAAGGTGAGTTTAATCGTCGAAAATAATGAAAAAGTAATTGAATTGAGTATTTCTTAAATTAATATTCTCTGATTTCTTGACAGCATTACCACAAAGAAAAATCAACAATATCAAAGCTAAATTAATCAACAATCTGACTAACCTACATCAGACACGATTGAAAATATATTCATGCAAATATACAGACTTCAAATGTTAAAAATAATCATGCCTATAGTATACTATAAATTTTATCTCAATCCTCCCCATAAATAGTAAATTTTAGATATTAATTCATGGATAATAATGGATAGAAATTCATTTCTGTGTGGTTTTTTTCATAGCAATTAATTTCTGTATGTTTTTTCATTTTTTTTTTCTGTGTGTTTTCTTCTATGTGAAGATGTTTTTGTGTTAATCTTTATATTTTTCCTTATCAATTTATAACTTTAAGTGTATATTTTTGTATAAATACATATTTCTTTTTTAATTTGTTGTTTTATCATGAACCAACTCCAACGAATATTACATTTCACATAAATGCAAATTTTCTAATTCCCATAAAAGGCGATAAAGATGACATGAGTGTTAATATTTCATAAATATTATATTAAGAACGTTCTCTTGTAAAGTACAAATCGTTAAAGAAGAAAAAAACATAACATGTCCTTTCTGTATAATTGAGAAATTTGGAGATAGCAATTTTACACTTTAGGGCATCGATATGTTAAATGAATTAATAATTAATTTGTTCGGGCGCTAACATAACGAGCATCATATTTCACGGCAAATGTCGACTGGCAATTATGTCAATTATAACAATGTTTTGCTATATTTTCTATTTGATAATGGCGTCAATCAAAATTTCGAATCATTATCAAATGTTTACATTTCTATTTACAGAATATCATCAAAAATGTTCCGTTTAAATAATAATAATACCCGGGCATGCCTAGAAATAATAAATAATAAAATTTTACGTACAAGTGTCATTCCACTTTTGATACATTTATAATAGCGAATATGAGTTAAATGATAAATATTTTATTTTAAATTGATTCGATCAATATATAATATTAAAATACACTTGATCAATGGCGTAACTCCCGCGCGCCTGAACAGGCGCGCCCTTCTTCCAAATTTACCGCTACAAGTAAATTTGAGAAGATGGCAATTTTCTGCTTCATTTTTTCTCGATAAATAAGACAGGATTTAAAATGAAATCAGAATATCCGGAAAGCAAAATGTAATGGAAATTAATTTAAAAACAGCGTTTTAGACATAATTTTTGGAGAGAAATTCCACAGAATGAATTTAATTAACGGACAAAAAAATATTAAAACATTATCGACTCTTTTGCTAAATAAATGATTTTATTTTTAAAATGATACGCACACTTTATACATACCACTTTGAAATAAGAGTGACGTCAGCGATGCCAGAAAAAGAAACAGATCTGCGATGATCGCCATCTTGCCCGTGAGCATAAAGTTACAAATAGCCGATGAACATAAAGGTACAACTAGTACGACGAAAGGGAGAGAAATAAGTTCCTAAAAGACATTAGAATACTGAGTGAGAGTGCGGAGATGAAGAGAGACGGTCACGTGTGGATAAGTCAGTCGATACTTGCAGATGCAGATGTGGAGGAATCCAAATAAGCGCGTCCATCAGGATACAGCCTGCCGTGGGGAATACGGAAAAATTTTAACAGAATCTGCCTAGAACCGGTGATCATGGAAATCCTAGAACCAAACATGAGTGGGATAGTATTAAATGACGAAGTGTCTGTTTATTATAAACCAAATTTTGCACAGCTACTCTTTCTATTTATTTTTTTTAATTAGAAATTACGTAAATGGAATACGTGTCACATTAATATTCTTACTATTTTCAAATTAAACTAAACGCCTACGCTATGAAAATAGTGCTAACTTGATGGTCTCCTGGAACGAAGCTCGAAACCGCGACCACTAGATCACCAGGCGAGTATCGTAACCACTTTACCAACAAGCGCATCACTCTTAAGGATCCTGCGCAAAACATAGACCGCACCATCCCCCCACAATATGTATTATGATGAATACCATCCTTTACAAATTGTTCAGTTGCACTCTAGGATCCTGAGAAAAATATATAAAAACCTGAATCCCGAGCATCTCCAAGCATTGGAATGCGAAGGGTATATAAAGGGGCAAACCGACTGAAAATTAGAATTAACTTGGTGGTCTTCTGGGACGAAGCTCGAACACACGACCACTCGATCAGTAAGCGATGGTCTTCCCTGTAGACCAGAAAAGCAAGCCATAAATATTGGGAAAAAACATCCTCATATCTTAAAAGTTAGTGCCACGATACTAATAAAGCAACCGTAATTAATGGAAGCTTTGTTTTCGTGTAAAACAAATATTAAATTTCAATTATTAGTTCAGAACTGTGTTCTCCAGCGTTTTATGTTCTTGATGGGGAGAACGGACAAGTGCTTTTAAATTGTATTCTGCTTCCCCGAGAGCCATACTACCCCTGCTGGCTTACTGTTTCTGCAGTACGCCCTCCCCCCTCCCCCCTCCCAGCGTACTGAGTCGTGTAATGTAATATCATAATAGACTATTACGTCCGAGAAAGGATTAAAACAAAAGAGGGGAGGGCTGTTCTTTTGGGAAGGAAAACCTAACGTGAATACCATATGGGACCGAAATATGCATACACCCATAAACTACACGACACATACAAACTGAGGAGCACTCGTGGGGAGGGGGTTGGAAATTAGAACTCCCCCCGAGCAGTGGTCTACTACAGTGTGTCATAACTTAAAAAATAAATATTTAATTTTCAAAGAAAGCTAACACGTTGTGGCTTGGCATTATAATTTAATAATAGAATGTTTTAATTATTAACCACTTTATTGTGCATATATACTAAAGTCAGTTTCAGATGGACCCAACCTTCTTCAGGACAATATAGTGTATAGACTAACCTTTGTACAGATATGTAAATAGGAGGTTAAGAAGACAGAGTGGGACAGAGTATCAAGGGGGGAGGTGGGAACAACTTTAATATCGGACTATTGGATACATTTATTTGGTTATTTAGTATCTGGCTATTATTATTGACTGGTATCCTTACCCTTCTCTCCCACCCCCTACCTGATACTCTGTCCAACTCTGATATACTGTTACTCTGTCTTCTTTACTTCATATTTAAATAACTGTACTTAGGTTAGTCTATACACTATATTGTCCTGAAGAAGGTTGGGTCCAACTGAAACTAGTTGACTTTAGTATATGTGCATTATAAAGTGGTTTAAAACTAAAACATTATATTACTTTCAAAATAAAATCCACTTGTGAATTGAACGATACTTTACAATTTGTACGAAGCACGGGCTGGAGGCAAACACAACATGCATCACATTTCACGACCAAACACCGATTGATGATTGTATTAATATACAATGTACAATGCGCTGCAGCAGCGGAATTTTGTGATACTCTGTGTTACCAACGTAGGGTGCCTATTTGAGACGTCACGTAAAAGCCCTCTCGATGTTTACACGCTATCTCTTTCTTAGTCGATGTGCTCTTGTCTGAGTTTCATATTATTTTAGTCTGCTTCTTACTCTTCTCGGTTATTTTGTGCCGTCCATTTTGCTGGACGTCGATCTTTTGATTTTTGCTGTTGTACATTCCCAACGATCACTAATTTCTTCAGATTATCTCGACAAAATTAAGTACGCAAGAATTTTTTTTGTAGCTTCGTTCAAATTGTTCTCTCAGTTATAGTTCTCTAAGAACCTGCGAAGAATATAATCATCACATCCTCAGACGCTGTATTTTTCCCTTGCCTGGACCAAATTTTGGATACATCGTTAATGATTAGGGCAATGGAACTCCCCTTCCTTCATCTCCTTCAACCACCACCCCGAATTCCGGCAAACGCTCGGTGAGGACTGCTATTATACGATGAAAAGGGATTGGTATATAAGTCTATCGATATTGACAAATGGAATTATGCTAAACACAGCTTTACCCGACACGGGTGTGTCCCAGTGGGATACACAAACAGGAAGAGAAATAATGTGTGATATATTACGGCCGTTGTGTGGACAAAATGAGAAATGTCTTAGAATAACTGAAAATATTAAAATAAAGAAACATAAAAACCAGCGGGTCTTTCGTTTTCTTGATGTTGTCATTAGAGGCACTTGTTTTGAAATACCGGTATAAAAAACACATCATACCTACATTCTGCTGGTACTAGAAATATTACAAATTATGTTTAACAATGATCAAACATTACAAATTATTTGTTGACAAAGATCAAATATTACAAATTTTGTGTTAATCAAAATAATCGCTGTTTTTACCATGTCCAGTTGTTTTATCAAGTATTTGTATATAAATTTATATTCATTAATAAATAATAAATAATAATAATAATAAATTTATGTTCCAGGCCGATGTTGTTTTTGAATAACTAAGAAATGAAACATCATTTTATAATTTAGTTTTTATTTATCGTTTACTTGATTTATTACAATTATGTATGAAGTATGACATACTCTTGCAGCGGCACAAATGCGTGCTCTTTTAACCATATTTCATTTCGAATTTTATCCTGTGGCATCGGAATTGTTGTTGGCTTATTGGCGTAGACCTTTCCTTTCAAGTATACCACCACAGAAAATAGTCGGGAGCCGTCAAATGAAAAAGCCGTGGCCTGGAAAAATTTCTACTATAGTCAACCTACTCAGTTGATGTGGCGAAATTGTATAATGTATTTCCCTGCATGAGAAAAGGTCCAGATTAGAATCCCGATAACAACTAATACATTTTTTCGATAAATAGGTTTTTTCTTTATATCTCTCTAGTTGATTCATTTAATTTGTATTATGCATAGATATGTATTTATTTTATAAATACATTTTTATCGATATTTCCATAGAAACCAATCAAAATATTGAAAGAGAGGTCGAAATGAAAATAAGCTGAATGCGGTAGAAATGAGATCACATAGGCAATACATACAAACCCATTTATGACAGAATAAGGAAATATTAGTATTGGTAAATGTAAAGCTAATTATGATAATAATTGTGAAATGAATGAATGAGGAGAGAATGATAAGAATATACGACACGAGTGTTTATGGGATAAGAATCAAAGGACGTCCACGGGAGACTTGCGGCGTGACCAGTTGAACCAGATACTTCTGAATGATGGTTCAACTGGTTCTACAGATGGTTCTGTTAGAAGCCTCGACAATCGACGAGTACGCATGAAAAGATGCATTAATGTGAATGAGACGAGGGTTGCGTGTCGACATCCACCTCGCTGCCTACCATTGCGGAGAAACGGCGTGATGGTTAGTAAACATTTTTCTCTAAATTTTCCTATATTTCTGCATGTTGGAACTTTATAATATACATATGTAAAACAAATTATAGATATCTCATGGAGACGAAGCTATTTATATTATATTATATGGGAAAATATGGGTAATTACAAAGCTTATGACTTGTCTTCGGCTGGCTTAAGTGATCACTTTACACAATTTAACGTTCACCATTCCATCTAATCAACCTCCATATCTATCAAATTTTTGAAAGTTGTATATATATTACCATGTAGAAACACGGAAGTTGTATATATATTACCATGTATTTAACTACAACTTCTCTGTAGCCATCTTAACTTAACTTAAGCTAGCCGAAGACGGGTCGTAAACCCTGTAATTACCCATATTTTCCATGTAATATAATATATATAACTTCGTCTCTATGAAATATCTATAATTTGTTTAATAACAATGCCTTGGAGGTAAAAATCCAATAATTGTGTGTTCTCACAAAAAATTTGGACATACAGAAATATTGTATATTTAATACATCAATGAATATTGTTATTTAGTACCAAATTATTATTAATCCAAAACGAAGTAATAAATATTTTTTCTTGAAACCAGCAGTATAATTAAAAACATTAACTTGTAAGTTGACTAAATATTTATTTATAAAATCTAATCTTCCCGGCTTTTGCAAACTGGAGCACTTACTTTGAAAAGGTTCTGTGTTAGGTATCCACTTGATGGTTCTGTACTAAGCCAGGCTGATCCTTCTCGCAAATCCCCTCCAACTGAGCTCAGTTTAAAAGGACGAATTGAATGCTCTTCAGTAATCCAAGATCCGGTTCGCGGTAACTCCAACTGCACCCTGGAACGCTGCCATATAGGACCGCTGAATGTTGTGAAAATGACTCGCTTAAGATAATGTTCTCTTGCACATTTATTCTGAAGTAATTTTATATATTCTTGATATTTTTTTTAAAAATAAACACACTCGCGTGTCATATTAAAATTTGTACTCTTTTTAAACTAAGCTAAACGATTGTGCTGTGAAAATAGGACTAACTTGCCGGCCTCCTGAAGTGAGGCTCGAACCACTAATCACTGAATCACTGGGCGGGTCTTATTACTAGACCGACAAGCACATCACAATTACTTCAAACGAAAATTATCTATTATATAAAAATATCAACAAAATGAGACATAATGACCGTGTACATGAACTTCAATTTGACAGCTAGACTCAACATGTGCGCACAAACGTCACCTAGAACTATTTATTTTGATAAGAACAGACAGAAGGTATTACAAACATTTATACTCGTATTAACTGCTGCTGGACACATTCATATTCAGCAATATTTGAATATGTCCAAGAACGCACAATTACTGGATTTTCACCTACAAAGGTATTGTTATTAAACAAATAATAGATATCTCATAGAGACGAAGCTATTATTAAATATAATAAAAATAGCTTCGACTCCATGAGATATCTATTTGTGTAGTTTACATTTATAGTCACCCAACTGACGTACACGGTATCCGGAAAGTAACTGCAATTCACCGATGGAAAGTTCACCGACCGGTGGTAAATTTATCAAATGTAAAATTCACCGACCCGCAATTTGTCGAATGATAAGTTCACCGATTCTACAATTGATCGAATCTATGACACTTGACGTGTACACGGTGAACTGCGAAATCCGAGAGTAGTCTCCAAAGAGTCTCTTGGGAATTACAGAGATTGTCTTCCATCCAAAAAACATCCCCACATACACACCATCTATGCCGGATGTAACAGACCTACTTCACAATATTTTATGGATGGATACCTGACTAAACTACGAGTCGAAAATGTTCGAGGAATATGCGCAAATTCTGCACCGTTACGAAAAATATTTAATATATTATTTGGAATTAATAAAATATTTTGGTTGAGATTAAGCACATATCCTTTGAATAACATAAAATACTATGAACTAGGTCTGTTACACCCAGTATATCATACTTTTGTGTTATTTTTTATTTTACGTATTTTTCTTTTGTGACATTTACTGTTATTGTCACGATATAATATTTCTAATGTATATTAATAACATTGGTGCTACCGAGTGAATACATACCAGTGTTTGAATGGAGTGTATAGCCACAAGAAAACAAGGGTGATTCGCCGTTCTCCGCTTCTCTTAATTGGCGATGATGATGATGAGGTCAGAAGAAATGTAACACAAAAGTACATTCGCTCTAGGAACACTGCGGCATGAGAATCGAGAATGCGTTCCCACTCGCAGTGTACTCCGTTTTATTTCAGTTACAAACAATACAATTATTTAATCATATTTTTCCACCATTTCAGCGAGGTGCTAGGACATATGGCGCATTTAAAAAAAAATTACAATCTTTGTTTGTTGAAATCTATCCCACGTTTGGTTTTTAATTAGCGATTATTGTCTGGCACACCCCGTTGATGATTTAGCGTTTTTATATTTTTAAATTACTGTAATAACTGCCTCTTGTCCTTATAACATCACTGTATTGGCGTCACTTCGGCGATCTCTCAATCCTGTACGATATATTCGAATGTGCCCCAACCTTTGACATATTTTGTTATTTTTCCAGGTGATACCAGCCATGTTCCACACGGCCAGCATCTGGCTGACCCTGGCGCTGGCAGTCCAGCGGTACATATACGTGTGCCACGCCCCAGTAGCCAGAACATGGTGAGTCCTGAACATCTTTTATTTTGTTCTTCCACCCCTTACGACTTCATCTTTCGATGAATATATTCTAAACGGTTTGTTGCAGATACGTTCTCACGTAATTCTTTTCACCTCTACTTTATTTAATTGTTAACTTGATAGGTACCTACCTCATAATTTTTTTAGTACCATTATTTTTACTAACTAATTATTCCAGCAAAATAACTGCTACGCTAAAAACTAGACCTCCAACAGTTAAATCTCAGTTACCAATTATTATTACAATGGAACACAATAATGGTTTACCATCACTAGTTATCAATTACTTAATAAATTGCGTCTATAATATACAATTTTTGTTTCATAAAATAATTATGTTACCTTGAGAATAAATCAAATCAGTGTTGCGTAACAACTTTACGTAGTTCAATTGTCTATGAATAATTATCAATATTTTTTTATTTGATTAACAAACAAATGATTATGAAATTTTATTATCACTATTTATTATTTTGGCGATTTGTATATGTATCGTATAAGTGAACAAATGCGAGTGCACCGCAGGTACATAACTTACGCTTACTATTACGGCGTTTGAACTATTTTATGGTATCTAACTTGTTATAAAGAAAGTTCAGAGTTATCTATTTTATATATAACGACACTATATTCTTCACTTATCTACTTACTAATATATTACATAAAGTTAAACTTAAAACACTTCAAACTTTCACCGTTAAAGTGGCGAGTTATCGCGAATACCATCTCCAACGTAATCGATGCTTTTATCGGGTGATTTTATGTATACAGCATCTACTACCATTGTAATCAACTTATTAAAAGTTTTAAGAAGCGCGTCCCCGTGACGAAATTCTCGAGATAATCTCTGAGACGGTGCTTGTCCTCTCGCCATTATGTTTCTATTATCATTTAATAGTTGTGCTATGTGTCGAAATGCACAACTAGACTGTCCTCAGTCTCGCGCAGAACGCCGTGGTATTGTGAACTGTCGTCTGATCATTTTTTGAGTCCCTATAGCGAGTAGATAATTCATTATTCAACAAATTATTTTAAAAATTAACCATTATTTACATGTACATACCAATAGAAAATTGTATAAAACACCTATCAAATTAAACCATTGCAATGAATGTAAATAAAACAACATGAAGTAAAAACATTTACAAATCACAGTTTTTTATTGTCATCATTGAATAAAAATGTTATCTTTAACTATGAAACAAAGCTGTTATTCTGTGTGTCTCCAACTCTCTGGCCAACATTTCGGAACCTGATGATGGACCCTGCGATGAGTTGGGTCTGAAACGTCTGCCAGGAGATGCTCGGCAAGTAGCCCAGAAAACTTTTTCCTAAAAATACTTTAAATAATTTTAATATACATTATTATATACGTATACATAATGCAGCGTCCTGTTATCAACGCGGTATAGCCACGAAACACATTTACACAGACCACCCTGCTTTTGGTATGGTATGGTCAGCCGGTATTTAACATAGTACCAACACTTACACGTCGCATAGAGTTTCTATTAGACTTCCTTCCCTTTCCTTCCCATCCCTTCCAATTCATGTATTAATATAAAACATTTATGATTTGAAGGTAGTTTGTAAAAGTGTTAAAGCGATTAATTGATGTACTAGTAGTAGTAGATTATGCAGAGTACTCAAGAGTATCGTGGACTCTAAGGAATTGGAAAAAAATAATACATGTCGCGTTAGTGACATGAGCCTTGATGATGTCGGATGTCCAGAGAGGTTAAAAATATTCAGCAGAATAGAATGCATTTTAAAATATATTAATAATTTTAAAAATGATGTAAATCAACGTCCATTTTCAAACGTCAATCAATGCGGTTCTATCGCCTTATCTCAAACATATAAGAAAATCAACAGGTGTCCTCAATTCTAAGATTGAATAAAATGCCTGAAACTTGATATCAGCACATTTCTTTCATCGAACTCGTTCCCTTATACACATTTTTAAACTTCAGTTCCTGGTGACATCAATTTTAATAAGAAAAAAATGCTATTATTCAGTGTCTCGTGAAGTCGTGTGTTTATTTTATTTAGTCTCTCTATCGTTTGTCATTTGATATCGTAGAATAGCAGTTGCTAGAAATTCACAGAAATTCACCTGAGTGCACAGATGTGTGAATCCCTCGATAATAGATGAGCTTCTGTTCTATTGATATCTATGGAGTATTGTCTATGTTTAATATTACTGCCAAGTCATATCTTTGTACAGATTTATCTGCCATATCTGAAGACGTTAGGATTTTCTCTCTTATCGTGTGTATTTTTTTTAGCTGTGATTTTTTGTCATTTAATTAGTTAACTAATAGTTTATACAGTTTTAATCAGAGAATATTGATGACATATTATTTACTGAAAAGTCGTGAGAGTTTGTATTACAACCTGTTCAAAAATATTCTGCTTCGATACTTCATTCAATCTAGATCCCAACTGCTCCGCACACTGGTAACATTATTATTCATGTTGGTAGCTGCTTGAATTACCCAACCCTTATCTTGCACGATTTGCGCCCTTGCGGTCTTGGCCGGGTTAATTCACCGTATGGGGTATCGACGCCTTGAATGACACTTTCTACAAAATCATTCTTGTGTCAATAAAAATATTCGAGATATATGGCCAGTGTCGTAAAATTCGCAACTGTATAGTGAACAGATGTCATCATTTGATTTGTAATTCGAATAGAATTGATTCATTCGGTTTTTAATATTATACCACGTTATTTTCTCTGTAAAGGAATAATTTTTCTGCCAATGTTTATGCATGGTAAATGTCATCTTTACAAAAAAAAAAAGATTTAGAAAAGTTGTTGTAAATTAACATATCAAAATTTTCGTAATTAACTTTGTGGAAGTCCACAGGTCTTAAATTAAATTTACTTCAACAGTTAGAAATTAACAAAAGAATGAACGATGCAAATATAACCTTAATCAATAGCCAACAAAATTATCTTCTTAATATGTTTGTCCAAAAAATCTAAAATCATGACAAAAAATAATCAATCATAATGTTGTAATCTCAATAGTTAAAATAAATATATATATATTTCAGGTAATCATTTACAGGAACGGGAAAAATTGACAATTATGCTTAACATAAGATTTTACAACAATAAAGCCATTAGCAAACATAGATACACATAAATGGGGAAATTTTTAATAATAAGTGTCTGAGAAAAATAATATTAATATCCATCGTCTTCACCGAAACCATCTTATTACTCATATAAGAAAGGGTAACTAAACTCATTTAAATAAGTCCATTGCACGTAGTTATCTACAGTTTAAAAATTGCACTAACTGCCGAAACAGCTGTAACATTTAAATAATGCTTTACGCAAACTAGCAGAACTCAACAACAATATATATTAATATTTGATTTTATCAATTTAATTAAAAGAAATCATTTATAATACGCGGATTAAAATAATTTAGTGAATAATACGAATGATGAACTATATTCATATATCGGCCTATCATTCGTGTTCAAGTTACTTTAATATTCACTATGGCTTGACAATTAGGGATATGTATTTAAACAGTGATGCGGCGTGAACAGAGAAGAGTACATAGGTACTGGAAATACATTAAATGTGCTGACCCAAATCTTACAATAGATTGCGATGATATTAACAATTATAAGACGGAAAGCAAATTACACGGTTGAAGCTAAACGATCTTGTCAGGCTTGTGTGGCAGAGAAGTGATTACCCTGCAAAACGGATCACCAATGACGCGAATTCCCCACTCTGCGGCGTTTTGTGACGTCGTACGGAGCTGTCACTGGATCACTGGATAGCGCCCTGTATCCACTCCACCATAATCAATTAAAAATGATGATGTGTTCCAAATGTGCAATTGTGAATTGAGGAGAATGAGCGAATAACAAAGTTAACGTCTTAACATAAGATTGCGTACAATGTACAAATAACGATCCTGTGCGAAAACGTCAAAGTTACAAAAGTAACAGAATAAAGCTGAAGTATTTAAAATCATAGATGTCGCCTCGACATATGGAAGTTTCCCCGCAGTTTGTGAAGGCTGTAATCACGGCTACCCTGTGGGAGGGGGTAACTTTTCGAGGTTTGTTCTCGGGATTGTGCCGCGAACATAATCTTCAAAGCTTTGTTTTGTTCAAGTTGTGTGTAGTTCGGTGTGTGTTGCTGAGGACGGGCGGTGGAAGGAAACGGCTGCGGCTGCGGCTGGACCGCGCTGGCTGTGGTGAAAGAACAGAAATAATTAATGCTGCTCTAATACTCTTAATAAACAATTAATTAATACTAATACCAAGACTAATTAAACAAATTAGATGAATCCATTTGGAAGATACACTGAAAAAATCTATCTGGCTATAGTAGTTGATTACCCCCAGAATACGTTCCCGAAACTTTATCTAGGAAAACTGCGAGAATCCATTACTATTAAGCCATGTTAATTAATCATTTAACGAAAACGAATTTAAGGGTTGAAAATGTAGATAACAATATAAAAATCCGAAAACTAATATCTCGGACATATAATGAGACATACGGAGAAGTACGAGATCTTGCACTTCATGATGCAGGGAAAATTGCTGGACGTCGGGGCCCTGAAAGAAGGAGAACATCATAGCTGAAGAACCTGAGGCAATGGTTCGACCAGTCTACTGTACCGGGCCGCAGTGAATAATGTGATGATAGCGAACGTCCGTTGAACGGATGAAGAGAATGTGTTGTATTTTTTAAATGAGACACCTATTATTTACACTAAAAGCTAATAAATTTATTTTTTCAATTAATCCCAAAACTCCGAGATAGATTTCTCTATGTATCTTTATAATCGGTTCATCTAATTTGTTTTAATGTTAATGTTAATAATGTTCTTTAATTAAATCAAATTATATTTTAAAATATGTTGAAATAACAGTATTTTTAACATTTATCACAAAATTTGAACAAAAATATTCAACGTAGCGCAGAATATACATATAATTCATATACTAGTATAAGTACTCCCACTCACAAACCTTTCTTATATTTCGTTCCCCGTACTCCTAACAAGCCTCCGAATGGAACTGAAACATGGACCCCTGATAAGGAAAAAAATAAACTTCAAGATGTGGTTTCGGCATCGTATTCTACGTGCAATATGAATCGCGACTCAAATGAATTGACACTCATTATGAACTCCGCACCGAAAAAGACTTTTCACAACATGTAGGAAAAAATAGTTCGCACGAACTTCGGACACGCTAGAAGAAATTAGTGATCCCTCGGGTAAGGTTTAAGGCTGTACGCCATACTAAACAAGGCCCAGAACTGGAGAACGAAGAGTGAAGGCAAGCACTGAGTACAACAAAAGTAGATCAAAGAACCACTATGAATAATGCGAACATCATAATAATACTAAGTTATAAAATCCCAAAACGATTTTCAAATCCATATATTTCTGACACTAAAAATGACGTAAAAAATGTTTTTCTATTTAAAAAATTAATCTTCGAAATAACAAGTAACATGTCTAACTAATTTGTATTTCAAAAAAAAATCCACTTTGCTCCAATGTAACGTACCAGTTTCCTTTCAAATGTATGGACTATAAAAACGGTATACACAATTATGGGGTTTTAATAATATTATTTATTTCGAAATTTAATTAATTACATTATTTTAGCATATTAAAAACAGTATGATGAATTAAATTGAATCGACGAAATGTGAAGACAGCTAACATTACATTAAGCTTATGTTCAACTGTAAAATGGTTTAATCTAAATAGATTGCTTTACCTGAGAGACAGAACCTGATTGATTGTTTTCTTATGAAATTTAGAAAATAATCTGAATCCAAGAAAAGAGAAGAAATTCTCTCGTGCTTAACTAAATTGACAGTGACGTGTCCCTTACATATCAAAAACAGTAAATTCTTATTTTTTTATTATAATAAAAGGTGTCCAGCGGAAAATTTTCAAGTTTAATATTAAATAATAATAAAAAACTACAGTTATTCTCATATTTTGTTTATACAAAATGGAGTTTAAAGATGCGGATTTTACGTTTTATAAACAGTATAGTCTCTCAAGACACTCTTGCAATCGAACTCTTAAATTTGCGAACACGCGAGAGCAAAGCGTCGATTCAATAGCAGAAACTTCACGACAGATATTTTCTTGTAGGGCCTGAATTGTTCGAGGATTATCGCTATAAACTCTATACTTAAGTATCCCCACAAAAAAAGTCGCACGGTGTAAGGTCCGATGACCGAGGTGCCCAGAGTATGTCTCCGTACTTACTGATTAATTTATTGGGAAAAATTCCCCTCAGCTTCTCTGTGTGGAGTGGCCCCGTCTTGCTGAAATTGTGTTTTGTCATTGGACCCGGAAAACAGCTGCAGTTGCAGTACCAAAAACTCGTCGATCATTCGGCAATACACGTCAGCAGTGACTGTCTCTCGCGGGTTAAAAAAATAAGGGAAAATTATCCCTCGGGCAGAAATTGCACACCACACTGTCATTTTTGGACAATGCAAACGTGTTTAATGGCGTTCCCTTGAGTTGTCGGGGCACCAGTATCTCATGTTCTATTTATTAACATTGCCATCGATATTAAAATGTGCGTCATCAGTAACCAATATGTTTCCAAGCGTTCGTGTTGTTCCAAAGCGTTCCAGTATCGTTCTCGCTAAGGTTTCACGTAAAAAATAGTCATTTTCGTTGAGAAACTGCACGATTTGCAGTTTGTATGGGTGAAACTGTAGTTTATTTTTCTAAATAACGTGCACTATCAATTTTTTTATTCCAGTACAGGCTGCAATCTTCCTTATCGATCGAACTTGAGCCACATGTTCTAGCATTGCTGTTGACGTTGATGGTCCCGGAGGAATTTGGTTAACCATCGACCCATCACTTATTAAAGTGAATACAAAAAACGCGACGCAAACGAACCAATGAATCACCGCACTTTAAATATTGCTCAACCGCGAACGCGCGGTGCGCTACCGACCAGTGACTCATTGCGACTAGCAAATCCGCAAATCACGCCAATTAAACAATACCTCTCCCACTTACCTCACCCTGATGCAATTACAATTTAATCTTGAAATTTTTCCGCTGGACACCTTTATATAATTATAGTTAAATAAATATTAACTAACAAGAATATTGACATTATTTTTGTTTATTCCACTGTGGATCGATTTCTGCTGTAGCCAACATATTTTTTGAGATATTTCAACGTGATGATGGCTGATGTGTTTTTTTCAATTCCTCGATATATGTTAAGTACTCTACATGCGGCTGTATCGCCCTATCTACTTTTGGATGTGGGTCTGCGCTATCTACTTTAACACTCGTCGGTGACTGTACTTTTGGGGCTAGTTCCATCACTCTTTATAATCGTTGAGTGATGCGTGATTGTTAGATAGAGAAAATATGAAAATCTGATGGAGCAAGATCAGAAGAAAATTGCGGATGTGGAATAATCTCCCAACCGAGCTTTTGAATATCGTCATTGAAATCGTTTCAAATGCTCTCTTGCTGGAACATAAAATACAGACGGGCATTTTCAGGCTGAAAAATCACTATATGCCGTCTTCCGGTTCGTTTTTTTTTTAAATGCAACCTCAGAAGTGATGATTACATTCCTCGTACATTCATGGTAATTAGTTAGTTCTAGATGCCTCCAATGCCTTAACTCCTTGGTTAAACTCTAACAAAAAGATATGTCACCAAGAGTCCATTTTTTTGTACATGACATTTATTTAGTCATGACCATCTATCATATACACGACCATTTTATTTAGCCAATAACCAACATTTTACAAATTGAAAAATTCAATACTACGATATTAAAGTTATATCCGAAACACTCGACAAACGTTTTGTCGGAAATGACCCCTTTATTTATATAATTTACGACTCTAAAAATGACAGGCAGGTGTCTGCAGACAAAGATATAATGCAGATTTGTACAACATGCATATGCCAATATGTTCAAACCAATCAAAATCGAAAGATTACTCTCGATTAAATCGCCGATTGTTAGAATGCTAAAATTACTTTTGTGTCACTTTTATATTAACGACGCGATATGAATATTATTTAGCGGGCGCGCAAACCATAGGCCAAATCCACGTTGAGGTGAATGCGTGAATATTTATTTTACGTATTTTAATATGTATTACATTTACAAATAGTGCCCCCTTTGCGTTCAATGTTAGCTACTACATAGAAACGGCTAGTATTTCTATTAAATATATTTTAAATGTCGAAAATAATTTTAATGCGTTATGTACCAAGACACAATTAATATTTCATCTGACGGCTGATATAAAATTCCGCTAAATAAAGTGGTTGATGTCTCGGCTATTTATTTTTTTAGCCACCAGATTTGCTTTTAACTTTTAAATCTGGCTAATACTATGTTGCGTTCTTAAATGGCTTATAGGTTTTAATTTGATCAATTTCTCAACATTTTTTATAATATAATATTTTGGTATATATCTTGGTCATGTTTTTATATAAATGTCGATATACACCCCCATAATTCAAGATCATTCTTATTTGGGCGTGCATAACTTTATTATTCTTATTCAAATGAACAGTTGCGGTTTTTAATAATTAAATAAATAAACGTACTACATCATTCGCCTCAGTTTAGCGCAATATACTTAATGATTTTATCTCATTCTGTTCTCTGAAAGTGGCTGAAATATTGAAGACTATTGTAGGCAGCAGACGGTTCAAACGTATCGTGACCACGCGACATAAATAATAAACGAACCTTCAATGACGCGAAACCCTTAACCAAGATATATAGCGATCTTTATTGGAAGTTTTATAGCGTGAACTTTCGGGTCAATAGCTCTCCACTTTAGAGTTAATTAAGAAGTATTGCCATTTCACTGGAGATATACTGCCACCAGTTAGTTATGTGCCGAGTTGTGAACGCTCGTGATTCGCAATGACGGCGCTTTAGCTTAAAATGGCCCGTGTCCACGCAACGTGGCAAGATGAGATAAATCTCAGTTCCATGAACACATGGTGAGATTTTGATCTATAAATCGACTTATTAGTAGAAAACAAAAACGCACACCCTTGTGTATGATGTTTGATTTGACAGCGACACTATTTAAACGTTTATTCCATTTTAAGTGCTGCTGTGGGATTTAAATTCAACCAGCGGATGAACTAAACATCAGTTGTCAATAAACTAACGTTTTACATACAACAAGCATGAAGTGAGGTGTAAGACTTGGTGGGTAATGTATGGAACGCCGCGTTAAAAAATGACTCTTAGCGTTTCGATTGATCCATTCAGAAACTGCCGTGTTATCATCATCTTCATCTCCTTGGTAGAAGTGTTCCATCTTCCATTGCGCTGTTTCTGTACTTAATGGCCTATCGAGGTCTAATCTTTCTGCATAATGTTTTTGTTAATATCTTAGTCAGGGGTGACCCACCAGCCAAGGGCCCTTGAGGTGAAAGTTTTTACGAAAATGGCGCTATACAAATTATCCATTATTATTATTATCTTCTCTTCAGAGTTTCCAAGAAGATATATTATTATTCTAGCATTCTGGCATTCTAAACCACTTCAATTAAAACTTTTTATAAGTAGAAATAGAAACTCTAAGCTGACTATAGAGGCACTTTTCACACGGTTCATTGCTATCACTCCTGCTTCTTCTCTAAAATATCTAGTTTCACTCTTGATCTCATTTTCTCCATGAAAATCCGATAAAATCACGATAAAATTACAGTCACATGTTAAACACGCATTATCTACCGATATTGATATATATTTTGATTCAATACCAATATTTAAAAACCGAAATAACCATTTTAACAGTGCACTGTGTAAATGATTTTTCTTTATTAGTGTGTTTATAATTTTTATTTCCTATAGTCTTTTTTTATCTCACACATTTAACTATAATATTATTCTCACTTTCTTGTCTACTATCTGTCTTTTTTCTACTGTATCCAATACCCATTTAACTTATATAATCTGATCTATTACATTGTATTATGCATTTTAGGCCTTAAGTGTCTAAAATTTATTTATCCATACGTGGTTCGCACTCTTGAGACATGAAGAGAATCTATGTTTCTGCGTGTAAGAATTGTGTTTTGAGTTTCTTTGAAGTGTATCAGTTTGTGTTTGCATAAGTAAGCTAGAACGGTTTTAGCATTGATTTGTCTCAGATTTAAAAGTCTAATTTATTAAATTTATCATATGTCCTATGGTAATTATCATTATATATATTAAAAATACCTATCATCTGTGATTTGGTAAGCTGGTGAACAAAAATTACGTTAAATTATACAATAACGTTGTATTCAACCACCATAAATTTAAATCATACAAACAGATGGTAAAAAACCAAAAACAATATATCTTTTAGTTATAAGTTTTAGTTTATTACTGAAGACGACGCATAAGGGTCAAAAACATTAAAAAATTTAATTAAAGTGTAGTGTGAAGTAAACAACGTAGTGTTTTATTTTAATAATTAATTCATTTAGTTTAAAACTTTATTCAAAGTTAACTACAATGGACTTCCACAAAGTAAATCACAAAAATGTAGAAATATTAAAAACAATAAGTTTTCAAATATGTACTTTTTTTAATATTAGGAAATTAATTTTCAAAATTAAAAATAAATCTGGTAATGTAGAAATTGGCTGACGATATTGGAAAAAAAATAGAATAGGACTTGTGGTTAAATTCAGTTGGTTATTTATATTTTTGTTAATTTTACACGCTTCAATTATTTTTAACGATTCCAAGTTACATTTATGAAAATAAAACATTTGTTTTTGATTCTATTCGTTTAATTTAATTGATGAGACGCGTTTTCCACTAGATATAAATACAAGTTGTTGAGTTAAATTATTAGATCGATAATGCCCTTATAAGACGAAACGCGTCTCAAGTAAATTAAATAAGTAGAATCAAAAAGTATTTTATTTTCACATATGTGATTATGGAGTTCTACAAACTTACCTCGGAAACAGTAAATAGATTCTAAATTACTCAATTTATGACCAACATCGTTTACATGTGAACCATGATTATTCCAACATTATATATATTTAACTCACGACGGTTAAATCCAAATGTAATGTATATAATTTATTAAAACGTATTACCTAATGTTTTTGCGATAAATATTAAAAATAAAAATAATGTGACAATCAATTGGAACAATGTCTTATATGTCGAATTTTGATCCGTGTCTGTAACACGTGTGTCGGGTATTCTGGCTCGTAACACCACCCAATTAATCCCTGCCTGACATATCAGCTACCTTATGGAAATCAGGGTAATTCGAGCTCTAAAGGGGCCAATTCGCTTTGTCCTTTATCCTTTGAACATTATCAATAGGGTATCTCTTACACCAAAGGTTCCATATAATATTATTGAACATTGATGCTGTATGGCCTGTATTATGTCATTTATCTCCATCACAAATGGCGCCATCAGGGTTGGCCACAAATTTTAAAACAATATTTAACAATTTTAAAGATAATTAAGTATTTCATTAATTTTAACACAGACCGATTTTGATACCGTTATATGTTCGTCAGAACGAGCGTACCGTAAAGTAAATATTTGTCACATGGTGGGAGAAAGAAGATGGTATCGAAACCGGTCGACATCAAAGTAATCAAAATAATGTATTATGCAATGTTAGTTATTATTTCAATTAAGGGTTACAACCACCCCGGCAGCTTTAGATTTAGGTAGAAATTGGCAGATTTTTTACGAAATGATATTTTTTTTAATGTACATATTAAGCTATTATTTGAATTAAACAAAAAAAGGAAAAAAAAGCATCATATTTTTTCCCGTGGAGCTCCTCCACCGTTGCACGCGTAACTGGCCTGCAATACATGTTACACACGTTAGCAAAAAAAAAGGTCATATACTTGTTGAGAAATAAAATGTCTAAAATATAACATATCCGATTTGGAAAAAAACAGTTTTTATAAAATGGAAAGCAGTTAGTAATAAATTATAAAATTTTCCCAAAAAAATGTTTTTAATGTTTGTTATTAACAAATGGTTTATTGGATTAAATATAGTAGATAATGTTATTAGAAATATCTGTAATCAGAATTACATTGTCGCAGTAAAATTGCAGGCAGTCCGAAAAATACGTTTTCGAGGAAAACGCGATAGAATATAAAACGTGACTTACTCATACATGAAGTACGGACGATGCTTGTCTGAACACCTGCCGTGCCGCCACTGATCCCTCATATTTTAGTCAATTTTTAGAATTTTTAAAAATGTAAATCATTGAAGTAAAAATATTAATCTTTCGAAGAATGCCATCGAAAATTATTTATTTTTTGAAAATTCACGGTGGTTTAACCCTTCTTAATTCTTAGCTCAACTCTGCGAAAATAAAGTATTTTATTTATGGATACACTTCTAGAAAAGATTAATTTGTACGCCTGGCTAACTGATTATAAACAGTTTTTAATCCATGCAGATGTCACACGCGTATGATACAAAAAATGTTTTTTTTTAATAGACATTCGCACGCGGAGTATTGACGGAATATTCCTAAAATTTTCAAACTAAACGTTTGTACAGTGAAAAGGCGGCCCTAGAGGTCCAGTGGCGTAACACTGGGTTCTCATACCAAGGGCTCCGGAACACAATTCATCTATGTGATTTTGTCAAGCCCGTTTTTGTAATGTATTTCATTACTGTAATTGGGCTACATGGCCTGCTGTAGTGTTATAAATAAAAAGGTTAAAAAAAATAGATCTTGTTATTTTGAAACCGAACTCCCCTTTCGCATGATTACTACGAGAGTGTATTAACCGCTAGACTATCAGACACGTCAATAAAATGTGTGTGGATTTATTCATTACTAGTTGTACCTCAATTTCAATCCGAGTATTGACGTAAGGGTATCCAATTAGAAATAAAATTTTACATTGATCGATAAACCTGAAAATTCTAAAAGCAAATTACTAATTGGTGCTGTTGTGTAACATAAGCTCGCTATACAGAATAGTTTATCTTACGTTTCGCTTAATTTTGATGGTAGGACTTATCTAACCAACATTATCAATTTGAATTATTGCGAACAGCCCTGGGCGTGCGTCGCGCCGCACGGCACAGCGTCCCGGCGCTCCGGGGCCTCTGATGGGCGTCCACAGGAAATAGAGCCTCCTAACTGTATTAGCGCCTTCTCGGGGGTGAAAATCAGGAAGAGTTCAGCCGGTGTATCAGCCACTTTGGTGGTATTTTTGTACTCTTCCGCGTGCAATAAATCAATACAATACGTTTATTAACTTGCAGGGCTAACGAAAACGTTTGCCTTGGTGTTCTATCCTGATTCCGGAAAACCATGAAATGTATTTATTGTTATTGCGTTTAATTTGTAGTTCCATGTTTATTTTTAATGAAATTTTAAAATCACGTTACAATAAATATTATTATTGAGTTCTCCTAGTTTGCGTAAGCATTATTTAGATGTTACAGCTGCTTAGGCGGTTAAGGCCATTTTCGAACACCACCACAAACACTACGGCCATGTACCATCGACTTATTTAAATGATTTTTAAAAAAATATTTGCCCATGTGTTTTTATACATCGATTCCACCAAAACCACCTAATTACCCATAGAGAAAGGGGTAACTAAAATCATTTAAATAAGTCAATTGTACGTGGTTTATCCACTGTTCTAAAATGGCCTTAACCGCCGAAATAGCTGTAATATCTAAACTAGCAGAACTCAATAATAATATTTGTTATAATTTGATTTTTTGATTTCATAAAAAAAATTAAAAAACATGAAAACTTACCTTTACCTGAAAATACACATTACATTTAAAATTACTGAAAATGAGCTGAAGAAAGTTCCATCACCATTATCGTTATTGTTTATTACCATTTTTTCTTTAATATTGAATATTTGTCTTTACTTTATTGTATTTTTTTATAAATCACTACCACACAACCGTGTATCTATATCCTTCGTTATTCAGTTATTGTAACTAGTGTATCTTTAACTTTACATACCATGTATTTACTCTACTTTTGTTGAAAATATATATATACCATGTTTACTAGTGTATCTATATTTATATTGCGTGAGCTATTGTAACCAACCTACCGCAGATAAAATACCCACCTCGATACGGACTATGATCTGGTGAGGTGGGCAGGGAACACGTGAAATAATGAAAGTATTAAATAAAATAAATAAATTCATTCATCATAAGAGACCAAACTCTTGGATGGGTTAAACAGCTCAAATATAAATTGCAGTCGTCGAGGTTGTAATGGTTGTCAAAGAATGTAATGATTAAATATGACTGTAAACAAAACTGATGCAAACGATTATTCAATATGGGCGTGATGTTACGTCTTTGACTTTGGTGCAAGAAAACAGTTTGCAGGTCTGCGACCATAAAGTCTTGCAATATGTATGGGCCCAATACGTGATAACCCAACCGATCGAGGTAATTATTACGCCGTTTCCCCGGGAGGTTAGACATTGTGGATAGAGAGCCATACTCTTCTGTCCTGACACATAATTCTCGCCTCATCCACATTCATACATCTTCTCATACGAGCTCAATTATTGAGGCTTCTATCAGGAGCATCCTCCAGTAACTGGTTTACCTGTTTATGCCATATCTTCCGCGGACGTCCTCTATTCCTGGTGTCATCAACACTTGCATCATATATCTTTCTTACCATCCTCTCTTCATTTATCAGTTCCATATGACCAAATTTTCTCAAATTCTTTAATCTTAGCTTAGGTTAATAGCTAAATTAATTAATTTAAGTCAGTAACCATTTTTGACGACAGTTCAGCCCCGAAAGAAAGCGGGCAGAAGAGCTTAAAGTAATTATTCGGACGATCGGAATCTCCCCTGAGTGTTTAAGTCTCGCCGGCAGGTGCCACTACAATTTTAGGGTAGAATTCATTAAACTGTCATTCTTGGCTGGCACACTTGGTGACCTAACCTAACCCAATCTAATCTAACCATAATATTCATAAAAAAAGAATATAAAATATACAAAATTCGTCCTCGGTTACCTTAATTTTGGAAAATATTTTTTCAAGATTTCATCGAACAAAAATGAGAAATTTCACAGAACACAAATATTAGAACATGGATGGCGTACCGCTATATTATTATACATAACGGTATTGTTGCAAACATCATCATAAATGTCCCGCGCTCCATTACTATTCCACTTTTATCGAACCAATACGAATCAAGCATAAAGTATTATTAACTGAATAATTTCAAAATATTATATAATGAAAAATGTTCACTTGATATATTTAATTAAAATTTCAATGTAATCTTAAAATCTATCTTGAATATTTAGTATGAAAGAAAATTATTTTCTACTGACATTAACGCTCACAGATACTAACAATATAATGCATACATGCATGCATATGTACACATTTATTTTTCTAGTAGTCCACATACTAACATATATACAACTTAATTTTTTTTTATAAATGTGGAGATTGAGGAGTGAGAATTGGTGAACGTTATATATATATATATATATATATATATATATATAAAGTGATCACTTAATCCAGCCGAAGACAGGTCTAAAGTTCTATAATTACCCCATTTTTCCATACATTTTTCATTAAATATAATAAAAAATAGCTTTATTAAAAACAAATTTACTTATTAAAAACAAATTTACATAGATTAAAAACTTGGAAACGGAAAAAAGTCTATATATATATATATATAGTCATCACTCGAACCCGAAACTTTCTTTTTCTGGTAGACATTATAAAAACAAACTTTACCGATAAAGCTACAACGACTAATACAGAAGTCGTCATATTTCGACTAGAGGCGATTTTAATTGAATATTTATTAGATAAACAGATACGTGATTTAGCTAAAATTTGTTTTAATTATCGCATAACTACCAATGATTTCACAAACAACTATAATAATAAAGTGTCGTATTGCCGGCGGACTAGACATATGCCTGTATTTTGACAGCAATATTGAATTAAAAACATAATTAAAGTATCTTTGTACATAATCAACATTAACACAATTGTTGTGTAAGAATATATGTGTATATAATATATGCGAAGAGCAAATACTTGCATATATTATGTAGTCATACAAGTAGCAAATTCTTATACCTGAATGTAATTTTATAATTTTTGTGTACGTGCTATAATAATTCTATATACTCGTAAGAATAAAATATAAAATGTAAAATTCCAATGCTTTTTTGCGATTGCCACGATTCTCTCATAATATCATATATGTGTTTGAATTTCCCATTTTGTACACATCCCAGTGCGGCCACAGAGAGAAGATAAGACAGATCAAGGAATGCTGTTAAGTATGATTTATACAGCGCCGCCTTACACGAGAAAATCTTAAAATAACGAGGTTTTATGACCCACCATGCTCTAATCTCCTTTACAGTTTCAATACTTGTTTCAAATGTGCGGTTAATTTTTATCGGTTAGACTGACATATATGTTTTCAAATATAGAAAGAGCAGAGATTTTACAAAAAAAATCAACAGTTTAGATTGATAATAAATAATAATAATAATAATGGATAATTTGTATAGCGCCATTTTCGTAAAAACTTTCACCTCAAGGGCGCTTTACACATATGTTTTTTAAAATTAAAAAATCGTTATTTTCACTTAAGATTGATATTCATAACGATACAAGCGACATTTTTTTGTTGTTTTTTTCCTTAACAATTTCATTATTCTTACTATTTTAAAACCTCACCTCCCCCCCTCTCGTCGCTGATCATTTGATTGGTGATGGGCGCCTTACCAGTAGATGGAGCAAGCGAGTTGCACAAGCAGTGTTCTTCTCCGACGAAACTGATTGGCAGTGATTTGAATGTGGTCTCGTCTCACGGCGACATGTTTGGGAAAGTCTTCTCCGGCAGAGTTTCGCTTCGTAGCGTCGCTTTTAATTGAGTTGCAAGTGAGTGCTTCAAATCGCGTGTCAAACTGTTTTGAATAAATCGTGTGATTCATCGTTCATGTCTTCTTCTTCTTCTAGCAACATGTCCAAAGTATGCGAGAATCCTTCTCCTGCAGGTTGTGAAAAGTCTTTCGGTGATCCTTAGCTGCTGGAGGATAGAGACATTACTTTGTAAAAAATAAAGTAACAGTGGTTTAATGAAAGTTTTTTCTAATTTATTCAATAAATTAATATGCATAATTAGTCAATGGATTGCGTTCAATATATCTCGATTTTTTTGGACTCAATTTACATAAATACTTTTTTATAAATTGATCTCGATTGAAAAACGGAGTAAGTTTGTTAGTTAGCTTGTTTTAATATGGAAATTGGGAGAGAAAGGATTTTCAAGTGGGAAAGATTTAAGGCTCTAAGTATAGCCGGCACTATTTTTCGACTGGCATTATACTCCAACAATGGAATGTAAATCACTTTATAACGATCTCCCATTCGTCGAGCTTCAGTTTCATTACAACATTATTGTGACACAATGAACGTTTAAATTTTATCAACTCATTCGTTCGATTCAATCAAAATCGCTTTTCATGTAGAACCATTATTTCGAGTCGATTAAAAGTAGGTTATACGCTATTTACCTAAAATCCTTCATAGTTCCGCATCGATACAGATTCATAATCAAATCGTACAGCGACGAGTGCCATTTTTTTTACGTTTGACGTTTTAATAAAACCATTCAAAAACGTGAGCGATTTAGCGAAAATTTCCGCAGGAGCATGCAGTGCGTACATTCAAATAAATTAAGGGTGACTAGCATTTCTGGGAAATAAATCAAAATTAAGTATTTCTTATACTCAGTTGTAATAAATAGAATCTGAATGATAATATCGCGTTGATACATAAGATCATAGTTTTTTTTTTCCAAGGCAAGAGTGCTTTGTAAAGAGATTTTTTTGACATATATTAACTTAATACCGTAATGTAGCTTTATTAAATTTTTCAATTTGTAAAAAATATATGTTAACTGTCGGTGCGGTTGGTAAGAAAAAGGGGTGTCAAGTACAAAAAACTAAGTTTGAAATTCTTTTGTTTGAGTTTAAACGAGAAGTTAAGGCGGCATAAATGGAATATTATATACTAATACAACTATGAACTTCTCTCAAATAATGTTTCTATTGTTTATGAGGTTTATTGCCAAACGACAATAAGTGATTTTTCAGCATGATGATACCAGTCTGCGTACTGCTAACATTACAAAAGCGGCTGTTTATGAACTCGATTGAGAGGTTATTCCACATCTGTCCTATTTTCCTGATTTCCACATCAAATTTTCATATTTTGCGCTCCCTATCTAACAATCTCCGAGGATAATTATCTTCACTGCATGAAATGCACAAAAATATATTATTGTTCAGTTTATGTTTATTTCAAATTTAATAAAAACTCTACAACCTTAAAAATTGCATGATTGTAAATGTACATTCAATTTTGATTTATTTCCACGAAATTCTTGTTCTCCACAATTTATTTGAATGTATGAACTACCAAAACTAAACTGTATTAAAACGAGGCTATTACTGCAATCTTAAATACGTTATTAATGTTGCAAAAGCAGTTTAAAAACTAAATTGTTCAGTACTCGGTTAATAAGCGCGTTTTATCGTCTAATACGTACTTGCAATAACTGGTCCGCACATTTTGCTAATATTGGGTTGCTCCGAACGCAATGTCACGTGTCTTATATATTATTGGCCTTGAAAGATATGCACCTTGTATTATATATCTTATCTAATTCTATATATCGTATATACATACGTATGTGTATATTTTAAATATTGTAACACTTTACTGTTTTATAATACACATGACTTTGATATTTTGTATTAAATATACTTTGATTAGTCTTTATTACAAAACTTTATTCAAGAGTCTGTAAAAGCCTACTGATTTTTTCTTTAATTAAAAAAATTAATAAAATGATAATACTACAAAGGTGTTGGTTATCATTATTGGAACAATGGTTTGACCACTAATATATTATGTCCTGCAATGCGTGTTATTTGACGTTCCGGGTGAACCATGGATGGACATTCACAGACGCCATTGCTTTCTGCTAATTGAAATAATATAATGCTTAATTTATCATTAATTATTCTAACTGAGGTCCTGTTGAAATATTCTGGAAGAAGCGATATTATTACGTCAATAAAACCTATTCTAAGTAATATTGAAATAAACATATTTCCTTAACCCAAATATTTTTTTAAATTAGAGTCTCAGTACATGGCCACCTTCAATATCGCCGTTGCAGTACCGACCGACCATGTTCAATTATTTTTTCACAAAATGCTATCAAACCGTTTTACTGAGTTTAAAAATTTGTGTGGAAATGTTCCACAAAGCCATTAAACTTTATGTCACGTAATCTGCATTAAAAGCACTTTTAAATATAATCGGGTAATGAACTGTAATATGAAAAGTGCAATGCGATCGAAAACCTTTGCTACAAAAATTGCTTTTGTAATATTATCAAATATATATTTTATATTGAAAATTAGTTTCGTGAGTATTGCAATGTTTTTTAGTATTCGTAAATCGCAATGATGATATTATATAAAATGAATGCGTATATACCATATGTAGTATTAAAACAGTGGAAATTTTCGTAGGGTTACAAAATTATTGTAGGAAATAAACACATTTATATGAATTAAATGACATAATTTAGATATGATTTACAAATATAAAAAAGATATAAGATCTATTAAAAATTAGCAGGGTTTTGCATTATATTTTTAAAAGACCATCTGAAGATAATCTGGACTTGACATTCTGAACAAGTTCAATAATATAAATGTTCAAAATTTCACGACCGTTCAGAATCTTCTGTTTAAAGTTTTTGGGGTATTCTTCCATGTATCTCCGACCTCTTTGGTTTATCTCTAACCCAGCAGCGACATCACCCCTGACGGTGCACCCTGCAGTGCATCTTAAAACTTCGGCCAGAGCATTCGGAGACACTCGGAGTTAACAGCAAAAAGCTATTCATATATTGTTCAATACGATATTTTTTAATATAATCCACAGTCCAAACGCTAGTTATCAATTACGTCAACAATTATTGTAAAGCTTCACGACTTTTGATATAATTTCATAAATAATCAGGATGGTAATTAACTTCATAAATCATAAGTATTTAAATTAAAACATTCAACATAGTTATGTTTTATATTTGAGTGGGAGAGATGTGCTCACTGATTAATATTTATTTAAAACTACGGTCGAATGATGTTAGTTAAAACAACGCGGATGAGCTCCTCTAAATACGTAGAAGATATGCGGGGGTAGGAAGCAATCTAGCGCCTGAAAGGGTATGAATATTCGAGGACTTCCGCTACCCCGAGCCTGTTAGATGCTCGCGGTGACAGGGGTTGTTTTAAAAGGCAGATTGCGAGCACGTTGAACTTTAGCAATATGGGAGCAAATATTGCTTTAGTTGTCAGTTAGCTCAACTGAGGCTTCTGCAAGATACATTTAATGAATGGATAACTGGATTGTAAGACCCCAGGGCAGGAAATAGTCAGACTTAAATGTTCCTGGCTTCAGATCCAAAAAACAAATTACTAGAAGTGGGTTAATCTATTTCATATCAAGGAATTATCTATTTTATCTGAAGATGATGTTGAACAACGCGGGTATGTGAGAATGTGGACATAGCTTTGACTATCTGTACCTGATCACTAGACACAGCAAAACTTTTTTAATTACTTAATTAAATTAAACATTGTATTACACATGTAACTGGGTTTTGTTTTTATCTGGACATCACGTTTTAGAACTATTGTTATCACTATACAGGGTGTGATAGACCTAGACCACAATATTTTATGACTAAATTACAAGTCAAAAATGTTCAATGAATATGTGTAATCTCAACCATATCAGAGATATAAGCATTAAATCAAACCGTAATTACGCGATTATCTCGATTATTTGAAATATGTTCTTAATTCCAAATTAATTATTCAATAAAAAAAAAAAATTCATAAAATTTCGAGTTTGACTATTTTTTGTTAGGTTGTATATTAATAATGGATTAATTTCGCAAATATTTATTTCGTAGTATATTTATTTCAAGCTTAATACAATTTTGTAAAAATTTCAAACAATATTTTACCATTCCTTGAATATTTTTGATATTATATTACTGATAATTGTTGCATTTCTTCTTAACGAACCTTTATAAACTGGAGAACTACAATACTTGAACATATCATTAGTCATGTAGAAAAATTTTCTTGAACATTACTAATAAATTACTAGCAAATTACTAGCTCGCGGAAGAAGGAGAACATTCTGGCATTTAATCCTACCTCGATCTAATATATTTTCATTTTTTATACTATTCACAATTTTCTCGTATATTATTTTATATTACACCCCTGATGCTGTATATGTTGCCTTACCAATGTTTATTACTTCACACGTGTGTATGTTTCGGATGCTCGCACCAATATTTTCTCGTCAAACCAGAAAAGCCGCCGAGTTATACAATAGTTTAGTAAATGTAGCACCGAATAAAGTGTTAACGTGCTGCTGTATCCCCACTTGCTAATATTTAATGATAATTATTTATTTATGTTTTCATATTTTTATTTATTAACCGCAGTTAACAAATAAAAATATGAATTTTAACCACAAAGTTAATTTTGCTAATTTCAAAAGTATTTATGTTTTCATTTAAGTCCATACAATTATTACAAACTATCGTTCCCTCCTGCGCGAAGTAGCGTAACTAACAAAAATGTAGTTTTTAGTTGTTCTAGTATATAGATACTAGGTAAAGGCACGTATGTACTGGTTGCATCAGTCTACTCCGCGCGAATCCTCAATAAAAAAAATATCGGCGGAATTTATACGAAAAATTGATGCAAATCAACATGAGCACGAACATCTTACAAGAATAAGGGATAGACTGAAACTGCCATTCAGGAAGAATGGTATAGTGCGATGAGTATTTTTAATGAAATGTCAGAAAACATAAGAAAGGAGGAGAAACTGAATAGATTTAAAGTGAAACTGAACACATATGTAAAAGATAAGTTTTACTAAAAAAAGAGACTATAATCTTGTTTATATATAGGAGTGCTTATGTATGCACTATGTTAAACTCTGCTCTGTTTTTGACAACGTATGTCGAAGAGAAATCTTAGCTAATCTACTAATCAACATTCCGTTTCTCATTTGGGTTAGAAAGAAGAGATAGATCGCCACATTCTTCTAACTAGCATACAACATTCTAATCATCCACATTTACATATCTTCTCATGCATGTGTGTCGAGTCTCCTAACATTACCTGGTTTAGCAGGTTGTGTCAGTTCTTTAACGCATATCCTATGTTAGCGCCGTTTAAGTTAATTAAATTTGTTTTTTGGCGTTTGACTTGTTACCTCACTCACGCATACTACACCATACATACCTTCAGTTCGCTATTTACCTAAATTTTAACTTGCGTATCTCCGTCCCTTTCTTTCCTAGCCTATCCTAAAGCACAAGGAAGAAAGAAGATGTTGCAGTAATTGAACAGTTTCTCCAACTGCTGCAAGTTCAGTGTGCGCTTGGAACTTTATACGGACTAACTACCGTCGCTTATTACTATAATTAACCGCTAAGGCTTATAATCAACATTTACTTTAATTCCGCTTATATAAAAACAATCCTTATTCGCGAGTGTCAGTATACGCCCCGCACAAACGCTTGTTCTTGTGGTGGAGAATAAATTAACAAATGAACCAGCATCCGGTAGACAAAAAAGTAAGTGCCTTCCTTTCTTTCCTCATATTTCCACTATCCTCTGTTTATGACGCCACCGACATTTGTGTTGCACATGATCAAGCCACGAAGATCAGCAGAGATAAATAGGCAAATATGATCCATTTGATAGGATGCTAGAAAATGTCACACGAATAAGTTTTCCCAAAAACATAAAACTAACAATTAAAACTTGGATCTTCAATACCGGTATATCTATTGTTGTATTGGCGCACTCACCCAAATATATTAATCAATTTTATAATTGTCGTAAATCTATCTTATTATTTCTATATTATATACAGATTTTCCTAGTGAGACAGGCACAGTTCAACATTAATTATATAAATGATTAGATAAATAAATAAAGAGGGGTTACCATATTTTTACATATGTAGTTACAACTAAATTATCACGACTATGAATGTATTTGAATTACAAAAAAATATCATATGTGAAAATAAAACACAAAAAAAATTCAAAATTAAAAAACAATTAAATTTTAGAAGCGAATTCCGATCTACAAGATATAGAGATCAAATTGATATCTTAAAACTAAAATCAATATATTTATCAGGGCATCAAATTTTTTAACAATCTCCCCATCACAATTAGAAAAATTACGGACTATCATAAATTTGTAACTGAAGTTAAAAAAATATGTACACAGACTAACTGAAACATAAATTAACTCGAACATACTCCTTCTCTATACACGAGTCTTACTCTCATAGAGAAGAAATAAATGTTAAAATATATATCCAATGATTATTGAAATTGTATTATATTTTTAATATTAATAAAAAATAAAAATGTTTTTATATTCTACTCCTTTAATTTACTTGAGACGCGTTTCACCTTGTCAAGGCATTATCAATCATGAGATTAGATTGAGCATTTCAAGTAAATTAAACGAGTAGAATAAAAAAACAAGTGGTTTTTTTTTCACATAAGTGATTATGGAGTTCTACAAACTTACATCGGAAACAGTAAATAAAATAAAATATTTTTAGCGTAATAAAAAAAACGAAATTCTTTAAAGTCGAATCTCTCGGAAACATTAGTATCCTCGGGCAGAAGTTAGTAGCTGAAAATTGTAATGGTTAATCATAAAAAAATCTATTTCAGCGCTAAATTATCTTCGAGCGTTCATAAATCACATTATTCTTTGAAAGTTCCTACTTGGGTATCACAAATCAAATTTGTTTACTGCAAAGAGCTTTCAGCCTGGGCCACACGTGTAATCCATTTTTAGACGAGTCTACCGCTGAACAACTTTACATCAACTCAATGTATTGTACTCGAAAAAAATCCTTAACGTGGTTTCAAGAATCAATATTCTACGAATGCCACATCGATATCGCTATTATATATATATACATACGAGGCGCGTCTTTAAGTAGTACCGTTGCCAGATATTCCCGTTGTAGTGCTGTGGTTGCGCATCCGCAATGGTTTCCTTCGTATGTTGACTCACCACATGCAATGTTAGAGACATTTACATAGTTTGGCCAATTTTGTAGTGAGTGGTTGAAATGTTCAAAACAATAGATCAGCCCGCCGACTGTTAGATACGGTCCGCGATTCGTTTCTTAAAAGCGCTAAACATGAAACCAGCTGACATTCATCACCATGTGCGTCCTGTTTTGTGCTGATTTGGCGCCAAGTGATTAACATGTTTTCCTTCATCTGAAGCGGTTCCTTGATGACGAGCATTTTGATGACGATTATGAACTCAAAGACGGAGTACAGACATGGTACATGTCCATGTACAGACCCAGGCGGCGTCGTTTCATGACGAAGGTATACAAAAATTGTTGACTCGTTATAACAAGCACTTTAATAATGATGGCGACTATGCTAGGAAGTAGTTTAAGATGTGTTACGTACGAAGAAAGTAAAATGTTGTAAAAATGATGTTTTATTTCTTTTAAATAAAATTCGGTACTTAAAAAACCCGCCTCGTATATATTTTCATATTGTACAAACTCACAAAATAATAATAAATAAAATCGACAACAATGAGGTTCAAAAATTTATGACCCGTATCCACTGGTGAGATTTCTCGAGGAGATTCAATTAGAATTTGTATAAATTCAGCGTGAAGCTATTTATGAAACATCCATTTGATTTGAGTGTGAATTAGAACGACGCATCTAGTACGCACGTACCTTTACTTACTCTCAAAGATCAAAGTCTCACTGGGAAATCATCATGGACTCGGACCATTAGAGTAACACACAGAGGTATGGAAAAATGTACATTATCGTACGAAGAGAAAAAAAATAAACTTGCGGATAAGAAAACATGCAATAGTTGATAAAATTTAATGTGCTAAGAAAATGAAATGGCAGTAGGCAGGCCACATCGCTCGAAGACGGACAATTGTTAGACGAATGCAGGTACCCGAGGGAAATCAAGAAGCTGTCAAACCGCCCTAAAACTCTCTGGACAGACGAAATCAACAAATTCCTTGTTGGTTCCGGTATATGTATATATCTGTGTAGACGACCTGCACGCACCTTACAGTACCTGGCTATCAATCCAGACACTCGACAGCCATATCAGTCTACCTGGTATCCACAGAGATGTAGTTGACAATACATCGCGGCGGACCCAGTCCAACGAAAGAGATCACTTCTCCGCAGCCCATCCTTTCAGAAACACCTCAAGCGAACATATCCATTTACGAACTTCATTTGCGCAAATTAACTTTCTAATCGTACTTTTAACTGTTAATCGACCCGCAATAAAGGCCAACTTTTGTAAGTGCTGTTTTAATTAAATACCTTACTCTAGTCACAGCAAATATACTCACTAGCACATTTCACATTCATATATACTGCGACATACATCCACCCTCGTGAGAACTGACGAGAGATAAGGATATCAGTCTCACCGTGTTCAAAACCTTCTTATCCAAAATATATAACCTTAAAATGTCAACCACTCCATCCGACTCGACTCGATAACTTAAAGTTCATAACATTTCGACAGGTATCACGAGATATACATCATCCCTACATCTGTCTTAGAGATCCAAAAAACTGGAGAAAAACTACACGAAATAGAGATCACAGGAGAAAAACTCTTCAAGAGAGCAAAACCATCGAAGGTTATAGAGACAATATTATGTTTGCGCAACTATCTAACGGAAAAGAAGACAGGGTGGACCCTATTTGGCATAGACCCTGAACACTGGGATACATGCAAACAGAAGAGGGCTGACGCAAATACCAAAAAAAGAAGAAAGAGAAAAGAAAAGAAGGAAGATCCGTCACTCAGAACCGTGCACGTCCACAACATGTGGGAGAGTGTGCGGTTCGAGAATTGGACTCACCAGCCACACTCGGATTCACAAGCGTTAACCATGGCAGACGTCATTCTCGTAACGAGAGATCGCCGAAAAAGTAGATGAGACGATAATGTCTAATTAGGCACATGTTTTTGTTAATTGATTAACATTCGCAGAACCTAGCAACAAGCAACTTCGCACTATTTAATGTATTTAATACATGTTTGTTTTCTATGAGAGATTTGCCGATAAAACCACCCCATCCCCTCGGCGACACGTTCCACAGTCAATAAGTTTTCTATAAATTATTTGCTTGTTAACAGATTGTTATCATAACGCATGTGGCGCCATTCTTCAGCAGAGAAGTAGAACAAAGTTCAACATTTATTTCTTAGAGAATTCAATTCCTTTTGAAATTTGTTTTTCTTGTTTACGACTTGCGTACAAAGTATTTATTTTATCCAACTTTTATTTTAAGTTGGAAAGATTTTGTTATCCATCACATTTAATGGCCGTTTATTCGTGGCATTTTGAAGCTGTAATTCTACAAGTTAAATCGGCCAGATAAAAACCTTTTTTTTACAAAAGCTTAATAATTGAATAAAAGTCCAGGTTTATGTTTAACGCTTTCTCAATGTAATGCAAATTTGAAAGAGTATTAATATATTACATTGGAATAAAGTGTTAATTTCTTTTGAAATACGACATTCGTAAATTATGTTATCCTTTTGTTATGAAGATAAATTTATCAAATAGGAAAACAAACAACTTCATTTCGGTAGTTCGGGTATTTGGCGCCCGGGGGAGAACTATCCAAATAGCGCATGTTATATTTCATTACTGAATTTACTAATTTTGGCTTATATTTTACCTTGTCGCCGTTGTGTTCCAAGTAAAAATATTTGTATATCGATAGTTGACATCACATGTTATGTTTAAATCTGTCCTTGTCGAAAGAACTAGGTTGTAAGGATTTATTTTTTGCAAGGATACATTTTTGAAAGTTACAATACTACAATAGCTGTTCACAGCACGAGCGGTCACATTCAGCTCGTGTGAAGCTTAGTCCGCCTACCTGGAAGGGTCGTAATAAAAACAATCCTGCAATTATATAAAATGTGAAAAATTAAAACGATGATTTTAAGAGTGAATTACATTTGAATTATTCAAATCAAAAATTTCACATCCCATTTTGATGCCCCCCTAGTCTGGCGCCCGGAGACTTGTAAAACTTGTCTGCTTAGTCTCAAAATGTGGTTTAATATAAAAAAAAACGATAATGTTGCACATCTTGCACGTGATAAATCAGCCTGCTGCAACTTGGCTGCCAATCTTGAACATGAAGCAGAACATCCACAATATTTTGAACTGAAATTTGTATATGTATTTCTTGATTCCATGATACCTGCCCACAAGACATGTGCACACGTGACGAGTGAACATGATAGCTGCACAAGGTTATCTTATTAGTTCGTTGCCTCGAATAGTATTAATTAACCTAACATAATAAATACTCTGTGTGCAGTTGTTTATGTGTGCACATGTCACGGTATGCAGTTATTCGGTTACCATATTTCATACAAATACTGAACGGACTCTATTATATTATATCATAAATATGATTAACGATCAAGTTTAATTTGCAACCAATCTTATTGCGGCTGTCCTCATTGCAGTACAAATAAGTTATAATTATAATCGAAAGAGCAAGATGTGTTCTAAATAAACAAGTGAACGGAGACAGCTCATGTTTATTGCTTGCCACCGAAATACGTGACGTCACAGCCACCTGCAAATTACCTTCAGCAAGAAAGCGAGCAGTAATCTTCATGTCCACAGTGGGGAACATATTTCCTGCAAAAAAATTCAGCACACGACACCGCATTCATGAGAGCGGTTTTTTAAAAGCCATTTTCGACACGGTCGAACATTCCAGAAAATACTCTACATACGTATGGTTGATTGATGAAGATTTCATGTCTACAACATTTTATACCGTAAACGATTTAACATTTTTGACTGATATTACTGATGTTAATCAATCATTATCACAACTTTTTTTTTTTTTTTATTATTTAGAAGAACACATTCTTATTGTGAAGTTGTAATTATTCAGAACATAGATCTGTGATATTTTAAATATGAATTAAATATATTAATTATAAAGATATACATATAAAATCAATTTTATCGAAAAATATTGTTGTTGATTAAATGTATTAATATCAAAAAGGTAACATATAGGGTCGAAAATTGTCGCTAAAAATAATGTCGCTGTAGCTTAGTTGGATAAAGCACCTTCCCCGGTTAGGAAAGAGATCCAGGTTCGAATCCCGGTGGCGCAACAACAATATTTTTCGATAAAATTGATTTTATATGTATATCTTTATAATTAATATATTTAAAACTTTTATTTATGTTTATTTTTATTTTATATACTTTTATTCTCATTTTTTACAGTATATCAATTTTATTAACCATGAAAACGGTGTATTTTGTAACATCATCAACTTACTTAGATGCTCTTTCATTGTACTCTAATGTCATACCTAAGATTACATTGTCCAACAACAAATAAAAGATGCCTTTTTTATGATGATTTTTTTTGATGCCGCGGAAATTAGACATCTAGTATATTCGATTGACAATTAGATTCAGATATTCTCGATATTTTCTTCTTAGACACCAAAGTGGTCACGCAAAATATCCGTGTTACATCACCCTCTGGGACAGTAGAACTAAACGTGAACAAATTACCTTTGAGAACAGATACAACTTAACAAGGAAAACAAAATATAATTAAGAGACAACTCTCCTACCACCATTGTATATAAAACTTGGCCTAATGAAACATTTTGTTAAAGCGTTAAATAAAAATAGCAAGTGCTTTGAATATTTATTTAAAAAATTCCCTGAAAACAGCGCAGAAAAGAAAAGCTGGGATTTTTTATGGACCTCAAACGATTTCTCATTCATAAATTTTACTTTCCTCTACCTGGTTATCATTTGTTTCAGTCATGAATAACTTTTTCGGGTGACACAGAGCTGAAAATTATGCACAATTAGTGAAAAACGTGTTGACAGATTTCCAAACTCTTGGGTGCAATGTGAGTTCATTACCTTTACAGCCATTTATGTTGCTTTCCAGAGAATCTTGGTGACTTAGATGAAGAGCAAGAGAAACGATTTCACCAAGATATCAATATTATGAAAGAAAGATATCGAGGAAGGTGGGATGGCAGATTACTGTTGGAACCTTCAACGGGACTGTCTTGCAAAACATCACTTCAGAAAATTTATAGAAGAAGATTTATATATTAAATTAAATAACAATAACTTTGTATGAAACTACTAAATTTATTATACGTCAACCGGTTTCACTTATCTCAAGCTTCATCAGGATGTATTTAAAACTGATCATAAATATAAAAAGAGTGCACTTTTATATACATAAACAGGAAGATAGAATATAAAATATCACGTGAAATAGAGATACCTACGAAGAAGAGAGTTCTACGAAAATATGAAAATAGAAGATGTATAATTCTTGAACGAAATTTCTTCCATCTTTTTTCTCTAAATACTTTTCAATATTGTTTATCATGTTATAGACATTTATTACATATTATACTGGACATTTTTACAGTATAATTTGTGTTTATGGGTAAATAATTGTATATACAAATTAAATGTATTAATTAGAAAGATATACATATAAAATCAATTTTATCGAAAAATATTGTTGTTGCTTTCGGGATTTGAACCTGGATTTCTTCCAATCCGGGGAACATGATACAGCACACAGTACATTAACAACTTTACAATAAGAATGTGTTCTCCTTAAAAGTTCTTTAAAGACACAGAGATTGTTTTTCTTTATAAAATATAAAATAAAATTAAAATTATTTTCAACATCATATGTCGTAAAAAATTAAAAAGCTAGATGTGCTATATCTCCAACACTATATCGGATAGATACAATATAATGAAACGTTTTAAATCAGCGACCTATTGTATCCAGGAATAAGTCAAATTGTTCAGGCACCAAAATGTGTGTTGGACAGTGTTAGCTTTCTGGGATCTTTTGACAACTTTCCCTCTAATTTTAAATCACGGAGTGTGCATAAAAAGTATTTTCTGCAATTTTAAGGACCAATGAATGCTATTATTGTCCAGACTTGACAAAATATGGAAAGACCGCGGTATTTCCAAGACAACGAAGGTCATGCTTGTATAGTCTCTGCTGCATTCTATATTTTTATATAGTGTGGAATCGTGGACCTTGAAGGCAAGAGAGAGAAGACAGATTGATGTCTTTGAGATATGGTGCTGGAGACACATGTTGCGCATACTATGGATGGCGAGATGCACGAATGTCTCCATTCTGCAGGAACTAAAGATCAAGGACAGACTCTCAACCGTTTGCCTGAGACGAATCATTTATCTTTTTGGGCTTCTTGTAAGATGGCTTGGAGAAGCTCGTTATGGTGGGCCACGTCATAGGACTAAGAGGAAGAGGAAGAGAAAGATTCCCCACTCGTTGGATCGACCAAGTAGAAAAGGCAACAAGAATTTCTCTAGTGATTTATAGGACGCCGAGAAAAGTGGAGGAGCATAGTCAAGTGTGTCATATCATTTAGTCGTTATTGAAACCACAGTTTCACCACGACTCAGGTACACTGATGAAACTTTGTTTTCACGTCTCGGAGATTCAGCGGTAAAAGTCGGTATGTATTCATAATTTGAAAATTCGACTCTGCGAACGAATCCAAAACGATGACAGCTCACTTCACATTAAATCCTACTGATTTTTAAGTTTCGAGATAAAAAAAATTAACTTGTATACGCAACCTTAGAATGTCTCCACAAACTAAGGAAGATAGTTTAATCTATAATGAGTGTTAATAAGAGAATTCTGATGAGGGTGATGGAAATAATATTTTCTATTTTTAACAATAGTTTATTTAAATTAGAGAAATTAATCAAGGAATACGTGTCGTATCAATATTCTTATTATTTCTAAACTAAGCTAAATGCTCGTGCTATGGAAACAGGACTAATTTTGCTAGTCTCCTGGAATAGTATTTGAAACTCCGATCACCAGATCACCACGAGACTGACAAGAACGTCAAATTATCATTTTTAAATTGAATTTAGGACAAAAAAACATAATAATTTTATATATGAATTAAATATATTAATTATAAAGATATACATATAAAATCAATTTTATCGAAAAATATTGTTGTTGCGCCACCGGGATTCGAACCTGGATCTCTTTCCTAACCGGGGAAGGTGCTTTATCCAACTAAGTTACAGCGACATTATTTTTAGCGACAATTTTCGACCCTATATGTTACCTTTTTGATATTAATACATTTAATCGTTCCATCATTTGACAGAGCCATCTACCTTATTTTTACAGAATCTCAAATACCTTTGAGTAAACTGATAGCAGACGCCAGAATTATCAATTCATTTTTATTAAATTTTGGACACATTGATACAACTTTATTATTTAGGAGAACACATTCTTATTGAACAACAATATTTTTCGATAAAATTGATTTTATATGTATATCTTTCTAATTAATATATTTAATTCATATTTAAAATATCACAGACCGTCTGTTCTGAATAATTACAACTTCACAATAAGAATGTGTTCTCCTAAATAATAATTTTATGTTTAGCTTAAGTATTTATGAAAAAAAGTGATTTTATAAAACTAATTGTATAAATTGTAATTATTTTACTAACTACGATTGACAAACCGAGACGCGGCATCCTCTGGTTTTGTGTAGAAAGACACGAACTAATGAGTTGTTTTGTGCGGAAGGAAGCGACCCCCGTCAACAAACCATCCCCTCTCCCTCACCGCCCTTGCCCGCAGTATCCAGTATTTTCGAGGCAGGTTCCGGATTTAAGCATCCGCTCCCGTAGGTACATTTTTACAGGGTGTAAATCAACAACAAATACCTAAACCGCCGCCAATATTGTGACGGGAGATATTTATAGCACATTTTAATTAGCATGTTTTTTTTAACGTCTTCGTGCAGCGTACATTAGATACATAGCAACAAATACTATGAAAGCTATTCATGGACTTTTATTTATTTCCTACACATACCTACTATTCCATAATTAATTAACATTTCAGAAGCCCAGTTGTTGTGATTAGTGATAAATTTCTACTATAGTAAAAAAAGGTACTTTAGAAAAAAAAACGCGTTTTCGATTGTTGGTAAAAAATATATTTGATATGTATATATATTGTGACGTACGCGAAATAATGTCAGCGCGTCCACCGGCTTCATGAGATTGGTGAGTACTATGAACAGAACTGGCTATTCTATTCTGTTATGATATATAATGTTATTTTGAAGTCAGTTAAGTTTCACAGCAATCTGATTTCTTTCAGATTGACAGCAACATTTCCGCCTCTTCCGTTTTGATTTTGATAACTTTATTTTTCCTCCAACTTTTTCTCCCGGAAAAATGAATGTCACCGCTGGAATAGTCCGGTGACAGGTATTGTGTGTCCGAGGTATACTCGCCTATTGTCTGGGCAAGCCCAGATTCGCGCTCCAGTACAATGGTTTCATATCAAAGGCGGTCCGGTCCGGTCACATCACGGGTCCATAACACTGGCCGGCTTCTCAACATGTGAGATCATACTTTATAATGTTCAATTACTAACGTTTTTATAACCATCTTTTTATAAAGGTTGTCAGATTATTGTCAGATTATCAGTTATTGGACAAAATGGATTGAGACAGGGAACTGTAGAAATAAAGAGATGTAAAATCAAAACGAGTTACGTTCAAAGATGTGTATCACATCACTCCTGAATAGGCCTTTTTCTGTTAAAAAAATGTTAAAATAATTAATTCAGTTAAATAAAATAAATTAAAATCTTCCAGTCGGAGAATTGAACTTTAGTCTCCCTCGTGACAGGCGCAATACTGACATTCAAGTATTAGTTATGAAAATAAACGTTAATAAATATTTAAGCTCGTTAATAGTTAATAATAGTTAAACTAGTTCACCAAGAGTAACTATTATTAAATTAGATTGTGGCGAGTAGACAGCGACACCTGTGGGCCGAGCGGCTAATTCGCTTTAGCCGCGACACTCGGACCGATGCAGCACAGCATATCGCGAGCGAGCCGCCGACAAATGCAGTATTTTAGCTTCGCGGTTCGGTCGACAGAGACCGGCGGAGAATACAGAACCGGCAAGACGAGCAGCCGTGTAAAGTCTCTCATTATATAAATTATTGTGACCTATTCAACTAAACTTGTGAACTCACTTCTTCAACTTTTATGAAATAAACATCGATGCAGAATAAACGAGGTAAGACTTTCAATTCATTTGAATCCCTTCTGAAAACTGAACTCATTTTTGTTAAATCAAGAAGGTGAATTTACCTAAGTATTCGCTAAACTAGAACCCTGACAATCCAGGCATCAATAAACAATTCACTAAAACATTATCGATATACAGAACCAAAATTAATATTATTATAATAGAAATAAATTTGTCAAAATTAATACTGAGTTGATTGCATCTTTGGTAAAGGATATGTATATTTTTTTAAATGAAAGTTACTGTCAATGATCAACTTGATCAGTTTATTTGTATTAATAATATTTCAAAAGTCTGTTTATTGTAAAACGCTGATGTACAAAATGTCTATGTCCTAACTTCATCCCAAACGGTATTTTAAAAGAATGTTAATTGATTTCATTACTTCTAAATGGTTTCATCTTTCTCCATCCATTAAGTATCGGTCCCGAGACTTATTTTTGATTAGTTCCAGACCAAAGTAGATTACACAAAACACTTTATTTTTTGGCTTATAACACTCGAGCGCGACACGGGTCGCGAACCACAATTTAAAAACTTCAAAAAATGTATTTTACGCTCGTAATCCCGGCCTCTGTCAAAATCATTTCTCTGTGACGTTTCTAAAAGTCAAAGAGATTTTTTTTTGCGTATTTCACGAAGCGGGGACGGCCTTATGACGTCCATTAATTTCACGAACTTGGACAGTCGGTGAATTTACGTGATTTATAAAACACATTAGCTCCCGCCATTGCAATCTTAAAATAATAATAAGAGTTAATGTGCTCGGGCGGTCTGGGGCCGGCGATAATGGCTAATAAAGTAGAGAGTAAAACCAGAGGGATGGAGAAAATGATTGCGAGGAATCGGCGATTAATTGAATCGATGTAATATCGTATACAATTTTTATTGCCGTTAATATACTGAAGAGCGAGAATCCTCCAAGAATATACATATGTATATATAAAATTGTACGTCTTCTAATGTAATCATTTTAATTATAAAGATATACATATAAAATCAATTTTATCGAAAAATATTGTTGTTGCGCCACCGGGATTCGAACCTGGATCTCTTTCCTAACAGGGGAAGGTGCTTTATCCAACTAAGCTACAGCGACAATATTTTTAGCGACAATTTTCGACCCTATATGTTACCTTTTTGATATTTACATATATATTTACAGAATCTCAAATACCATTGAGTAATCTGATAGCAGACGCTAGAATTATCAATTCATTTTTATTAAATTTTGGACACATTGATACAACTTTATTATTTAGGAGAACACATTCTCTGTTTTCCTAAGTAATCATTTTATAATAAATAATTAATTAACATTATCTTCCACCACTGTGAGTTAATTATATTCACCAACCGGTTTTGGAAAGTACATTTTTTTTCATCAGGGTGATAAAAATTAACTTAAATCATACATCAAATTGTTCTTAAGTTTTTAATTAATTTTTTTTTAATATTTGGGATTTTTTTTTTTTTAATTTGAATAATTTGACTAAAATTATGATGATAAAAAATGTAGAAATTGACTCATGATCCGAAATTATTAAAAAAACTTTACGATAAGACTAATGAGTTGAATTTAGTTTAATTAAATTTCGTTAGAAGTAAGAAAACATATATCATCATATATATCAAATATAAATGCTGTTCCTGGTCACGCGCGATGGCACCGCGGTAAGCGCAATACAGCCAAAAACAGAACCAGATCCCTACCTTATTGCAAAATCAGTTGCTTTTGTTTACCGCCATTATATTAAGATTCAGCCAATAGCAAGCAGTCTTTGCAAATCTGACATTTAAATGGCCACTAATATAGAAAATAGCTTGTTTTTGAAATGAGGTTTTGTATTTATGTTGTGTTTTAAATCAGATTATAGCGATTTTCATTCATATTAAGTGCATTAAGAAATACATTTTTCAAGCTGCTACCGGTTCTTCGTGTTTTTCTCCAAATAAAATAATATGGAAGTTGCTGAAATTGATCGCTGTTTTGCTCGAGGATTGGAATGACTTATCCAGTACCTTTACTTGTATATGCTCAAAGTCGCATTCAGATACTACCGTGAACGGCTCTTTCTGATGCAAAAATGCGATGCAATTACTATTCAAGTGAATAAAACGCCAATCGTTCTGTCTTAAGGTTTGGTCTATGACCATCTAGACGATCCGAAAATATTGGTAAAAATAACGCTTTTAATAGATGAATCAGCGCTAGATGCATTTTGTCCCAATTGTTGCGATTGGCGCGCCACGCGCTCCGTGACTTACTATTATAGTGCTTATGATCTCTAATCTCACAAGGATGGTTGACGATCTCCTCTCCCGACTGAAGACAGTGATGTCACAGTTCACCCAGGGCATGCACAAACAACAAACAATATGATCACAACACAAAACAGTGCTCCACTGTACTGGAGGTAATTGTTCACACCACGAATGGTATCGCGTTGTCGAGATCAAACAAAACAATATTGATCCAGTGAAGTCCAGCCGTAAGATAATCGGCTGAGGAAGGAATTTCGATACGGACTTGTGACAACAACATTACACGCGACCGATATTAAAAACGCGCCAAAAGTGTGTTTTACGAATACGGAACAATAGATTTTATAACTCTAAATTAACATTATGGAGAATATACTGTGATGTTTCTGTCGGTCTTTGTGAAGCAGCATTCTACTAAATAGCCGCTGGGTCCAGCGAAACAGCAGGCCAAACCGGTTGTGTTCAGCTGGTAAATCATAAAGTGCGTCCAAATTTTTTCCTGTCAAAACGTGACCATCTAATTTGTGGACTTATTTTTAATAAGTGTGATGTTGAAACTCAGATGGAATCTCTCGAGTATAAATGATTTATGAAGATAATTACTTTGGACTCATTTATCTAAATTTGAATTAGCTTCTAATGAATGTTAATGAGTACATTTAGGACGTTCTTTCTTTCGCAGCCTTTTGGTCCTATCTATGATAATAAGATAGGTTACATCTGCGTGTGTCTGTGGCAGATTTAGACTTAAATATTATTACAATCCTAGCTGAATTGATTGCAAATGTCTTATAACGGGATTTCTCAGTTGAATGTATTAGCAAAACAAAATTGGATGATTAGATGATATAAAACAGCCTTATTATAGTTTTTTAATGAAAACCCATTTTTATTATTTAGGACAATGTGTCAAAAATTTTATAAAAATGAATTGATAATTCTGGCGTCTGCTATCAGTTTACTCAAAGGTATTTGAGATTCTGTAAAAATAAGGTAGATGGCTCTGTCAAATGATGGAACGATTAAATGTATTAATATCAAAAAGGTAACATATAGGGTCGAAAATTGTCGCTAAAAATAATGTCGCTGTAGCTTAGTTGGATAAAGCACCTTCCCCGGTTAGGAAAGAGATCCAGGTTCGAATCCCGGTGGCGCAACAACAATATTTTTCGATAAAATTGATTTTATATGTATATCTTTATAATTAATATATTTAATTCATATTTAATATTTTTATTGTAAAGTTGAGATTTTAGTGATATTTAAAACAAATTAAATTAATCACTTGGAAAGAAATACACAAAAAATCTATTTATCGAAAAAATATTTGATATATTTTTATTTATATATTTTTAATAGATTAATTTAATTTGTATTTTATTACAATTCAAACCAATAGTTACGAGGATGACGTCTACCGTGGTTCACGAGGAGTTCTATTCTCGAACCGCGTACCCGTCCACATGTAGTACACGCGCATCCATTGAGCTGGGCGGTTCTGATCGACGAATCTTCCTCCATCATTTTCCGCTTGGCTTATTGGCTCGGCCATGGCCTATGCACCCCCACCCACTCTTTAAATAATGGGGAGCTCGGTCCAGTGGCAAGGGTGGTCCGAGACGACTGGAGTTCTCCGTTACTTTGCAGCCTTTTCCGGTCTACGTACAGGACTTTTTACAGACCTCAATATTGTAGGTTCCTAGATGCGGTACAGTTGTACAGGGTAGCACCGCCGCCGGGTGACATATGCGGGACAATGCATCAATTCAGTAAATTATGCTACAGTACCTACTGAGTGATGAGCTAAGATTCACACGAGTGAGAGAGGCGACTCGGCGTGGAAGAGTAATTGCTTTACTGTAAGGAATTTCATTTCCTTTACTCGATGATGTAAACTGAGTTGACATTGCGTCTAATTATGTGAATATCTCTAGAAATATACTAAATACAAAGTTCATTTTTAAGGTATTCCTCTGTAATATAATATAATATAAGTATTTAACATACGCATCAAAAAAGATGCTTATTTTCTCAAAAAACCTGACGTGAATTTGTTAATACGCGCGGGGCGCCGGTTGCCGATCGTTTCTTCAGTGGCAGAGCGTGCGCTGGGCGAGTTAGACGTGTCTTATGGAACTTTATCGATGCATCAATGTTTTTTCTCATTTTTAGTACTTTTACATAATAATTGACGTGTATATTCACTTATATATATGTCAACTATTATTTGAGTGATTAATATAAGTAATAAATGTAAAATATTCATATTTAACCGACATGAAAATCTCAAAAGTCTACATGTATACCGAGTTTATAGCACCGGAACGTGCGTTTTTATTTTAGCACCGCAAGGCTAAGATAAACTGTGCATGGCAACGAGTACCTATAATAAATTGTATTTATTTAAAAAAAATCATAATGAAAAAGTACTTGTTTTTATTAAGTATCTAAAATAGTGATTCCCAACTTGTGTGAAATTCCAAGGCACACCAATGTGCCGCGAGTGTCAAAGTATTATCAATTTCAATTCAATTCAAATCTACTGAGTAGACTTTATTCTACTCTATTTCAATTATGTTTTTCATGTGTCATTCTACTCTATTTAAATTATGATTTATCCTGTATAAAATCACCAACATTTTGTACATTGAACCATTTTCAAAGGTTATACAGCTAAGATAATTTCTATCTACCTACGCTTCAGCTGCTTTTTAATGAGTTTTAAAAGATCATATTTTTATTTTTCGTAGAAAGCAATCACTTTGTGGTTTGAAATATTTTATTTAATATCATATTTTTCATTGCGGAGAATATGTCCAAAGCATGCAGTTTTTATTATAAGTTCTCTTGACTCGGTAGCGTGGTCAACACAGGCCTAGCGCACTAATAATAGCATAGGTCACTAAAAGATTTGTTATGCCCATATCGTAGTCTATACTCAGACGGATCATTGATTCTGTGATAATATAAAATTTAATTTACAATTTTTACGGTACTTTACATAAGAGCTGAACTACAATAACAAAAATATGATCATATAACATACATACCTATCTATTAGAAATTAATTACCATTTTTGATTATAAATTATTAATATTATGTATATTACATCTATATATTAAATCTATCTATCTGGTTAACTATTCAGGTGATTTAAGAGATTGCAAAAAGTGACAGGTAAGTATTTCAGTGTACCGCGTATAATTTGAATAGTGTCCCATTCCGCGAAAAAGATTGGGAATCACTGATCTAAAGTACTTATGTTACAGGTAATCAATTTCATCTTTAATACTCTGCTGATAGGGATTTCATTTTTAATTTATGTATATTTAATAATGCCCTCGTTTCTTAGTACGAGAAAGCCTCTTTCAGAAAATGAATATCGATAGATTATATATTATATTTAAATTACTTTTTAAAATCTTCGAATTAATTAATTGTTCTAAAAATTACAATAAAACGTTATTTAGAAGATTCGTGTATTGTCACCCAGGCATGAAAGTCTTTATATAAAATATCCAATTCAAAAAAAAAAAAAAAAGATATCAATTTAAACACGAATCCTTCTAACGACCCTCTTTAATTATTTTTGGATGACAGAAACTTTTAATGGAATAATTAATACGATTCCTGATAAAAAAGACTTAAAATTGTACGAAAAATCGGCTCATTATTTATGTTTTTTCCAGATTTTTTAATTCTTTAATGTTTTTTCGGTGAAATTTGATAGAATTAGTTAGAAAAAAAATAATTAAGTAACGATCTTTGAATTGTGACGGGTTTTTCATTTGAGTCGGGGAAATTGGATATCACGGCTTTTGAAAATTATTCTGCCCATGCTATAAATAATATTCTACGACATTAGTCAGTTTAACCAAACCCCGACTGAGTATTTAAACCTTGTCTTTCCTTACGAATATTATACCTACTCAAATGTGTATTCGTACGTGAATTTCTATCAGTAGCCAGTGGCCGCACAACAGCCACCAGTGACCTAGCACTACCACCACCTGTTTTCTGCAGTCTTAATAATTATAAAACCCGCCTACGCCTACTACGTAACGCGTTAATACATTAACAATAGTAAACAATTAAATAGTACGATAAAATAAAATACTCAAGGTTACATATTGAAACTGTTTTTCAGTACACAGTTCTGTGATATTTTTAATGCAAATTAAATAAATCAACTAGAAAAATACTATTATTACTCAAAGAATTTTGAGGTTCGGTGTAATATAAAGTTGATTGCTTTTAAAAATGGAATAACATATATATCCATTTTTAAAAGCTACAGAATATAAGTTCAATATTTTTTATTATAAAAAGTTATAAAATTTGAATTAATAACGCGATTCCCTGGATATAAAAAGGTCCAGATTCGAAGCTCGGTAGCAACTAAAATATATTTTCGATAAATAGATTTTTTCTGTATATCTTTCTATGAGATTCGTTTAATTTGTTTATTTAATCTTCCATAAATAAATCATGAATATAAAAAAAAGTTATTTTAAGATTGCGTGTATCCAAAGAAGTATCTGTGCAAAATGTTGTGTTCTGGTACCAATATTAATGAATAAAGTTTAGAGTTGCCAAAAAAGGACGTAAAGCAAAACTGGATATTCAATCAGTTTATATGGCAAATCAATTTCAAATTATCAGCCTGTTTTTTTTGCTAATCGTCTCTCTTCAGCCTCATCCGTCTGTTGCCCGCCAATCTTCTAATGTCTTCGCGCAATCAAGATTGAAAACGACTTGTTCCAACTACAGAGTGAATATTATTTTCCAGGTCGATGTTTTTTAAAAATAAATAAGAAATAAAACATATTTTTATAATTTGGTTTTTATTTATCAATTGCATGGTTTATTACAATTATGTATAGAATATAAAATTGGCCAAATAGCCGGTTCTGGCAGCAGTACAAATACGCGCTCTTTTAACCATATCTCACCATTCTCGCACACGTCGCGTGTTATTTCATGTCTGTTATTTCGAATTAAGTATCTGAAAGGTGCGTTCAGGAACCATTGCCGGTATTGATCATTGTAAAGGCGATAAACCTCCACACCAGAATTCATGTATTAATTCAATGCCTCTTTTCAAGTCGTGGCGTAAAAAGGGTGCATGGAAGACCGCATATACTAGATAATGCCTTATTTATTTGAGTAGTTACCTAGCACCTTAATAATTATAATTTATAACAGTAATAAATACTTTGTTATGGCTAATTGTCTAACTAATACATTTTTTACACTAAATTGCATGATATTTAATGCATATGAGCATCTCAAACGTAAAAACGGCCGGCATAAAACATTATATAGTACATCGTTAGCGTTTAAGCATAATTTATAAGTTAATTGACATAGGTACCGGTAATTAATTAATCTGGGTTTCAGAGGGTAATTTACCTCTATACTTATTAGAGCAATAAATTATTCCTTGAATGAGGGATGTTGCGCCCCAGCCGCTTATCCCATTATTGACTCTATTAGATTGAGCCTACCAATAATGAGTTTACTACACATAGAACACAAAACATTGTGTAATTTTTAAATTATTATGTATATAGATTGTTAATCAAAACAATAAATCAAACATGATTTTTTTGGTTGTATATTTAATTTTTCCAAATAGTTTCGGCTGTCTAGGCTATTTTCAACTTGATGATAAAACATAGAACGGAGTGGTGAGAATAATTAAATATAGAACCAAAATAATCATGTTTGATTTATTATGTTGATTAACAATGGAGTTCTATAAAATGAATACTGTCGATATTAAAAAAAGAATCGCTCGGCTCCTCGACTACAGCTCCATTTACCATGTTGTCTCCCTACTCTCCTATGGTTTTAGCCTGAAAAGATGTAACTTTGCCATTTTTTAATTCAACTGTTTATTTAGCTACAGGTTTGTATGTTAGTATTTCTTATATACTATGTTTTTGTATTCAATGATTCTATATACACATTGTTATGTTTCCTCAAATTTATTTTGTTAATTTTTCTGAATAAATTTTAAGTTCGGGGACATTGAGGGTGTGTGTGATGGCGGTTGAGCGGCTCCGTTTTGTCACTTAAGTGACAGATGGAATTGCACAGCTGCCTATTAGCAATAAAAAAAATGGCAACCTGGCGGCGAATGAGAAGGACCATATAGAACATTTTGCTTATAAACGGTCCTGGATAAGCGACGGGTCCACCCTCACCGTATTAAAAAAATAAAAGAATATGTAGATTGTACTTATCTGTCTTTTTACATTTTTACTATAAAATGTTGAACATTTCACTTTTTAGTATTATTCTTAGTTAACGATTGTGAGTTCGAGCGTGACTGGGGGGAGTTCTATTCTCGAACCGCATTCCCTTTCACATATTAACCCCCTGCCCAGCGGATGTACCCCCTATTGGGTGGGTTTTGTATAGACCTCAATATAGTAAGTTTCCAGATGCGTACAGCGGTACATGACAGCATCGCCGCCTATAACATACGCGGGATAATGCATCATCGGTGAAGTGAATTCGCTCAATTATTTTCTTGACACCTGTCGCTTGTTGCATCAACTTGTCAACTCCTGTTTGTAGGCAATCGGTAGAACATTATCAATAAAGGGCCATTATGACGACACTTTTGGCGTTTCTGATTGGTTGCAGCGAAAACTTCTGCTCGACTCTTATTAGCTACAGAGTTTGTCTATCGCGTCGTGTTCCATGTGACAATATTTATTCATCTGTCAATTGAGTTATTATTTGTCGAATTACAGTTAAAACTGGCGGATTTAATTGATTTAAATGCACTCGCGATAAGCACTAAATGCACAATAACTGCACTGAGATCGCCATGTACACAAGTCCCAGAGATTCGTTATTTCGCTCCTCACCTCGACTCGATAACCTATAAAAGTTTACTTACCTCTAAGGTATAGGTGGGGATAGATCGATATAATGTCAACATAATGGAGCATCCGTTATGTTTATATGGTGTGGAATCATAGACTTGAAATCAAGGGAAAGAACATAGGTTAATTCCTTTGAGATGTGGTGTTGGAAACGCATGTTGCGCAAACCATGGACGACGGGACGCACGAATGTCTCCATTCTGCAGGAACTGAAGATCAAGGACAGACTCTCAACCGTAGATCCGTGGATCTGTCATAAATATCGAACAATAATATTATATCTTGTTTAGTATATTATGTATAATAGTGATATAATTCTATCAATAAATAATTTTACATGACCAGTATTTCCGTACTAATTGCTTTTACTAGGAAGCGTCTGCTTTGCGGCTAATAATACCCGCTGCGCAACCACAGCCACTGTTTACATAAAAAGAAAAATTGTTGATGATAAATTGTCGTTGATTGAAGCCAATGTTAAAAATATAATTTAGCCAAAAAAAGAAACATGGTCTATCACAGTTACATCTAACTTCACCAATTAACGTAAATAAATACCCAATCAGTCATATTCGTAAAATGATAATAACGTAACATAATTTACTGTATTTTGTTGACAAATTTCTTTTCGATTGTGTCAATTGTATCGTGATATTTGAATATATTTAAATATAATAGATATAAAATTATTTTAAAAACGCTATTTGAATAACATTCTTACAATACATATATGCCAATAAATATTGGGGAGTTACTGATGTTGCACTGCAGGTACAACAGAACTGACTACAATCAAGAATAAAAGCATTGTGTTTCAATAAAGGATTTAAAACATTATCTGAAATTTATAGGAAAAAAATCACAAAAATGAATATTGGCATATTGACATATTGGCAGAAAATAGATCACGTGAATACCGGTAAAACGGTTTTAAACTTCAATACCGGTTTAACCGGAAGCCTTAGAACACATCCGATGGTAGTCAGTTTTATTACATCGTGAAATAAGGTTTCTATTATTAAAAGTAAAGAACAGTATATTTTGCGACGGATAACCGTCTGCCATTTCTCATTAAAACATTTCAACAGGCAGAGATTACAATAGAGTAATATATATGTATTGCTACACAATTAGGTGCTTTTAATTTGTATTGAAAATTATTATGAAAAAGTAATGTTTTAACAGCAAGGTAAAATTGTTGTTTCATCGCTTATCCTGAAAAATCAACAAGTTAATTGGGTTTTTAAACTTCATCATCATCATCAAAACGCAATAGTCCGGTGGGTCACGACCGCTCCTTCGTTCTCCTTCTCATGATGCCGACTGCCTCCTGCCAACGTCACTTGGATCTACTAACACTCCTCCGGCCATATTGCATTGATTACTGATGAAGTCGCGCAGGTCAGCAATACCGGTGAGCCACTATTGGCTAACGTTGCTACGAGTCCATTTACGAGAATATGAAAAGACTGGGACATAAAGCAAGCAACTAAAATTATATTGGTTCACACGTTTATCTTTTCAATCTTCTTGTATGCAGCGGAGACTTAAACATTCCGCAATAGCGGCAAGCGAAAAATAAACGTCTTTAAATGTATGCTGGAGAAGGATGTTACGCATCCGTTGACAGCACCACGCATGAATATGTCAATTCTGCAACAAATTCAGCTACAGTAAGTTTTATCCACAACAATGAACAAAAGATTGTTCCAATTCTTCGGCTACATTGTGACAGCCTAGAAAAGTAGATTATCCTGGACACAACTTTGGGACGAAAAATGTTGGAAGAGCACCAGAATGGTGGATAGGAGTCAACTATGAATGCAACCTAGTACCGGGATTTGTGGAGATGCATTACGACCTGATTGAGGCCACTATAAGTCGATCCTGACATGAAGGAGGATATAAAAAGAATGATGAAGCAGTGGAATGCAGACCTAATTAGTAATGGAACAAATCTTGTTTTATAAAGGAATTTTCGAGTATGGGTGACACGTTGGAGCTCCTTAGGTAGGTTAGTCAGGCAGAACTGCGTGGATGGGTATTTCCATCTACGCGCCTACCTCTCTCTCTTTCTACCTCGTGTTTTGCTACACCGTTGGTCTGTTCGTGTAAGCGTGACTCAAACTATTTTGTGTCTCGACCACTGTCCCTCTTTTTGGAGTATTTTTGATGACTGGATCCCTGAGTGTCTGCCTTGAACTGCTGCACCTTAATTTACTATCAATTTTTCATATGTATGTAAAACTATGTATTTTATGAATTTATGTTATATGTTTTATATTAATAAAGACAACATGAAAGGTTAACAATTAAAATTTTGCGCAAATTGCTAATAATTACGTTGTTTTTCTTTTCTTTTTTTCGTTTTTTATACTGCATAAACTTGAATATATTATTAAATTAAAGTCGCGTATTTTTATTAGATTTTTGATAAGTGGGACCGCCAAGGAAGCTCTAGCTACTAAAACGGTCCCGGGAAAAGGTAGGTACCCTCCCTCATTATTACATTACATAATTACAGATTATTATTTTTGAAAACGTAATAGGGAGTGTAACTTGTTTTAGAAACACTTTGTGGACATTTCTCAGGCTGCAAACTTAACAAACAAACCTATGATCTCTCTGATGTGAGTTTGAGAATCTTAAGTTTCTAATCTAGTAAGCGAGTGTTTATACATAAATTATAAATTATTCTATGCCAGAACTAAAAATAAATTATAGAAAGTGGTTTAAAAAGTAATGATGTAAACGCTTCATTTTAAACTCAATTAATCCGTTATTCACTCTACTTACAAAACAACTTCCTGTAAGCTTTCAACATCCGCCTCGTTTATGTAAACATCACCCCCTAAAGAAAACGAGCCAATTTCGGTATATCTTGATGCTATTAATCATCAAAGACCGCGCTGAGTTATCGGAAGGCTTTGATGCTTCCAAATAGGAACCCCTTCGGTTGAGTTGATCGATGAAATGGGGGGGTTTTGGAAATAATTAATAATTTCCCAAATGATTTATTTTACTTGTTTACGTGCAATTATATAATACAATTCACAAATATAATCAAACTGCTCAAAGGAGAAAAATTAAAATTAAATAAATTAACTTGCTCTGCTCCGTGATATAGATGGGCATGCGGGTGTTGTAGTGGTGTTGAAAGAAATGAAATCCCATCTAGTTTGCATTTTTATTCCTTTGAAGAAAACGATGAAAATGATAAAAAGTCAATGTTACCCAAATATCTAATAATGTCAAAGAAGAATGGTAGAGAACTTCAACCTTATAACTCATATAGGAATCAACAAACGGAACATGGGACAAAAATGTAATGACTGAAGAACATGACAAGATGAAGGAATGGAATGGCATCATACTTCGCCCTTAAACACTATTTAGATCCAAAAAACTGTCAATTTAGACCAAATTTGGTGACCAAGTAAATCGATAATATTGTATTGATACGAAATGTGAAGCGTCTAGAAGAAGCCATCCAAGTATTCGAAAATAAAACCCTCCATTGACAACTATCATTCAAAATTTCTAATGGCGCAACCTTACCAACCATATCGTGCTGAACTCTTCGAGATCTTGCAGCGATCAGATATTATAGCTACTCGGAAGTCAAGAAGACTGACATGGGTTGGACACTTTGCCAAACGCAAAATCTTAATGGCATGTGTATAGAGTTCAGCGTGAAACTATCTGCGAATCATCACCGCAAGTGTTGCTCTCGGATTAGAATAACACACGCAGTTCTCAGAGATCAAAGTCTCATTGAGAGATCATCATGAATTCGGGACATTTAGCGAATGTGCACAGACCAGCAAATGAATAAACATGAAATAAAGTGTACATATAGGAGAGAGATTTGGAACATTTGTTGCAGTATGAGAGACATTCTCCACAAATTCTTGATGGAAACATAAATCCGATAGTTTTTTATGAAACAGTAAAAATATTCACTCTTCGAAAATTAAATATTTGTTTAAACAAGAGGTATTAATGCATATTATTTTGTCAGTGTTTAAATTTTCGTTCTAATCGTGTCATATTTTTAAAATAAGTTGCGGAGCTATTTGATTGCGTAAGCGGTTTCAAAGTGAACTCGTGGGTGATACCAAAATTAAAATATTCGGACAAGATATTCGCGTCAGTTCATGTCTGTGTCTGGTCTATGCGAACGGCATACGAACGCGACCCCTAGGATGCCCAAGAATGAACGGGCAAAGACGGCTGTAAATCTTTTGCTGCAGACTGCAGATCAAGACAGAGATACTTGTAAACGAATTGTGTATTCATGGATCTGAATTATCTTTAGAACCACTGGATAAACAAACCAGACGTATTTTCTAATGACTGCAAGTTACGATTTACCACTCATCATCACAATAGATAATAATTCAATTAATTAAACAAATATCTAACTATTAGGAGAACACATTCTTATTGTGAAGTTGTAATTATTCAGAACAGACGGTCTGTGATATTTTAAATATGAATTAAATATATTAATTAGAAAGATATACATATAAAATCAATTTTATCGAAAAATATTGTTGTTGCGCCACCCGGATTCGAACCTGGATCTCTTTCCTAAACGAAGAAAGTGCATTATCCAACTATGCTACAGCGACAATTTTCGAACCTATATGTTACCTTTTTGATATTAATACATTTAATCGTTCCATTATTTGAAAGATAATGGAACGATTAAATGTATTAATATCAAAAAGGTAACATATAGGTTCGAAAATTGTCGCTAAAAATATTGTAGCTGTAGCATAGTTGGATAATGCACTTTCCTCGGTTAGGAAAGAGATCCAGGTTCGAATCCCGGTGGCGCAACAAGAATATTTTTCGATAAAATTGATTTTATATGTATATCTTTCTAATTAATATATTTAATTCATATTTAAAATATCTAAGTAATGTATTAACTACATTTACAGGTTTCGACACTAATGTGCCTTACGTCAGGTCGGACATTAACTAAATAATCTGTAAACACGAAAAAAGTTATGATCGCAGTCGTGTTGGAAGAGAAGGGAGAAAAATAAATTGAAATGGGAAATATAGTAGATACAGGGTTATTTGTTAGATAATAATGAAAATTGTGTATTCTATATTTACATATGAACTAAAACAGTACCATAATATTTTCCCACTGGTGATAAATAGCGTTTGATAATTTACCATTAAATTTCCGAACTTCGTGAGCGCACACCGAATTTTGAAATTAGTAGAATGCGTGTTGATGTTCTTCCAATACAAAATATAGGAACAATATATAGGGACTATGTTATGTACATTACATATGTAACTGTTTATTTTGCTAACCAAAAATATGACTTATACAACCGAATGACGCCTTTGAACGACGTCACAACCCGCCGTTAGCCATTACGCCGCAGACAAGACAGATCGCAACACTTCTATTCTGAGACATATTTCATCAATATTTATTTACACCCTATTCCGAATCGTTTTCAGAGTTGTTTACCCTCGTTTCGATTCGTCATAATTACAGATTATTTTTTTTTATTACATTCAGTCATTATTAACATTATCATCTTAATACCATCATAGGTTGGCTCCGGTATCATCGTACCAGAACCACGCCTGTACAATTTGACGTGAGACTCGTTATCACATTAAATTCAAAAGGCAGCCAGAAAGAAGCTATAGAAATCGCACACCCCCAGAAAGGGAGGGTAGACGTCACATTTATTTATTTGTAACTATATAATACAATGTAAGAATATGTTTGGACTGTGCCCGTCTCACTAGAGAAATTCTGTGTCGAGATGTGTTGGTGTCGCAGAACTCGGTCACAGTCCGGCAAAAATTTACCCTATCCAGGTCGCAAGAGGTGCGAGGGAATGTCAGTATAATGCTCCGTTAGGTCTCTCTAGTCACTACTATTCCCAGCATCGTTCATCCCAGCAACCCCCAGCTAGAGACCCACACCCAAATATATTCCCGTAAAAGTCCGAGATTCCTTTGATTTCTTAATAGGTCATCGTTCCGGAGGATCCGATGACCTGTTTTCATCAATATTAAGACTTCTAACGGGACCATCTTCTAATGGCTGGTTCATCAGGTCATGCCAAGTCTTTCTGTATTCTCTCTATTTGCTGCCGTCAATGCTGAGTAACGTTTTAAAACAAATAAAAATTTAAACAGTCAAAATAAATGCAGTATAATTTCATTCCTTTCTTTTTTACCAGTGAACTGTACGCACAATACGCTATTATAATACCGCTAGGTTAACCGTATATACTCTGCTGTCATATACATTTTAGCAAATTATTTTTAAAATAACGTGTTCACGTTTGAATAGATGAACGTTTTATTTTGGACGTGAAAATTCATGAGTAGTTCAAAGCTACTCAAAGGTACTCTAATCTTAAATACACGAATTCGGTGAAAATATCGTAAGGGTGTTAAAGGAATAAAATCGACATAAAGAAATAATACCGCCCCTATACATTCGCTCTCCTTTGACAGAGTCACTGGGGGATGTTTGCCACGAGTTTTCCGATAAAGTAATATATTTTTTCTGACTTTTATGATGAGGAGTTCTGACGCGTCCAACAGAGCGTGACGCAGAGTGTCAAAAAAGTCACTTTCGTCTGTCAGTCCGTTGGACACGTCACTAATCTGACCGCCATTCGACCACCGAGACGTACTCTCTGGGTCTGATGCCTCAACCTTTCTATCAAATTGTTTCATTGGGTTGATGCGAAAGTTGTTTCCGTTTTAAAGATAGATGCTGTAAATGGTTGACATTTGTCTTGAAACCTATTTTTTGTTATTTCCTTTAAAAGGGACATATTCTATAACAGATTTAGTTCCGTTTTATTTCAACTTTAATCGTGTAATAACTACATAAAATTACCAATAGAAGAAAATTTATTCGCGACATTAAATGTTGTATGTATAGAAGGTTCGTTTTTTTTGTAGGTTTAACCACGATTAAATAAGTATTATGTGTGTCGCTGGAGTCATCGGATTAATGTGTTTTAATTACGTTGTCGCAAAAGAATGTGTGAATTATGTCGGGGTGTATATGTGTTGATCAGAAGATTGTAAGTGCAGTAACTGGGGTCCCTGTATCTCTCAGTTTTCCACTAAGTTCGAGTAATCGCGGAGTGTGAGGAATATGTATGATGGCAGACTAAAGTAGATTTTAAGAAGAGGATTTATTCAACACTGTTTTACAAGCATGTCGCCTGACATCTCTGTATCAGGAGTGTTTATAGCTGCAAAGAGCCTGACTTAACAGCCAGATAACTGTGCGGCGCGTTCAGGGCCTCCATATATTAATTAAAAAAGGAAACAACGCAACTGCTGCGACTAACAATTTTTGTTCAGTGTATGGTGAGAGTGTAGTTTCTTTCGGGGATTGTATCACTGGAAGAAGAGCCCTGCTTGACGTCCTATCGAAATTGATAACGAGCAGCTCCTGGCCATGATGGATGCGGACCCTCGACTGACCTCAAGAGAACTTGCAGTTATAGCTAATTATGTAATTGACTAAATAAACATGTTTTAAAATATTTAAATCAATCTTTTATTTACTGAAAACGGATATTACTTTCGCATCAACCTTTTATTTTATAACTTTTATTAGAGAGTAATAATAATGTCGAACTTATTTATTTTATTTTTATGAAACAGATTGCTTAAAGGTAATTTATAGGAAGTTCTACAGAGGCATAATATAAAAGTTAATATTTTTTTTTGTTAACTTTAGTAGGTTGATAAGACATATGTTTGAAGCGTTTCTGTTTTCCAAGGAATTAGAGGTTTAGAAAGATTTTTTTGGTGTGTCATTTTAATGCCGTAGTATTGTTTTATTGAATACGTCTTGAATTTTTCAATTTTTTAAAGGTTTATGTTATTTAAGCAAAAGAAAAGAAAAGCCGGTGTTCATCCCTCTGCCAAATCTCGATAGTGAAGTGCCGCCATGTACACGCTCTTAAATGCTCCAATTTCTATAATTTTTTATTTATTTTGAAAACTTTTGAACACGATGATGTCTTTGTTTGGTTTAGCTGCAAGACCATCAAATTATTACTGTATTTATTGCATAAGCATTTCTTTAGCCGTCTGAATTTGTTTAAAGTATCAGTGAGACGTACGACGACCGATCTTATATTTATATACAGGATCATCAATGGTATGATAGCTCCCAGATTGTTGGTCTGCTTGACTTTTCAACCCATTGTTCTATTATAGTGGTAATGTCAGAACACATGCATTAGCAAACTTTGCAGTCCCCAGATTGCATTCTTTGGGGAATGAATATGCGGTGGTAGTCGATATTTTTGCTGTAAATTTAACTCTTTATTACAATTATTACATTATTATAATTTTATGTGTCTCAACTTAATGGTGACGGATAAATCACTTTACTTCACATTTTATATTTATTTTTATTTTTAATTTTGATTATGTAAAAACATGCTGATATATTTTTACTTTTTATTAACTTTTTAAAAAAATATATTTTTTTATTTATAAATATTTTTATTGGTTTTCTTTTTCATAGCATTATATTGATTTCATAACCTTTAATGTATAACATAATATGTATTATCTGTATGGTAAATCGGGTTAAAAAAAATCTGATCACGCTGGAATAAACACATTATTATTATACAATTTTTTTCTTTGTGTATTGCACTGCTGATGAAATTTTCTATTATTTTACAAATTATGTTAATACCTGAATACGGCGTGTATAATAGTAATAAATAAACATTAAGGTCAGTTTAAAAATACAGTAAGAATATTGATATAACTTGAATTCCGTGTAAATCTCCAAGTTGAAAAATAATTGTGTTTGGGTTCCGCTCACATGAAAAGGTTTTGTAAATAATGCAAATAGATTGGCGGATAATGTTGTTTTAAATGTTTTAGGTATAAGAGATATCTTTATAGATTTTAAACGTCAGTAATGAAATCAAGATGACAGAAAGGTACTCTTCCCCAAGATGAAATTCTTCGAACGAATATTCAGTCAGTTGAATAATATCAGACGCTCAGTATTATTAGTAATCTCTTCCATTTCACGTGAAAGCCTGCATCAAGAAGGCACCTTCAAAGACGCACGTGATTCAACTCTACGTTTTTTGTGCATCCAAATTTACGTAGAAAATAAGTAACTGTATGTATTCAATATGGCCTTAAATAAAAGTCATTAAATTTACGATCGTTGCTCTGTATACTCAGCTAGTACTTTACATGCAGTGGACAACTACAACAGTGGAACCTTAAAGCTTGTGAACAGATATGATAATACAAATAAAATTAATCAACTAGAAAGATATAAGTGCAGAAAAAATATATTTACCAAAAAAATATTTCGTAACTATCGGAATTCGAACCTGGACCTTTTCCTATCCGGGTAAACATTTTAACCAATTTCGCTATAATAAGCAATTACGTGTTCGACATATTTTGAAAATCCAAAGTTGTTTATAATTGATAACATCTATTATTCAATTTTAAAAGTAATTACCTTTATACTGCAATGAATCCTAAATATCTTTGAGTAATATCAAAATTAAAAAAATCAATTTTATAAAAATTTCTAATAACTTATATTTTTTCGATAAATAGATTATGTATGTATATCGTTCGTGTTGATTCGTTTAATTTTTATTAAAAATACAGATAGAATTGTTCTGAAATAGTAACTTCATAACAAAAATGTATTTTCATTAAAAAATATATGATAATTGTTTATATGTAAGAGGTAAATAAATAAATACTGTGTATTTAAAAAATATATATTTTATTAATTTTTAACAGCTCAAAAAAGGCCCATTACTAAGAATATGAATACATTTACTAAAAATTAGATATATTTTCAGTATATAATACTTTATATTTCATAATCTTACGTAAATACGTACATTTACAAAATTTTATCCTTTTACTGTAGCATAAAAATGTGCGGTTTTCCAGAACAGGCGAAGAGCCTACTGAAAGAATCTACTGTAATTTTAAAAAAAAGTATTTATGTATATTTAATATTAAAATAATTTAAAGTATACTTCTGACTACACCACTCTCTGCTCGGTTAACGCTAACGTTAGTAAAATAGCTTTCATTTGATCGTGATAGGGATTTTGTGGTGAAGAGTTTTTAAGTCAATCCCTCCTTTATTTTGTATACATCTTAGCTGGTTTAAATTGGATGTGTTTTGGGAACGTGCTTGTTAGCCGAAATGAGAGCCCGCTCGGATACGGGTCCAAAAGTCGGCAATCTAAATCTTAACGCACATAAATAAGTCTCGATTTCCATACCACAGTACAAGCCACTCTTATATATTTCGTAGTTTATTTTAAATTTAGTCGTAAACAAGAGAACCATTTTTTAGTGAGAAATTCGTGCCACGAATCTGTGATAGCCTTTAATAAGATCTGGATTTGACTTATTAAAATATAATACATTTATTCAACGGGCACCGCAGCAAAATTTGCTACGAAAACTGTGTTAGCGCGATAAAAAATTTCATCATTTTCATATACTCTCACTTTTATCTTTTGTTATATTTTCACCTTTATCGGTTCCGAGGTTGATACCGGGCGCCTGTAAAACCCTTTTTGAAATAAAAATATTTTGAAGACGCCGAGTTTCGATCCCGGTACCGCTCACATACTAAACAAGTGCGTTATCATCTTGTTATTCTCCTAATAGGCTATGGTGTTAAATTGTCAAAAGTGTGTAAGCTAATTTTTGTGTTGTGAATTGATTTATATTATTACATTTATTTAGTTTAAAATTCGAGAAATTCTACGCGAATTGCATACTAATTGCATAGTGTCACCTAAATGTGTGTTCTCATTTGAATTAATCGATCGAAAATTAAATTATTTATTAAAGTACCTACTTCATATCTATAAATATGTTTAAAGCATCTACATATACCGTCTCGATGTTCCGAATTCAAAATTATTGTGACAGCTTCAATTTGTTATTTTGTTTATAGAGATCGATTTATATATACCACGTTGCCGTTTTATGATTACGTAGTATTTTGCCTTGTTTAAAAGACAATAGTGTTATAAATATACGAAATATTCAATTACGGAAAATAATATTCAGTTTATAAGTCTTAAATAAGTGTAAAAGCCTTATTTAAGTACACAAATATAAATGAATAATAAAAATCCACATTTTCGTTAAAAAAAACGCGTAAAGTTGAATTATTATTGAAAGTGACGCCTTTACATCAAATTATAAAACTAATATTTAAATTAATTTAAATTTATTTAGGAGAACACATTCTTATTGTGAAGTTGTAATTATTCAGAATATAGGTCTGTGATATTTTAAATATGAATTAAATATATTAATTAGAAAGATATACATATAAAATCAATTCTATCGAAAAATATTGTTGTTGCGCCACCGGGATTCGAACCTGGATCTTTTTCCTAACCGGAGAAGGTGCATTATCAAAATAAGGTAGATGGCTCTGTCAAATAACGGAACGATTAAATGTATTAATATCAAAAAGGTAACATATAGGTTCGAAAATTGTCGCTAAAAATATTGTCGCTGTAGCATAGTTGGATAATGCACCTTCCCCGGTTAGGAAAGAGATCCAGGTTCGAATCCCGGTGGCGCAACAACAATATTTTTCGATAGAATTGATTTTATATGTATATCTTTCTAATTAATATATTTAATTCATATTTAATTAAAATTTATATATATAACCCTATTGAACTTTGTTGGAAGCTTGTATTAATCGAGAGCTTTATATATTTGTAAACTGTTTTCACATTTCATTAATTTGTTGGCAGAATTTTTATTTTATTACTTAAATTATTGTAAGACACTCGCCTAGTGATCTTGTTGTTAGAACCTCGTTCATGAGGTCACCAAAGTAGTCCTATTTTCATAACACAAGCGTTCAGTTCAGTATGAAAATTGTAAGAATATTGATATGACATGTCCACATTCCATGTACATTATATTCTTATTACTATTTTCAAACTAAACTGAAAATAGGACTCACTTGCTGCTCTTCTGGAACGAGGGTCGAATCCCCCCCAACCACCGGATAACTCGGTGAGTGTGTTAACCACAGAACCAATAAGCACATCCTATTTGATATGTAAGGGTGGATTATATGTGTGTCTGAGACGTACAACATATTTTGAGTTTTTTTTATTTTACGGCATTAACGCCGTTGAGACATATTATATGGCCATTATTATGGAAGTGGTCTAAGTCATGTTCCTTTCATTTCGAGATATTTAAAGGTTTGCGTTTGAATTGATTAAAAATGTTTTTATATTACACAACACAATGTTTCATAATTTATTTTGTCTACTAGACTTATTATTTATTTAAACATATAAATGTTGTATGTAAGGAAATAAAAAAATTAAGATTAAAATGACTTACTTGATACCGTTGAACGTCGTAAAATACACTGCATATAAAGCTTCAAATTTTTCACAATTGTTAAAATTTACACCATTTTTATATTAATTTAAAACAATGTTACGCGAAATAATTGATGATCACATTTTTTTCAATTTCTTGACTTAGACCACTTTCATAATAATGGGCACCTGTACTAAAGAAACTTCGACTGCTCTAATAGATTATATTTTTTACAAGGGAGGCAAAACCTATTTAAAAAGTTCAATCTTTTTAATGTATTGCGGTACTTATTTGTTAGAACTGAACCGTTTTTGGGTTGTAGACATAATTTTTTGTGAGATATATTGCTAACTTATTTGCCACTCTACGGAAAAAATTCACATACTTGGCCTTTTTACAACAAACATTGAAGAAATCGCCCACATTTAATGTGACATATGCGACCTTTTTCATGGTTCAAGAAATATCTGGGTTTATGAAAATAAACAGAAGTCAACTGTACCAAAAACTATCATGTCGTAAGTGTTGTCCTACTGGTAAAATCTTCTGATCAGTATTATAATTTACCGAATATTGTGTAAGTGAGTCAACCCAGACAAAGGTGGGAAAAACGTACGGAAAACTTTTCTGAATAAAGGCTTGTCCTACAATAGGCTGTATTCACTGAATAGCAAAGAACAAGAACACCTGGAGTTGGCTTACTGAGGTAATGAGGGTAATGAGAGTTCACGGCTCTCCCATCACATGGGGTCTAGAAAATAAAAATAAAGATGTTTTAAATAATAAGACAAAATACTTTATTTAAATCACTATTTATTGATTATTCAACATGTTTCGATACCTATGGTACAAAATAATTTTACTAATATTGAAGAACAGATGTTTTAATTCTTTAGAATGCGAAATAGCAATAGATCGGATAATTTTTAGATGAACACTATCACCAAGAGATGGTCGCGTTCAATTCTGATTAATTTTAAAAAAATGTTTTAAAAGAATTTATTGTAAATTTCTTATCATTGTTACATTTTATACTGATATATCGCGATGCATGCCGCTAAGATAACAGTTGCTCATTCAAACTACATCGTATAATTCATATTCAGTACCATAATATTATCTATCCTAAATTCTCTGTACTAAGTAACATTAACATTTGCTTTTCAATTCTATTCAACAATCCGAGAAAAATGTTTTTTATATTCCTAAGTAGTTGGTGAGTTTTGAACCGGTTTAAAATACATTATAAGACAGCAAAAGCACTTTAAAAATATTGAAATATATTTTACACTCAAAATAATAATGTCTACCCCAAAAAATCCCTTCTGCCACTGGCTGCAAGAATCAGTTGTATAAATCTGGAATGGTGGGCTATTGTCGGGCTCTGGGGGGCTGAACTGTGAGAGGGGTGCCATTATTAGAAGGAAATGGTGACAAATTCTTCAGGCAGCTAAAATCTTACACTTTGCTTAATGGAGCAAACTCGCATAACCTTTGTCCGCATGAAAAGATGTTTTTCTGTCATTATTTCAACATTGTGAAGATTACCAATGCGAATGGTTAGATACTATGTGTTCTCAATCATATTTTATAGAATGAAAGCAAAAACACTTACCTAAAAAATGGCACGACGACTTGAAGCATTTGAGATGTGGATCTATAGAAGAATGCTCAAAATAAGCTGGATAAATAGAGTTTCGAACTAAGATGTTAATAATACAAACTAAATGTATTAATTAGAAAGATAAACATACAAAATCAATTTTATCTAAAAATATTGTTATTGCTACCGGAATTCAAACCTGGATCTCTTCCAATTCGGAGAACGTGCATTAACCGATTATGCTATAGCACCCATTGACGACAAATTTTCGAACCTATATGTTACACTTTACAAATTAATACATCTATCGATATATTATTTGAAAGCCATCTTTTTTATTTTTACGGAATCTTAAATACTTTTGAGTATTGGTTTGGGAGAGATCCAGGTTCAAATCCCGGTAGTAACAACAATGTTTTTCGATAAAATTGATTTTATATGTATATCTTTCTAATTAATATATTTAATTTGTATTAAAAACATCACGGACCTATGTTCTGAATAATTACAACTTCACAATAAGAATGTGTTCTCCGTAATAATTAGGATGTTAATATTCGAATGAATTATTATTTTTCTTAAAAATAAGTATTTAAAATAATATAAAACCGGAATCTTTAATATCTCGGATATGTGGTTTAACATGAAAGGTTGCTGTAAATCGTGAGAAATGAAAGGAGAAGAACATCGTGGCTGCAGAATAAGAAGAAAAAGAAGAGAAAGAACAAGAATAAGATTGATAAATGATGATGAAGATATTTAAAATAGTTAACTAAATAAAAATCGTGAGAGGCTCCGTTTGTCGTCATAGATTGATATGTAACATCCGTTGTTTGATATGCGGTGCGGGAGACATAAGACAACATCGTCTACGAATATGAATATGAATTCGAATACGGTGAACTTGACGTTGTCGAGGTTCATTGCCTAGTTTGAAACGATGGTTGCCGAGGTTCATTGCCTAGTTTGAAACGATGGTTGCCGAGGTTCATTGCCTAGTTTGAAACGATGGTTGTCGAGGTTCATTGCCTAGTTTGAAACGATGGTTGCCGAGGTTCATTGCCTAGTTTGAAACGATGGTTGTCGAGGTTCATTGCCTAGTTTGAAACGATGGTTGTCGAGGTTCATTGCCTAGTTTGAAACGATGAAAGAAAACGTAAATAAATATAGTGTACGTATTATTTCATGTCTGATTGTTAAGTTATTTTTAGTTTCTCATGCAGTTTAGTTATACGAGTTAAATGCACTTTACTTTATCCAAATCAGATAACAAACAGCAAAGTTATTGGTGATAAATGTTTTACAGTTGCATTTCCGCAGCTTTCCGTCGAACGAACATGCGATCATCATTTATCGAGTTCGATAAACGAATGCCATGTAGCTCTGTATCATAGGTGTAGTGTATACCGATTGGTGAGTGATATGACGTGATTTTTGTAACAAGATTTCATTTCATTTAGCGGATTTCGGCGATTCCCTCTACCTAGTGCGTCGAGTAATTCTAGGTGACATAAAAATGATTAATTTATTTAATTTATTTTAACTGATTCTTTAACAAAGAACTTCCACGGAATCAGTCACTGTAAATTTTCATTTAAATGGGAAATATGCTGATAAAATAACCATAAAAATAAAAATACTGCGAAGAAAAATCTATACAACCTTCAGAGCACAGCTTTTAAATTATATATTAACATATAATTTACGTCGAATCTAAATCTAGGGTGTTTTAAAAATGTACAAGTATTTTGACAGCAGTACTTAAATCTGATTAATTAACAAAAACGATTCAATACTCTTGATTTTCCTAAAACTCGTCAACTTTACTTTAGATCAACAATTATTTATTATTACAGTGACACCTCGTTACATCATATGCCAATACACCATTACACGACAAGAACAACAACACAAAATGTACTACAACTACCATATCGTACACCTAGATCAAAATTAAGACAGCTCAAAAAAACAAGAATTTTGAGATTTTTGTATTCGAATACTCCGTCATATATGCTACTGATTTAGCCCCAGTTCTTGAATAGTATCATATTTACATTTATCATATATAGTAATATATTTATGACCTAAAATGTTATTTAGTTTCATAACTTTAGTAACAAAAAATGTAGAAAAATGATTTTTTTGTCTACTGAAAAATGACTTTGAGTTGTCTTAGTTTTGATCTAGGTGTGTGATATATGAAGATTACATTTGGACGAAGACATTTTTTATATCTAGCATCCAAACTTTATGATATTTTAGACACCAACACAAAACAAATTCTGTATTCTTCAATAAGAAAGTTGTTCAATGGGTGAAACCACGGAGAAGAGTTGCTTCAGTGCTTATATATCAGAAGGATTTGAAAATGATAGCTGTTTTTGTTTAAGCTACTACCATATTTATTTTGTTAGTATAATTATTTATCTTTGAATGAAATTTGAAAAATCTATTTTTAACAAATATATTATTTATTGCTGTCGATGCTACTATGTTTCTACTAAAAAAATTATTATATTTTTTAACCATTACCTATGTTCATACTATTTGAAATATTATTAAATGTGTGCAATTTCTCTAAATCTAAGTGGGAAATTGCCATAATATTATTGTTTAAAAAAATCTGTGTACAAAAAAATATCTATTAAGATCAACGTGACATTATTGATAATATTTGTATTCCCAGAATAGGCTGCAATATCTGGTACTACAAATAGAATACCTAAACATTAAATATGTTATTAAGTATTTCATTTCGAGAAAACGTTTATACAAATAATAACGTTTCCGCGGTTACAACTGTTCGCGCTTGACATTTAACAAAACAATCGCAATCAACAGTTGTAATTATCTAACATGCAAAACCATTATTTTGTTTGGTTTCTATGTTCTCAATAAAATTCATTTACAATAATGATAAACAAAATCTATTTTAAAAAAAAACACGCTTTATCAATTCAAAAGTCAAATGGGAGCGACGATTTTTATTGCGCCTGGCTAAAAAGGTCTCACAGTCGAGTACTCGCGATTGCCTACCCAGCACAATTCAGGCGCAGTGCAGACTACGGAAAACGTTTTGTATGAGCCTAGTACTTTTTGTAACTATGAAAGGTTGCTTTAGTATAGCTGTATACATTGATTCTGCTTTTGTACCACCTCGTATAAATCAATCATTTTATTCTGGCTGTTCGATAAATAAATAATCAATCTCGGTTTCATATGATTTATGAATACTATTTGAGACTTTTGACAGTTAATATTTTAAATTTCTTAACGTGCAATTATCAGTATAATAAATCATTTTCTAATACACAACCGTCATAATTTAGTCCATCACTAACTCTCTATAATACCAGGACTGGATTTACTATAGGGATAAAAGGGCCCTTATCTATTAAACGAACGTTGGCTATTATTATTTACTGCATCCCGGATAAGCTCCACAATAGACTGGCAAAACCATTGCCTCAGGATCTTCAGCCATGATTATTTTCTCTTCTCCTTCTTCCAGGACCTCGACTTGTAGTAAACTTTCCCTGCATTATGAGTTGCACACTCTAATACTTCTATTTATGTCTCATTCAGGGGTGTGCAATGAATACAAACAATAAAACGGTGCATTACTAAAAATTCTGGGAAACAAATATAAATTAAATAATTGAATTAACATAAACGAAAACATTATTTCACAATTAGCGCCATCTGTATAACAGTAGAGACTTTATTTCCTTAGTTTTAAAAACTACCATGACAACTCACCGTTGTACCCATGGCTCTCTTTTGTATTCGCCGCATCAAGCTATTTACATAACCCTGTTCTGTCTTTAAGCTAGTTGATTACTCGAGTTATATAATTGGTTATTTACTGAATTGAAAATTTCTTTCGGTTGATCCGATTTGTATGGAGTCGTTACATATACTGTTTTTTAACAGAATAACATTAGAAAGGCTTACAACTGTGTGCAAATCATTGAAGTATCTACTTCCTCTTTTACTAATTCGCGTATTTTACTATCTTACTATTTTTAACGTGTTGATTTCATGATTGTTTGTTAAATTTAGTGCATGGATTGGTTTTTGATTTGGAAATAACAAAAATCAATTAACAGAACTATTTCTTAAGTTAACACTAAATAGAAATAATTATTTCCTTTAGTTATTACGTGAAGAATTTTCAAATAATAAATTAATCATGTTCAGTCATAGAAAGTGTTCTTAAAAACGTCCATGCATTTTAATATGGGAAAGAAGTTTATTGCTTTACGTTAAACCTTAAACTTTAAAAACACTATTAATAGTACAAATAAATACATGGTGGGTTCATATAAACGACGGATTTATTTTGTCTAAAGACGTTGGTTAAATGAAAGTACATAAATTGTATTATATATATATTACATATGATTGTATAATGTCATTGGTAACAGCATAACCTAAATCTATACCTACTACACGCCACTGGTCTCATTATATG